>JADMLL010000011.1:4204978-4866469 GCA_016920875.1 Columbicola columbae | reverse complement strand
GGAATTAATAGAATAAATTGGTCGAGCATAGAGTAATAAATTTTGTGTTTTTCCTTTTTGTGTTGTGTACGTTGTTTTTGGATGCGAACAGTTGGCACCTCCGTTTTTCTCTGGTCTGGCTTTTGCTGAACGATTGGGTTGTTTATTTATTCAAATTTTTGCTAATTTTGTTGCCTGAGGAAGTTGCAAGTTTTTCTTCCTGTTTTAGTTTGTTTGGATTTTTGAACGCTTTAAATGGATGTTGATCTTGGGTGGATGAACGTTTATAGGTTGACTGTCAGTTAGTGTTCCAATTGAATTTAGATAATTCATGGAGCTTAGTGACATTTGTTTAGTTTTTATTTTTGTTTAATATTTTGAGGGCTGTGTAATAGTGGATAAAGTGCCCATATAAGTTATAGTTGTGTGTTCGAATCCTCTTCTTTCCGGTCTCATTATAAATTTTATATTGAATTCGGTGGAGTAGATCTGGTATTCAAACTGCAGCCCGCTCTTTACTGAGTGGCCCAGTGGGAACCGATTGAGTGAAAATTTGTGGAAGGTCGATTGCTGGTTGTTAACACTGGGTTTACCAGCTTTTTAATATACCTATTTCTACCAAACCAGTCAAAATGACTGGTGTGTAAAAAGTCTATTTTGTTCAGTCTTTTCTTCACTCTTAAAATTGACAAAAAGGTTAAACTATATTAACTGTAACATATAAATGACAATTTCACTTGATAATTAATATAATTTATACTGTAGATATTGTCAAATAACAAAACATTTAATTATTTACAATTTCTACATATGTAGATTTTCTGTTTGTACACTTTCGCATACATTTTTGGATGTATTGCAAAAATTTATGGTCTTATTGTTATTATACAATCCTATTTGACACCATTTGCGTACGAAACGGCGCCACTATACTTGGTACATTAGTTTACTATATTCTGAAGCAAGTTCTTCTGCTAATTGAGTCTTTCCGAGATATTTTCTCCGGCTGTTTTTCTGTACAAAATCCAGCTGTTTATTCAGCTAAATCAAAAATTAAAAACACTTGAAGTAGCCACCTTCCGGAACCTAATTTCATTTATATTGCGCATTCAATCACTGACATCGATGCCAAATTTAGTGTTATTATAAAAGTTTCGGGTAATTTCTTAGCATCTCTACTAATTTTAACGTGTTTATGTTTTGTACTTAGTATAAGTACTATTACTGTACTATAGTAAATATTTTGTATTTACAAACGGTGAGTGTGCATCCGTTGGATTGGTGAGGACAACGTTGAAAACGTGCCATGCCGTCTTTTTGGTAGGCAATTTTTCGGTACTTCCCTTTTGTTTTTATTAACCAATAAAGTGTTTTTAGATCTTAATTTCAAAGTTAAAGGAATACTTGTAAAAATTATCGGTTGTTACACAGTTTTCATTTATGTATATGGTTCAGGAAATTTCATTACGACAAATTCGCTTACGGATGTAGATGCATTTCGAATCTCGTCTTTTCTAAATACAGAAAGCCATTTACCATATTTAGTTTCAACATCAGATGCCAGCCAAAATTTTATGCCAAATTTGTAAGGTTTGTTTGACATATACTGGGTAATTCTACATCCGGCGTTTGTTGGAAAAGTTTCTCATCCACATAATATAAGCTTCCGGTTTGAAGCAATTTTGACAATTTTCAATAAATTTGTACCAAACTGTTGATACTAAAGCTATTTTGTCTGTTTGTTCCTCTGATTTTTTTTTGTCAAAACGAATTTATCGCGAAATGTCAGTAATATCATGTCTACTCTCATTGTGACATTGAAAATGCTGGTCCCCACTCGTTTTCCACAAATATTCAAGTCTCAAGTATTTCCTTCATTGCGCCCCTTATAAGGGTGGTGCTTATATTATGTATAGGTCTCATGATTTGCCCCGTCATACATTATTTCAAAGAAAATCATTCATTTCTTCACAGAAACATGCACCAGTCATTTTTGACTGGTGCTGGTATAAATATTGTAGTAAAAATATATATGGGTTACTAATATATATACAGTAGTTCATAAAATGTTTCTCTACTTATACCTTCCTCATAACATCAATTCGGAAATCAAATTACATGTAGTAGGAGATTTTGAATCGAAATATACACGACCAGTCAAAATGACTGGTCTGGTAAATCTGTGTTAAGGTCTGTGCTCAAAAACTGCCTCAACATTTCTTTATGAGGCTATATACAGAAAATACATACAGAAACAGGCTGACAGATGTACATACAGATGATGCTCTGAGGGTGGACTGTATGCGTCGACAGCCGGACTTGTAAAAGCTTTTTGGTAAGTCGTGTGGCCCAGTCGCAATGGTCATTGCTGGGAGACACAGATTGTACGTGGACGTGTGCATTATTTTTGAAATGAATTCTACAATAGCTTAAGCTTTGTATTACCTTGAAATTAATTTTAAGTGATAATGTGCAATAGTTTTGAAATGAAAAATTGGATTTGGTTTGAGTTATTCGTGGAAGTATGCATTTCACCTTCTCCCCAGGGTTTCTAAAAGTTCTTAGAAACCCTGTTGATGACAAAAATAGTCACTGGCCGTTTGGTGGAACTAATTAGTGAAACTCATTAGGCCATCTGGATTCGATTCTCGGATTTGATACCAAGGTCATCGTTATTTTGGACGATTGGATAAGGCGGTGGTGTTGAGATTTCAAACTCGTTTTGGACAGAAGTCCTCGAGTCTTCGTTGTCGCCATCTTTTTGTCTTGTCTTGCGGCCGTCTTCTTTGTCGTTGGTCTCTCAGTCCGGCTCCGGCGGATTTCGTTTGTGATACCTTATCACCAAAAGAACAGAATTCTCGACTTGTTCTCTCTTCTCGGCGATGGAATATTAATTATTTCATTAAGTTCTCAAATCACGAGTTTCAAGATTTATTCTTTCGAAACTTTAAACTTTCAAATTCTTTTGTTGGACATCCTTGCCGACTTTCAAACTTATCTGTCGTCCAAAAGGTGAAATGAAGACTCTCGAGACTTCTTTCTCCCTCAGAGAAAAAAGTGAAACTGCTGTCTGTGTTTTGGTCATTTTTTGGAGGGCTCATTTATGATGAATTTCTACTAAAGTGTGCATTATTTTTGAAATGTGTTTGATAATATAGTGATTCTTTGTGAAAGTGTCCGTGGTTTCTGGGTTATGATTCTAGGGCTTCTTCGAGTGTTATGAGAACATGGCGCCATCGCTTCCCGCTGTTCACATACCTGTTCTCATCTGGTCACTTATCATTCTTATCTTCCTGACATCCTTCTTGATGTCAGCTTCCCATCTATTGATCCGTATCGTCTTTCTTTATCACCTATTATAGACCAGTCGGTGTGGGGTTGTGAATCATATAAAAATAAAATGTTGGTGAAAGTGTGCAATATTTTTGAAATGAAGTTTAGAGGTTATGTAGTCGTTTTGGTATAAGTCGAAACATTTTTTTGGTTTTGGAGAGAGGAAGAGGTGATGACACGAGGCAAAGGAAGACAGGGAAGAGGGATGGGACAGGAAAGTGGATGAAGGAAATAAAAAGGAAAAATTTTCCGACTTGGAATTAATTCCGAATTTCTCCCCGACAAAAATTGGAAATTCATCTTAATTTTTTTTCCTCTCTCTTTCTCCTTCTTCTTCTTCTTGTTCTTGTTCTCCTCCTCGAGGAAGAAGGAAAAGCCCAAGTTATGATGAATGACTCCTTTGATTTATTCCTGTTATTTGTGCTCATTTTTCATGATTACGGATTATGGCTTATTGTCCAATTTGGGGGGGTTGGGGGATGGGGGTTGGAGGGTTTCGAAGTTTTAAAGACCGGCTTTAAAGGAAGAGAAAAAAGAGATGAAAAGGGAAAAAGAAAATTTTCCTTTATTACTGTATGGAGAAAAAAAAAGTTTCTTGAATTAAAAGCTTTGACCTTGTTTTGCGCTTTTATTTTATCTTCGAGTTTTAATTTGTTTTTCTTTCTTGGTTCTCTATGGATTCAAAGCTTTGAGCTTTTCTGGGAGTGTGGAGGATGGGAGGTTTATTTTTTTTTCCTTCCTTTCAATGTCGGATATCTGCTGGTACCACCTTGGAAATTTATTTCTCGTTAAATCGAATCGAAATCGTCGTAAATTCAACACCGATGGAGTAGGATTAGGAGGTTGGGGGCTGGAGGGGACAGGGAGCGCTTTCTTTTGTGATTTATTCGAAAGTTATTTTCGATTTTTTGTTTAGTTTAGAGCCTTTCACCCCCGTCGGAGGTTTGCTTAGTTTACAGCCTTTCTTCGGGTGAGAGAGGTTAGTTGGTCGATGAAGGTGGTTCAGGTTTAGGTTTGGTCGGTTGATTCGAATTGAAAATAATAAAACCATGAGTCGTGACGCGCTTCCTTTATCTTGTGTTCCTTTTGTTAGTGTGTGCATTAGGAAACTTTGTTTAATTAATAAGTCGCGTGATTGTTTAAGTGTGGATGAATTCGGCCGATTAGTGGCAACAAAAGAGTTTCAACGTGAAAGAAAAAATGGGGGTGCACGCGCGGAATCGTGTTTTTTTTCTCTCTCCTTTTTTCTTCTTTTATTCGTAGAGATGTTATAAATAATTCGTTAGATACGGCACTGAACACTCGGGAAGCTTTGTCATTACCGTTTTTGACGGAATTTTTAATGAAATTTTGGGGAATTTTCGGTTCAACGAATAAGGTTTCCATCCTCCAACCACCTCTTCATTCATTCTGGGGAAACTGTGACCGAATCATATAGTTCCAGGGGTGGGAATGTGAATGAGGTCGATGTTCTTAAAATATTACTGGGAAGAGAGAGAGAGTTTGTGGGGAAAGTGGGCTGAAAAGGGAGGTGAAAGTATTCGATATGTGTATGCGTGTGTGGGGGTTCGAGATGATGTGTGGAAACAATTTTTAATTAGTTTTGGGGTTTCGGTATCAAAATTAGTTGTTTACCCGCGGTTTTCGAATCATTTTATGTTGAAGATTATTTTTTGTTATGTTCCCCCCCACCCCCGGTTTGTTCGCCGTAGGATTATATTATATTAATATGTTTTGAGAGAGATTCGTTGTTCTGTTCAATTTGGTTGAAGAGGAGTGTGGGAGTGGGTGGATGGGCTGTCACGAGATAGAGAAATTTGAAGTTTTCATCCCCTTAACAATTTTTTTTGGTGGTGAATTCTCCAAACATAAACTTTACGTCTCGTTTCGAAGGGTTTATGTTTGGCACTGCCGTTGCCGCCACTGATGCTACCCACGTCCGCGAGGAGCCATCAAATAGATTATGTCGTAATAAACACCGGTAAATAAACATGCGATAAATAATATGGCTGCACTTAACTCTCCAGAATGGCTTCCTACGAATTTTTATTCCCGAATTTCCCTTTTATTATTATTTCTCCTTTTTTTGGTGGGTGGGAGGGGGGGTGTTTTGTCTACTCCATTTTGGAACGGGAGAGAATGGAGGAAAGAAGGATCATGGCGCCTTCGGATACACCAAAACGAAATAGGAAAGAAATTTTTCTCATTGAATGTCTGTAATTTTTGTTTTGTTTCGAGTGTCATATGGTTATCGGTGTATCGAAATTGAAATATCGATCGAGAGGAAGTTGAAAAGTCCTGATTTTGGTGTTTTCTGTTTCCGGTTTTGGAGTCTCTTAAACGCAGAGAAAATGAGTGTAAATGTTGTGAAACTATTAGGTCCGGGGATAAGTTTTGGGCGTTTTTACAAAATAAAAGTTTTATTTAAAATTTTCGAAAGAAGAGCATTTCGTTCAAAGTACTGTCCGTCACTAGAGACCACTTTCTGCCATCATTCTGGCAGTACAAAGATTTCGTATCGGAAAAACGACTAGTCTTTTGAGGCCATCCAAAAATCGATGCAGGTAGACCGGTCTTGATCGAGTACTTCCTCCAATTCTTCGTTTTCAAATTTTTTCGGTGCACCAGAACGTTTTTTGTCCTCAACTTCAAAATCATTATTATGAGGGGTTGAAACCAGTCTCTGTTGTAACCGACAGAGCATTGTCATTATAAGTCTGAGCAAAAATTCTATGCGCTTCAGCTGCAGATTTTCTTTGATTAATGTAGTGCAATAAAATTCCCAGCAAAAACACTTTTTGACACAAAAGTGGACATTTTGAGATCTAATAAAAAATTACTTTGTCTGGACTAAAATGAACAACCTCAAATTTAAGGTTAGATACAGTACATCTCGAAAAACCGGAAACAAAGTTAGGAACCTCCGGGGGAGGGATTTGAGTATAATTTCTTCACCGTTCTGTCAACTTTCTTCCATCAAGTTTGTGATCCTCTGTCTGGCTTAAAATGAATCGGATTCCAGGAAGTAAGATGCTTGGAAACGAATAACTTTACTTCCGGCGTTAAAGGAAAAACCTCGATGTTGTCGATATTGTCAGATTTTAGAAAGCTCTGAAATCGAGCACGGGAGGAAGGATGGTGTGGGAGTGGAGGTTTGGGGGGGAGGTTAAAGGACAGGAATCTTGCTGGGCGAACAATTATTTTTCGTTTATCGATTTTCGTTTGGAGAGGCGGGGGTGTATATATAGGACGAGGGGAGGAAGGGGGTTGATTCATTCTCTGGATTTTTTATTATTGTCGAATCTTTTATTGAAGTGTCAAAGGCCAGAAATAAAAATTTATCGCGTGCCACTTGATAAAAAGCTGCACGCTGCTTTTTCTTTTTTTAGAAAGTCGTTCACAACGCTCTGGTACGAGAAGCGGGGGATGGTAGGAGTGGTAGAGGCTGGGGGCTTTCAAACGTGTTTTTGACGGAATGAATTATCCTTTTAAAAGTGATGAACACTTTATCATAATCAAAAACTTTGCTCCAGTTTTTTTTTATTCTTCCTTTAAATAATAATAATAAAAAAATAAAATGGAGGGAAATAACCGAAAAATATACGCAGGCGTTTGATTAATGCCCGTTAATGAAGTTTTCAATTTTTGGGCCGGCGGGGGATGGGCGGGAAGGGGGTAGTTGAATAAAAATTAGTTTCCCTTAAGTTTGCAAATGAGCAGATGTCTTGTGTCGGGAATGATGTTCATCTTGAGAGGAGTTCATCTTTAAAGAAACGGTTTGTGTTTCGTATGAAGAGCTTTCGAAAGTTCGTCGATTTCCGGTTGATTTGTCGATCGTTTTATGCGCGTTTTTTGTTGTTTTGTTTGTTTGTTTTTGGTTTCAACTTTTAAGGTTTCTCGTTTTGTAGATTATTCGGAGTGTTGTGATTGCTTAGTTTCATTCCGTTTGTTTTGGTTGTTGTTCTGTTTGAGAGGTGGGAAGGATGTGGTTTTGATCGGTTTTCTGTCAACCAGACTGTGCGTGTAGCGTGTTCTTGTCTTGTTGGATTTGTGCTTTTTTTTTTAGTTTTTGTTTGTCTTCTGATTATTTCCCTCGAATAACTGAAAGGTGATGATTTTTAAGTGGTCGAGATCGTGATTTTAGTGCCACGATAAATGGTGAAAAGCTCGCAGAGAATTTTCTACCCATAAAAGCGGGTCCCGATTCCCTTCCAAGTGAAATCGTAGCGTTGGTGGTAATTATCTTAATTTCTGCCTTCTAATTTCCTGGATTTTGGGGTTCGTTCTTATTCCAGTTCCTCTCCCGCCTCCCGTTCTGCTTCCTCTCTCGTTTTTTTCTCCCTGGGGAATCAAGGGGGTGATATTTTTGAACGACAAGAACATACAAATTTTTCGACTTGGAAGTGGAATTTTCGATTCAAAAGTCCAGATGGGGTTTCTTGACTTTCTTTCTTCTCTTTTGAAAGATATTCATTGCGGGGGATGAAGGGGTGGGGGTTGAAATGCCTCGAGGCAAACCATTCATGATTTCGAGGGAATGCGGGATATTGCAGAATGGATCCTTTCCTCATGACCACTTCCCTCTTCCTCAGAGGATGTAATAAAAATAAAAGGAAAAGAATTTTCGCGGATGGAACGAGATTTTCGAATTTCTTTCTTCCTCCTTTCCTCCCTAGCCTTTCCTCCATCCCCCGTATGAATCCTTTTTTTTGTGAAATGAAAAATATAACGGAAAGCAGTGATCGGAATTTGGAGGTGAATGGTAGGGAACAGTGGACAGTGCGTACAGTTTTCATTTTCCTTTCTCTGGTTTGTAGAACATGGAAGATGGTTGTTCGGGTTATGGTAGAGTAGAGGTTAGCGTGTTGAAGGGGTAAGAAGGGAGGAAAGAAATAAAAAGAATTATGGCCGTTTCTCTCTCTCATTCTGATGAGAGTGAGAGAGAGGGGTTTTCTGTAGCGAGAAGGGAAAAAGCTTTATATGCTTTTGATCTCTGTGTTCGGGTGAAAACTCCAACAGCGCCGACTCTTTAATCTTCTTTTTACGGATCGATATACGGCCTCCATCCGCCTGCCCGACCACCTTGTTTCGTGACGTCGACCCCTTTCCCCCATGGGCTTGTTCTTATAACAACATTCGAGGGGGTACCCATTTCTTCTTTCTCTCTCTCTCTTGCCTTTCTTCCTCTTTTCTTTCTTTTCCTTTTTTCTTTTATCAACCTAAAAGAAATGATTTCTTGCTTTTTAAAATGGGGAGAGATTTTAATTTATTTTTTGTTTAAATAAAAAAAAACATTTTAAATAAATAATTAAATTGTAGAGAAATAAATTTTGTCTGGGGGCTCTGGAGAAAGTTGAGGAGGAATGAGGAAAAAATTTTCTTTTTGTTTTGTGTTGGGGGTTGGCGACAGTGGAATTGGGTTCAAAATCTTGTTTTTTGTTTCATGCCTGCAGGTTTCGCCTGAGATGATCAGCCGCAAATTAAATTAGTCGGCTCTTAATTAGTTTCAGCACCTATTTCAAATCTGTTTTATTTTTATTTTTAACGCGCCTACAGAATTTTTATTTTTGTTTACTGTTTTGGTTTTAATTTTTATCGGTCGAGTGGATTTGGTACCTCTGTCAGCACGTTTTTTCCCTGAATGCATAAAATGAAACCCGATGATTCACGTGTTATGACGTTCCTGTTTTCTCATGATTCAGCGATAAGGAACACAGAGAGAATGATGAAGAGATAAATGGCGTCAGTAAATTAGCGGGAATCGTAGAGCTCGGGTGTTTGGAATTTTTTTTTCGTGAAGAAAGGAGAAAGGTGAGAAAGGTTCCGGAGGGTAAGTGGGTTAGGAGGATACGAAAACAGACATAATGACGCTAGTTTGGGAGTACCGAAATTTTTAGAAAGTTTTCCAAAATTATACGGGATTGTGATAAATTATTTAAACTCGTAGACGCCATTTTTAAACTTGAGCAAACTCGTGAGGCAAAGGGGTTTTTAAAAAAGTTAAAAATTTTGAATTTGTGAGTTGTGACTTGAAGGAAGTTGATTGGTTGGTTTGTGTATCGTCAATTTTCGTTCGATACTCGTTTGAATGTATAAAAGCGCTTTTTATCTCCCGGTTTGCTGTTGCTAAGGTAAATGTATGAGTTGTAGATAGTACGCTGTTGTTATTTCCGCTACCGCTTTTTAGCTGTATTTTGGGAACTGGGGAGGAGGAGGAGGTGGTGGGGGTGTAGGGAGGTAGAGAAAGAAGAATAACGAAGAGCCAATTTTGCTTACGCTTTCCTTTTTATGTGTCGTCATGCGAGTTTGATTCACAAATTGATAAGTAAACGTAGGAGAAAAAATAATTTTTCTCTCCTCCACTCGAAGAGAAAATCATTTCACGTCTCCTGGCATATCACTCTTTTCTTCTCTCTCTTTTTTTGCACGTGTTACTCCGATAATAAGCGTTTTGTGCGTTTCCATTTCTCTCTCCTTCGTTTGGGTTCCCTTTCTTGTATTTCGCTGGTTTTCTTTCCGTTTTGTTGGTGCTGTTGCCCACTTGACGACTTTGTTATACGATCTAAAGCGTTGTTGCGACCTTAGACTTTCTTTATATTACTCTGATGGGTATTTTTTCTAGAAGCCATGAAAGTTAGGGTCAGTGTGAAAGTCAAAAGGTGGACTGTTAAGTAAATTGAATATTTAAATCGATATTCGTGATGTTTTAACTATACTTAGCTTATGATGAGCTCTGTTTTCTTAATTTATTGTCATCGAGGGAGAATGCAATATGCACTTTGATGATTTTGTTCGCTTTCAAACTCCTTTAAATGTCTCCCAAGGGTTTTCTAGAATGATTTAGAATATTTGGGAAGAGTCAGAAGGAAAATTTTTGTTTCTTTTACGGGAATAGTTTTTTTATTTGGAAAATTTTTTTTCTCGGGTTTTCCAGCAAAACCGCAAGTCATTTATAATTTTTCTTCACAAAGGTTCGAAAGAGTTTCCCTCTCTCTGTTTCCTTCGCTCTGTACGTGATCCTTTTCCAAGCTCGTGTATGATGTGTGTTTTTTGTTTTAGAAGAATCATTCTTTACTTAGCCACGCCCATTTTACATAACATTAAAAAAATTAGAAAAAAGGGAAAAAGCGTCGCCGGAACAATTTTTATTTTATGTATAAACATGAGGAGGTCAAGGAGAGGTAGTAGGAGGAGGCGAAGAAGGAAAAGAAATGAGAATTTCCTTTTTTTTTTCCTTTCCATTTCTCTTATTTGTTTTTCTCCATTGATTTTTTTGGCGCCTTTTTTTTTCCTCCCTATCCGAAGAATTTATTTTCTTTTCTCCTTCGTTCACCCCCTTGGCATTCGTCCCGAAAAGCTTCTCGACGGGAAGGACCTTTTTTTGTGTGTGTGTGTGTATAGCTTTTCGAAAGAGCCATCCCATCCTCCGTTGTCTCTTCGTAAATAAGTTTTATGTGTAATTCGGAGAGTGGTAGTCGTGGTGGTGGGAGGACGAGGAGGAAGTTGGGAAGAGTCATTATTTAATAGATAATGTTTGTGTGTGGAATTAAATTCTATTTTGTTAATGAATCACATAAAAATTTTCCGCCGGGGTGTCCAGAAACCGGATTCGAAGACTAGGAGAGGAGGAGGAGATGGGTTTCATAAATTTCGAAATCTTTTGTAAGAGGTCGTGGATTCGTGTCGTTTTCGTTTTTGGGGGTGTCCGAAAACGGATACGCAGAGTCGAGGGAGTCTGCTTTCCTCTCATATTAGATGGATGGCTTTTCGTTTCTTTGTTTGTATTTGTAGATATCTGTCTGAATTTTAGGTTTTTGGGAAACGAATGAGTCTGGAGTGCCTTTCATTGAATATGGTTTCATAAATTGGGTCGAAATATTCGGTAATATTTATTATAATATGACTTATTTATTTATTTATTCGGTATAGTGGTGTAGTTGGAGGTCTTTTTACAGATATAGATCAAACTGAAGAATTAATTAATTAATTCAGATACTGGACTAACGAGGATAAACAGTCAGCTGATTAGTGTGCGTTATTTATGAAATAAGCGTGTTTGTCTGATCCATTTGAATGACAAAAATCTTTGATGTTTATTATACAGTGGAACCACTAACGAGTGCTTCCCATAGCGAGAAATTCGCGTAACGAGCAACAAAAAATGTCTCTCACAGCTACCAATTTTTGGCACAATGAGCGACATGTACATGGGTACTCCCCCAACAGTTTTGTTCGACCTGGAACGCATTATCCTACTTTATATTAATTTATATGGAAAAAAATCGTTTCGCATAACGAGTAAAACTCCGGAACGAATTAAACTCGTTATGAGAGGTTCCACTGTATATATTCCTAAATTCAATTGAATTCAATCAATGCAATTCACTTCAGTATACTGTGTTATTATAAAATAATTTGCGGTAGTTTACTAACATAAATTAAATTGTGACTAATAAGTAAGGAAATAAATAAATAAAAATCTAGTCAATAAAAGTTAATAAATAAATAAAAAATAAAATTAAGTACATATCTAAATATAGCTTATAACATTACAATAAGTTAAATAATATGTAACAAGTAACGTAATAAATAAATAAACAAAACTGACCAATAAAAATAAAATAAATAATAAATAAATGAAATAAAAAATTTTATTTAAAATAAATAAAGGTAAATATAAAGACAACAAAAAAATAAAATGCATGAAGAAGTACATAAGATTTATAGATAAATCACTAAATAAATAGATAAATATGCTAATAAATAACTTCAGAATACATATGCAGTATAGTTTGAATCATAATGAACGAATAATGGAATAGATAAATAAACATACACAAAGATAGTCTTCGAGACAAGAACCATAGCCGAAGACCTACATTTAAGAGATACCCTGAGGAAAGAAAATAAAAAGCAAGGTTACAGGAAAACCGAAGCTAAAAACAGGAACGAAATGGACGAAAGAGAGAAAGAAGGAACACAGCGCATATTATAATAATATTAACAATAATAATAATAACGCTGGTGCTGAAAAAACAGAAATTAACTTACCTGATTGATGTCACCATCCCAAACACGGACAATCTACAGCAAAAATATAGCGAAAAAATTCAGAAATAGCCACCTCTGGCAGAAGAAATTAAAGGAATGTGGCGACAGGATGTAGTAAAAATTAGACCTATAGTGCTATCATCCACAGGACTCATCCCCACAAGTTTACAATCCAATCTGAAGGAAATAGGGCTGCATCAAAGTACCTACCTCCAAATGCAGAATCCATCATACTGGATACATGCTCCACTGTGAGACAATATACCACAGGATACAGCACAGAGGCATAACGCTTAGTTTGTTGTGACTCACGTTATGTCTATCTAACCGAGATAAAAGCGTGTTATTTGAGGGATTTTAGTGTTAGTGTTAGTATTAGTTGTTGGAGTAAGTAGAGATTGGCTACCATTTTCAAGAGAATTAAATTCGGATTGGAACCAACGTTGGCACGATTTTTAAGCTAAAATTTGACTCATAAGAAGACGTGTTTTTCAGTTTAGTCGAAACGCAGTGCGGGCTCTTTTTAAGGGTTCGAAAAAAATTTTTTGTATTTAATTAGATTAAACAGATACCCGGGGCAACGTCGGAGAAATCTTTCAGTATAAGTTAATAAAACGGAAGTTAAATCACGTACGCGAAGTCTTCATTCTCAGTCAAGGCGTGTTACTTAACTTCCAAGGTCGTCAGAAGAGAGAGAGAGAGCTTCTTTGAGGTTTTCGTAAGATCGGTTTTAATTTGTTTTTGTTAGAAATATGACGGTGGTCTTTGTTATTACTCCGCCCATCCATCACACTTCGGGCTTCCGTTTAATTAACATGGCTTTCTTCTCTCTTGATACTACCGTCAGCATATTCTACCCTTCGTGTGTGAGGGAGGGAAAAAAATCTGGAAGTAAATTAAACCTGTCACATATTAATTTCCATCTTCAGACGGAGGGCTTTAATTAACTTATTATTTTGTTCTTAATGGAATTGACCCCCAACTCTCAATGACCCATCATCTTTCTACGGGAGAGGAGATCTCTGTGGGTGGTGTCAACCACGTCACGGATTCTTTCTTTTCCGGTGACTTTTTGACAGGGGAAATATAAAAAGGAAAAGTAAATAATAAGAGGAGGATTTAGGATAATGGCGGAAGGGAGAGAGGAGATGCAGAAAAGGTCGTCCCAAAGGAAAGGAGGTGGAGGGAAGATTTAAAATATGTTTTAATTTTTAAATGGATTTTAAGCTTGATAATTAATTTAAACAAAGGAAAAAAAATACAAAAAAGAGGAAATTAACTAGGAAAAGTTACTTTTGCCACTCCCGAAAGGGGGTCTCGAATAAATCTGGATTATCTAAAGTCCATAAATTTGACAATAAATTAATAATTATTCTTTTAAGAGTCTTCCTCCTCCCCCTTCCTTCATCTCTCTTTTTCTTCCTTTCATCTCTCTCTCTCTCTCTCTTGTTTGTTCTCGCAACGTTAAATATTATTAACAAAAGGGATTTATCGAATTAATTATTAGAAGAAAAGATTTATTCGTGTGAACGGAAAGGAAAATGTAGGTTTTTCCAGGAGGAAGGAAGAGGAGCAGGTGGGAGAAGATGGAGGAGATGAGGAAAGGAAGAAAGGAATTAAATAAAAATACAAAAAAAAAGCTGGGAAATGTTTTTTGTGTGTGTTAAAGTCGCGTGGAAATTCGCGTCCTGTGTCGTGTCTCTGTGGAGGAAAAGGAGAGGAATGGGGTGGTGGTGGTGGAAAACTTAATTTTATAACACCGAATCGTGTTGGGTTCGTTGGGAAGAAAACACCAAACGGGGTTTGTGTTACATTTTTTAGAAGGTTGGTAGGAGTCGGATGAAAATAATAAAAAAAAATTGCTGAGGATCGGCTAACTGGGTTAGAATTACGTTCACCTCTCCAACCCCCTGGTTGGCACACTTTCCTACCCCCGTAGTTGCTCTTCGTTTTCCTCCAGCGCTCCTCTTCGTCCGCCATTTATCAAATTTCTCTACATCCTTTTGTCATTAGACACTTCCCCGGGTCTATTCACTTTTTCAAGCTTTCCATCATTCAGGTTCATCTATTTCGTCCGCCTTTCTCTCTCTCGCTTCCTCTTTTTGGGCGGTATGGGGTGTGATGGAGGAAGAGAGCTTTTCCTTCGCTGGAATATTAATTTTAGAAATGGATTTCAGGGAGGGAAAAAAAGAAAGAAAACCGTTTGTTTCTCCAGAGTTCTAGTTTTTGGAATTCCAGATTTCTTGTTTAAAATGATAAACGAGAAAGAAAAAGCCATAAATTTTCGAAACAAAACTTTATTCGGAAAATATCTGAAAAGGCGAAACAATTACATTTTTTTCCATTATGCTCCTCATTTTTCTTTTTTTTTTGTGTGTGCTCTCGCTTACAAGTTTGAACATGCGATGGAGGAGAAGAATATCCTTGAGAGAGAGAGGCGCGCGCTATAAGGTAATCGGGAAAATATCTGAGGAAAGAATAAAGGAAAATGGTGGCAGGGAGATGGCGTTGGGTGCTGTCGGAGGGAGGAGGAGGAGGAGGGAGAGGGAAAAAGAAAATTTGCATTTACCCGGGATGATTTGTTTGTTACGGTAAGATAAGGTTTTAAATTTAAAATTTTCAAGATAACCCCCCCGTTGCCCCTCCATCCTCCCCGCGAATGTGATGTATGTTTTCAGACGAATAATTAAGGTACGCGTTCGGGTGAAATATTGTTGGCCTTTTTTTCCTGTTGTGTTCTGTTGGTCTTTTCGTTTTTCCTTACGGTTTTGGGTTTGAATTCTTAGTCTCAAAATATTTTAATAACCCTATTATCCTATATACGTTACGGTAAAAGTGATAAATCGGTCGAATTATTCATAATCACCAACTGAGCCTGGTAAATGTGACGGATTGTTGAGTATTTATCACATTTACCGGTTAGTTTTTGAAATAAGCAACTCGTGTTGGGGATTTCATTAAAGTTTGCTCAGATGACGAGTTGAATGTTGTACAAATTGGCCGGTAAATGTGATAAATACTCAGGAATTAGCTTAGTTGGGATTATGAATAATCGCCGGGAATTATGTATACACTCCCCCGATTTATCACTTTTACCGTGCTGACGTACCTCTTCTCCGGATTTACTCCGATGTTTGGGCACGTTCGAACGTCTGGTTATAAAGGCCTTTATAACCTTCTCTGACGAAGATCGTGACAGTCTGGCCCCCCGCGACTGACGGGGGTCCATGAAAACCGTGCTGATCCGTGATCGGCCAGAGAAAACGGCATCCGTGATGAGATGATGTGCGTTTATACTTATTTACACAAATGGACGATTACCAGTAAAGTTCATATGTTGTGAATATAAAATATTGGTGCTCAGGCAGCATGAGAGTCAGTTCCACCGGCACCGACGCGAAAAAATTTTCATTAGACCTCTGGACGTCATGTTGTTAATGAAATATAGCTGGAGCTTGATGAGTTTGATGTGAAAAAACTGGAGAGGACTGGAGGAAGTGAGAGGAAGGCAATTGATCAAGAGGGTTTATGAAAATTGTTGAGAGGGCAGGAAACGCAAAACTAGAAACAGAAAAAAGGAAAAATGGTCGATGGTGTTGTGAGGAAGAGTAAAGGAAAGCGTTTTGGACGTGTAAACAATACAAGGTAGAGGCTGGAGGAGGAGGGAGGAAAAATAAGTTTGGAACAATGGATGATGAGATGGAAGGTTGAAATTTAGTTTTACTTTCTCCAGATATGTTTCCATTCTCTCCTTCCACCCGCACACACACCACACTCGAACGGGAAATTCTCGTACGTGATTTAGACAGGAAACGACTTATTTTCAACGAAAAGAGCAAAAGAGACACTTCAACTCGAAGAGGGATAGCGAGATGGTTGGCGGGGGTGGTAGAAAGAAAAACCCGCAAAACCGAGAACCATATACACAAGATCCAGTTCAAGATTATCGGGACAGTTCATCGAGAGAATAAAAAAAGGAAGGTCAATAACGACTTCTTCATCCTTTCCAGCATCTCGGGGCGGGGAGGAGGGGAAGGAAGTAGATCTCAAATTCCCGGACCTCAAAACACTTGGAAAAGTTTTTCACTTCGATATGGATTCCAATCACGTGAGTTTCCCTTGTCGCTTCCGCCGACATTCATCCAAAATTTTTCTTTCTTTTATTTCCGATAATCGTCTCAGTCCGCATTTTTGCCAGACGGATAGAGGAAGGCCGTGCTAAGGAGAAGAAGGAAAAAAAAGGGAAACGGAGACTGTGAAATCGGGTCGGGATTTTTAAATGGCTCGGAAGGAAGAAGAAGAAGAAGAAGAAGTTGCAGATGAAGGGAAGAGAAAACTTGTTTGAATGCAAATTTTTCTTATTCGACCGTTAAAAAAAAAATCGTCGGTGGAAATAAAATTCAATTTCCGGTTTTATCTCCATTCAGTATTTTTCAAATACACATAAAGAAATTTTTATATTTTTGGAGAATAACGGAGGCGGTGGCTGAGGGGGGCGGTGTATGGAGGTGGCGGAGGAAGAAAGGTTTAGCGGATCCTTTTTCTTTTTGAATACATTTTAGGATTTTCAATGTTATACCTCTTAAGTTCACTACATTAACTTAAGATGGGAGTCCTTGAAGGGTTTTCTCATCTCCCCAGCATCCCTTTTATCTTCTATTTTTTTCTCTCTCTCGGCACAAAATGAAGGAGTCGGAGGAAGAAAAGGTTTTTCTGGTAGCGGGGGGGGTGTGTGTGAGAGGAAATGGGGAACCGGGACTCGAAACGAGCGACGACTTGGAGTAAAGAAATTTTCTTTAGCATTGTAACGAACCTCTTTATTCGCTTTTTGTTACCCCCGTTCTATTTTTGATTTGGCTTAATCTCCTTAAAAATCGGAGTCTTTAACTCGTTGTCTCGAAGAAAAAAATTTTCTTTTTTTCCCTCCCGTTCGTTCGTATTCTTTTTCATTTTTGTGTTCTCTCTCTCTCTCTCTTTCTGTTCCTCTTCGTTATTTTTGCTTTTTGAAAGGAAAGACGCGGGACTTTTTCCTCCCGGTTATTTTTGATACGTTTCTTTTCCCTTTTTTTTCATTAAGCGAGAGAAATCTTTTTCTTTTTTTATTTTTATTCCTCTGTCGGGAAAGATAGGAGCGAACGCCATGTTACAACGGAATTGTTATAAAAATAATTGAATGAAAGAAAGAAAAATATTAAAAGGAAGACTCGGAAAGGATAGAAGAGAGTAAGTGGATAGGAGGAGAGAGGGAAGACGAGGAGGTGGTGGTGGTGGAGGAGGAGGAGGATGAAGATGCGGGAATGCGAAAGAGGAGAAAAAGGTTATATAAGCAAGCGTAACGAAAGAGGAAAGAGATAGGATGTGGAGGAAAAGAGAAAGTGGTGTAGGTTCTCTTTGGCCTGTTTCGTAAAATGAGTTGCTAACGAAATTAGAAAGAGAGGAGGAAAGAGGTTAAGGAGGAAGAAACACGGGAACGTGACACTCGCGGAATAGGTTAGAAAGCGGTGGAAAGGTTTTTGCGATCGGTGTCATCGTTAAAATTGATTTTTCTCGATGATGGCGGCGTAGCGTGATGGCGGCTTTCTAATTCTCTCGTTCTCGTAATACTGAAGATGGAAACGAGGAGGAAGTTCAAACGGTAACATGATAGGAGACGAAGAAGGTGTCGTATTTCGAGGACGGAGGAAGAGAAGAAAAGATGAGGAAAAAAAATTTGGAATGGTTCCTCAGGTGGGTAGAACAACACCCAAATGCAGTTTTTTGGGGAAAGAGGTTATTCCACCGCCTTCTCGTAGTTGGGAAATCCGATTTTTTTCTTTAGCGTATATTTTGACGTCCTTTTCCTGAGAGAGGGGATTCAGACGTAAGGCAAGAATGGAAAGCTTTCCGAGGAACAGGAATCCCGCGTCTCAGGTGTCGGAAGGAAATTCAAACTAATTTACAATCCCTCCTCAAGTCGCCATTTTGTCTCTCAAACAAAAAACTTTCCAAGGTTATAAGATCCAAGAAAAAATGATTTAATTCCCGCCATATTTTTTCGTGGAGGGGTAGGAAAATGACACAAACCAGATTTTACTCCTCCCCGATTTTCCTGTTGGCAAAGCATTTTGCCAAGGTCGGAGGTCACCAACTCGATATCTCTGTTTTCATTTATGAAAACGATGTCGAACCTTTGTACCTAAAAGAAGGCGGTGATAATTTTCTTACCTCTCCCACGGGTTTTTGAATAAAAGAAAGGTCGATGGAAGATTTTTGGATGAACGGTAAATTTGTGAAAAAGTGAGGAGAGAGAGAGGAAAAGAAAGAGAGAGAGAGAGGAACAAACCGCTTTCCCGTTTCACATTTTGACGTCTTCGCTTTTCAAATTTGCGAAATGAGGTTTTTCAAGTTTATCCATCTCTGGAGGGTTTTTCCGACGCGACCCAACTTTTGATAACGTTGATAATTCCGTATGAAAGCGATCCGACTCGATTTAGTCGCGTTCACGGTTATAGAAGGAGAAAAGGTCGTCTTCTTAGGTTTCCACGTCTGAGCTTTAATTTACGCGAGAAGTGAGGTGAAAGTATTATGGTGTGGGGCGGGGGCACAGTGTTCTTTTAAAAATACTCGGGTGAAATTTGTTCACGTTTTTGGGAAAAAACGGAGAGGGGAGAGAGGGTGTCACGGCGACAGTAAAGGTGCTGTTGAAGGAAAATAGATTTTTATTTTGTCGAAAATTGAATAGAGACGGGGGGAGGGGAGTTTGGTGCTTAAATGAAAATCCAGAGAGATTGATGCA
Source organism: Columbicola columbae (assembly GCA_016920875.1). Lineage (NCBI taxonomy): Eukaryota > Metazoa > Arthropoda > Insecta > Psocodea > Philopteridae > Columbicola > Columbicola columbae. The sequence continues at coordinate 4,847,331 of JADMLL010000011.1, read as the reverse complement.
CCTGGCGATGCTGTCGGCCGGACTCTGTACTCTGACTGTGATTTGTGGTCAGTTTTGAAATTGAGGTTTTCAGACGACAGGAAGAGAGAGGGTTCTCGATGTTTGATAAATGACAAATTTGAGGTGGGGAAAGTTCAATATTCCACCTTTTATGGGTTTTTTGAGGGCGTTGCTGTAGGGGGATGCTATTTTGTTTGAACGGGGAAATTTTTTTTTAATATAAATAATTTGAAAACTTTATTTTCAATTTTGTTTCTAATACTTTTAAAGCAATTTATTTGTTTAAAGTTGGTGCGGTGGATGTGGAAGGAGGAGAATACGACAGAATGTTAATTTTTGTTAAGAAAAATGTTTAACCAATAAAGAGGAAGAAGTCTGGGACTATTTTTTACCTCCCCCCCGTACCAAATTTTGGAAAAATCAAAATAGTGCGAAATGAACGGGAATCGGTGGGATTCGCCATTCTGTGTTGATGTGCTGTTTCTGGGTATAAGCGAGAGGGTAGGAGGAGGAAGAGAGTTGTTTTCGTTTCTGTCATCTTCAGCGGAATGATTGTTGTTGTTGGAGACAGTTTTTGGGTTTCCTCGAGACAACTTCCAACAATTCAGGAATGAGGTTTCGGGAACAAGAAGAAGGAGGAGAGAGGCGGGTTAGGGTGATGAGGACGAGATTTTCCTTTCCGTTCCTCTCGCCTTTCTCACTTCCGCAACTGTTTGAAAACTTGGAGGTTCTTTCTTTCAGCTGGATGGATGTTTTCGGGGTTTTGTTTTTGTTGTTGTTTGTGTCTCTCTCTTCTTCACTCATCCCTCCGGTAACATCTTGAAGTTACTTTTTTAATTGGGATCGTGGTCTCTGGAAGTGTTGTAAGCTGTCGTGGAATTTTTAGAGCGTGACATTTGCGAATTTCCGACAGGAAAGGTTTTTTTGAAAGTGGGAAGGGATGAGTTGAGGGAGGATTTTGTTTTTTTATCATTCATTTCTTTGTCCCATCCATTTCTGTCGTTTACAAACGGTTTGTAGTTTGCTGATGTCCTTCGTTTCTTAACTTTGAAAGGATATCTCCTGCCAGTCTCTTTTCGTAGATTCAGCCATTTTCGAAATGAACGGGAATTCCCCTCTGACGCAAATTGATCGTTTCAATTTATTTATTTATTTTTGTTGTTGTGTCTCGCACGAAAGGTATATTCACCTCCTCCTCCTGTTCTGTTTCCTCTCTCCTCCCACTCTTCCTGGATATCAAGCGCCAGGGTTTCGATCGATTCCCATTCGAATTAAATTAAGGTAATTATTTATTGAAATTAACTTTGTGTTTATTATGTTGTTTACTTGTTCTTGCATGAAATCGAACACACACACACACTTTTATCTCTGATTGACTTTTTTGGTTTTGTTTTCTGGTTCGTGAATTCGATTTGCGGCGATTATTTTATTTTTTATTTTTATCAAATCGACACACCAAAACTAAGGCTTGAGGACGATTGGTGACGTGGATAAAAAAAAAAGCTCCGGTTATCTGGTTTGTAGCGTTCTCGGACAACAGGAATTATCGATTGGCGGGGTGTGGGGAAGGGAAGGGAATCGTGCGAGTCATCATAATGAGAGCTGTTGGAAATCTTTGGATTTTCGGTCGTGGCGTTGCGTTTTGTGTCGGTGTTGCTGTTGGTTTGAGTTTTGTTTGTTTGTTTCCTTCCCCAACCCCCTATTCTCTTGCCGGCATCCCTTAATTTATGGATCACGGTTTCTAGTTTTGATTTCGGGGGTTTGGGAATTCGCCGGACGTTCGAGCACGTGTTGCCCCCGAATGGAATTAACGAACGTTATTTTGATCTTTTTCTTTATTTTTCAGAAGTGTATGCGAGGATGAGAGAGATGAAAGTGCCCCTAGAGGTTGCCTCTTGGGGGGTGCTAGCACTTGTATCAACCCTTATCGTTAGCACTTATGGTGAGTCATTTTAACGATTTTTTCTTTTTTTAATTTCGGGTGTAGAATAACAGCAGAATTAATGATCTGGAGAATGGAAATTGTTTTTCTTTTTTTGTTTGTTTTGTTGTTTGTTTAGGAGAGTCGGTTGTCAAAATGGGTTTTAAAACCTTTTTTTCTTTGTTCAATCTGGTGGAAGTGCATCAATAAATTGATTAATTTTAAATAGATGAGAATAAGGAGGAGGAAGGGGATGAAGAGAAGATGCGGGTTTCTAGTTCCGTTTGTTTGTTGCGGTTTAGGGGCCAACCTCTGATGATTGAAATCCGAGACGGGTCGTCATCGCTGCCTCCCACACCCAAAAACCACCCCTCCCCGCCGGACGGGAAACTTTTTCTTCTTCTGTTTAATATCTTTCGGGCGCGACAAAGCAAACAAGGCAGAAAGGGAGAGATTAGGATTTGAATTCTTCAGGGTGGAGGTGTGCGGTGGAGGGTTATTTTCCTCAGATTTTGGATGGTAGACCGATGGAACAGCGGAAATTTATTCCTTTGTCAATTGTTTTGGGAGTGGGAGTGGGAAAGGAAGTCATCGCTTTGTTGGGATTCTGAGGATTTCGAATGGGTTTTGCTTCTCTTCCTCCTCGGATGCCGCCTCGCTTTTTATTATAGTAATCCGCATCAGAGTTGAGTTCTGTTGTTCCGAAATGAAGCTTTTCGCTTAGTAGAAGACTGTCTATACCGAAAGCTAAATATTTTCAATAAAACAATTTTTTAATATTGAAGATAGTCAGACTAGAGTCGTGGGGGTGGAAGCATCCAAATCTGTTTCTCTCACTCCTTGACGAAGGGCCCACATACTATAAATCGACTAAATCAGGATTGAATGAGTGATGAAGGGCGAGGGAAACTGGAGAGATTTTAGCGGTCATTCAAAATCCTCAAACGGCCGTACTCATCCTCCCAAAAAGAAGAAAAAAGGGAAACAATCAGTCAGAGCTAATTAGCTCGCAACTCGATTTTAATGATCCCTAAAGCGAGAGATCTCGTTTTCATTTTGAATCCTCCGTTCATTCTCCGCCTTTTCGAAAGGTGGGAGGAAATGGAACGTTTACACGTGAGAATATCTAAACGGATGTTTCGTCTCCGCTTTTGTTAGAAAAAAAAATTTTTTTTTGATTTATCTTTGAATCATTGGTACGACTTAATCGAGGATAATAGTTCCGGCGGAAAAGTTAATCCGAAACAGCAATAAATTAATTTCGGAAATCTCGAAATCCCGGATTCCTAGTTTTCCCTCTTAACAAAGAAACTTTTATTTCGTTTGAGCATTAAAAGGGAAAAAGGAATTTCAGGTTTGTATTTGGATTAGTTGGGTGAGAAAAATGTTCCTCCTTCATGGCGTATCTTGTCCTAGCGAAAGAAGAAATTATAACGAGTTAGCGTTTAATTAGCGTCTTTTGTCTAATTCTTTCTGGCGTGAAGGAGGATGAGGTGTCTTCTGGAATATTTAGAGAGTGAATCTGTTCGATGTTTCTAAAAAGTCGACTGTAAAATGATGGATTTATGATATGATTGGTAATAAGTGTTAGGTCTTCTTATAATTCTTGAAATTGAGTTAATATAAGATGATCGAGTTGGTGGTGTTTTTGTTATGATGTGAGGGTTTTTCTTTTGGGGTGAGGGTAGTTAATATTTGGAATTTTTAGAAAAATTAAATAAGGCGAGTAATGATGTGGAATATGCTAGTTATGTATAAATTTATGTATCCTGTACATGGGGACATATGGGTTCGTCGGAGTGGGCTTTGAGACTGGGTCGGTGGACGGATTTTGGCTTAATTAGAAGAATATGGTGTTGAGGGTGGAAGGTTTGAGTAACTTCTACCGGTGGTGGTTCATTATGATCGGTTGTTTTCCTTTTTCCAGGATTTTATCAGCCCTTTTGAGAGGTTGTATGAAGAAGGGGTGTTTTTGGGTTCCGGGAAGACAATGGGAAGCCAAAGAGCTTTTGCTATTTTATTTATATTTTCAAAATTTCGGTAATTTTCCAGGAATCAGAGAAAGAGAGTTTTATGATGAGCTTGTCTACCTTTTCTCGATTGCCACGTGCTTTTGTTTTACAAATCTCTCTTAGGCGTTCTATTGTTCGTACGGTGATCTCTTCTTACTGATGGTCAGTTGATTTTTTTTCCCCGTCACAAGTGGCTAAAAGCTTTGTTTTGGTAATTAACCGTAAATCGGATTAAGTGAATCGAGCGAAACTTGCACAGATCAAATCATCATTTACCCCCTCCTCCTCCTCCCATCTCCTCTCTCCTCACCATTGTAAATAGCCTTTCGTCTTTCCTCTCTCTTCTTCACCTCTCACGGCACACACGTTTGGTTATGTTTTAACAACAAATTTAACGGCGGTATTCCTCAGGAAATTCGGATTCGGGAAAATGCGGAAGCGGAGGAGAGGTTTGTGGGGGTATATGAGGTCAAATCAAAATAAAGGAGAAATCCGATTTTATTTACATATCAAACAATGCAAATCAAATCGGGGGAGGGAGGGGGTTCGGAAGCGAAAGAGGAGAAAGGAGTGAACGAGAGGAGAGGAGAGGAAAAAACGGGAGAAGAAAAAGGATGATGAGAAGTGGGAGTCGGAGGAGAGAGGTTGGAGATGAAGAACAAAACGTTATGAAAAGTTAATGGGAACTTCTTTGTTTGAGAAAACTTCCGGTTGAAAAGGCTGGAGGGCTTGGCGAATCTCCGATCGATGATTTTGTTATTTTTTGAAGGAGTGAGAGTGGGTGTCGAGGAGCAAGCGGTAGCTGAGAGGAGGTCTGGTGGAAGTTGGAGAAGAGGAAGGAAGATATGGTTGATGATAATTTTTGAAATTCGGTTTCCGTTTTACCTTGACGCCATCTTTTGCCTTTTTGAGTTTCCGCTTTCTATAATTTAGGAGAGTTTCGTCTCTTCTGTTATTGTAAGATTGTGGTTGGTGCTCTTCCTTTTCTCTTGGCTTGAATGAAATTTTCTTTTATTGTTTTTGAGGGGGACAAGGAGAATCGGGAGCCTTCTTTGGAGCTAAATTCAAAATCGAACTCCGATTTGAATGTTTATACATCCCTTTTCCTCCTTTCCTCTCTCTTCCCTATAGAATTGTAATTCGAATAAATTTCCCTTCATTCAAGTAGAACGTCACGGAAACGTTTTCTTCTGCTAAAGAAAGAATGGAAAGAGGAGGAAGAAGAAGAAGAAAAATTATTCGGTCGAAACTCGATTTAGAATTCGAAATCCGTTGACAAAATGGCGCGGGTCGAACGGGTTGACTTCCCTTCCTCCCGCTTCCCCGCGGAGGTCCTCCTTTCTTTTTCGATATAATATTTTATCCTACTTAAAGAACCTTAACGATTCTTCCTGCGGCGAGTTCGCATTTCCTTAAGCGATCTCACCGTCGTTGAATGAAAATTTTCGTTCCCGGAAAACCTTTTTGAGGTTTCCCCTAATTGGTAATTGTCAGTTGGCCGCAGCCGATAAATGAGGGATTTTGAACGGGTTTTATAAACTCGGGCTCTGGTTTCGAACCTTTTTCGAAGGAGTGGTGGTGGGGGTTTCCTTCGGGAAGAAGAAAGGTGTTAATTTTTCGGGTTCGGATATCTATTTCGAAAGTTTCTATGTAAAAGAATCGGAAGGAGAGTGGCGGGGTGGGGGGAGGAAGAAAGGTTTTATCTGGGAAACATGGTGGCAAACACGAAAATTTAATTATTCGACATGTACAAGGGGGTGAGGGGTTGAAAATATCGAGTGAATGTTTGATCCGTGCCGGAAGCGATCGTGTCTTTTGCTAGATGGGAGAAAGGAGGAGGAGGAGGTTGGAAATGAAATCGCATTAAAAGATATTTTCTCACGGGGGTCTACCCCCCCGTCTCTCGAAAAAATGGAGCGTGAAAATCGAAAGTGTTTTTTGTAGTCGTGAGTGGTGGTGGGAGAGATGGAAAACGGCGGGTTGATGTCGGGGAAAACTTTTTCCCCGTTATGGAAAGTTAACGTGGGCCTGATATTCTTCAGGCATCTTGCCAGGAAAGCTTTCTTGGATAAAATATAGACATCAGAGGGAGGGAAGGAGGAGGAGGCTTCGAGAGGTTTGGGAGGAAGAAAATTTTTCATTTTCTTGTCACGTCTTTTGCACGAGTTAAAATTTATTTGGATTTTTTCTTCTTCTTCTAACTCCGGCAAAGATTTTCTTCTTTTTATATATTGATTTCCGGTAAATGGAATAAGACCGGAAATAAACGAAAGGGTTTTGCTTTAATTATGTGTGATGATTTCGCCTCCTTTAAAGTATCGATTGAAAGGTTTTAATTTGGGAGGGGGGGAAAGCTTTTCTCGAGATGCGTTCCAAGTGGAAGCAGAAGATATTTTAAACGATTAAAAGAACCGGAAGAAAGATTTCTTTTCTTTTTTTCCGAGATAAAAAAAGGGGAATCAATTAAGCCATTAATTAGCAATTAAAATCAGAGCGTGGATGAGGAAGAAAAAGAAAAATCTGAGAGTTAAGCTGTAGGAGGAGAAAGAGGAGAGAGAAAAGAAAGGCGGGAAGGAAATGACACATAAAAGATTTAGGTTTGGGGAAGGGGGAGGGAAGAAGACACTCAAATCTGTTTATTTGTAGGAGAGGAATGAAAGGGATGCTGGGAGGAGGAGGGAAAGGAAGGAAGATACGTCATCGGGTCAGTGGGATTAAGTAAAAAGGGCAAGATGGTCGCTTGGAGCAAATTTCATAAAACGGAATGGTCCGTGGTGGTGGAGGAGGAGGAGGAGAGGAAGAAGGTTAGAAAAACGAAGCCGTTGTCAGTTTTCCCTCCCTCCGTAATCTAGGCAAAGATGGCAGATTACGTCTCGTTTATTAAACCCATAAAACAACTCATTTTGTCTGATTGAAATCAGTTTACTGTTTTTTGGGTATGGGAGGAGGAAGAGAGGAGAGAGAGAAAGAGGAAGAAAAAGGAGGGAAGAAAACATCTAAAAGAGGCTTATAATGATATATTTCCATCCTCTCTTTTTTGTTACATATACTGAAAGACGACGCATTCATTTTTCATTGATATCGTATGGGTGAAACGTTCGCGAACGTAGGTAGCAATCCTGCGTTCGTGCGTGTGGCATGTGTGTACGTTTTCGGGGAGCGGGAAAGAAGGCTTTTCCGTTTTCATTTCGACGTCGGAATTACTATTTTTCCTGTTTGTTTTCTGGTTTTATTGACGTGAAACTTTGGGAGAATAGTTTAACCCCGTGGTTTACGATGTCATAACTTGCTTTCCGTGCACCTGAGCTTTGTCTCTCCTTCCCTCTTCTCGCTTGTATCGGAAACTAATTCTAGATCCTTCAAGTTTTTCATTTCGAGGATGATGATTAAGCGTGAGATGAAAAACCGTCGGCAGGTGACTTGGAAACTTCGGAAAAGACATTAAGGTTGTTGGGGGGGTTGGAAAAGGTAGGGGTTGGTTGGAGGGGGTGAGAAAAAAATGTTAAAAGAATCGGAAGAAAGGTCAGGTTTGATTGATGTTGAGATCTAGATTTTCCGGCGTTGGTCTTCATCTTTAATTAAAGGATTTGTTAAATGACATACCCCTTCGTTGCAATCGTATTTATAAATATGTCATCTTACGTGGAGAGTTTTATGTGTCCAAGATTTCCATTTTTAATGGTTTGTACTCCGGTTTCTTAGGTTTCAGGTTGACTGTGAGGTATTGTACGATAGCCTCGCTTTTCCGTCGATGAAATTTAAATCCTTCCCGCTGAAAATTTTATCGTGTTGTCTTTAACCCAAGTGGCCGTCTCGGGAAAACAAATTCAAAAACTTTTCTTTTTCCTCCGAAAAGTTTTAGATACAAATTGACTTTTCTCTAGAAAGAACTCGGGAGGAGAATGGCGGGGGAGGGGAGTGGTGGAAATAAAAATGTCAAACGCAAGGGAAAACAATTTTAAAAGAGGTAATCGACTTCTGAAGTCTGTTCGAAGTTTTTGTTTTGTTTTGTTTTTAATTCTTGTTTTTTGTGAAAGAAGGCGGTGTGAGTGAGAATAAGGGTTGGAGTGGACGGAGAAAGCACTTTGAAATTGGTTTGGGATTTTTTTTGTTTGAGTTTGAGAGAGAAAGTAGACGGATCAGACGTAGGGCCATTTCGATTAAACCGGAAGTGGGAGAAATTTTTTTGTTTATTGATTTGGTTTAGTTTTGAGAGTTCGGTCTTTGACTTTGTTTGAGGTCAAATTAGCTGGAGTTGTCTTGTGAGTCATGAGTGTGACGTGAAGAGTTCGCCCTATAAAGTGTGGGTATGCTTCCGAGTGAGCATTTGGTCAAGGCTGGACCGTATTTTGTGTGGCAATAGTTTTTGGGAAATTTTTTTTTGAGTATTTTTGTCAGTAGAAAGATGAAAGGAATTCGTTATAATCATAATGTTTGATAGGTTGGAGAGATGATGCTAATCAAATCACGATGTGAGATTTTTGTCAATTACTATAGCCTACAGCAGAGGTTGGCAACCAAAATGCGAGTATTAAAGAGACGTTTGGATCTAAGATATTTTCGCATTAAAACAGCGACAGGACAATGTCGCTGCATTCCGCATACTATCGGCAGATTCCAGTCAGGCAGGGTGGGGCTTTATAATATATTTTTATATATTATACTGAATTCAAATTTGGTACGTTCATAACTTTGCGACAAAAATTTTTTGTGGAAAAAGAAATAAGTGTTTGTATATCTTATACTTTATTTTCGGAACTAAAGTGGGTTACTTGAAATTACCAAATGGGTCACTCGGTAACCCATTGGTCATAGGTTGCCAACCCCTGACCTATAGTGAAACGCGAATCGTCAAATTCCGTTGTTAAAACGAACTAAAGATGAACCTAACATGTGGAGCGCGCAGTGGAATAAGTTTGAGGACTTGACTATGGCTATGTTCAGGTGACTGATTCATTGGTTCTCTAGTAGTCCAATGAGATAGGTGAGGTGGTTTAGTATTAATATTAAAATATCAGACAATTATTTATATACAGATATTATTATTAAAATGGGATTTATATTCAGTATAAATTGTTTGTAGACAAACTATTTTTATAAACAACCCTTGGGATATTTTCGTGGGGGTGATGGGGGTGGGAGGGTTGCTAACTCCATCTGCAGAAATTTTTATTTATTTTCATGTATTTTAGGATGTTTTGGAGAGGGCGTTTGGGAAAGGTTTTGTAACGTTTATGAAGGTTTTGAAGTTGGTGTTCTAGAACTTGAAATTTAATTTTTTGTCTAAAAGTTTTCTTTTCTTTTCTTTTTAATTTCAACTCCACTGAATGTTCCTGAAAGCAAAACTCTTTTCTTTCTTTTTCATTTTCTAAATCAAGTTTATAAAGTTTTGTGTGGTTTTTCACTTTTATCAAGTTTACAATTTTAAAATTTTAAGAGTTTTTGCGAGCTTTCTAGCTTTCTTCTTTTTTTATGTTTTTAATTTTTAATTTCATGGATTCGACGTACAGGGGAAGATCGTAATGTAATTTTATCTGTCTTTCTATTTATTTATTTATCTATCTAAGAAAGCTCGTTTTATTTTTTGACATTGGATTGGTTTTTATTTTTGTTTTGACGGCTGTGGTTTGGAAAAGTTTCATTTTATTTATTTATTTTATGGTTTCTATTTACACGGGATTTCTGTCGGTGGTTTCCGGTCCTGAGTGTTTTCTTTTTGATCCTGTTGAAATTGTTGGTGTGTTTCATTGGATAGATTTTTAAATTTTCGTGGTTGTAGACCTATTAAATACTTAGTATTTTTATTTTCTTGGTTATTGTTTTGTTTTAAAGCCTTTGCCGACAGCAATTGCTGCAGTGGTTTGGCTTTCAGTGGCCATCAGAACGACTTTGTAGTAAGGATAGTCGAGTGGGTTAGAAAAATTAGTTGAAACCCGATATCGGTTGAATTATAAAACTCCTTTAAGGGTAGAAAAATATTTTGAGCACTAGCTTGATACGCCACTGATTTTATTTATTAAAAAAAAATTGTTAAAAGTCAAAGAAAAGAATTCCAGTAAAATCGACAATTAACTGTTCGTTTAAAACGGAAATTGGTTTTCCCTCTCGAGTATAATAATAAATATTATTGTATCATAAATAAATATCAATAATATAAGATTGTGTAGAGAGGAAATAATTGGATGAGGGCTGTGGGGGTGGGCTGGTGGGGGTGAGAGAGTGTGGGCGAAATGCCAACAGTGTCCCCTTCGAACATATTTTTCCTGTCGCGCCTAAATATTAATAATATGGCTTTTTAGAAGAAAAAAGAATTTTCATTTCTCTCACCCTTCCTGTCATTGTTTCTTATGTTTTCTTTCTTTGTTGTTGTTGTTGTTGTCGCTGTTGCTGTCGTTTGATTTTTTATTTATTTATTATTTCTTTTAGTCAGAGGCGAGGGGGTGGTGTTTCTTTACCGATCTCGTTCTTTTGTCTTCTTTTTTTTACTCTGGTTTCCTATTAATAAATGAGAAATGGTTTTTTTGCTGTTGTTGTTTTGTGATGGGTTTCGTTTGGGTTGATTGAACCGAGTTGATCAAAGAAGGCGGTGGTTGGTTGATGGTTTTGGGTTTTTCCTTTTTGGTTGGTGTTGCGTCTCGTTTAGTGGTCGCTTTTGGTTTTTTTTTTATTGATGTGGTTCCTAATCTCTCTTGTCCGTTTGTGTTTTTTTGGAACTTTTTTAATTGCCCCCCTTTTCCCGTCCTCTTCGTCCTTTTCCTTTCTTTAATCCTTCCGCTTGGTTCAACTTAATGTCTGGTTGTAAATGGGTCTTTTGAGTTTCCACAAGGATTTTCCCTTTTTTTTGTTTGTGTTTTTTTTTTACTTGCTGACAGCGAATTGCTGTTGTTTTCTTCCCTCTTTTTTGCTGCTGTTGTTGTTGTCTTTTATTTTTATTTATTGTGAATCGGAGAAGATGATTGGTCATTTGGATTATGTTTTATTGACCTGACGGAATTTTTTTCTTTAAGGGAGCGTTTAATTGCTCTCTGAGGAAGATAGAATTGTCTTTTGTCCAGCATCTGGTTAGTGTTTTGGGGAAATGATCTTTAAACCGGAAGTTGTTTTTGCGGGATCATTGTAAGATGTATTGATTTTGTTGGTGTTGGGAGGTGCAAAAGTCTTTGTTTTACGCGAAGGATTTTAGTTGTGCGAACAATGCGTTTTGCGAGAGAAGAAAATTTTTGAAGTATGTTTTTAAAAAGTTTAAAGATTCTTCTTTTGCGAATGTTGAATAAATCTTTTTGGAAGACGGAGGGTGGTGTTTGGGGGTTGTTAGATTCTTGAAGTGGAAAAAGACATTACAGTAGTTCTGAAACTTTTTGTTGTTCCCAGGGAACGAAAACAAGGCCGAAGCTTCTCTCGCTTTTCTTCCTCCTTTTTACTACCTTTCTTTCGTCCTTTTCCTTCTCTTCATCTTCACTTTTTTAATTCAACAGCTCCCGAAAAGCGTTTTTCAACTTTTTCTCCGAATTTTCCTTCCTCGTGTTTTTTGTCTTGTCATTTGACACTTCGGCTCGATTCTCTCCTTTCCTTCTACATTTATGCTGCTTTTAGTGCGACACGAACTTTTACTTTTTAGGAGAGACGGGCTCTTGGGGGTGAGGGGTGTTTTTTCTCTTTATTGCGTTACCCGAGTTTTTTTTTCTGTCGGATTCACAATTTTTTGTGTTGTTTTAAGCTGACCTAAGCAAATTCTGAGTGAAAAAGAAAATTTTGGAGTCGTGACTTTTCCCTGCGGAATTACAAGACAGGGATGAGAAGGATATCGTTAGGAAATAATTATAGTTGGGTAGGATGTCCTTTAAATACCTTTTTTGTTCTTTTTTATTTTATTTTAACGTTTGAGAAGGTTCTGGAAGCTGAATGATGGTAGTGAAAGGGAGATGCAGAGATGGAGATTGCGAGAGAGAAGCGGGAAAGCAGAACAAACGGAGGGAGCTACCGTAATTGAAATTTTTCGTTTGTTTTTCCGATTAATTCATTTTGGGGTTTTGAATGGAAGTGCGAGTCGAGATAGGGTGACGTTTGTTTGTTTGTTTGTTTGTTTGCAACTTTGCGGGTCATCTCATCATTCTTTGAAAGTTTCCCAATCTCTACCCTCAGTTGTTGTTGTTGTTGTTGACTCCGAAGAAATTTCCAATTTGATCATAAACGTTAATAATAGGTTCGTTAGGCTTGTACGTTCTCATTAAATAACCAGAGGAATCGCCGGAGGATGAGGACCCGTTTTGTTTGGGATCCGAGCTCTAAATAATTAACCAATTAAATCGATTTCGATCAATTTTGGGAAGTTGTTTCGAGAGATGATTATTTCGAGAGAAAAATGAGGATAACTGAAAGTGAATTTGAGCTTTTGACTGTAAAGCTTGGGATCAGATCTTGAGAAGTTTGTTGTTCTTGTGATGACGTCACTATAAGCAGTTTGCTTTTTATTAGCTTAATGAGAATTTAGACTTGGAGGGGGGTGTTCCATGGCTAAATTCGGGGTGTTAGTTTCGGGGAAAGGAAGGTCTTCGGGTCGGGTGGTGACAGTTTCAGAGAATCAAAATCGATTAAAAAATGAAAAGATGTTAACGGATGTTAAAGGTGCGGGTTTCGGACTGTCTCTTTCATGTAAAATGATGAGAGTCCACGTTTTGAACGCTCTTAAATTAATAGGTTTTAGGTTAGAGAAGGTTCTGAAGTTTTGTGTCACAAAGGTCTTTTCTTTGGTTCCATCTCTGTCTCTTCTCGTTTTCTCATTTGCCTCTTTCATTGCGTCCTTTTCTCGGGATTCCATCTCTTTCAGCTTGGTGGTCTGCCTCGGTTTCTACTTCCCTGCGGCCTTTCACGCCTCGTAAGTTTGAATTTGAAAAAACCACCAAATACATTTCCGGTTTCTTGTTTGGAGGGAAACAGGAGGAAGATTTTAAATGTAAACTTGATTGAAATACAGGCGGAAATTGACTTTGGATGAATTAAACGAATGATTCGAGATCCAGTGAGCTTTTAAAAAGGTTTTTTGACGTGGAGGTTTGTATGGGGTTTTTAGAAAAGAATGAAACGCGCCTACAAAGAAATATATACGGAGTACAAAAATCTCTGTGTTTTAAACGGGAAAATCCATTAAAGGAAAGCTTTGAACTCTCTCTCTCTCTTTCCTCCTCTATCAAAGAAACTCAGATAACCTTTTTGAGTTTTTACCAAAGTACAAAAGGCTGGGTTTCCCTTCCTTTCGTGCCCACCCCTTCCCCTCTTCTCTCTGGTCATTTTCAAATTTGAAAATTAAAAACTTTGTCTTGAGGCGAAATGTCTCTCACATTTGGAAGGCCGTCATATCCGAAAAAGAAATCTTTTTGTGCATGGGAGCTCGGATGAACACTCAGAGCTTGGGTGATGGTTGGGATTTGGGCGGTGGGGGTTGGGGGAGGAAAGGCATAAATCCGTGAGAATCCGAAAGGAAAATTTCGAACCCGTCATAATTCTCGCATACGGTGGAAAAAATCAGGTGGTTCGATAACACTCGAAATTTCTCTCTCTTTCGGTTCCTTCCCCGCTTTCCTCATCTACGACCGTATGAATTACCATACCAATGGAAATGGAGACGGTCGAGTAAACAAAAGAGGCGGGGAAGATGGCGGTAGGTGGCGGGAGTTAGGAGTGAGGCACTAAATTAGAGTTTCATATCCTCCACCGTTTAATGATTGATTTATGAAGATTTTAATATGATTGCTAAATGAAATGAAAATTAGATTTGGTTTTCCTCTCGTTCTTCGGTTATTTTTGAATTCCGTTCCGACTGAAAAATTGTATTCCGTGGACCCCCCCACTTCTCTTTCCGGTAACGAATGCTCCCGTACTGTTTATTAGATCTCTAACGAGTTCTTTCATCATCTAATTTGTTTAGATTGCGATTTATGCCTGCAACACTGAGGCCGTTGTTTTTATATTAGCCTCCTTAGGTCACAGGTTCATGAGCAAGGCATAAATTTAGACTGTAGACATTTTATGGACCAACTAAAATCATCACCAATCAAATCGTTTCTGTGAGAACTCTTTCACCACTTTGATCGGAAGTTTTTTATAATTCATAGTTGTAACGAACAAGTCTGTGACTAGTTTGTAGGTCTTTGCTTTCACACCCCGAACGTTTCAGTACCTTTCCGTGATTCAAACTGGAAATTGTCAAAAATGTCTGAACGATTCGACCTGGTGCACCTGTTTGAATCGATTTTTTTTCGCTGTTGCGGAGAGGAGGGAAGGAGGCTCAAAGACGTTTGCCATCAGGTAGTTATCGGGAGATTTTTCTTTTCTTTATTTTTTAAGGGAAAATTTTGTTTTTATTTCACTCCGGGAAACTCTCATTCGAGAAATCGAATCGTAAACGAGACGGTTTACGAGTTTAATAAATGAGACGCCATCTGCCTTTCGTAAGGGAAGGATGGGACTGTGGGGAGGGTAGAGGAGAAAGTCGAAGAGGAGACGCAGCTTCCCTTTCTAAATGGAAACTTCCAAGAGTGTAAAAGATACATTGAATCTGGAGGAGAAGGAATATAAAAAAAATGTTTTTAAGTCCTTAGGATGAGGAAGAGGAAGAAAAGGTCGGAGAGTGAGAGGATCGGAAAGAAGAAGGAGGAGGAGAAAAAGGAAGAAAGAAAATCGTTAATGAACCTCTCGAATCGATAAAATTTATGTTTTTTTTAAGAGTGTTAGCGAAAAGAATTCTTAATGAGAGAAGGAGGAGGAGACAGAAAAAGATGAGATGGGTGAGGAGAGGAGAGGAGTGGGTAGAAGGCTCGGAGAAGAATCGTTGAGTTTTACCATATGTACGAGTTGAAATGGAGCGCGTAGGTGTCGAAGTGAGAAAGAAAAATTTCTGTCGATCACGTGTTGACATTTGAGAAAGGTGATAGGCGGTAGGGGGGTGGGTGTTAATTAAGCAGCAAGAAAGATGGAAGCCAGGGTGGAGGTTTTTACTTTGAATGATGAGAGGGCAGATGGGAGAGGTGGGGTATGGCCGAAGAACTCCGCGTGAAAAAAAAAAGGTAATGAAATTAAGAAAAATATTAATTATAATGACAACTCAAGGGATGTTGGGCTCTTTTAAGGGTTGTTTTTTTTAATTAATTTACGAGTCAATTAGTTGTGTTTTGAAGGGAGTTGATGAAGAGGTGTGCGGAGGGTAGCTTCATCTTTTTTCTTCCATCCTTCCTTTCCTCTTACCTCTAAGTAGTTGTCGTGAGGAATGTTTCCTGAGTCTGTTGAAAATGACACAAGTCCCAGATGTGTGTTGAGAAACGGGGTTTGTTCTCAAGTATGACGGTTTAACGATCTCCTGGTATGCGTTCGAGGGAAGTTTAGCAGAAGCCTGGGTCGGTTCTGTGTGTATGTCGAACGTATTAAGTCGTTTTCGATACTTTGTGGTTATGATGACGTCAAAGAGCGAGAGAGGGTGGTACGGAATGGAAAGCATTTTGGAGGAAGTCAAAGGAATTCAAAGGAAGGAGGAGGTGGGAGTTTCGTAAGCCAAAGGGTGTTCTTAGAGTCAATCTCCAACGCGGAAGGGAGGCCTCGGCAAGGTCTTAGCTGGAAAGTTCTAACTTTCGCGGTTTAATCTCTCTTTTGCTCTTCCTCTTTCTTCTCCTCTCTATCTCTCTTCTTCTGCCCTTTAATTCAGAGTAACATTTAGGTTTTTGTTAATTATTCGAAATTCAAGCTTGAAAACGGTTTATTGTGTTTTGATATTCTGCCAGGTCTCTTTTTATGCGATTGATCATTATTCACTACGCAATCTTGATTATTGTTATTGTGATGAAGCAGCTGGGTTTTGGATTAAAAGGAAAAGTTATAGCTCGAGAAAATAAACTCATAAAATGGTTGATTAACCCGTTTAATTACAGTGCAGTAACTGTCTTCTTATATTTCTAAGATTTTTAAATTTTATTTGTGCGACAGCGTATTTTTAGATTTTGGAGCTATTGATTGGTGGAGACACAACTTCAAAGTCCGCGTATAAATAACCCGCATAAAAGGAATCTGATGGGTTTCTTCACGGGTGGAAAACCGCGTGAAGGATCCATGCATCAACCAAATGAACCGGATGCTCTTCGGTCATTAGGGTGAGGTCGTAACAGTAAGCTCCCACCTTCCATC
Organism: Columbicola columbae; assembly: GCA_016920875.1. NCBI lineage: Eukaryota > Metazoa > Arthropoda > Insecta > Psocodea > Philopteridae > Columbicola > Columbicola columbae. Next base: position 4,831,227 of record JADMLL010000011.1, on the reverse strand, counting down.
TCTTTCGGGAAACGATCTACTCTTACATCTTTTCTCCAATTTTTTTTCGTTTTGTGAACGGTTCATTGATTTGGTCATCTAGAAATTTTTTTTTCTATCTTCTCTTGGAAATGTTTCTCGGTTTTGAGTCTTACACCCAAAGATATCGTCTCCGTGGAGAAAATGAACGTAGGCGTTCGTATTAGAAATCGCCCACCAAAGACCAGGAGGAAGGAAAGGAAGATCTTTTCCTTTGGGAAGGGCGCGGGGGTTGAGAGGATAGAGATTAAGTGAAGAGATAATAAGAGATGAAGTTTTTTCCTTTCGGGTAGCGTTGAATCGTACAAGATTTATATTGGCAGAGATTAGTCTGGAAAGAAGATAGAGATAGAAAGAAGGAAAGTATAAAGATAAAGTTTTATTTAAAGAAGAGAGACGACGAACGAAGACAATTCGAAACGAATTTTCATTTAAAAAGATGTCGGAAAGATGAGCGGTTTAGTTTTTTCTCTCACTTTGACCAAAGGAGAAGAAGAGGAAGGAAGATGGGAGAAGAATGTTAATTATTTAAAGAAGAACCAATAAAAGATTTTTCAAAAGACATTGATTGCGGGTAGATGATTGTCTGTCAAAAACTGAAAGGAATCTAAGATTGGAAGTTAATTTCACTCCTCTCCCTCTTCCATCATACAAAAAAAAAGATGGCGAAAGGAAAGTACAAAAGGAGAAGACAATCGCAAACAAACTCAGTTTCATTTTTCCTAATTAGAATCCAGAAGAAAGATGACGTCACTGTTTTAACTTTTTCTTTTTGAAAAGAAGACGTGTTAGAAAGAGAAGAAAAGTAAAAAGAACTCACGATTTAGAGAAATTAGCGAGAGGAGATGAAAGAAATTTTTCATGGGAGAAGAGAACAACAAAAGAGAAAGACGTTGAAGGCTACTGTGTTTTGGGTTTGTTACTGTTAAACGTGAAAGAGAGAGATTCGTTTTGAAAGTTGGCGGGGCGGGGAGGGAATGGAGGCTGGAAGAGAGCAGGAGTTATTTATAGAGAGAAACCTTTTTTTTCCGGGGAGACGGGGGGGTTCTGTTAGCCACAAAACGTTTTTCCGTTTCCGGTAGATTAAAGAAAGACAAAGAACTGTGCTTTTTTTTTGTGGAGGATGTGGTTTAACTTTCCCATCTCCTCTTCCTCTACCCTGCCGCAGCAGCTTTCATTGTAGTCAGGGTACGGTTAAAGAAAAATTAATCGAAGTGGAAGGAGATAGATGGAGGAGGAAGAGGAGATGGGAAGTTCTTGGGTATTTGTTTTGGAGGTTTTTTTATTTGGGAGGATTCGTAAAACCTTCAAAACCAGTTGAAGGAGTGAAGAAGACGCGAAACACGTGACAAATGTTTGGCCATTTCCCAAAAAGAGAGAAGACGGAGGCTGGAGGGTAAGAAGGGGAATGGAGAACGTGAGTCGTCCGAACGGTTTTCATCAATTCCACAATAAAATTAATCGTATGTAAAAACACTTCTGCGGCCATTTTATCTTCTCTCCTTTCGCTTTTCCATTCTTTTCCTCCTCCACTCTTTCGGGTGGGAAATGATTCACTCGAACGTTTTCCCTCTTTTAATCTGCAAATAATCAAATATGCTCGGTAGGATCACATGGTTTCGATTTTCTTTCCTCTCCTCCTTTCCGTTTAATTTTTGAGATAAAGGAAACTGAAACCTCGTTTTTTATTCTCTCTCTGAACTCATCTATACCCCCTTCATCCCTTACTTCTCATCTCTTCCTCACCCACCTGTTAGATGAGGAAAATTTTTGTCGGGTTTTCGAATTCGAATTTTTATTTTTCTTTCTTTTTTCCCCAGGAAGTGGTTTCGATTTTGTCGTGTTTTCTATCGTTAACTTCCGGTTTGCAGGTTTTGTTAGCTTTCACTTCCGGTTTTTTGCGTGTTTGCCTGGTTTTGGTTTCCTGAAGTTTGTTGGTTCTTTTTTGTGAATGAAAATGTCGGCTGGGCATCCATGACAGTGGGATAGCTTGAGTTGAAAGACCCGAACGAGTTCAGGTGGGCTGTGCTGTAGGAAATTAGAATGGAAATTGGTTTTTTAATATAAATTATTTTCAGGTCTGGTTTTAAGGTTTTATTTGCCTTTTTCGATTTTGTTTTGTTGGCTTTGTTTCTTTCTCTGCCTCTCTTGGTTTGTTATTGGTTTTACTTCCCTTTCCAAGAGTTGACTTTTTATTGCGTTCAGTTTTTCTGATTTTTCCTTTTTTTTTTACAACCCAATTTCTCTCCTTTTTACGACCTCTTTTACGAGATATCATATTTGCTTTATTAAAGTTCTATTAAGGAGAGACGACGCCGTTTTTCACTTTTCCTCATCCTTTTCCCCTCTCCTCGTTGTCCTTAATTCAAAAACGATTTATTATGCTTTTGTGTTTCCTCGAATGAGTTAAATTCACATGAAAGCTTTCTCTGAGAGTTGGAGTCAGGTACCAAAGAAGGATTTTTTAGTTCTGCCTGAAAATGTATGAAAGTATATGTTTCGAGATACAGTGAAGTAGATAAATCTGTCGTGTTTGGATAATTTTTTTGTGTTTGAAAGGAGGCTGTTTTGTAAAACAATCTTTGCTCCTTTGGTTATGGATTAATTGCCAAAGTCAATACAACTTAGGATTTGAAGTCGTGGTAGTCAGAGGTAGTCTCAAAACTTGGACGTGTGCATGGGACTGTCGTCAACTTAACGTCGAAACATGTCGGAAAATTTGAGTGAATGTCGCATGTACAGTGATCAACTTATTTACGTTTGTCACAGTTGAGTCGTCACCAAATCGCTGATACGACGTGGGTCAAACCCAGGTTTGGTCATTTTGCTGTTGGTTCCGAGATGAAGGTCGTTCTTTTTAAGGCCAATTTATTAAAATAAATGAGGTGGATGGGAAGACGTTTTGCGAAGGAGTGCAGTCGTGAATGGAAAAGATAAAATCCAATAGAATGTAAATAGCGGAATTGGGGAAATTACAATAATTTTGAAAAGTGTCGGAGGAAAAAGGGGGAGAGTGTAACGATCCAAAAATGAAATATCCAGGAGACGATATAGAAAACGCAAATAAAAATAAAAAGGAAAAGGAGGAGGGAATCGATGAGGAAGAGGGAAGAGAGATGACGACGAGGAAACGAACGGGAGGAAGGTTACAAAAGAGATGTGAAGAGCCCAAGTGCAACCAACCGGAAGTTGCTAATATGGAAACCCTCAGCGAGATCTGTGATGGGAGGGAGTGTGAGGAAAAGGATGGGAAGGAAAATTTTTTTTTGAAGGAAACTGAAGCAGGAAATAAGAAGACGTAAAAAGGTAAAAAAATAAAATAAAAAGAAGAAAAATCGAGAGGTGAGCATTCACCGGGAAAAGACTCCCGGAAAAATGTCGAAACCGACGTATTGGATTTTGGGGGCAGGAATCGGGGAGGGCGGAAAATATAAAAAAAAATTTCGACAAAATAGTGTTTAGGCGGTTTTTGTTGCAGTTTCGGGAGGATGGGAGACGGACGAAAGAAGACAATAGGGGATGTTTATCAGGTACAATAGCCTTTGGACTGCCCCCGCGCCGCCTTCCTGTTTTCCTTCATCCCCTTTTCGTCTGTTGTTTGTGTTGCCGACCAACGAAGCCACCGGAGGTTGATGCTATTGAAAATCTTGACAGTTGGTGTCACAATTTCAAATTTCTGTCAAAGGGGTCAAAATGGTGAAAGGTAAAACCCATTGTTCTGGAGGAGAGGAGAGGAGAGGGAACAAAGCGGACGATAACGAAGAGATGGAACGGGAACGGAGGCAGAGGATGGAGAGATGGATAGTAAACATTTCTGTTGTATAGGATCCTCTGGGGTTATGTATCCCGAGTTTGTTTCTTATGTTTTGTGGGATTCTGTATTAAATGGATGCGTGGAAGAGGAGGAGGGGAGGGAGGGAACAGTTTTAACTGACTTTGCTGAAATGAATTAATGCTGGTTTTCTAAAAGCCATATACCTAAAGAATACTGCGAAGTTCTTCGGTGTCTTTCACTTCACACTATTTATGTTTTGGATGATTAAAGAAGGCAGAGCTTTGGAAAAATGGTGAAAATTTGTATTTCCGGTTGCTGTAAGTGTTTATTTTTGTGTCTCGGTTTCAGCATTTCTGGATTTCATTCGTTTGTCCTCCCTCTCCCTCCCCCGAAATTCCGGACGGTCTTGGCGTCCTCGGGAGCTTATAAAATCTCTCAAAAATTTGGATTTTGTTTTAATGTAATTTCCCGTCGAGGCAATTTAATTTTGAAAATTTTATTTTCTCAAAAAACTTTTATCCCCTCTTTTAAATTGAGAAACGTCAGCTTTTTTCCTCTTTTTCTTTTCCCATCTGTCTGTTTGTCCGTTTATTCATTTTCATCTACTCGTAAAAAGTCATCCCTCCCGCCGCCGCCTCCCTTCCTCCTTTTGTTTATTCACTTTCAAAAGAGGAAGGCCTCGAGGAGAAGGAGACGAAGAAGTAGAGAGAGGAAAGGATTCACTGGAATTTCCAACAGCGATTGCTGGAATACGCTTGCGTACGTTCCTCGCCTCTTACCCTCTGATTTTCGGGACTTTTCTTTCGTTCTCTTCTGAATGAATTATTTTTGACACATGAAACATTTGCAGGCGTGGGATCGGAAGCTTTTGGAAGGCGGTGGACGTGGATGTGTGGGAGTGAGTGGACAGCTACTCTGTGTTTGTTTCTTTTTTGGGATTTATTTTTGGAGTATGTAAAATCGGGGTTTAGGTTTCTGTTGCCACGAGGAAGTGATGTGAGGGATGGAAGGAAGAAGCTGAGGGAAGAATTTGTAAAATCATTTTTGGATAATTAAATATTCTCCCGGGAACTTTTCCTCTTGATTTTGGTTGGTATGGAGTTCTTCTCCGGAGGATTTCGTTTTTGTTTCCTTTTTCGTTCGGAGGAAGGAGAAATCAAGTGTATTTTAATTATTTTCTAAGCGGATGAGATTATTAGACAGGAACTGTCTAGCTGTCAGTCTGTTGCTCAAGTTTAGAAAATGATTAAATTAACTTTCATTTTCTATACAGAAATCTGTGACGTTGCGTTCACATCTATTTACTCAAAAAAGTTAATGAAACGTCAGTCAACCTCCTCCTCCTCCTCCCCCCCCACCCAGCCCACCTCCCATCTTCTCCTGCCACTGATTTTTGTTTTTTTCTTCTTCTTATCTCCTTTGCCCTCTTTTTCTGGTTTTCTGTACTCCTCTTCTCGCTTTTTACCATCGTCTTCTGGAAATCCTCAAAGTCTATTTTCGTCTTTTGTTATTTTTTGGATTTGTTCTGTTGTCCGAGAGGTGTTTGGGAGTTGGTAGGAGGTGGAGTGATAAGAAGAAAGGAGAGGAAGGAGGAGAGAAATAAAATTTTTTCTGGATGGTTTCAAATTGTCATTGGTCGTTTTGTTACGCTTGTGTTCTTTTGTCAATTGACTGTTAATCAATCAATCAATCAATCGATGAGCTTTTTTAAGTGATTGTGACCTTGTTCCTGTTTGTTCTTTTTGTCAAATACTTATGGTACAGTGATTTGTTTCTTTTTTTTTCGCGTCATTTGATAAATCAGAAGTGATGGGATTGGTTTTTGTGATCATTCGGAACGCATTTTGTCGTTTTTTTTTCTTTTTTTTCCCTTCCGTTTCCGGTTTTTTTTTCTGGTTCCGTGTTCGTGTCGAGGAAGAAAGAAATGGAAGATTGTGAGGGGAGGAAAAATTGTTATCGTCAGATATTTTACGTTCTTAGCGTTTATGTTCATCCGTGGGCAGGGTGGTGGTGGTGGTGAGGGAGGCTCAATAAATTAGAGATTAGAAGGGCGTTGGTAGCCAAGTCCCCACGTGACCGTAAAGCTTTAAGCTTTCATTCCAGCCTGGAGGAGGTTTTAATTTTTTTTCTTTTGTGCTTTTGTTTTGGAGTTGGTTCCTTTATGTTAGCGACGGTCCTTGTTTCCTCCTTTTTTTGAGGAGGTGAAATATCGGAGTCACTCCAGTCCTCCAAATCGATTTTTCAAGTAGGAGCAAGTTGTTACTTGTCATCGGAGTAAAACTCCCACGTGCATGAACAATTCAAAAGGCTCACTTCATTGTTTCGTGTCATCTGTCTCATTAATTATTAATCGTGTTTTATGAAAGAAATTAATTTTCGTTGTAGCGTCATGCGGTTTCCTTCCCTCCTCTCTCCTCTCCCCTCGCCTTCCTCACTTTCTCTCAGAAAAAGTCGACGCGGGAAAAATAATAATTTTCCTCGAGTGTAGCAGAGGATTTGACATGTGGTAAGCGGTGAGCGAGGAGGAGGTTAAAGTTTGATGAAGAAGTGAAAACTTTCACGGGTTAGAGTAGGCGGTGTGTTTGAATGAAGACAAAAAAATCGAATTCACCTGTCTGTCAATTAGTCACAACCTGTGACCAATCTTCGTGTTGATGATAACCTCAAGTGTAAAGGTGTTTCCCGGATTTTCACCTAATTTTCGAGGTGGCTTTGGATGATTTTCGGTTTGGGTTTTTGTGGGAATTAAATCCTTGGAGTAAATTTGCGTCTGGAGAGAGAATGATGAAGACGGAAGAAGGCGGTGGAAAAGGCATTCGAATGAATCCGACGTCCACATAATCACGTAAAGTTTAAATGGAATTTGGTTTTGGTCAGTTTTTCGGTGGAGAATTTAGTGAGGGAAAGAAGAAAGAAGAGAATTAAGAGACGTTAAATTGGGATTAGAGAAAACCGCGGGAGAATTTATCGGTCGGTGAAAGAGGTCACGAGTAAAGAAATGGCCCCGGTCACAATCCAGGGAAAGAGGAAAAGGTTTTAGTTTCATTTCTTTTTTATTTGGATTATTTATTTAGACGAGAGGTGTCAGGAAGGCAGGCAGGGGAGGGGGGGTTGGATGGAAAAGAGCTGATTAACTGCATGAAGTGGAGCATTTTGAGGAGATTTGCGTTCCCGAGGTGAGGAAATCCCCGACAGGAAATTTTCAAATTGAAGTTTGTAATCGTTTAATCCGAACCTCGTGACTCTCGTGCCTTATCTTAATCTAAAACACAGTGCGCGAGACACGTTTCCCATGTTATCGAATCCATACCCCCCGTCACCCCCATTCCAACCCTTGGCACTGCCACGTCGCGAAAATGTAAAACGTTTGACAGTGGAGGATGAACGAAGAAGGCAAAATGGTGGACAGGAGTTTAATAGGTTAGTGGAGAGAGAGACACGGTCATCGGTTTCGAATTCTGTTTTCGTTTTCGGCTTCGATGTTGTAGTTTCCGGTTAAATAGAAAGCCGTCCTTCCGTATTTTTTTTGGTTTGCTGCTGCTGTTGTTGTTGTCTGTTTTGGCTGTTTTGTGTTGTCTTTACTTGTTGATCGCCTTTTGTTTTAGGCTTTGGTATTGTTTTATTTGCTTTTTTTTGTTTTTGTTTGATTGCTTTTTCGATCGTTCATAAATTTTCATTCGTGTTTTAAAGGTTTTTCCGGTTTTTCGACTTATCAACGTTTTCTTTGTTTGGTTTTCCTTCGTTTCCGACTGAGTTAGTTTCCCGTACGTCTTTGGTTTTGGTTTTGTTTGTCTTTTATCTTCTGCAGTTTTTCTCTTTGTTGCATTTGAATTTTGGTTTGAATTTTTCATAGGCAAATGTCTTTGCTTTTGTTTTCCTACCAAGAAGAGTACTCCGTTGGGTTTCTTTAATAAATGGAATTTAGGGTGTTGCGGGTTATTAGCCCACAGCACCCGAGTGTCGCGGGGTTGCCACCTTCGAGCCCCGACACTGGCTCCCACTAAGGTCTTGTAGTGGTGGGGACGTCATTTCCTACAATCCTCCTTGTTCTATGGTTATCCCGCCAATACTCGGTCGCCAGAGCCTCTTCTGTGGTAACAGGGCGCGCCACGGGAAGGTGAGGATGACACTTGCACAAGAGAGGCCATTAAAGTCGCTTCAGAAAACAGGGACTCGAAATAATGGAAGAAAGGAAGGAGACAACGGCATTATTTTGTGAAATAGAATTTTTTGTTCCGAGCACTGCCTTCTTGAAGGGATCCTGTTATAATGTCTTCACAAATTCGTATGTTTATAGGGAGAAAGACGAGAAGTTGAAGGAGGAAGGTTGGCTGTCAAAGGGAATAACCAAAACAATTAAAAAATTTCTTTGAGGTTTGATGGCAGCGAGGGAACAGAAGGTGTGGAGGAGAGGAGGGTAGAGGAAACTTCGGGAAGGAATGTTTTAGAATTAATTTCAATTTTGAAAAGAGTGGAAAACGGAAGAAAAATCCCCGGGAAAAGTTATGGCTGACTATCTCCGAGCCAGATATCAATCCTGATGATGTCGAGAGTGAGATTTCTGACATCCGCAGACGAAAATCATTTTTTACTTTTCTCCTACTTTATCTCCTTCCTCTCTCCCCCCATCCTTCTCCGTCTCTCACGTTTCAGTTTCCAAAAAGGTTTCTTCTCGTAGAAAGGGAAAAACGAGAGGAGAAACTGGAAGGAAGAGAGAAATGGATTGAGAGGGCGGGGATCACGTGATCACGGTTCCCGAAGTCTGTTTTGAATTATATCTCTTCGGCTCGCGGGTTTCTCAGATTACTCATTTGTCAACGGCAAACTTAGTCAAATTCCTGTTGAGACAAGAAAGGGAGAGAAGGAAAACGAGAGGTGATGAGAGAGAGAGGAGAGATTATAAATGTCCGAAGTAAGGAGAGCACGCGTGAAGCGATTAAAAGGTAGAATAGTTTGGAGAGAAGGAGGATCAGGGGCGGAAGAAGGGGAGGGAGGAAATGAAAGCTCCAGGAAATTGTTGTTTGGGTGTTGGATACTTCATCTTTCGTATTAAGTTTGAGTCGTGTGTCTGCTACCCATCGAAGGAGGATGTTTATCTGTTCATGCTACGTGTAAGAACGTTAATAAAGATGATGGGAACCATCTCGTACCTGATTAATTACCCTTTTGATGAGTGGGTCTTGAACGTGAAAGAAGGAATTCGCCCCGGAGGAGATGCCAGAAAAGTTGAAAAGATGGATTTAAACGAAGAAGCTATAAAAAGATTGACAGAACATCTGCGGAAGACATTGTCTAATCGAAAACTCAAAAGATGCAGGTACAGGTGTGCTCGAGGGGCTCGATTAATACCAGGCGCGGTTTCAAACATCAGGAGCGAATCCCATTTCTCAAGGGCTTGCAAGGAGCTCTTTGTTAAAAACTGGCACCGCACGCACCCAGGGAGTTGTTTCGAAATGGAATTTCCGTGTCCTTTCCTGTTGAATTGTATTTATTGGGTGGTGGAGGAGGGTGGTAGTGGGGGGTGGGGTAATCCACCAATTAGGTTAAGCTTAATGAATGTTTTGGCGCCTAAAAACGCGACTTAACTTTTTTTTGGGGAGGTTGATGAGGACGATAAAAATTAATGAAGGTCGACGAGAAGAATTGAATTTCGTTTAATTAATCGGTTCTTTTAGCTTTTGAACCGGAAACTCGTTTTTTGTGTGCTTTCCTGCCGGAACCAAGTCAATTATTCTTCCGTTTTTCGGATAATTATCTTGCGAGAGGAAGTGGAAGAGAGAGAGAGAGAGAGAAGAAGAATCTGGGTCGACGACAATCGAACAAATTAGCGAACAAAGGACCCTTCGGATAATTTTCAATAACAATCAATCAATCAATCAGTCAAGAGACTGAATCACTTGAAATCCTTTTTGCTGACAGGTTTCAGTTGAATTGATGTCGGCGTGATTTTAACGAAAGGGAGTTACAGGAATGAGATTTTGTTTTTTAAGGGCGCTTTCACACAAGTCCAAATCGAAAATTTTTTGGGAGGTCTGTTGTTGGTTCTGATTTAGGGTCTGATGATTCTGTGGAGAATCGATGTAGAGTAACATGGTCATAGATGGTTTATAACATTCGATGAATAGAAAGGTCGAAGCAGAAGACGGGTCGAGGGGATATAGTCGAGAAAGATGGAAGTCTCCCAATAAAACTAATACTAACAGGATCATTTTTTTTGTGAAGTAGATCCTCCGTTCGGATGCGGAGGAGGAAGAGATGCAAAAAAAAAGGACAGAAGAATCAGCGAACCATGGACGTTCGGATTATTTAACAAAGAGAAAAAGAGGAAAGGAAGAAGGAAAGAAAGGAACACAACAACGAAAAAAAAGAAGCTCAGACTCTTTTGTGTTTCACCGGAATCTATCAGGAAATTTTTTAACCGTTTTATTGCAAACAAGTCTTCCTTTTTTTTTTCCTTTTGTGATATATGCTTAACCTTTAATCAGACTCGTGCGGGGAGAGGGAGGTGGTGGTGGTAGAGGGTGGAAAAGAAAGGAAAAAAGGGCAGCAGTGGATTTTCCTTTGTTTCGAAAAAGGAATTAATCACCGGAGTTATGGTATATCGCATTTTATCTTTTCACGTTGGATTCCTCCCCTTTCGGAGAGACATCTATCGGTGGTTGAAAGGTTGAGTGGCTACATGTTAACGCATCATGTCCGGCTTGGGATGGGTTTGGGGTTTGGGGTGGTGGAAGGCCAAAGCCAGGTTGGAAAAGGGTGGAAAGCTTTTCATCGGGTTTCGGACTTATATTAAATCCTGTAAAGATTGATCGCGACCTTTTGGACTTGTTCGTTATTCGTCCATTCATCAAACAAGAAGAGGAAAAGATTTTTGGACTTTTTGTAACCCCCCACCCCCCTCGTATCTTCCATCATCCTCCTGTTGGGAAATTTTAATCGAATTGGGAGTGAGAAGAGTCGAAATGAATTTTCACGTCCATCAGAAATACCTGACGAATCGCTCTCTTGAAGTTTTGATTTGATTTTTCTCTTGTTTGACTAGAGAGAGAGATAAAGAAGGCGGTGGAAAATGATTTAAAGCTGATTGGATTATATCGACAGAAGAATTGTTCATCTGCTTGAATCTCCGAATCTGTAACAAGTTTTATCAATTTAGTTGGTATGAACCCTACAACCCTACCGGTTGATTTGTGTCTTTGGTCTCTTTTCATTTCATAAATAATGCACACTTATTTAAGTAATGACTTTCCTGATGTAGACTTGCTGTTCGTTTAAATAGACAGTCGAGCTTTGTTGCGGTAACTGTAATGATTCTGTCGTTTGAAATTTTTGCTTAGTTCATTGTGGGAATTGTAAAAAGATGTGGTTTGTTCATTTGAATAGTATTAGTGGATATTTCATTTTAATTAAGTGTTTTTATTTCTGTGAGTTTTGACTGGCTTTGTGTAATGTCACTCCACTTTCTTTGTGAAAATTTTTCTGTGTTTGATTGGTGGGAAAGTGTGTATGGAAAACACCTCAAACCAAAACAGTGCTGCGGCCCTAATTGTAATCATTAAGTTTCCAAAGTTTGGGTTAAATCGATTCGTGCGTTCTGGAGTTGTTTCAGCACACACATACAAACAGTGGAAGAAGGCGTACTTGAGGATTTTTGTTCTTATTAAAATTAGCCGTCGGTGAGGTTTTGGTGGTTTCTAACCGGAAATGATTACGTCTTCAGCGGAAACTTCCGGCCTCACATTTTCTCAAATTTTTTTTTCTTCACCTCCTCCTCCTTCTTCCACACACAAACTTTCGGCTTTTTGTTATCTCTTGGCTGAGCTCCAGGTTAACGTCTCGGAAAGACTTAGGGAGTGAGAGTGGGAGCAGTGCCTGGAAGAAGAAGAGACGGAGAAATTGAGGAGGAGGAGGGGGGGTTAAAAGAAATTCGGGAAACCGTTTTCCAGGTTTTTTTCCTGTCTTCAGATTTCTCAAAAACGAATTTACGGTCGGCGGGGGAGAAATTTTAACTTATTTCGACATGAGTTCGCAGAACCGGTTTAAAAGGATGGCACTAAGGGATGGGTGGAGGGGATGGAAAAAGAAGTCAAGGTTTCTACTAAATTTTATTATCATAACATCCATTTTAAAAAGGAAGAGGCAGAAGAAGGGAAAAAAATGTTAATACGAAACGGTATCAGAATGTGGAATCAGTGTAAAGGGAAAAAAGTCGTTAAAAACTCAAAGAGGCAAAATAAGATCTACGTCCCTGACTAACAACGTACGGGTTCGGAGAGATGGCGGATTAAAGGGGCTGGGGGTGGGAGGATATTCCCATAAATCTCTACGTTCGAAAAGAAATTACGTTTTTAGTGGAGATTCGGAGAAATGGAGGAAGACATTTTAGGCTGGGTTGACATTTTGTTTTTTTGCAATCGACTAATGAAAACAGATAAACTTATTTATAATCGATTGTATATGTGTTTGTATAAGTATTCCTGTACGTATATGTTCGTGTTTTGGTGTAGAGCGCGTTTCATCAAATTCGAGATGTTGGAGAGACAAAAATTTTTGGTTTTTTGGTTTTTATTAGATGATTGTGCGGTCGGTGTTTTTGCAATATGGTGACGATGTCTTTTTAGGTTTCGGGTTGAAAAAAATGGACATCGTTAAAAATCCTGGGAAAACAGATGCGACGATGAAGGGAAAATGTCTTGTCGACCTTTGTCCACTCCTTCTCCTCCTAATGGCTCTTGGTCTCTCTCTCTCTCTCGCGTAAATACCTTTTTAATGATATTTGTTTTACGCCGCCATTTTTTGGGGTCCTTTAATTTGTAAAGTTTGTTTATTGCGTTCGGTTGGCAAGAATGCATTCTTTGAATTGGTTTTCGGATGTTTGAACCTCTCTTTTCTCTCTCTCTCTCTACCCCAACTTCGATACACTCAAATGAAATGGAAATCGGTTCTGTGGTTAGGAAGGGAACGGGAGGGATTATTGGGAATGTGGAAAGGACTTTGGAGGGCTTAAGCCTTTTCCTTAAACTATCAAGACAAGACAATTTCCCTTTGAGATGGTGAAATGGAAGGCGGGAGGAGGAGGAGGAGGCAGAAACTGGCAGAAGGCAGATACAAAGTGTTTTCTCTACCAATTGTAGGTTGGTTAGGGGTGTTTGGGGGGCGGTGGGTTTAAAAGGTGCCTTTCTGGGGAAAAGTTCTTAACAGTTATTTTAAAGGTGATCCTTTCATAAATAATTGCTCGACTAGTTTTCGAAAGTTTTCAAATCCGAAAGCTCCTCCCACCCCCTCTTCAGTTGTAAATCGCGTAATAGAGATGAGAGAGAGATAGAGTGAGTTCCGCGAAGTTCGGGGGTGTGAAATTCAAACGGTTTTATCATAAGCGGAAAAGAAAAGGTTTCTGTTTCCGGTTTGAGTAATGAACGTAATGCGGAGACGAGTTTTAGAAATGGCAACGAGGTGAATGTCAGGGAGCGGGTGGTAAGGAGAAAATGAGAAGAGGAAGAAAGAAATGAAGTAAGAAAGGAAGGAAGGAAGTTGAAAGGAGAAAGGGATTTCGGAGTGGGTGGAGGAGGTGGGAGGGTGTTTCGTTAATTACTGTGAAAGATTCTGAGAAATGCTTCGTGCAAATGGCGTCCTCGAACACTTCCTACTGCCTTTCTCTCGTTCCCTTTTCCCTATCTCCTTTCCTCTCTATCCTCCTCTTCCCTAGTCTCTCACTCCCGTGTTCCCTGTCAGCTTTGCATCATTACTTATTAACCGAAATCGATCTTTCGTGAAGAACCCCCCCGAGTCGGGTTAAGGGTTGGAAAGGGTGGGAAAGGCAACAATAACAAACGGCGCAAAGGACTTTGGCCTGAGTTTTTTTTTTCTTCTGTTTTTGTTTCGCACGCAATGGTTAATTGCCGCCATTTTTTGTTTGGGCTTTCTTGTCTTTCTTCATTTCGAGGTGACTGATAAATAATTTGGTGATAAGTTTTCGCTGTCACGTTTAAGTGACGCGCTCACTCTTTGATGAATGCTTTTGGACAAGAGGGGGTAGATTGGGGTGGGGGATTGCTGTTTTTTTTCCTGTCGTAAAGAAGTGGACGTGTCAGAGAATTTTCTTGGGAAAGGATGTTTGTTTCTTTTATTTTTGCTGTCGTTTGAAATTTTCTTTCAGGTAGCGTTCCAAAAACTCGATGACTGGTTGTTTGTTGGTGTCTTTCCCTGTTGAATCACGGGAGGCAGTAAAAAGCTGAAGGAAAAAATCGATTTTGAATAAATATCTCGAAAGCTCCTTAATTCTCAGTCTTTTATAAGTGTAAACAAAGCATTTGAATTTTTCTTCTCCTCCCTGTTTCTCCCATCCCTTAGCTCTCTCCTCACACACCCCATCAGGAGCCGATTTTCGTTTTACCCCGTTTGCTTAACCACGTGACAAAAATAGTAACTAAGCCGAAGGAATGGATTGCGTAAGACCTTGAAGAAGGAGAAAAAAGAAGTGAAAGGATGGTGGAGAGGAGGGAGGAGGGCAAGGCAGTGCCGAAAATGATTGAGAAAATATCACGTCAGCTTTCTTTCACGGCCTTGGTGCTGTTGCTGATGTCGTTGTTTCCCTTCCTTCCCTCCTCTTTCCCTCCCGCAGCCGCCTTTTCTAAAAAGTTATCTTTAGTGGAGCTACGTTATAAAATGTGTTCTTCGAAAGGCGTCATTAATGCGATTATGGAAGTCGTTAACTTTCGAATTCGGGTTCGGATACAAAACATGTCATTTTGCGAGCGTTTCAAGATTTCTGAAGGAGAACCGCCGCGCGAGCGAAGGGAGGAAGGAGGAAGAGAAGAGAGAGGCTGAGATGCGTTAATGTTGTGGAATTATTTTGCTTCAAACTTGGGGGGTTAATGGATCCTTTTTCCTTTTTCTGTAGGCGCGGTCGAAAGGAATGGCCTCTCTTCCTCTTCCCTTTCGTCCACTTCAATTCTATGTTTGGTCATGGTCTCAGAGGTACGGAAACTAAGATATGACGTCAGGCTGTTGAGAACGGAAGACGGGAGTAGGATTTAGGTTTCTGTCCGGTTTTCGAGTCCCAGTGGAACGAGGAGAATGGAAGGAAGTGAGGGAAGAGCATCCTGTATTGGACTCAGGAAATCCCGGCGAAAGATTGTTTCCTCCTTTCACCTTCTCTCTCGGGAGAATCCAAATTCGGACTCGAAAGCTATTTGTGTCGTGGAGGAAGAGGAGACTCTCCTTCCGTATCTAAATGTAAGACACGATTCCTACAGAAATGGTCCAGTGACAGCGGGAAGGGAAGGCTTTCTATCGTGAAAACCTGACAATAGATAATGAGCTCCGGTAAATTTACCGGAAGTTGTGACCTCACTTTCTTCTCCACCGGACAAGGAGAGAATTTCAATGTAAGAATAAAAGGATTGAAAAGGAAAGTGATGGACGGGAGGAGAAGGAGCGTGAGAAATGGTCAAAAGCGAAACTCGGGATCCGAAACCTTTCTCCGGTTTCCGGAACCTGTTTCCGCAACGAATCCCAATCACATCACGTGTTTTCTTTAATTAATAATTTATAATACACAGTTTCCTTCTCATTCAGCTCAGATATTTTGGGAAAACGAGGTGGAGATGGGGGTAGAAGAGAGAAACCCGTTTTTCCCTTTATTTTCGCGCCAAAGAGAACCGAGCATTAATTTTCGCACGCTATTTCCGGTTTACTAATCAAGGTCATAAGAAACGGATCGATAGACTTTAATTGAAATTTTCATTTTGAAAATTCCGGGGTTGAAGAGAAGAAGGAAATCAAAGTTAGTGTAAATTTTGAAACTCCAGCTTTTTGGAGGAAAGAGGAGTGGGTTGTGAAAAACCGGGAAACTTGAAATTTGAAAAATATTAAAAATTTTTGGGGGAGGAAAGTTTTTCTGGAATCTTATTCGAAACTCTGGTAATTTTCCGGGCTTTGGAAAAGAGGAGTGGTGGTAGGGGGTGATGGAGAGGAGAGGATAGAAAGTTTCTGGAAGGAGCTTGAAGTTTTTCTGTATGGGTGGAGGAGATATGAAAAGGTTGGGGGGGTGGGTGGGGGTGTTTCTGTCGCCTAATTATTAACCATTCAGCTTTAGAACTGCTAACATCTTCCGACAGAAGTCTTCAATCGCTCAGGTGAAATAATCTCGTTTCGAAAGGTTTTATTCGAATTTTTCTTTCCATCCTGTTGAAGTCATCAAAAGAATTTATGTCTGATTGATTCAGTTAAGTCTATAAAAATTTGTCTGAGAGGAGAAGGAGGAGGATGAAGAAGCGGGGGCGAGGGAAGGAGGGATGAAACGTTAAAATTTTTTTTAACATAATCACCGGAAGTGATTGGAAAAAAGGAAAATTTTTCTTTAAGGTTTTGTTTACTTTTTGATTTTTTTTTTGAAGAATTTTCCTTTTTTATCATTTTAACGCTTCACCTTTCTTTTCTCAGTACAAATCCTAGCTTTCATCTCCTGCCGTAATTTTTGAAAAACGGGAATCCGGAGCCGGAGTTTTGGAGGAAAAAAATGGAAAATGATGTCTCCTTTAGGAGACCGCGGTGACTCGAGGACAGCTTCGTGTGAGATTCTTTCTTTGGAAATCTCATTTCTTGGCAGTTTTTTTCTGGAGAAAGGAGAAAAGGGTAGGTTGGGGGAGGGGGGTTGAACGAAATGACGTCTTGTTTTCACGGGAAAATTTTTCTTTTTTCCTTTTGTGTTTTGAAGGATGTCTATTCGAAGTCTGATTAGACTCACCTAAAGTGATTTGCTCACGGTTTTTCCGATCGGTTCGAAATGGAACGTCTGTTTCTCTGGATGACGGTAATAAGTTAATTTGTCACGCGAGGAAAAATAAACCCGGGGTGAGATGGGGATGAAGGGGGTGGATGTGTCGTAAAGTTATTTTCCAGGAAGATTTTGAGAAAAGCTCACAGAAATCCAGGAGCGGTATGAGTTTTTAGGTTGGGATTTATAAGAATTGGAGTCGAAGCCGTTTTTTTCGCTTCCGGTTTATAGAGAGAGTACGGGGGGGATGAAAGAGGGAAAGAAAGAAAATCTCTCAGGGTTGGAAGTGAAGGAAATGTAGAGAGTGGATAGAAGCTCGCAGAAGAAATCGTCTGTAGTTTAGGTGGATAATGGAAAGCGAGGGAGGGATGACGACTGGAAAACTCATTTTAGGAAGTGGTGGTGGTGGTGGTGGGGGGCGTGAATTTCTGGAAAACTTGGAGAGTACAGATTTTCACCCCTTTTGTGTCGGAAGGGAAATGTTTAATTGATTGAATAACCTTTTAATCTCATCCGGATTAAAGGTCGTTGATTTGAGGAGATGAAGAGGACTCGGAAGAGAGTTGATGATATGTGAGAGTGGCGCGAGAGGGCGGGGGAGGAAGAAGACTTGACTTGTGTAGTTGTTTGGAAGTGTTTAGCGTAGAAAGCGAAATTCGGTGAAGGAGAACTTTTCCCCAACCACTTCCGGTTGGTTTAAAAATTATCTAAAGGCAGCGGATGGAAGAGGTGGGATTTGTTCCTCCGGAAACATCTTCAGAGGCCAAAGCGAAGACAAAAAGTGTTGAACATCTTGGAAAGAACATGAGGTAAAGGTAAAGCGGGTTATACAAGAAAATTCTAAAGAAAAGAAGAAAATGGAGGACGGGAAATTTAAAGCGGCGATAGAATAGAAATGAAAGTAAGTGGAGGAGATGAAAGAAGGAAGTAATCTCCTATCCTCGTTCATATGGTCGTGAATATGTTGAGAAAGGTTATGTCACGTGAGCATAAAAAAAGGAGAAAACGGCCGGGTTTTACGAGATAGGAGGAGAGAAATCTCCTGGAAGGCCGAGATCATTCGACAATCGAGTTTTTAAGAAATGGATGCTGAGAAAGGAGGAGGAGGAGGTTGCAGGTGGCGGAAGCTTTTCTTTATCGGTAATAAATTCGATCGCGGCTTTTAAAAAAATTAAAAAAAGAAGAGAAAGAAAGGAAAAGAAGTGGGCGGTGGAAAGAAGATGGCGATCTTGGGAGGAAGTGGGTGGTGGAGCTTCTCCCAAACATTACTTTGACAATTGGAAGCCAAATCTTTGTCTTCTCCTTCTGGAAGAGAACTAGATTTTAATGTTTGAGTGTTACGTGGCTCTCTTACTTCTTCCTCCTTGTCCATTTCTTCTGGAAATATTAATTAAATTTTTTAACATTCATTTCAGTCATTAAACGGGGGTGGAAAAGGTCGGAATGACTGGTGAGGTTTATCCTCGAGGGTAGAATGAGGTGGTTGGAAGGTTTTCTTTGTTTTCAAGCAGAAATTTTTTTAAGGCGCGTTTTTGTGTTTGATCTTATTTAGGTTTCATATCAAGTTCCTTAAAGTATTTATGAACATTTCCGGCTTTTAAACCATTTCCGGATCTTTGCAGAGCGTTCACTACAACCGTTCGATCGTTGAAGGAGAGATCGGGTTTTTGGTCTGAGTGGTTGAGAGGAAGTGATAATAGGAATTCGTGTTTTCATCAAAGTTTCGAGGATCAAGGGAAACTGTCGTCAGTTGATTGTCATCAATCTTTTACAGTTTTCCAGAAGCGAGGTTTCCCTGTTGAATACTTTTTATATTGAGAAGAGTTTCAAGGAGATGGAGTGTGTATGCTTATTGATTATTCAGAATTGGGTAGCCGGTAAAATGATGCATAAGATAAACATTAGTTTTACACTTATTTACATTTTTATTGAGTTTATTATTAAAGTGGTGTCTGGCGAGGTCGTTCAATATTCTTGTTCGTATCAATTCGGGTGGAGGAAGTTTCCAGGGAAATAGGGAAACAATTTCCCTCAAACGATAAGCCTTTTTCCTTTCACCAAGTTGAAGTTGAAACGCGTGCCTAAGTATTCCCGAAGATACAAATTAAAAAATTAATTATCTCCGAGTCGGAAACGAGTGGAAGGCGGAATAGAGAGAGGAGGAAGAGGCGGGAGGATGAAAGCGGAAGTGGAAATGGAGGAGGGGGCGGAAAGAGAAAAAGGCTAAAAGCAAACTTCGGCATTTTTAATTAACTCTCTTAAACAAACAATAATTTCCGAGGACCTCCAACCTCTTCGACGGAGAAGGAGAAAGGTTGGGAGTTGGAGGCGGAGGTGGGTGTAGCATGTCCACCCCGAAAGCGACCACATGGGTGTTGAGAAAATCTGACACACGTGGTTGATTCAACGCTTTATTGGACTCCCTACCCTCGGACCTCCTAAATGCTGGAAATCACTGAAGATTGATGATGATGGCGGCGGCGGTGGGAGCGGGAGAGTGGGATCCGGGATCGGGAATAGTTTGTCGGTAAGGTTCATTCCTCCCTTCGCTCCAGGAAGTTGAGAAGTTTTGAGAAGTTGTCCAGATGAGAACGTGGAGAGAAACATTAATTCGAGGAGAATATTCGGGTATAGGGAAAAAAAGGAAAATCGCTTTTCGGGGTGGTGAGAGAATGGAAGAAATAAAAGGAGGAGAAAAAAGAAAAACAAGATGGACGCCTAGCTTGGGTCCGTGGGTCGGTTGTTTGTTTTAATGTTATTTTTACGATCTCTCTCGGACCGTAAAAAACTCGACTAGAAGAGATTTTTTTGTTAGGTTTCTCTTTTCCAGATTTTTTTTTTCGGGGGATGAAGATGATGTGAGTAATCACCTCGGGGTGTGTGGATTGGTGGGTGTGTGTTCGAAGCCGGCTAGGGTTGTCAGGATGTTAATTACTTTGACAGAGTGGTGGTAGTACGGGGAGATTTTTATCTCCCATCGCGATAATATTAACTTAGGTCAAGGCGCTCTGGGGATAATGCTGGTCACGTGACCTACAATGCGGGGAAGCTCTGTACGCACCTAATCCGTCGTTTTTCCAAGGTTTTCAGAGCCGTAAACAGGAAATGTTTCAACATGGCGAAACGATCTTTCTGGAAAATCCGATTTGAGTCTGTGTTCCTTTGAGTGAATATCTCAAAAGGAATTAATAACTGTGACCCATTGGGTCATTTCGAGTTCATTTCCTACTCTTAGGGAAAGTTTATCTTCTTAAAGGAAATTGATGAGATGCTGGAGGAGTGGGTGTGGCGGCGGGTACATCGACCCTTTGGTCAGGTCCTGTGTCCGGAAAACTCATGTAAATCACTGAGGTTCTCTTTTATGCGTTGAACCTTAGCCGGACGTGAGTCGTTCATGCTTCAACGCGCTTTCTCTCTCTCTCCTTTGATCGACCTTGGAGCTTTTGCAGTGTCTTTCTGTTGTCAGAGACGGAATGTTGTCTTGGATTGGATTTACGTTTCCTCTCTCTCGCTCGCTTTTCTTTTTCTTGTCTTCCCCCGTATTTATTGAACATGAAGCGTGTCTAATGATTTTGCTTTTCGAGTTGTCGGCAACCAATTTTCTATAATTGGCATTCCTTGTTGACGTCATTTTTGTGTGTCCTCAACCCCTGTGTATTGTTGTCGGTGCTTTGAACGGAATTCGCATTTCTTGATATTTTCCTTTTTTTGGTTGTTTTCTCCGAACTTATTTTTTCCCTCCATTTCGAATTTGTTTTTTGTTTGCTGACTGTTTCTTGTGTTGACTTGTTTACCCATTAAATTTGTTCTGTGCTTAAGGTTGTGGCGTTTGGTGGCGTCTTTTCCTAAATTCTGATCGTTCTGTCGGCTTTATTGATTTTCTTCTGTTCTGGCGCCCTGTTTTCGTAAAATAAATTTTTGATAGAAAGACTCCACATTTAGTTTCTCTTCCAGATGGTGTCTCATTCAAACAAATACGAGTTCAGTTTTTTGAGTTTTCCGAGTGTTCTGTATTCTCTCTTCAAAGATTTTCTGCTTTTAACTGTGACCTTGTTAATGATGTTAACAATTCCCAGAATAAAACAATCGAAGTGGGAGGAGAAATGGGAAAAGATAAGAAAAGGAAGAAATGTGAAGGACAATTTTCGTAGTAGAAAAACAGAAGACGAGAGATGTGTGTTCGGTGAGGCAAAAAGGGAAAGAAGGGAAATCAAAAAGTAGAGTTTTGATTGGTGGATCGTAAAAGAGACATTTTACGATGTTTTTATTTAGGTTTGTTTTTCAATAAATTTAAAAATAAAAATAAAAATGTTTTCACGTCCGAGGAAATTGAATCCTTTTTTTGGTAGATGGAGGTCGTTGAGACTGAAAATAATTTTAGAATCATGGCGTCAGCAACACTTTCCGAGGTTCGGAAGGAGGGTTTTGATGGCTCGCCTAATTTTTTGGTTTTGTTAACTATCTCCAGTCGTATAATTTACTCATCGGTTTAATTATAGAAGCGGTCGTTCGTCTGGTTGTTAATTTAACTACCTGATTACCCGTCTGCACGGGGTTCTGTTAATTAGTCTGTTCGACGGTAATTTGGATTCGTTTTTGAAGAAAATGGCTGCTGTTGCGTGTTGGGTGGTTGCTTGTTGTTGAATTTGTCACTGTTGGTGAGTTTGAGTTTGACTCACTTGTAGTTACGGTTGCAGACACTCTAAGGTGAGTGAAGTGTGTCTGAAAGGGATTTGGTGCGGATGGAGGAGAGTTTGAGCTAAATTGTGGTGAATTTGAAATTGAGGCTAACAAGATAGACATCAGTGATCGAATTACACAATTTGGAACCAGGAAAAGGAGGTAGAGGAAAGGGAAAGAAGACGAAGAATAGGA
The DNA here is from genome assembly GCA_016920875.1 of Columbicola columbae. Lineage (NCBI taxonomy): Eukaryota > Metazoa > Arthropoda > Insecta > Psocodea > Philopteridae > Columbicola > Columbicola columbae. The sequence goes on along the minus strand of JADMLL010000011.1, from coordinate 4,809,781 downwards.
AATGAGAACCCTAATCGATTAGTAGGTGATAAAGAATGAGATGGCAGGTGTTGACAGGAAGTGGAGTCACCTGTTCGACGTCTCGAAGGTAGTTAGACCTCCGACATCCTTAAAAGACAGAAGTTGGTAAGACATGTTTATGAGGTAAGGAAGGCCCCAAACAATGTTCCTGTCTCTTCGTCGACTTAACCTCTGTAAGCAAATCAAAAAATTTTCCTCTCCTAAAAAAATACGATTCCAATTGATTTGATTCGAAAGAAGGAGGAGAAGAAAACAATAAAGGAAGGCAGAGGAGGATGAGACACAGCCTCAGGTTCCTTCATCTGACAAACTCGGTCCGAAATCCAACCTAAAGCCACGGGAAAAGAGGGAAAACGCGGAAATAAAATGGAAATGCACGAGCCGGAGGGCATGCGAGGGTAACAGGGTCTAAAGGACTATTTAAGTTGGATTCCGATCAGTGCTTACCGATATCGATTTGCGGTTCGAAAGGAGGAAAAGTGGGATAGGAGGAGGAGGAGGAGGAGGAGGAGACGGGAGAATAAAAATTGTTTTTATTAAAAACACGGCTTAATTCCTTGGGCGGATTGTAACCAGTAAAAACGAGGCCATTATTACGGCTGAAATAACATCTCACACTGACTTCTCTCCCTCTTCCCCGAATCCTGTTTATTCCCTCTTCCTCCCGGTTTTTTTCTTTTATTTTTTAAACGTTCTTTTATGTTTGTGATGAGACGGAAATTTTAAATCCAAAAAATAAAACAAAAAGAAGATGGCGGACGGGGAGCTTTAGGGGATAAAGAGACAGAATTGAAACGGGGATTCAAGTTTGTATTGTTGCAAATCCATCCTAGGTATTGGTTTAGTGAGAAGAGTGGTGGTGGTGGTGGGGGGTTGAGGGATGTAAAAAGTTGTATTTCCAAACGAATTAGAAGTCGAAAGAGAAACAAAATGTAAAAATGGTGGAAGGAGTTAGGAATCATAAAATTCGACCTCAGGATAGGAAGAATGTGGCGGGTAGGTGAGAGGTGGTGGAGAGGGAGGGAAGGAAAACAAAACTGGAATTCAGTTGTGAAATTGCAAATTTTCCCGAAAAAAGATGGAGAAAGTGGGTAAAACAGAAGGGTGGTGGTGGGGGTGAAAGGGAGATCTCAGAATCGTAAAGCAATGCGGAAGTTTGCGGGGAGGCGGTTGCGGGAGAGAAAAGTCGAAAATGGTTCACAAACCGAAAACCGAATAAATTTACCCTCTCACGGGCGAACGGGAAGAAAGGAAAAAGAGGAGAAGGAGGAGGAGGAGGATGAGGAAGGAATATTTTCCCGGTGACCTTCAACCGGCAATTCAAAATGGCCGACTTTTTGCAGACTCGGAAAATTGTAATTTTAAATTAGGTCCAAAATTTCGGTAGATTGCGTTTTACTGCTTCCGGAGAGAGAGGAAAAGGAAGAAAGCGGGAGGGAAAGAGAACAAATTGTTTAGAACAGGTTCTTGAGATGTTTTTCGAAGGAGGAGAGAGAACCAGAGGAAGAGGAGGAATAAGGAGACAAAAAGTGGAAGAGGGTGAAGAGGGGGTTTCAAACTCTCCATCCAGATGATTTTCAAAAGGAGAGGAGTCGAGGACTTTTTGCGCTCACTCAAAAGCTCTCTTTTCCGGCTAATAAAAAGAAGTAAGTCATGGTAGTTTGGTAGCATGAGAAGAAGGAAGGAAAGGGAGAGGAGATGAGTTCATTTAGAACTCTTCAGAATCCACGTCTCCTTTCTTTTCTTCTTCTTTGGTTGGGAAGAGTTTTAAGAAGTTTTCATCAAGAACTCGGTTTTGGTGACTCGGTTGCTAGCTCACTCACTGCTGGATCAAAGTTATTTTTTGGAAATATTTGTTAAATTAAAAATGGCGCGAAAACGATCAAAAGAAATTTCGCCCTCACAAGGAAGGACAGTTTCTGTGTTAGTAATGACAGACTCATGGGTATTACGCTCAAGTCTAATTTTTCATTTCATAAATATTGCACATTTATTTGAACGATTCTTTTCATATTTCATACTGCATCATGTATTTCAAAAATATTGCACAGATTTGAAGCACTCATTGTATAAATATTTTGTACACTTTAGCTCAACTTCTTTTTATAAAACAGTCAAAACCATTTCATAAATACTGCACAATGTCTTGAACAATTCTTTTTATGACAACAGGATTCATAAATATTGCACAAAAATTTCATAAATTTTGTACACAATTTCTTGACGAAACTTTTCATAAGTATTGGACATTTCATACAGGATTTGTTTCATAAATATTGCACACTTTTTGAAAAACTGATTTTATAAATTTTGTACACCTTAATTGAACTTCCTTTCATAAAAGAAAACCGAAACTGTTTCATAAGTACTGCACAATTTATGGAGGATTATTTTTTTATAAATTGTACACACTTTAACCCAGCTTCTTTTGATAAAACTGAATCGGAACCATTTCATAATTATTGCACAATTGCTTGAACAATTCTTTTCATAAATATTTTGTACTCGAACGGATTTTTCATAAATACTGCACACATTTTGAAGAATTAATTTTATACATTTTGTACACTTCAACTCAGCTTTTGACAAAACAAGGTCGAAACAATTTCATAAATATTGCACACTTTTTAAGCACCCGAACCTTTGGTTAAACAAAGTCGGAAACCATTTCATAAATATTGCACAATTTTTAATGAACTAATATACATTTTTGTATACCTTAACTGAACTTCCTTCGACAAAAGAAAGCCGAAACTATTTCAAAAATACTGCACAATTTATTGTCCATTATTTCATAACGCACATTATCCATTTCATTAAATCACAATATCCAGACGACTTTTTCATAAGTATTGCACAATTAATGGAGGATTATTTTATGAATTTTGCACAGTTTCTTGAACAATTCTTTTCATAAATTTGTCATACTTGAACGAATTTTTCTTCCATAAATATTGCACACTTTTTGGAGGACTAATTTTATAAATTTTGTACCTTTTAACTGAGCTTTCGACAAAATAAGGTCGAAACTATTTCATAAAAATTGCACGTTTCCTTCAACAAATATTTTCATAAATCTTTCATAGTTGAATGACTGATTTCATAAATATTGCACACTTATTAAAACTTATTTTATAAGTTTAGCATACTTTACCCGAACCTTTGGTAAAACGAAGTTGGAAACCATTTCATAAATATTGCACAGTTTCTTCAACAAATATTTTTATAAATCTTTCTTACTTGAATGACTGATTTCATAAATATTGCACACTTTAAAGGCACTTTGACTTTATAAGTTAATTCTTGACGAGGAAATCAAACTTCCTCCCACTGTGGATACTCCAAATTTTTTGAAAGAAGAAGCGCTTGGATGAAGTAAGAGAAGACACCCTAACGCTTCCAAAAATTTGACCTGAACCGCGTAATCGCCAGAAGTTTGACGTCACCAACATTTAACATAAGAGCCCCTAAAATTTGAAATCTTAGATTCAACCGACAGCTTCCGTTTCATCAAACCAACTACTAGAGCTAGAAGACCACCCAAAGAAAACCATAAATGCGGAGGAAGGAAGAGAGAGAGAGGATAATAAAAAGATTATAATAAATTAGGTTAATAAAAATAAATAAATAAATAAGGGATGGGGGTTGGAGAGGGGGTGTAATAAAGAAAAAAATTATTAAACCGGTAATAATAATATAAATAAAGGATTCTTTAAACGGCTACTTTCATCTTCTTCCGCCGAAGAAGATGAAATAAATTTTTTTTGTTATCATCGTAAAAATAGAAAGATGGCGACGGAGAAGAGGGGTAGTGTAAGGGGGATGAGGGGGTGAAAGATTTTGATGTGTTTCCATCGCGATAAATTCAAAAAGTGCCACGATTCTCAATTTCCATAACAGAAGACCTGTTGAGAGGTTGATAAAAAATCCATTTTTTTGTCGAAGAAGGAAAAGTATATATATATACGTATATGTTTTGTATGAGTATAAAAAAGCAGACGAAAAATTTAATTTTAAAGATTCTCATAAAAACAAATTTGTTGTTTGAAAGAATTTTCTTTTCTCTTGTTGTTCATCTTTTTTCAGAGTAGCCGTATTTTCTTTTTTTCTTTTTCCTTGTTCGCTTTTCTTCTTTGAAAAGACGGCCATCAGCGAAAGCTGAAAATGAAGAGAGAGGGTTTGCTTATTCAAAAAAGAAAATTTTTTTTTGCTTTTTTACCTTATCACGCTTCCATTATCGTTTTTCGTCTGAAGTTGCTGCATCAGTAGGAGCTTTTTATTATTCTAGTTTCTTCGAGATGCTTTTCTTTTTCTTTTTTTTTATTGTCTTCATTGTTTCTATCTCCTGTTATTTTATTTCCTTCTTTTTTATGTGTCGGAAATGTGAAAAAGGTTAAGAAAAGAGGATCCCGAAAGGTTGAGGAGAGGTGAAGGGAGCCGTAGAGCGGTTTTAGTAGTACGGTAATACGGTGGGGGTGTACTGATGGGAACTCGTTTTGATTCAAGTAGTCGTGATGACGTCATCAAACTTTACCGCCATCTTAATTAAATGGCGGTTAGCGTCACGTTGTGGATTGTTTTCCTTTTTGTTTTTGTCGTCGTCAGGGATTTTTTCACTTGATTTGTTTCGGATAATCGAATCAAAGTAAAGTTTCCGGTTTATTCACTCGAATCAATCAATCAGTCAATCAATCCGGTTTGGTTTGAAGGAGTTGATTTAAGAGAAAAAAATTTTTTTGTTGTGTTTGGTTGTTTGTGTGTTTATTGATTTGGTTGTTGTTGGTTTTTCTTTTTTTTTGGGTGGAATTCAGAAAAACAGATTTGTCATCCGTTCTCCTCTTCCCTCCACTACTTCTCTCATTTTTGTTGGATCCCGTTTAATACATTCCAGTCGATTTTTTTTGTCGCCATTTGAAAAGATTCATCGCAGGGGCGGAGTGAAAAGATTTCGTAATTCAGTTTTTGGTTTCTCTTTTTCTCTCTTTGACAGCCTTTAAATTTAAGGGTTTGGGATTATACGAGGGAGAGGAAAGAGACAAGAGAATGCGACAAGACAAAGAGGATAGGAAATCAACGTCCGAATTAAAATTAAAGATGGGATGGAAAGGACGGAAGAGGCGTGGGGGTGAAGAGATGAAAAGAGAAAACTTGGAGACGTCGTCGTTGAAAACTCGTTTTTATTTGTGTCGCACGGTTCCAAAATGAAAAACGCGTGCGGTTAGAAAGATCTAAAGAATGAAACAGAGAGCAATAAAATCTGAGAGAGAAATATATGTGTGTATAAAGAGGAGAGAAAGGAGTCGTAAATGCAGAAATTGAATGATTTTCCGGAGTATAAAAAGGTTGATTTGTATCGTCACGTGGTATAACGGGCCTTGGGTTAAATTTTCATCTGATGATGGTCATAGGGTTTCCGCCATTTTTGATGTCGACGTGGATGTGAAGGTGTTTGAATATGTAAAAGTCAAAGGAAAGAAAATGGCGCCTATCCTATAAACAAAACGGCTGAATTATATTCTAGGTACAGGTTGAAATGGAAAACTGCATTCTGGAAGTGCTTGATTAGAGTGCACTATAAGTCCACTTGCACTTAACACTATGACGTCTGCAAGTCTCATGTAAATTTTAACGTGCCGGTGGATCTGACTCTCGTGGTGCCTGAGCACCAATAGTTTAAATTCACAACACATGAACTTCAGTGGTAATCGTCCAGATATGTAAATAAGTATAAGATCGCCAGCGACGCATGCGCAATAATTTTCGAATGTGACGTCACCGGCTCTCAGCCAATAGTGTTTGTGAACTATTGCATGGCACCATGGTGGGATCTCCGGCGACCAACGGATGACGTTTTCATGACCCCACAGTGGTGCCAGCGGACTTCATAGTTTTAAAATGGCCGTCTTTAAGGACAATTTGGGATGTTTTCAGCAATGGCGGTTGTATTATCGTGGGCGTTGTTTTTTCTAAAAGCTCAAAGGCTTGTTTTTGAATTTAGAAGTGAGAAATCCGTATTAAAAGAGCGAAGGTGTGGGGGGTAGTTGAATTTGGAGTGAAAAGCAAAAAAAACGAAAAAAGGAAAATGGAGTGCGAATTTATTCATATTTATTAGAACTCAAGGCGGTGGGGGTGGTCGGAAGACGGAAGACGGGAGAGGGTAATGGGAGAAAGGCCATAATTTAAAATCTGCAATCATTTTTCTAAAATTAATTCTCACCCCCGCGAACCTTTCCCTATTCCACCCTTAATGAAAGAAAGGAAAAATGTAATTTTGAGGTCTTATCATCGGAAAAGAGACTTTGTCCTCCACTTTCTCTCCTCTACCCCCCGTCCGCGTTGTCCTTCCCATGGTTTTGTTCTTTGTATTTATAAAGAACGGGGTTGAAGGGAGGTTACGAAGAGAACTGAGGAAGGGGGTGTGAACTTTTGGTATGCAGCACGCGTTCCAAATTGCAACCCCTTAATTTTTCCTTTTTTTTGTGTTGTTTTGTGTTCGTTTCCCGAACACCGCAAAACCGTAATTAGCTGCACTTGTTTTTATAAAGTTTAGCTACCCCTTAATTACAAGCGCTATTTAAGGGTAAGTTAACTACCATTGTTATTAGTTAGACTTTAGGGAGGAGGCTCAAGATAGGGGTGAGGAGTAGGTAAGGGTTGATTTTCTTTTTTTTTTTACACTCGCAACCTTACACACACAGAGACAAACATACAAAACCTTTTCTGGTAAAAGGTTTCCCTACTCCTCGGGGATTTTCAGGATGTTTAATTTCGATATTTCTAAAAGAGGCCAAAAGGAAAAGACGTAAGCGAAGGGAATGACGTGGTGTGGGGAGTGTAGAAAGAGAGAGTTTTCGGGTGAAAGTTTTGCTAATTTCAAAAGAGAATAAATAATCGGAATTGGGCTGAGCTGGGATGGGGGTTGGTAGGTGAGGAAGGCAAAGGAGAGAATGGGAATCGAAAAAGGTCGTGGCATCAAAGGGAAGAAAGAGGTCGATGAAAGGGAATTGGAAATTTTTAGAAGACCTACCCGGTTTCTTTGGGGCCCCCCGTTTCCCCTCCCCGCACCCGCGCCCGCCTGTTATTCGGGCTCAGGGTCCTGAATAATAACGATTTTATTTTTCGAAGCGTTCGGGGGTGGGAGCGAACGGATGAACGAGGAATGAGAGAGACGTGACTGAGTTCGAGTTTAAAATTTTAAATGAAGCAAACAATGAAGAGTTGAGAGGTTTCGTGGGAACCTGAAAGCTTAAAATAATAATTTTTTTTTTTAATTTAAAGAACAAAGCAGTTTTTTGAAAAGCTTTTTTATAATATAAATTTGAATAACAGTCAATCAATTCCTCAGTCATTCCATGAATGAATGAATGAACGAATCAGTTAACGTGTTTAAAATCTGGTGGAAACCGGAAACCAATTTCGTTTTTTTGGTCATCTAAAAGCAATATATATATCGATGGGGAAGAGCTCTGGCGGCGGATTGATGAACTAACTTCGTTAACTCGAAAGGTCATCCCGCAGTGAGAGGAAGGCAAAGAAGAGAGGAAATCAAGAGAAAGTTTTCGAAGAAAACCGAAACCGAATTAAATGGAAAACGTAAATAAAGGAAACTGTGGAGGAGGCGGGTAGGGGTGGAAGGGAAGAGAAGGGGGAACGGAAACGGAAACTCTCTTCTTCATCGTATGAAACCTCGGTGGGATGTCTTCGGAGAATTCACTTTTACCGCAACCTCAATTAAAACTTATTCACACTCGAATCCCGTAGATTTATAAGTGAGAAATAATTCTCGTTGATTTTTCTCTTTTCTTCTTCCATCCCGAGGGAGGAAAGGGATGAAGGAAGAGAGATGGGGGAGGGAGGGAGGAAATGGTTTATCGCCCGCAAAATTTTCCCTGGTGAGTGGTTCTAAATAAAAATTTTCTGGGAGTCGTCGTCGTCGTCGTCTTTGTATTCACACCGTTCTCTCCTCCTCTTTCTCCTTCTTCTGTTGTTCTTCGCGTAACTGTGAAAATGCAATTTTCGGAATGTCTGCTTGGACAAATCTTTCTTAATTTATTTTCTGTCGTCGTCGTCGTCGTCAGCACCATTTCCTTTTCCCTCGACTACCTGAATGCTTTTTTTTCTTTTCACTCGTCTGGTTCTTGTGGGAGAGGAAGTGTTTTCCGAGAATAAAAGCTTTGGCTTTCCGCCACAAATATTTGTTCGCGTAATTGTCTTGTCTGTTTGAATTATTCTGTGATGAAGATTCGTGGATGGGGGTTGAGAGAAGACAGAAAAAATTTATTCTGAGTCATTCTAAAATGAAGGAGAAGGAGGTGGGTGATGAACAAGTCGGGAAATCGAATTACAAAGGCAGCGTTAGGAATGACTCGGCGACGCCACGTCCGACAGTCGTGCAGGAGGACAGAAGAACGGAGGACGAACGCAGTCGGGAATAAAAAAATAAAAATAAAAAATTAAAAACTTTTCAAAGCCACCGCCATTGACGTTTTTTTAATCACGCTAATTGAATAAATTCATCGGTTTAATTGGTGGAATACAAAATGGCGGCGCGTGTCCGCGGATTTCTTAAATTTATATTCCCTCATGGGAGGTGGTGATGGAGAGGTGGAGGAGGGATGGAAAGGGATGAATTCAGGCAAGTCATCAAAGTTGTATTTATTTATCTTTTTTTAAATTCATTTCAGTACCGAATTAAGAATTAAACGCAAACTTGAAATATGGAGGAAGAAAATAATTTTCCGAAGCTGTGGTTTTGTTGAAGGGAGAGAGGGCATTGCCTCCGGGAAAAAAGATTTTCGGGAATTAGGTTTTTGAGAGAAAACGTCAAAAACGGATACCGGAAGGAGAGGAGAAGGGGGTGGATATAAATAGCCGGAAATTTCATTAAATTAGCCGGACGTTTGCCGACCGATTTAGCCCGAGAATCTTGGAGACTCTCTTTCGAAAAGTGGTTTTAAAGTGCTTTCGAGAATTATGGTTGCCTCGAGGAATGTTCTAGAATTTCCTTTGGGGAAGTGGAAGTGACGATGCCGGGGGGAGGGGGTAGTTTTTTGTTTTTTAAGTGTAAAAATAAGTCGGTTGAAGACCTCGGGGATTTGGTTCCCACTACAGTTTTCTGTTTGCTTAGTTTTATTTTTTTGTTTTTTTGTTTTTCTCTTTTCAGGTGGTTGTGAATTCAAAAATGATTGGGTCGGTAAATGGTTTATTAGCAGCGTTCAAAGTCTTCTAACGATCAATTCGACTTGGATCGAAACGAAGGGAAGATGTATAGAAAACTTCAACGACAAATATATGATAGAAGACACGTATGTATAATTTTTTTTTCGAGTGTTTGTTGGTTTGTTTGTTTGTTTGTTGTGTGGTTGTTTGTTTGCTTTATGGTACCTAGACTTGAGGAATTAACATTTTAAAGTTTAGAAATGAAAGGTATACAACTCTGATGAATTTTTCCGCTTCTTTGGAAGGGAAATAGTGTTTCACTCACTCTAACAGACTAAAGTGTTGGGAGTGTTAAACTCCTGACTATTATGGCGCTGGAGCCAAATTTTGGATTGGAGAAGACATAGAGAGTGGTCTCCCTGAACTTGTGCAAAAATTATGAAACGAAAGATTCAATTAAAACTATGACGTCCGCAAGTCTGATGTAAATTTTTCGTGTCGGTGCCGGTGGATCTGACTCTCGTGGTGCCTGAGCACCAATATTTTAAATTCACAACACATGAACTTTAGTGGTAATCGTTCAGATATGTAAATAAGTATAAGATCCCCAGCGACGCATGCGCAATGATTTCCGAATGTGACGTCACCGGTCTCAGCCAATAGTGTTTGTGAAATATTGCATGGCACCATGGTGGGATCTCCGGCGACCAACGAATGACGTTTTTATGACCCCACGGTGGTGCCAGCGGACGTCATTTTGTTAATATTTATAAAATGGTTTTGGTCTCAACTCTTACCACTGAATACGTCTGTACTTTCAATGTGGTATTTTAATGTGAAGGATGAAGGACTTTGGAGTGTAATGGACGTGGAGGTGTGGGAATGATGACAGAAGGAAATTAAGAGGAAAGTCCGGAGAGGATGATAGGACCAAAGTATCGCCGTAAGCAAAAAAGAAACAAAACAGGATGTTGGAAAAGGTTATGAAAACACGGGAAACGTCGAAACCATAATGAGTCAGGTGTTCTGTGGAGAGATGAAGACACCCCACATCAACCATCAAAGGGAAGGATTGTTGGTTAGGTTTATCCGGAAAAGGTAAAATGAGAAATTGAAACATCCGTCGAGGAAAAGAACCGAATCCACCCCCGGTCCCAAAGAAAACAAAAAGAAGAAAAAAAGATTTTAATGGAATTCGGTAAAAGGTTTTATTTACGGTCGTGGGAAATCACCCCCGCCCTTCCTCCTCTCGTCCAGTCAAAGAAGAAGACGAAGAAAGAGAGAAGGAAAAAAGCCTGACCGGCAAAAAGTAATTGGGTCCAATCTTTCCCGAACTTTAATTACCTTTGGACAATCCTCTCCTTCGAAAACTTAATTAAAACAGGCGTAAAGAAGATAAAATTCGGACGGGGGGGTTGTTTTGCGGGGTGGAGCTGGGGAAGGTTGGGCTTGAGCTTCCGCCGGAAGGAAATTTTTTTTTCTTTTGCCTCCTTTTTCATTTCCTACTTAAGAATTTAAGTCTCGAAACAAAAGCAAAAGACCTTTGGGCGGCTTATTTGTGTATCTTCTCCTCCTCCTCCAGCTTCCTCTTCTTCCTTCCTTCCTCTCTTCCCCTGATTTTCCATCAGGATTTTTGTTAAGCTTAAAATTAAAAATGGCGTCGGATTAAATTTTTAATTTTTGTTTAATTTAACGGCTTTGGATGGGGGTCAATGACCGCGTGCGCAAGATGGTTTTGAGATTTTTCCGGTTAAGTGTTAGCCATGTTTTGGTTAGATGAGGAAGAGCTTTTGTCGTCTTTCGTAGATAAAAACGTCCTCAATGGTAGGAGTTTGGTCTGGACTCCGGTTTATCGCCAAACGTTTAACATCACTAACATTTGTAGTAACAGTCACTGTCGTCGTGATTTATCTTCTGTGACAGATAGGTTGGGAGGTGGGAAAGGAAATGACGTAAGAGAAGTCAGCAAGAGAAAAATGATGAAGGAAAACGTTTCCAACGTGAGAACGACAACTGGAATTGTGGAAAAGTGTACGCGCCTAAAATAAGTGTGTCGAACACGTGATTTACACGTGACGCCGTTTTCTCCCGGACACGTCAGCTGAATGGAGGGATGGTGTTGGTGGTGGTGGGAGGGAGTTAAATTACCGAAAACATTATTTTTTGTGTCGGGTAATCATACGTCTGGAAATACGTCCTTGAGGGACTCACAAATCGTCGTCGGGAATTCGGGGAAGAGGAGGAAGAGGGAAGGAGGAGGGAGAAGGGAAACGAGGAATCACGTATCCGAGGCCATGTTTTATGCATGTGAACTCTCGACTAGCCATCTTGGAGGTTGAAGAAAGTCATCTCTGTCGGTGTGGGAAAGTGTAAACAACGTTTTTCAGATTTTGGTTGTCCTTTTGGGGGTGACATGTTCGTACCTGAATCACACCTCCTCTCCTTTATTGTTATCTTTCTGCTTTTCTGTTTCTTTCTTTTTTAATTTTGAAAAGCAGGAAGGTTGATTCCTTTTCCTCCTCCTTCTCTATCTCTCTTTCTATCTTTGTGTGTACATCTTCTGGATCAAATCAAAGACATTTAGCGACCTTTTAACGGTTCCATCCGATTTTTTGTTAAATAATTAAAAGCCTCTTTTTATTTCTTGAATTATGTAAATCCTAACTCTCCTTCCTCCCAGGGATCCTCCTTTCCGGGGCGGAAATTCCGGAAGGTGAGTTTACCCCCGTTGTCAAGCAAGACAACATCCAAGATTTTAATAACGAATCGAAAATTAATAATTAATAGAGATTTTCCGTTGTTTCTTCTCCTCCTCGTCCTCCTTCTTCTTCTCTCTTCTCTCCTGTACCCTGACTCAGCATCATTTCCCTTCCTCCAATTTTATTCCTCTGATTAGAGTGGGAGGAGAGTGGGTTTCGAAGTTTTTCCCGAGTTATTCGCCGGGAAAAAGTTTTCTGCACATCATCTCGATAAGTCGATAAGGAAAATTTTTTTCCTTCCGAGTTTCCTTTCTAAGGGAGTGGTGGAGGAGGAGGAGGAGAGGAAGTTAGTTTTTCATTCAAAATTTATTCCTGGGAGAAAATTTTCTCCGAGAATATAAATTATTTACTCTGTACTTATGGGTAATAAACGGGAAGGTGGTAGGGGAGGATGGGAGGAGGAGGAGAAGGGGTTAGGGGTGGGCGGGGAAAGAGGCAGAAACAGCTCTTTTGCCCTCCCTCAAGAAGGTGTATGAATAATGGAGTTAAGCTCTGGTGTGCGCTCACTTTATAATAAGCCTCGTTTGGAGGGGCATTAACGTGATGGCCATAATTCGAGATGGTTGCCTTCCTCCTCCTTCACCTCTTGTGTGGGTTGAGGAGAGAAAAATGTACGACAGGAGTTCTGCTGACGTCATTGCTCGTGGAAGAACGTGATTTTTGATGTCGACAGAAAGACGAGAGAACGGGGATGTAAAAACTTGAGATGGGAGGTGGGGAGAGAGGAGGAGGAAGTGAAATGAGTTTCCGATGACCAGGTTCTAGGAAGAAAGTTGAGAAAGTCAGCGGTGTGTGCTTGAGAATGAGTTTGTAAGTTTTAATTTGGAAAACCTGTTTTGGGAAGTGAGAGAAAGCTTCCACGCGGATGGAGTGAGAGAGAGTGAGGAGGGTAGGAGAAGTGAAGAGGACGGAAGGTCGGAGATTCAGCAGTTTTATCGCTGGCGTGAAATAGATCTCAATTAATAGTGGCCAAAAGGTAGTCTCAGGTGACAGGCGATAGAAAGAGGGATCAGAGGTGCTGGGGAGCCGGAACCAGAGGACAAGGAGGATGAAGGATGAGAGAGACTGCGATCTGAATTCTCATAAATAATGCAAAAGCAATTTTTTCGTTCGTTCTCAGGTCTGGGCAAATCCCTTCCTCGATCCCGTTGATTACGTTGACTTTTCTTGAAATTTATGGATATCAGAATCGGGAGGAGGTGGAGGGAGGACGGGGAAGAAACAAAACCAGCAGAAATGAGAGAAAAGACGTCCAATTACCAATTTTTTCTATTTGTTTGATGAGGGAACCTCAGACGGAAGAGAGTGGAAATGGATTTTAGAAGTGTTTACGTTTGATGACGTTTTCTTAGAAATCATTTTGTCAGCCTCCCTGAGGAGTAGAATGATGGAGGATGGGAAACCGTTGGTGTTTAACTACAGTTAAAACCATTGTCGAAGGAATGTTCCATAGCGTTTCCAAAATGTTCACGTTGTCGTAAACTCGGTTCTAACAACACAGCCTTGTTCTTTCAGTATTTATTTATTTATTTATTTGTTTACTTAATTAATTTAGATATTATTAACGAGATGGGAATTAACGATTTAATTGGTTAATTAGTTTAGCAAATGGATCATTGAAGTAATCAGTTATATAAATGAACGAATGAACGAAAGCAACATCAAAGAATCGGCCTGAAAGTCTAAATTATATATATAAATAAATACAATAATATATTTCTCATTCAAACCCTTATTGGGTGTTATAATATCCCTTGTATACGCATTTTTGAAAAGCTTATCATAGTATTACTGAGTATTAAATTGTCGGATCAATTTCGGCTGTTGCCGAATGTTGGTGGATCAACAAAATTTCGAGATCTGATTTATGGTTGCTGTTTCTGAAAATATCGATGGCCTATGTACAGGACTCATCGTAGACAAGTTTCGATAACGTTAAAGTGTTGTGAATTAAAATATTGCAAGGATACAGGGTACTCGTTTCAACCAGTGATCAAACTTCAACAAGTCGGTAATTCATACGATAACGATCATCCACATCGTGACTCAGAGTATCGTGGACAAGTCGAAACTTGTCTCATACCGAATCCTGTGTCGGCTTGTTTCGTGCTGTTTCATTTTGTATCGTTTGGTCGCCACAGTACTATAATGTGCGACATTTGGGCACCACACTAAGTGTCCACTTATATATAATCCATAATGAAACATAGATAAAACAAGCGACAATACCTTCAACGTTAATATATATTTAAGCTACATAACGCCTCTTACGTGACACAATATGTTAAATAGATAAATAGTAAGATAAACTATATAAATAGATAATTAGAGAAATAAATAAAACTAATCAAAATAAATATTTGAGGGATTAAAATAAACAAAGGAGAAAAAGACCGAAAATAAATATCTACACATATACTAATAATATATAAATAAATATACATCCAATCTAATATATGAACATAAATCTAACCTATATATACAACCTCTTAATCTATCACCTATCTTATATCTGTAATATTATCCAGGACCATTGCAGTTTCTCTAGTGGGTACATTAAGTGGGATGTATAGTATATGTATCGTATATATTAATATCATGTTCGGTGGCAACAATATGGAACCATGAAAAGAGTATCCGTTGAGTACCAGTAGCCCCACCACGGTGCCATGCAAAATTTCACAACACTATTGACTGAGCGCCGGTGACGTCACATTCGGAAATTCGCTGGCGATCTTATACTTATGTGGACGATTACCACTAAAGTTCATATGTTGTGAACTTATAATATTGGTGCTCAGGCAGTATGAGAGTTAGTTTCACCGGCACCAACACTAAAACATTTACATTAGACCTCCGGACGTCATAGTGTTAATTATATAGTACATTATAGTATATATTAATTACATAGGCTCATATATTGTAAGTATTATATTATTATAGTATTACATTAAGTTTATAAGTATGCAAATAAAAAATATTGTAAAGGAAAGGAAAAGTAATTGAAGGCCTGTCAGTAGATAAATAAGTGTGCATTATTTATGAATTAAGATGTACGTGAATGTATTTATTACTTTTGAAATGACGCCTTTATGAAAGTGTTTGTAAAATAGATTCTTAATTAGTGTGCATTATTTATGAAATGAGTGGTTCTTCAGAGTGTGTTTTATTTTTGGAATGAAATCTGTCATAAGAGCTGTGCATTATTTATGAAATAATTGTTTATAATATTATGCGTTACTTTTGGATTGATGTACTCTATGTAAGAGTACAGCCTACTTTTGTTGGTACTGAAGTGTGCATTATTTATGAAAAATTTAGTTGAAAAATGATTATCAATGGTTCAGAGGTGTTTGAGAATTGGTAGAGACAGACTGACACACAATGAAACGGATCGTAGTGTTAGTTCAAGGAGTGGCGGGTGTGAGGTTTAGTCAGAATCGGTTGGTGCTTTCTAGAGGTACGTGCAAACAACCGACAGCAAACCAACAGACAAACAAACAAACTTAATATTTAATTTTATTTTATTTAAAAGATTTACATTCTAACTGTGAAGGTCTCCCTGACAAAAGTTTAATTCAATAGAGAAAGGAAATTTCTTTTATTTTGTTAAAGAAGGCGGTGGAAAGAAAAGAAAGGTGGATGTCGAGTGTTTGAGAACGACTCGGAAGGGAAAGAGAGAGATTCCTGGAGTCTTTGAAATTAGAATCCTGTTGCGCTGTCGTCTTAAGTTTTTCCTTCTGTTTTTATTTTTTTTTTCCTACTTCTTCACTCTCTGCCTTCCTTTCCTTCTTCTCTCCCTTCCCCGAGATTTAATTTGATGACTGGATTTCCGTCTTAAAAGCGAAATCCAGGAAAAATTCTTTTTCGAAAAGGGCGAAGATGGGGAGGGAACTCGGGGGGAAGGGGGTTGAAATTACATTTATTTTTTGGGAAACGAGGGCAAAGAAAATTTTCTATTTTTGCTTTTTATTATTAATTTCGTGGCTCCTTTTTAAAGAAAATTTTTTTTTCCTTTTTTTGTACACCCCCGTTTGGAGTTTTTTTCTGGTTTTTGTCATTCCCTCCTCATTCATTTCCTGCATCTCTCTCTCTCTCTCTCGTATTTTTTGTATGCGGCCGTGTTTTTCGAAATTACAATACCTTGAAAATTGAATTTATCGGAAATGATGGATTGAAATAATGCATTAGGCAGTTTTTGGTGTACTCGAGCAGAATTAATTTTTTTTTGGCGGGGTGGGGGTTGAAGAAGGGGGTGGAAGTGTTTCCTTTACCCAGCCTCTCTAATCTCCATCTCTTTTTCTGTTTCCAATTGTCTATGAGTTTCGAATCATTTAAGAAGATGGTTTAGACACTGGTTTTGCCTTTTTATGGGTTAATGTTCCGTTTCCGGTTTTGGAGTGTTTGATAAAACCGGAAGGAAATGAAAGAGAGAGGATTGGTTCGACTTTGGAAGGAGTTGATTTTGGTATACTCTTTGTCCCAAAATAAACCGGAATAGTGTGGCGATGAATCGTCGCGTTTTCAATATAAACCTGTCACATAGCTTCAGAGGCCCAGAGTCGACAGCATTCCAATCAGTGGTTGGGTTTGCCCGGATATAAGTCACAGGGTGTAGTTTTAGTTTCCTTCTCGTCCAGGTACGGTGGGTTACGTGCCTGATTCAATCAGATTTGGATTTGGTGGAGTGAAATTTGTTTTTGAATTTTCTTCCATGTTCGTTGGAAGTTGAATTAGTCGCCATTTTTTCTGTTTGGTCACCATTCTCCTGTCTCTTTGTTCCTTGTTCAAAAGACACGTTTGTATTTGGACGTTCGACTAAATTGCACAAATTCGTGGAATCTCGAACGGGTTGACTGGCTACAGAATTTTCAAATGTGCCAACTTCCTTCTCTTTGGTTTCGTTTCTTTTCTCGTCTTCTTCTTCTTCTTCTGCCATGGAAATTTTTTGTTAACTTTTTGATTTGAGTTCTTCTTCTTGAATTACTCTTTTGAAGAGAAGAGAAGACAGGAAGAAATCGGAATTTGTTTGTTATGACGTGTTTCCCTTTCATCGATTTCTTCTTTCTCGGAGATGTCAATTCACTCGCTCCCATTGAGTCGTTGACCGGTCTAGTGTGGAAAATCCGTCACGTGATTGAGTTTCTGTGGGACTTGTAAGAGGAGAACTGACGTCATTCTGCTGCGTCGATGGAGAGATTGGTTTTGGCTTGTCTGTCACGATTTTCGAAGCGGAAGGAGAATAGGAAGCTTTAAAAAAAAAGTTTTGATTGAACGAATAAAAATGAGACAAAGCTCGTGTGCACAGGGGAATTTTTTATTTTTTTAATTTTGAAAGTTGTGCTTTTGTAAAAAAACAGAAAACACGTATCGAAATAATCCCCAAGTCTCAAAGGACTCGTGGGAATGCGGGGATTTTTCTGCGGAAACTAAAACACGGGAAAAAGGCTTCGGAGAGGATGGAAAGGATAGAGAGAGAGAGGAAGGGAGGTCGAAGGCTTTCGGTTTAAGTGTTTACAAACATGCGATTCGACGTTTAGGTTCAAAATCGACAGAAGGAAGAAGAGAATGGAGGAGGAAGGGGAAAGGAAATGTATAAGAGGAAGACGAATTAGATTGTACGAAGCAGAAGAGAATGGAATCAGTTTTCAACGGATGGGAAAAGGAGGTGAGAGAGGGAGATGTGGGAGGTGGAGAGGAGAAATAAAAGAAAGAAGAAAAGTTCCGGGAAAAGGAGCACGCGAAAATGAACAAGTGGAAACTGAAACGAAAAGAAGAAAACGATGAGGAGGAGGAGGGAAAATAAAGGAGGGCCAAGTCATGCGATTTCGGTGGAATTCGAAAAATTAAAAATTGGAAAATTTTCCAAATTTTTAGAGCTGAAAAATCGACTCGGTTCCTTTCGTCCTTTTTGTTTGGGGGTTGCCCAAAAATCCCGAAACCCAATAAAGATTTTTTTCTTTCTTCAAGTTGTTTTTTAATCGCATTCTCTTGTGCTGTTGTTTTATTCTTTTTTACGTCTTTTTCCTCTTTTTCGTTTCTTTTTGCTAAAATTGATTTTAAAAAAGAAGAAAATTCCGTTGAAGATTATCCGGAATAAATTTATTTCAAATTTTTAGGTGGGTTGTAAAAATGAAAAAGAAAAAATTTGAATTTTGTAACGGATAACGGTCGAAAAGGAAGGTGTTCGTAAATTCATTATGAATTCAAAAGTGAGGAGTCGAGCGAATGGGGTTTAATTTTTCGACTTTTCGAACACATGGATTTGGGGTTGTTCGTTAATGGTGGTCTTTGTTTGGTTTCAATTATGAAAATCTTTTTGCTTTGTCGTTACCGATTTTTCGGTTGGAAATAAAGCTCTAACCAGGAAGTCGTGGAATTGTTTTTCCTTAAATCTAATTGGTTGGTACAACGTTATTCTTATGTTGTCATGCACATATTTTGATTTTAAACTGAATCGAACAGAAGTAATTCAAAAAATTTTCATAGAGGGCAGTGTCAATATGGCGTCTAACAAGAAACTTCGTGGTTTATGTTTAATACATATTTTCAATCGTTTGATATCTTAGACATCCTAACCGATTTTAAAATTCTTCTAAGAGAAATTGGAAGATATTGGTGTGTTGTTTTGTTTGTTTGTTTTATTTTTGTTCGTTGTTAACTTTCAAACAACTTTGATGAAAAAATCTATGAATGACCGTTAGCGTCGTTTCGTTTCCAGTTGCTTGTTTGAGCCTGGAATTTGTAAGTATTATGTTTTTGGTTCGGTTTTTAATTTCTGAGAGTATTTTATTATCTATGCTATCGAAAGACAAGCTCTGAAATGAACTTATAAGGCAAAAGGAGAAGAAGGTCTAGAATTTCATGGAGAATGGAGCAGGGAACAAATACTGGAAAGAAGTCTTCACCAAGAACAGGATGCTCTGGCGCTGTTGTGTGAATGTTCTATGCTCTCCAGAGATTAACAGGATTGATTATGTTATCTGCAATGTAGTTAAAGATTTATTTGTTTGACAAATAGGAAACTTGCGTGTATATTATAGCAACCTAACAAGAACTAACCTGTTCAGACATGACGATAATTAAACCACGCATGCGTCATCTATGTTTCTCGACAGGTTTACCAACGTAACGAATAACACAATCATATTGTAATGGCTCATAGTCGTTCAACGTTTTGATCAGTTCATCAGCCAACAAATTCGGTTAAATTCTTTAAGGTGTGATGACGTCACATTAATAGTTTGAACGGAAATAAAAAGGAATAAAAAATTTGGCGGGAAATACGAAATAATGAGTGGTGAATGGTTTTTTAAAAACTGTGCTGTGAAGCTGCGCATGCGCCATTTGCTTTTCCTCGTATGGTGTGATATGTGTATGGGTAAGAGAGGACGCCATGTTGAAGATGAAGAGTTAACGGTCGTTTTTGTGTTTTTAAACCTTTTTTTCGTCTTCAGGGAGGTAGGAATGTATGGGCAGGGGCGTAGGGGGTTGAGATGGAATTTCTGTATTAAAAAAGGGATTCGTACCTTTTTCCACGGGGGAAAAGAATTTTTTTTTCTGTTTTCCCTGATCTTAGTTATCCAATATCGAAACTTTTTAAATTAATAAAATTTGAAAGTTTGATTTTTGATTAGGGATTTTAATAGAGAGGTGGATTAGGCGAGAGGGCGAGGAGAGGTGAGGAAGAAAAGGTTTGTGGCATTTGTTTTTGAGTTTTATGGTTTCGGCAAAGTTTCGTGAAGTAAATTAAATTTTTGTTTCAGAAGGGGCGAAGGGGATGAAGGTAAAAGGTTTTTTTTTGTCTAAGGGATGGAGGTGGTAAAAAAGAAATATTTTCAGTGTTATTAACATTTTTCTGTTGCTGTCGCGTACTGCGCATGCGTGGGAAAAAGAGAGGAAAACGTTGTTTTTCAGTCGGGTTTTTGCTTCGGAATTATTTTTAACCCCGAAAGATGGAGGAGTTTCCGAGGTGGAACGAGGCAGCCATTAAAATGTGTCGTTTGGTTTGGTCTTTCCGGAAGCGGAAGTAAATTTTGCCAACATTCAAATCCCATTAGGAAGAGGTTGTTCACGAGTTAAGGGTCGTTTTGTTGACAAAAGAGTTTCTCTTTTCTTTCTCATTCGATTTCTCTCTCTTTGGGTTGTTTTGTTTTTTGTCGCTTTTCCACTTGCCTTTCTTGTCTCGTTTTTAATTCTATTTTTCTTACTGTCATATCTTATCCATCTTTGTTTGACTCTTTTGTCTTTTCTGTTGGTCCTAGTTTATGATTTTCTATTCTCTGTACGTTCTTTTGTTTCTGGATGGTTTTGTTGTTACGTTTCGTTGTTTTATTCTTTCTCTCTTTTTCCTGTTGTTCTTGAACTTATCATTTTTCTTTGTGACTGTTAGATCTTATTTTCTTTTCTTATTGATGTTTGTTTTTAGTATTCGCTGCCTGGCTCCGTGCTTTTTATGGGTTTTTGTGTGTCTTGAGTTGTAATTTTCATTTTGTTTGTTGGATTCGTCTTTGTGTTTCTTTCTTTGTTTTTGTTTTCGTCGTTCTTTAGGAAACCTGGTTTTATTTTTAAATAAAAAGTTGAGAAAGCGAGACTCAAAGGGAAAGAGAAATAATTTTTTTTATTTTCTTTTTTGAAAGAAGTTTTTGTTTTCCCCAAAATCTTTTAACGGATTTTTATTTTTTTTATATTTCCTTGAATTTTTTTTTCTTTCATAACGATTCTTTTGTTTTCTTGTTTCAGAGCGGAAAACTGTTTCCGGTGTATGGTCATCCATGAAAAGCATCCTAACGTTCTGCAGTACAAAGAAAGTAAGTGAAATTTAATTATCGAAAAAAAATACAAAAACAATTTTTCTCTCTCTCGGCGACCTGTTCTCCTCTCCTCTCCTCCTCTTCGTCTTTCATATCCGTTCTGGATATCCTCCTCTCTCTCTCTTGTCCACTTGTCCTTTGGCTCTGTTGATGTGCTGTTGCCGGTTCTGGCGGTGTTGTTCATAAAAAGCACGCCTCAAGCTTTTGCGTGGGATGGTGGGAAGGGGACGTTATTCGCTTGCTGTTCACGTTTTTGTTGGGGGTGAAGTGGATGAGTATTCCCATTAGGTTCTTCATTTTAGCATTTTTGGTTTTGTGAAAGTGTAGGTGATGTGTGCGAGTCGGTGACGGGGGATGTGGTAGATGAGAGGAAAAGCTTCCAGTTATGTTTTTGTGACAGCGTTTTTGTTTAGATTTGATTTAATTAAAATTTTGATTCGGGATTTGGTCCATGGAATGATAGGAGGAGGCTGGGAGGGGGGTTGAGTGATGCTGGAAATAAGTTGTTTTTGGGGCAGAGGTGAGGGTTTCCATCGTTTCGGTCTTCCATCATCGCTTAAACACAAGACTTTCGACGTTTTCCCTTCCTCTCTTGCCTCATTTCCTTCTCTCTCTCTCTCTTTCCTTCCCATTTATCAACTCCTTCCGCCATTTTTTTCCCCTCACAACCCGTGTCCACCTCGCCACGGTTCATTCAATTTCTCTCTTCGTTTATCCGTGAGAAGGCATTTGTTCCCTTTCTTTCCCTCTTCTACTTTTCCTTTTTTCTTTTTCCTTCCTCCCTTTTTCACTCTCTACGCTTCGCTTTCATCCGGTTGTCCAAATTACCTTAATAAAATAATTTTTCTTACAATTTTTCTTTCTTTCCCTCCCTCTCTCTCTCTCTCGGTTTTCACATTAATTTTTCTTTTCCCTTCCTCCGCCTCCTTCTCCTCCACTTCTCCTTCTTTTCTTCAAAATTTCTGAAACTCCGCATTCATCTTTTTTCTTATCTTATTCAGACACGCTTAGGAAGAACTGCGAGAAAGTTTCGAGATAGTCTCGGGCCCCCGGTTTGAAAGAAGGGAAATGAAAGATGTTGGGCTTGGGGATGGGGGTGGTAGGAGTCGGAGGAGGAACGGAAGGAGATGAAGAGAAGAAAGGAATTGTCGTTAACAATGTCTTATAACTGGAAACTTGGAAAAGAAGTCATTGTTATGAGTGTTTTGTGTGTTCGGGGCCCTGCTATAAAGAGGCCCCGAAAGTTTTTTTCGTCGTTGTTGGTGAAATATTTTGTTTACGAATTGATGACGAAAGTTTTTATTAGAGGAAAGACTTCGTGTGGCTCTTCTGGGGCTCTAAAATGACCGTTGTGCTTTGACGTCACTTCCCCGGAAGGACTTATTGAAAGGTTTGAAGATATGGCGGGACGGGGGAAGAAGGTCAAAGTTCATTGTCATACACGTGGAATTTTTTAAACCTGACTTCAGCAGTTTTCTTTTAGAAAAACAAAAATGAGTAAGAGGGTGAGGGGGTGGAAGTGTCACGGGAAGGGGTGGAAAATGAAAAGTCGGAACGTGTGTCACCTTTCTTTCTCTCCTCGAGAAATCTCCTTGAGAACTCCCTTGGAGAAAATAAAAAAATTAAAAATAAATAATTGAAATTCTCTGTCTTTCGGAGAGAATTGTACGTGGAAGGAGGTTAGGGGGATGGGGGTGGGTCGTGAGGGGGTGGAAGAAAAAAGGCGCCAACTTTTTAAAACTCTTATTCCCCGTTGAGTAAAGGCGCGCTCGAAGGGAAAGGATATTTGTAGAAAATAGACATTTTCCTCTCCTCGTCCCTCTCCCTCTCTCTGTCTTCCTTGGTTTCCTTTTAACTTTTTTTAGGTTTCTCTCCTATAACTTTTGTCTCTCTTTACTCTCTTCTCGCTGTTGAACTTGTTTGCCTTTTTTTTCCTGTCTTACTTTCTTTTTTTCTTTCTCCCCTCAGTCTACTTTGTAATTTATTTACCAATTTCGACTTCTGGTATTTTTCTTTTTACAAGTTTCCCGGGGGAGGGGGTTGGAGGCAGAGGGATGTGCGTGAATGAAGTACAGAGATGGAGGAGGAGTAGTAAGAGAAAAGGGTAAATTGGTTTTCACATGACATGTTCAAATCTATGTCGGGAAGGACGAGGAGAAGGAGGAGATGGTTGTCCGTCCTGATGTCTGTTTTGACAGTTTTTCTTTATTTTCCCTTCACTCTCGTTGCCTTTTTCACTCTTCGTTTTAAGGTTTTCTTTGAAGTTTCTAAAGTTTTTCTTTTTTGAGTTGGTGAGTTTCCCTTCCTCTCTTTCGACGAAATGAAAAATTGATGTGATGTTAGAAGGGATTTGACAGAAGTCTGTCTTTGGTTGGTCTGTTTTCTGACTTCCATCTTTCTTTAATATCGGGTGCTGTGCTTTTCTAAGCGACTCCTATCGCTCTTATCTGAAGAGAAACTTGATTCAAAGTAAGAGCTAAGCAGAAATGATGTCAAAAGCATTTTCTCCGGAAAATGAATCGTACACGTGCTTCCACCTTTTAATTCCGTTTGTTTTCTTACTTCCGTTTCCTCCTCCTCCTCCTTCCCCATCCTCCCTGTTCTCTACTACGGTGTCAAACGTTTTAATTTGACAAGAATGGTTTACATAGGGGAAACTAAATTCTCGTTTCCTCTTCCCTTCTTCCTTTCTTCGTCTCCGGAACCAAATCCTGGGAAACTTTTTTTTTCTTTTAATGATATCATTACCCGGAGGAAAAGACCAGAAAAAAAAGTTTTCTCTCTAAACTCTCTTGTATATCTTAAACGCGTGAGGGGGTTTTGAGGAGGAGGAAAAGGTGGCAAGAGGATGAAGCGTCAGAAGAAAACGGATAATTAAGGATCTGCAAATGAAAAATAAATTTTCACTTTAAGCTAATAAAGTTGGATCTTCTCTCTTTTCTTTTCACTCTTGTCTTCTGCTTCGTCTACTTGTCTTCATCTTCTTCTCCTTCGTCGTCGTCGTCGTCGTCGTCGCTTTCGTATTCTGGTTGTTCGTTACGCTTTCCGCAACGCATTCATTCCTTCGCCTTTCCTCAAAGTTTTCTTTTAATTAACTTGGCGAAGGAAAAATTTGTTTTCTTAGGCGCGGTGGTTTTTCGATGAGTGATTCACTTCCGGTTTCTTGAGAGTCTCAGGGATGGAGTGGGGGTTAGGGGGTTTGTTAATAATCGCATATGGAATATATATTTGGATTAGAGGGTTAATAATTAATCCGTTTTTGGCAGGGAGCGGGGGAGAGGGGGTGAAATGGGTTTTAGTTGAATTAAGTTGTTATGAGAACTCCGGAAGTCGTGGCACTAGAAAATTTTTTTTCCTTCCCGTTTCCACCTCCCAGACCCCCCTCTCGGACGTAAATATCGTTATTAAAGTTCATTAATAACGGGGTGTTGGTGACGGGAGGGCTTTCGTTCACGTAAATTGGGGGATTTATTAAATTTTTCGGGGGCGCAAATGGGTGGTGGGTACGAAGGGCGGACGGATTATTTATTTGTTTTTGAAATTAACGAGCCGACATTTGCGGTCGAATAAGTGGCGCGAAAGCACGACATTGAATGTTTTTCGGCTCCCACGTTCGTGTCCCTCCCAACCCTTCCTCAACCTTTTCCCAACCTCTCGAAATAGCCTCACTCGCTCGTCATATTTTTATTTATTTTATTAAACAAAGGATTTTGTTTTTGGAGAGTGTCGGAGTGATGGAGGCCGGGGGGTTTGGAGAATAAATCAACAACTGGTTGACAGACGGACGGTTTTGAATCGAAGGAGTTTTTGAAAGTCCCGCTGTTTTGTTTGTTTGAATGTCGGGAGGAGTGGGTTGAATTGATTCACCTTCTCCTCCTTCTTCCTTTTTCTTCCTCCCTCTGTGCTCTTTCCTTCTACCTCCCGTTTTCCTTCCTTTAATCTAAGTGCTTTTAATGTTTTCCGTGTTCCTTTGAGAATTCTCGGGCTTCTTTCAGGTAAACAAAGCGAGAGTGAGAGGGAGAAAGGGATGAAGGGGATGAAATCTGTCTTTTCGAATCCGTTTTCAGAACCTCTGACACGTGACCAGAGGATAATGTTGCACTGACAAACTGTCAATACTTTGGATGTGATTTCCGGTTAGCTTAGTTCTGTCTCTCGGTGTTGATTACTTTTAAAACAAAATGGCGGAGGGGTATCAGTTTGAATTTTGTGGAATTTCCCTTTTTTTTTAAATTAATTTTTTGATATCAAAGGAGAAGAGGAAGAACTGGTTCCGGTCGAAAATATTTGTAGAAAGAGCTGGAATTTGAAGGAAGTGGTTTTCGGAAGTTCGTTTTCCTCGGATTTTCATTCCTTCCTTTCCCTCCTCTTCCCTCTTTCACTTTGGTATCGGAGAAAGAGGAATTTGCTTTTGCGCGCCTAAAAAATGTTAATCGAATTTTAACTTTTTAATGAAAAGAATTCGTTTGATTCGAACCACCGAAAAGGAATTGGAGTAAAGAGTCGAAGTTGAGAGGAGAAATTGAGTTGGATTAAAAGTCGGCGGTGGGAAGGAGGAGGAGGAGGAGGAGGAATTCGCTTTTAATCACTTTTTTGTTGGGAGGTTTTCTCCAAAACCCACCAAAGGAGCCACGCGAAACCCATTTCCGATGACGCGGGTTTCGAGTTTCTTTTGGTTTCTTTTCTCGATTTTTCGAAGGGGGCGGTGGGTGGACGACAAAAGGCGGAGGATGGGTTGTTGTTGTTGTTGTTGCTTCTCCTCTACTTTTCCATATTTTAAAGATTTCCGTTTATCGAAGAATGTAAAAGGAGAGGAGATGAAAGAGATTTCCGTGGAAAAGGAATTCAGAGCCAAAAGGGCGACATAGGCGAACGGCGGGTGAACGGGAGAACAGGGCGATAGGTTTTGGAGGGATGCCAGGGAAAGGAAAGAAGAAACGGGAAGGCTATCGGAGGGTGAGAGAGGAATGAGAGAAAGAAAAGAGAGAAAAGTAACGCTTAAAATTTGGTTAGCCGCTTAGTTTAAGGGATGAAAAGAGGATTAGCGTTTGAGCCATTAGATTTAAGAGAGGAAAAGAGGAGGAAAAATTTTTGTTTCTGTTACAAGGCGTTCCCTTGTGCGCATGCGCATTTGGGGTGGAGAGACCGAGGATTTCTCATACGATTTCTTCCTTTTTTTGGATTTTATTCTTAGTTGTTGCTAATATCAAGGTTGTCGATGTTACACTCTCTATCCTGGGTCCCCTTGATCTCTCTGATTCGTATCATTCCGTACCGAGTCAGGTTGTTATTCTTTTTTTCGGTTTCGTTACTTTTTGCTTCGTAGAATCTGAGTAATGTATCCAGGTCACGTCTGAGTCAGAAAAAAGAAATTGAAATGGCGGATTTTTGAGATTTTATGGGAGAGAAGAGGAGGAGGAGAGTGGAAGTGTGTTTCCTTCTCTCGTGTTTTGTTTATGTGATATTTCTCCTCTCCTCTGTGGGCCCTCTCTTGGGAGGATATATTCGGATATTTGTGTCTTTTTGATTTGAACTCCCTTCGAGGAATCGGGTGGTCTCTTAAGCACACCAACAGAGAGAGAGAAATGGAAAAATCAGCCGATGCTTAGTCTCACGTGACAAAAATCAAATCTGGTCTCCTTCGACAAAGAGTCGTGTGTCGCTTTCCCGAGTATGGTTCGCCCTTTGCCTCCTCCTCTCTTCCTGACTCGGGGAAACGTCTGTTGCACTCACGATCCAAATTTCATTTGAAATGAAAAATCTGTCACTTCAAAGAGATAGAGAGAGATGAAGGGGAGGGACGGAAAAATTGTTTTTTTAGGTTCCCTCGGGGAAGGAACCAATAGAAGAGAGGGGAGGTAGGTGGTTACGGTGGTGAGAGCTTATTCGTGGATGTTTGGTGGGAAATGGGTGGTTGGAGGTTTGGGGGCGTTTCGGGGTTGGGAAAGGAGGAAAAACATGGAGCGATGAAATTCCTTGCAATCAAATGCCGAGGGGTTAAACTGTTAATTAAATTTAGTTTAACGAAAAGTACCTTTTGCTTCATCTCCCGCCCCGCCCCGTTTGTCATGAGAATTTCCCAAATGCGTGGGGAGGGGGGGTAAATGACGATAACAAGTTTCGGCCCTGAAGCGTCGATTTTCACTCGAAAATTCTTTTCCTCGTTCCCCGCTGTGTCTTTCCCTGTCCTCTCCTCCCTGTCCCTCCTCCCCATCCTCCTAATTAACTCTTTTCTCATTTATTAGCCTGAATATCAGGTGTTTGATTTCGTTAATTCTTTAATTTCGCTCATGTTTAACTTACTGCTCGCGAGAGTTTATTAAAATTTAATGTTTTAATCAAAATCCCCGGATATGTTGCCCCAATCTTGTTACGACATTTTTGTTTCCCCGGGGTTGGGTTACTACCTCCCTCCTCCCCGTTTTCCGCTTTCCTCGCTTTCTCCTCTCTCTCTCTCGGGCATGCTTCTTCAAATTTTTCCCTCCTGGTATCCTTTCCATCCACCTTCGGGGCGTCGATCCCTTTTGTCACACGATTAATGGAAAGTTCCGCTTTCCACGTAGGTTGCTGTCGTCGTTGGGTGTGTGGACGTCACAGTCGGATGAGTTGATCCGGTTTTTTGTCTTCTTCCTGCTTTTACTTCCGGTTTTGTTTATTTTTTCGTCGTGTGTTTGGACTTGGTTTTATGGATTTATCGTTTGTGATTTTTAGTGTGTTTTCGTGTGTCTTATTCTTTTTGTGTTTTCTTTTCAGCCTACTGCGATAGCCGAGATAGTTTAGACAACTTATGCAATCAGATCGCCGGAGATGCTACGCTTTACTCTATGTTCAGGGTGGATCCCATTGGTGGTCCGGTTCCGTGTCCGTTTAAAGGTCCTCCGTTCACGTTCACGTATAACAGGTGAGTACGTCACATCCGTTATTACTTTGCCCAACAATACCAACCTCTTGGAGGACTGGTAGAAGTAGTAGGAAGCGTGAAGTGGGAACCTTTGAAATAGTCCGGGTAGGTGAAATGGTTGGATGGTGATCACGACGTGAGATTGGAGTCGTTAGAAGATTGAAGTGAAAATGAAAATTTTGAGAGGGGATGGAGGAGGAGGATAAGAGAGAATCTAGAAAGTATCATCTTTGACAAATTCTCATCAAAGGAAAAGAAAGAAAAAAAATTAAAACTCGTTTCGAAAACAAAATGTCGGCAATTTATCAGTTTAAATGGGGAAGAAGATCAGAATTTGCGAGGATTGATTTCATCCTCCTCCCTTGCTCCTCCTCTTCTAAACCTTTCTTTATTCTTTCAAGATTTTTTTCTTGAGTATTTTAGTCGAGGAAGAGGAGGGAAGGGGTGGAGTGTAGAGAAAGGGTTGAAGGAATCAAAAGGCTTGAAGATCGTCGTCGTTGCCATTTGAAGGCTGTTATAAAACGTCACGTGATCGACGATATGGCAGCCATCAACAGTCATTTGTTTTGTCGTGACGTCGGGATTCAAAAGAGAGAGGAGGGTGGTGGGAGGAAGGAAAAGGAAAGAAAAAGAAAGAAAGGAAGGAAGAAAAAGAAATCTTTTGTTTTTAAGATAGGATGGAGGGAGGAGGGAGAGGAGGCTTGAATGACATTTTTGAGTTTTCATCCATTTTCATTTAATTTTGATTTTTATTCGAGCGGGCGGTTCGTCCCCAAGAGCCTCCATCGGAGTGACTTAAGGGAGGGAAAGAGAGGAGGTGTCACTGAGAGGAAGGAGTAAACGTGGAGATTGCTGTTGGTATTTATTCCGTTTGAAAGATGGGGTTGCAGGAAACTTGGGAACAAATTTTGTCCCACAGCAATCGGAAGAGGGAGGAACGGGAAGAAGAACCGGGAACCGAGAACCGTTTCTCGCCACCTGGGGAAGGCGACTGAATTTACGACTCACCACCTACCAGGTCTTTTATGGTTTTCCGCCAGAACTCGCCACGCTGCCTGACTAAAAGGAGGTCAATTTTTAGGCGCGTTTCTTCCCTCACAAACCAAATCCCAAACCCAATTTCACCTCCATTTTATTTTTTTTTCAGGGGCAACGGAGAATGCGGGAATCCCGTCTCTAGAATAGATTCATGTACAGATGATTCCAGGTTGTCGTTCAGGTATCAAGCTTGTCCAGACGTTCAAGGAACGGAAAGCACAGGTAAGGAACTATATGGAGGGTTAAGGGGGTTCAAAAAGCAGTAAAAAAAACGTGTTGCCTGAGTGACGTAAAAGAATTAAGAAGAAGGAAAGAGAAAGAGAGAACGTCGATTTATTTTTACGGAGGCGGTGTGAAAGGAGGAGGAGGAGGAGGAAGAGAAAGTAGTAGAGAATCGAGTCTTAGTTAAAAGCACCGGGGAAAGCTTTAATCTTTCAACAACTTTTTCGGGCATAATGGACGAAGTGAGAAGTGAAGTTGGTAGGTTGGACGGGAGGGGAGGGAGGAAGGTTTCTGGGATGCGGAGGAGAGGGCGAGAGGGAGGAGAGAGCAAAAAGCTTTTTTCACTTCTTCAATAGTTGGCTAATCTGGAGTATTTAGACGATTTTTTCCCTCCGCTTCTTTATTAAATTTTAATCCTCTTTGATGTGTGTGTCAGAAGAGTGGAAGACAGGGGAGAAGAGGTTGGGGAAGAGAAGAAGAGGAAATAGAAAGGAAAACGGTCTGGTACTAGGAGTGAGAGAAATGCCGAGGATAACTTTGGGTTTCTTGTGTTGCAGTGGAGGAGCTCCAATGCCTGGCTACCTGGAAAGACGGTTCGACTAGGTACATGGTCGGGAAACTGTCTCACAGTCGAATCAAGACAAACGAAGAGTCGTACAGGTGTTTCGTGTACGAGAGAGTTCAAACCCACGACAAGAAGGTGGCGTACAACGTGGCTCAAAGTGGTGATGCCACGTGTAACGGACTACTCTCGGCTCAGGAAGGTTCCAAAGTGATGAGGCTGACAAAGGGTGAGTGGATCGGTGTGGTGGATATGGTGGGAGTTTGGGAATCGAACCAAGCCATTCTCATTTGAACATTTTTGACTTTTGCAGTGGAAAACGCTCACACTAAGTGCAAGTATCCGACGTGGATCACGGAGCACCACCATTGGCACACCCTCGACTACAAGAAGTCGTACCATTTCTCGCACAGAAACGCGACTCTTAAGATAACGGAAGACGTCAACACAGGTGAGTATGTAAGAGACAGACAAGAGGAAATGGGAAAATGTCAAAGAAACACGTCAGGGGTTTATTTATTGTGAATTTTCTCTTTACCGTTTCCGGTGTAGGTAATCCACGGTCTCTGACGATGCCTTCGTCGTCCACGGCCGGAAGGAAAGCCAACACGGAAATGCGAGTGGTTTGTCATTCCGAAGTCAAGACTGAATCTCATTATTCAATCGTCATCGCCCACGTCACCAACGGCTGGTGAGTCCTCTTCGTTTTAGATTCGCCATCTTTTTTGTCTTCCCGTTCATGACTCATGCTCATCCTCCATTTTGTTTTCCAGTGATAGCGGTTACATCTGCCTGGCGTTTCACCGGCGCGACAGCACCGTCATCGAGCTTCAACAATCCACGAACCTGGTTCAGGTCTCGGACGAAGCCTGCAGTCGGAACAACTTCGATCCGTCGAAGCTGCCCTTCGTCACTCTCATCAGTGAGTTGACTTGTTTCCATTTGGGAAAGGAAAGCCGTTCGGCGACGTCTCCTCTTCCTCCTCTTCATCTTCTTCAATTACTTATGTCTTCGATTTTTTTTGGCGAGGGCGAGAGGAAAAGAGGAGGAAGAGAGGCTGGAGGGAAGGGTGTTGGGGATGCTGGAAAAGAGAAGAAGAAGGAGGAAGGAGAGAAGAAGTCGTGAGGGGTTTTAGTTTTAGTTAACCGGAAATCGAGAGATGAGGACAGATGAAAAGACAGGAGAGAGGGGCGGGGAGGGGATGTGAAAGACAGGCTCAACAGGAGTTGAATAATAAAAGCTCGGCTAATAAACGAAAGAGGCAAAAGTTTAAGTGAAACAGAAAGTGAGGGAGTGGGTGGAGGGGAGGAGGAGAGAAGTTTTAGTCGTCGGTTTCATATTTGATGATTTGAAGTTTATCTTTCCACGAGTTGTTACTTGTTAAGAGACTATCCACTCATAAGGAGGAGGAGAAAGAGGGAGGTGGATAGTGAGATGAGAGAGCCATAACAACAGGAGTGAATGTTGGAAATGTTGTTGTGCTCATTAGTAGAAGGAGTGCTTCAGGAGAATCCTTATCCCGGTCCTTATTGTTTGAAGAGAGGGTTGGGAGGCTGGGGAAGGGTGGTTTATTAAACCCAAAGCCAGATGGAATTAACGACTAGTCCGAGGGTAGACATACCTAATGATTGTCGATTTCATCTTCGTCGCCGCCGTTTTGTTTTTGTTTTTCTGGACGTCGTTTTATTTGTTTGTCTTCTTTTGCAGCTGCTTCTCTTCACCAGAGAAAGTGTCCCCATTTGGGACGGTACTCCGTGGTCGGACAAAGCGAAGGACTCGAATTGCCCGCGGTGAGAACGGTGAGAGACGTCGCGGCCATGTCGAGGAGAGTTCACAGAGCCAAGAGAGACAGGAACTCGGTCGTGGAAGCAGACAAAGTGAAGAAGGATTGCGATGCGGAGAAGTTCGAGAGTTTGAACGTCGGGTGCACGGGAGGAGGACGGGACACGATGGAGTTTCAAAGTACCTGCGGACCCGGCTTCAATTCCGGTTGGTGGCTATTTGACATGATCGTTTCCTTCCTGGAGAGGGAGGGGGGCAACAGGTTTGGGGAGGAAGTCCCATCGGGTATCCAATCAGATATTCAATCCTCCGTCATTGTCAGTTTAATTAAAGTAAAAATGATGACAGGAAATAAATAAAAGTCGGGAGGGAGAGGGTGAAAGGTGATAAAGGAGGAGGAGAGAGGGAGGAGAGGAGGGTGATTTGTGATTGATAATTGATTTGCTCATTCATTAGACGTCACTGAAAATTAATAATAATTAACGAGTTACGTTCCTGAAGGGAGGAGGCAGAGGGTGGGAAGGAGGAGGAGGAGGAATGAAATCAAAAAAAAATTTTTTTTAGTCAAAATCTCCCATCATCATCGTCGCCATTGTTGATGTCTCTTTTCTGATTCGTCGATTGTCCTTTTCAGCTTACTCCTGTCACGGAAGCTGGGAGGAGAACGGCACCTATTACTTAATAGCGAGTCCCGTGTCAAGGAAATCGACGGAAGCTAGGAGGTACTGCTTCATATCCGTTCCCGTCTACGAGAGCGGAGAAGGAACGGGTCCTTCGGGAAGGAGTCCTCAGGGTCGTCGTCCTCGTCGGCTTTGGTCACGGATTCCAACGGGAAGAGGAAACTGGTCAGGTTGATGCTTTCGACAGTCGCCGAAAGTTGTTTCAGATCCATTCGGCCAGGAGTCAACGGGATAAAAGCTTTTAATTTTTCATTAATCGGTGGGTTTTATCTACGTATTTATCTGTTGATTTATCTATCTAAGTTTTTCTACTTTTCTCTGCTTCTTTTTATATTTTTTGTTCTGTCCTTCTGCTTTTTCTGTTTGTCTGTTGTATCTTTTTGATTTCTTTTCGCTGTTCTGTTCTCTTCTTCTTTCTCTCTTTTCTTTCTTTACTTCTTCCTATTTTTATCTATCCTGGTTTCCCTTTCTTCTGTTCCTTTCTTTGTCTTCAATCCTCTTTTCATTTATCTCTTCGTCTCATTTGACATTTCTTGTCTCTTTTTTCGTTCTTCCACTTCCGCTTCTGTAGCTTTATGTTCTACCGGATCTCTCTTCTTTCTTTTGTCACTCTTTCGCTTCTAAAGTCTTTTTCTCTTCTCGTTTTTCACACTTTTTGAGAGGTTTTATCTGTCTCCTTTGTGTTTTTGTATCTGTTGGCTACTTTCATACTTTTTCTTTTAAGTTTCTCTCTTCTGCTTTTTTCAGAATCTGTCCATTCTGTTGTTCCTCCTCTTTATCTCTCTTCTCTGTTTTCACTTTTTCCATTTTTCATCTACTGAACTCATTCGTATTTGGTTTCCTTTTCCTCTGTCTTTTTGTCTCTACTTCTCTTTGTTTCTTCTTTTAGCACTCTTTTCGTCTATCTCTCCGTTTCATTTGACATTTCTTGTCCCTTTTTCCTTCTTCTACTTTGAATTTCTATTTCTGTCTGATGAATTTCTATGGACATGATTCTTATTTGGTTTCCCTTTCTTCTGTTTCTTTCTTTGTCTTCAATCTTCTTTTTAGCACTCTTTTCGTCTATCTCTCCGTCTCATTTGACATGTCTTGTCCATTTTTTCCTTCCTCTACTTTGAATTTCTATCTCTGTCTGAATCTGTAGCTTTATGTCCTACCAGATCTCTCTTCTTTCCTTTACATTTTTTCGCTTTGTCTTTTCTCTGTCTTTATTTCTCTTTGTTTCTTCTTCTAGAGCTTTTTCTTTCTCCCCTTCGATTTCGTATTGATGTTTCTGTTTTTCAGGTTTTTGGTTTCTCTCTCTCTGGCTCTCTTTGTTCAAGCTCAACCACAGCTCTCCCCACTTCGCACTTTTCCTTGGTTTTAATTTTTGTTTTGTTTAATTGTTGCAGGTCAGTGCGCGGAATCGAAAAGCGCGGACACCGGGAGCTTCATAACAGTTCCATCGTTGTTATTTTTATTGACTGTTTTAACATTGGTCTACGGGGCGAGATGATGAAGAAACTGGGGATGCGCCAACTCTAACTCTTTCGAAAAGGGAAAAGTTACTAAAAATTTCAGGGAAGTGTTAGTCTGAGAGACTAGAATGAAGAAGGAAGAGGAAGAGGAAGAAAGAGAGGAGGAAGCGAGAGAAGAACGGGAACAAAAAGAAAACCGGAAATAAAACGAAAAAACGGAAACGAAAGACAATTTTCCTTTTATTATTATTATTAAATCGTGGAAATAATTAAATTATTGATCGATAATTTTAAATGAATGAATGTCATTTCTATTTTTTAAGATTATAATAAAAATGGAAACTTTGTGAGGAGAGGGAGGAAGGAGAGGGGAGGGAATTATTGGTTTTTCTGTTCCTCCGGATTTAAAAATTTTTCTATTTAAATGAAAAAGTTGTTTTTTGGAAATCCAAAAAAGCTATAAAAATTTATCAAAAGAAAAACTTTATAATGGATGTAAAAGACGTCTGGGGAATGAGTTGTTATTATTGTCTACCTTTCCCTCCGACTCCCCGTCTAGTCATAAAAGGCGGTGGAGGAAATCGGTTGGGAAAGACATTCGACTTCTTCTCCAGGCATCTTCAGTCAGTTTTTTGTCTGTGTCCCGAAATTTTTGGTCTAGTTTCTACTCCAAAATCTGGGTTAGAGTTTCGGGTATTTGTTGATGTCTCGGATTGGAACCACCAACCGGAAGTGTTTAGTTTTGTGAATATTCGAATCGTTAAACTGGTGTGTGGTTTGGGGTATTCCGGTAAAGTTTTGGTTTTGGAGGCTGTCAGGAGCGTAACATTCCATCAGGAATCCGGATTTTGGAGATTTTTTTTAATATTATTTTATGTACATAATTTTTTTTAGTTTCTCATGTATATTTGGACTCCATTTTTTTTTTGTTTTTCATATTTGGCAGCTGATTGTTTTAAAGAAATGAAAAACAGAGGCGGAATTTTTTTTTTCCATTGAAAAGATTCAACGAATCGACTGAGAGAAGGAAAAATTAAAAAAAAGAGAAAAATTATTTCTATATAATAGAAAGTTACCAAATTTAGAAAAAAAAAAAAATGTCGATCTTTTAAACAAATTCGCCTTTGTTTTAAAAGATCTCTTGTAAGAAGGAGAAAAATCGTCCGACTTTTTATTTTATTTGTATCATTTTCCTTTAGTTTATATATTTTTTAATTTTTATTCATTAAAAAACAAATTCAAATTGATTGGTTTGGTTTATTTTATTTCACCCCTCCCAAGCTGTAGAGAAAGAGATGTGTCACCAGAAGAAGGAAGTTTTGAATTTATGTCAGGAATACTAGACCCCTACAAAGTTTTATATACGTACAGACGGGTATTGCAATTTGCCTAAACGTCATTTGAAGGAACCAGAAATTAGTCCCGAAAACGACGATTTTTGAGGCCTGGTATCAGGCAAACATGATGTTGAAGGAGGTTAAAACATCGCCATATATGGTCATCCATCATCCTGCAGAAATTTGACATCACTACTCTCCTGTATGTGAAATTGCCTAAACTGAATTTCTAAGGATTCAGAAAGTTTGAAAAATCGACGATTTTCGAGGCCTGGTATCAGGCAAACATAATATTCAAGGAGGTTAAAATCGTCGTTCGAAAAATTTTTCAACACGTATATTCCGCCATTTTGGTACCCGCCTCCTGGTGCTATGAGAATCGTGCAAGAAGGGCATAAGTACATGTGTACCTGAAGATTTGCCCGAATTTTCCGAAAAATCTGAAAAATGTCCACAATTTCCTAGCCTGGTATAAAGAAACATGATGTTAGGTGATACTTGATATCAAGCTGAAAATTCGTTGAAATTTTTCAGATTTTTCGGAAAATTCGGGCAAATCTTCATGTACACATGTACTTATGCCCTTCTTGCACGATTCTCATTCAGGAGGCGGTATCAAATGGCGGAATATACGTGTTGAAAAATTTTCGAACGACGATTTTAACCTCCTTGAATATTATGTTTGCCTGATACCAGGCCTCGAAAATCGTCGATTTTTTCAAACTTTTTCTGAATCCTTAGAATTTGTGTTTAGGCAATTTCAATACAGGAGTGTAGGGATGTCAAATTTCTGCAGGATGGTTTATGACCATATATGGCGATGTTTTAACCTCCTTCAACATCATGTTTGCCTGATACCAGGCCTAAAAATCGCCGTTTTCGGGACTAATCCTTCCAAATGATGTTTAGGCAAATGTCAGTACTTTAAACCACGGTGTACTGTATGTATTGAATTTTGTGGGGGGATATCACAACCAAAAATGAGTAGTTTTAAACTGTTTTTATCGGTATATATTGAAGGCCTCGCTGTTTGACTCTATATATATTCATCCAAGGTTTGTTCTGTGGTGTATGGGAAAGACAGAAAAGGATATTTGACATAAAATGGACTCAGATTTTGTATTTGTACATGTTTTAGTGCAGACCTATGTGAGGAAGGATTCGTTTCATAAGTATACTGTTATAAAGAGGTGATTCAACTCAAAGGGTTGAAAGTCAACTTAATAAAAAATAAGATAAACGACACTGAATCTGACAATAGTAACAAACTATATCTCAAATTTGATCCTTTGTTTCTTCCCCACACACGTAACTGGTAATTGGAATATCGAACTGTGATTCGAAGAGTATTGCTGAGATATTGCTTCTCTAAGCTATTCCTGAGAAACCTGAACTTTAGCGAGGATCGTCCAACCCCTGGCTCTCATATCTTATACAATGAACAGCTACGACCACACTGCAACTGTTGTCTCCTTCTGAATTTCTAACTACTCGAATCTCTTATTCAATTTTTCATACTTATACTCGGGTAGGTTCAGGAAGAGATTCATTCACAGTTTGAAAGCCCAGTTCGGAGACAATTTTTTTAAATCGCCAAGGTATTGGAAGACTTTGAAAATGACAGCAATGGTTGGATGAAATTTTGTTAATTATTAATTGTTACCTTGATTGTGAACATAAAATTTGTCTTTCTATATTTATTGATTTTACTTTATGTTGTTGTAATATAATACAAAGTAATAAACAGTCCTTTTGACTGTAGTGATCATTCCTATTCTGCGTCTGTGATATGGCCTCCATTCTGGTTGTCCCACCTCATAAAGAGAACAAAGAATAAAAATAAAACAACAGAACACAGATAAATAAGGTAAGTATACAAACAGCAATTTCTGACACAAATATATACTGCTATCAGCTAGCAAATTTTCATTACGACACCCCCTCAAAATTCAACACATTCAGTACAGATACTTCTCGAGATTTGGTTTGCATAATATTTGAAGGAACTAGAAATAGTCCCGAAAAACGACGATTTTTTGAGGCCTGGTATCAGGCAAACATGATGTTGAAGGAGGTTAAAACATCGCCATATATGGTCATAAATCATCCTGCAGAAATTTGACATCCTTGTATTGAAATTGCCTAAACTCAAATTCTAAGGATTCAGAAAAGTTTGAAAAAATCGACGATTTTCGAGGCCTGGTATCAGGCAAACATAATATTCAAGGAGGTTAAAATCGTCGTTCGAAAATTTTTCAACAGATATTCCGCCATTTGGTGGTATTGCCTCCTGGTGCTAAAGAGAGAATCGTGCAAGAAGGGCATATGTACATGTGTACATGAAGATTTGCCCGAATTTTCCGAAAAAACTGAAAAAATGTCCACAATTTCTTAGCCTGGTATAAAGGAAACATGGTGTTAGGTGATACTTGCTATCAACCTTCGAGAACTTGTGTAAATTTTTCTAGATTTTTCGGGAAATTCGGGCAAATCTTCAAGTACACATGTACTTATGTCCTTTTTGCACGATTCTCATAGCACCAGGAGGCGGGTATCAAAATGGCGGAATATACGTGTTGAAAAATAATTTTCGAACGACGATTTTAACCTTCTTGAATATTATGTTTGCCTGATACCAGGCCTCGAAAATCGTCGATTTTTCAAACTTTTCTGAATCCTTAGAATTTGAGTTTAGGCAATTTCACATACAGGAGTAGGGATGTCAAATTTCTGCAGGATGGTTTATGACATATATGGCGATGTTTTAATCTCCTTCAACATCATGTTTGCTTGATACCAGGCCTCGAAAATCGTCGTTTTCGGGACTAATTTCTGGTTCCTTCCAAATGATGTTTAGGCAAATTTCAGCACTTTAAACCACGGTGTACTGTACTGTATTGAATTTTGTGGTATCATAACCAAAAATGAGTAGTTTTAAACTGTTTTTACCAGTATATATTGAAGGCCTTGCTGTTTAACTCTTAATTAAAAATTCATCTATTGTTTCTTCTGTAGGGTATCGGGAAGACCAAAAAGGGGAAATTTAACATTAAAATGGACTCAGATTTTGTGTTAGTGATTTACAATATTTGAATTGTACTCATAGACTTGGTTTGAAGGATTCGTTTCATAAATATTACACACTGTTTTAGAGAGTGATTGTTACCTTTCCTACTCAAAGTCATTAAAGTCAATCAACTCATCTAAAAATAAGATAATTGTAAACTACTTTGAGTCTGGGAATGGTAACACAAACCATATATTTAATTTGATCCATTTGTTTCTTCCGCTTCACACGTAAACAGTAATTCGAAAATCGAACTGTGATTGAAAGTGTATTGCTGAGATATTCCTTCTAAGCTATATCTCAGAAATATCAATTCCTGAGAATCTAAACTCCAGCCAGGACAGTCCA
This sequence comes from Columbicola columbae, assembly GCA_016920875.1. Classification (NCBI taxonomy): domain Eukaryota; kingdom Metazoa; phylum Arthropoda; class Insecta; order Psocodea; family Philopteridae; genus Columbicola; species Columbicola columbae. The sequence goes on along the minus strand of JADMLL010000011.1, from coordinate 4,771,635 downwards.
GACCTCTGGTTCCTCTAAAATCTCATCCTGCGGCTTGGTCGCAACTGTCTTCTTCTCTCAATTTCTTAACTCCTCGAACCTCCCATTCAATTTTTCCTTCTTATACTTGGAATGACTCATTCACAGTTTGGGAGCTTTAGTTCGGAGACAATTTTATTAAATCGCCAAGGTGTTTAAAGAGATTGGAAATGAGAGTAATGGTTGGGTGAGTACAATTATTGTTAATTACTACCTGTTTGTTGATTGTTGTTTACTTGATTGTGAGCATAAAATTTATCTTTCTATTTTTGTTTGATTTGATTTGTTTTTATTGTGATTTAATATGATTTACAAAAAAACAGGCCTTCTGACTCTTATGGTTATTCCTCTTCTACTTCTGTCGTCAGATCTCCATCCTGGTTGTCCTACCTCATAAAGAAAAGAAAGAATAAAGATAAAACAACAGAACACACGTAAATAAGGTAAGTATTAAAACTGTAATTTTTAATACAAAAATATATATGCATAAAGAGTTAGTCATTTTTGATTGTGATACCCCCCGACAAAATTCCGTACAAACAGTTCATCCTACTCCAAGGTAGTGCGATTTGCCTAAACGTCATTTGGAAGGAACCAGAAATTAGTCCCGAAAAACGACGATTTTTGAGGCCTGGTATCAGGCAAACATGATGTGAAGGAGGTTAAAAAATGGTTTAGGTACTGTTTTTAACACTCATATCGCTATTTATACGAGCCTTGAGTCAGAAAATTGCAAGTAAAACATAGCGAAATTGATGTAGCTTTGAAGATTTGCCCTTGAAATTTTTTTCAAAAATTCCGAAAAATGTACACAATTCTCGAAGCTGATATCAAGTATCACCTAACACCATGTTTCCTTGATACAGACTTGGAAATTGTGACATTTTTCAGATTTTCGGAAAATCGGGCAAATCTTCATACACATGTACTTATGCCCTTCTTGCACGATTCTCATAGCACCAGGAGGCGGTATCAAATGGCGGAATATACGTGTTGAAAAATTTTTCGAACGACGATTTTAACCTCCTTGAATATTATGTTTGCCTGATACCAGGCCTCGAAAATCGTCGATTTTTTCAAACTTTTTCTGAATCCTTAGAATTTGAGTTTAGGCAATTTCACATACAGGAGAGTAGTGATGCCAAATTTCTGCAGGATGATTTATGACCATATATGGCGATGTTTTAACCTCCTTCAACATCATGTTTGCCTGATACCAGGCCTCAAAAATCGCCGATTTTCGGGACTAATTTCTGCTTGACCAAAAATTGCACATAGGCCAGCCAGTTACATGAATGTTCCTCAACATGAATCCGTCGTGACACCCACGCAACATAGTATCTTAAACCTTATTTATCTGTGTTCTCTTCGTTTACCTCTACTCTTTTTCATTTTTAAATAGAACAACTAGAATGGAGACCATGACGCAGACAGGTGGAAGAGGAATAATCATAGAGTCAAAAGGGCTGGAGGTATCAGGTACCAATATTGTGACTCAAATGCACATTGTCTTTAAACCTGTTGACTAAAAATTACTGTTCATTCCTGAAGTTTGTTCAAATAAAAACTGTACAAATGCAAAATCCGAGTCTTTTTTTGTCTAATATCCCTTTTTTGTCTTCCCGATACCCTGCAGAAGAAACTTCGGATGAAAGTATAATTAAGAGTCAAACAGCGAGGTCTTCAATATATACCGATAAAAACAGTTCATCCCTCTCTAAAGTGCTGCGATTTGCCTAAACATCATTTGGAAGGAACCAGGAATTAGTCCCGAAAAACGACGATTTTTGAGGCCTGGTATCAGGCAAACATAATGTCTTAGGAGGTTAACATCGTCGTTCAAAAAAATTTTTTTTCAATAGAATTTGTCCGCCATTTTGGTACCGCCTACTGGTACGATGAGAACTGCGTAATAAGGGCATATACATGTGTACACGAAAAATTTTTTTCAACACATTTTTCCGCATTTTCGTACGGTTTCCTGGTATTATTCTCAAAGGATTTTATAAAAATGGCGTATTCATTACACGAATTTCTAGAAAAAGTCTTCTTTACGTCGTATCTTTTTATTCCTCTCTCTGGTAGTGGGGTAGTACAAGGTAGTGTATTCGGTGATGCTTGACCCAAAGCTTCGAGAATTCGTCAACATTTTTCAAGGTTTTTTGGAAAATTCAGGCAAATCTTTATGTACACATGTACATATGCCCTTATTACGCAGTTCTCATCGTACCAGTAGGCGGTACCAAAATGGCGGACAAATTCTATTGAAAAAAAAATTTTTCGAACGACGATTTTAACCTCCTTGAACATTATGTTTGCCTGATACCAGGCCTCGAAAATCGTCGATTTTTTCAAACTTTTTCCGAATCCTTAGAATTTGTGTTTAGGCAATTTCACATACAGGAGAGTAGTGATGCCAATTTTCTGCAGGATGATGTACGACCATATATGGCGGTGTTTTAACCTCCTTTGACATCATGTTTGCCTGATACCAGGCCTCAAAAATCGTCGTTTTTCGGGACTAAATTCTGGTTCCTTCCAAATGATGTTTAGGCAAATTGGTTTACCCCATTGTACGTCCTAACTTTTATGGAAGTTCTCTAGTTTTCTTCGCAATGTCCTTACAATTTTCTTATTGACTGGCAGGAACGGATTAAGGTTTAAATTATTAAATAAACGCACTAATAATTGAGATCAAAATAACGATTATATTTCAATCAAATTAATTAATTCGTTACATCGTCAACATTTAACTGAGATTTTTTCATTAAATGTTGCAGCTTGGATGAAGGGATACACGGGGAAGGGGGGAGGGGGTAGAAGCAACCTAATTTAATTTTGACATAACTTCTCGACCTGAAAACCCTTGGACGGCGCAAAATCAATCCAGACAGTCACCTACTCTGAGTGAATGGAACTTTTTTTTTAATTTGCGAGAGATTTTTATTTATTTTATTTTCATTCGACTAGGTAGCGGAGAGGAGATTTGGAAATCTAACCGTCGCGATCCCGTTGTGTTCTCGCCGAAGTTCACAACGTAGGCAAGGCACCCTGCCCGGATTAAGTTACTGGATCACGGTAGGGTTTCACGACAGTAACGTACAGATTGTTTTTACTCTTAACACTGTAGATATTTTCTTTTTTGTTCTTTTTTAAAGGTTTTGATTGTTTCGCTTTCTGCTTAAGAAGGGCTACAAGCAACGGGAGGGCGGGAAGATGCCCCGAAAAAAAGATAAAAGGAAGGGCGGTGGGGAAAGATGTTCCCTGCGCAAAGCCCGTCGACGCGGAAGAAGTGAGGAGGCGGATCCACGAACGGGCTAGCGGTGACCTTCGCCGTCAACTTGAGCTCCTGACACATGAAGGATACGGGAGCTCGATTCCAAGTGACGACGAAGGCTTGGACGCGGGATCGGTTGCAGGGGACGAGGAGATCGCGCAGATATACGCTGTGCATAGCAACCGAGGCGAGCCTTCAAAGTGCAGCGATGCGGAACCCATCCCTGGCCCTAGCACAGGATCCTGGCTAAACCAGCTCGAAACCACAGGGGAAGATAGCTCCTCCAGTAAGGATAGTAGCGTGGCTAACCTACTCCCGGATGGTGCTCTCGAGAACAAAGAGGCCGGGAAAGAGGTGAGGACACCCCCCCGAAGCAGCCAGAAGGAAAGGAAGCCCGACCCTGTGTTCACAGGGGACATAACCAGCGGGCGGAAGTACTTAAAGGAGTTTGCTCTGAGGGTCGCCGAGGTTAACTTCCTGATACCGGGGGTTAATTGGCTCGAGATTGAAACAGTGGCCTGTACGCTCGTGACGAGGTACCACCAGAAGTTTGAGGCCACTAGAGCAGGTGCGGCCATCGGTGCCAGAGGAATACCTGCTAGTGAGATTGAAAGATTGGGACTTGTGCCGTTGGAGGGTGGCAACGAGATGGATGACCTAGGGGCCCTGCTTGCTGTAAACGCGATCGACCATCGGCCAGTTAAACGAAGAGTGGCCAGACAGTTTCCGATCATAAAGCTCGGATTCTGGGGGAACGACCTTGAAATCGGAGTGACCTGCGGGCTCTTGATTTATGATACTGAGCTAGCTGAGGATAGGAGCGCTATCCTGAATCGTTTGAAATGCGGCGGCGCCGACCGCTTAGTGAGGTCGGCGGGCTGCAGGCTAGCGTTTGAGGGAAGGGAAGGGATTGCGTTTCTGATCGAAAATACCGCGTTCAGGGCTAACCTCGGACGCGGGGGTTTGGAATGGATTCCTTCTGAAAAGGACAAACGTGGGGAGTGGGTTACGTGGACATGGGGGCTCCGCTGTAGGGTGAAGTCCTTCACAGACCTCGACTTGCGAACAATCCTTATCCCAGGAGAGGCTAAGCGGTTAATGGAATCGCAATCATTTTCATTCGACTAAGTAACCTCTCCGTTGAGATTCTGATCCAAATTTCCTCGAGTGGGTGACTATCCCCCCTTCCCCAAGAGTGAAGAAACCTGTCTTGCGCACTTCTGTGATCCCGTTCGGACGTAAACACTATTAAACAACAACTATGTCAACAAATTGCAACGTGACAATAAAATAATTAAAAAGAAAACTTTTCATAAGCTTTTCTTAAAATAGAACTAAATTTAGGGAAATCAGGATCAGGTTCAGGATGAGGACAAATCCTCTTCAAAGCTTCCTTCCTCTTTCAGTATGCCTGATGACCTCTCATTGGTAACGGTGTATTCATTCGGTTTCAAAGTCTTTAAAAAAATGGACTCCCTAAGCGAGTCAGGGCCGAAAGTAGGAAAAAAGCTTCTGAAGAGACACACAACTGGATGCAATCCCGACTGAAGGGGGAGAGTATTAGACAGGTACGAGTTAACCACGTGATTCGTCTTCCAGAGTGAATCACGTGACTTTTGATGCGGCGAGGGAGATGTCAAATCTCCTCACCCACTCTCCCCTCCGTTCGGGGTTTCTTCAAGTCCCAGATTCTTCTCCCGGAAATTCTTCTTCGAATTCCCTCCGAAGCTCTCACTCTCTCTCTCTTCAAGTTGCATTGTAACGAAAAATGCAATTTTTGGTTTTATTGGAATGTCCACACGATTTGGAGCTTCGTTCCCCGGGAGAAACGTTCGGGACCCGGAAATGAGAGTATTCGAGGTGATTATGCCGGAAGCGATGATCCGTTCAGACACCATCCGCTGACTATTTCTGTCGATAACTGTGAAGGATGACTTTGATTTCCTGAAACGGAACAAGAGGAACATTGCATCATTTCGACCTCTTTCTAGGATGAGTGTGAGACAATATCAAACACAAACCTTTCTACCCTTCCAATACCTGCTTTCGGGTGCTGTCGACGAGAACGGAAGGAACAAATCCGTTAATATTCTTGAGCTGAATCATGGCTCCGTGTCGAAGGAGAACTTCGATTACGTCTTTCTGATGGTTCAACCTGAGAGTGTTTCGACCGCAAGCCAGATGAAGGGCAGTGTTTCCCTGTCGATTGGGAACTGTCGTCGGAACGGGTCCCTCCTTACTCCCGACCCGATTTGCACTTTCTAAAAGTATCCGAAGAAGTTCTGCATCGCACGACTCGTTGACGAGAGTGTGAAGCGGAGTGTTTTCGTCTTTGTAATCCTGAAACGAAAGACCCAACATGAGCACTGGGCTGGTGGAAATGGAAGACACTCAACTCACGTACCACTACCAACCTTTGCCGTGCAATCGGCTCCGTTTTCGACGAGCACCCTCACCGTCTGGTACGTGTGCACGACCTCTCTTTTGTGCACCTCACAGGCCATGTGCAAAGGAGTGAAACCCCGGTTGTTCTTCTTGTTCACGTCGAACACGGGACTTCGATTCGGATGCCTGAGTTTCACTAACCTTTCCAAAACCCTGACGTGACTATCACCCTTCTTGGCCAAACAATGAAGCAGCGTGTTTCCGTTGTCATATTTCTGGAAGAACAAAAAATTTCTTCGATAAAATCTCTTCTTCAACACTCCCACGACGTGAGTATAAGAACCAGAAGACGATGGTCAAATACTAATTCACAAACTCTTCCGTCATTAATTATTCTTCAACCACCACCATCTTCAGGTATGTGCGAATCCGGTCCCCGAATGACAGTCAACGTGACGACGATCATCATCAACATAATTTATTACTTCTCATCTTGTCTCTATCATCGGCTATGACGTCACCGACACGCTTCCTCTCTCACGGAGGCAGACCCAACTCACCATGTTCACGTCTTGCTTCCCTCGAACCAGTGCCTCGGCGATATAGCTCGCGACGAGAGGTTCCCACACCAGTTTGAACGAAGCCAGGTACAGTGCGTCTTGATTTAATTCATTCCTACAGGACAGGTACTCTGGGTGCTCTTTGAGCAGTCTCTCCACGATCACGTAAACGTATTCGAGAGTTACTTTCTCCGAGACTAACAGTATCATGAGCTGCCTGGAAGAAAGAAACCGGAAGTGTTATCTATTCTTCTGTAAGCCAACAGCAAAACCTTAGCTTAACCCATCGGACTGACTAGATACATGAGAACGGGAATGGCATCGTTGAAGGTAGGTGGATAGATGAGGTTGGGAGGTGAGAAGATGGCTCCTGTCGGGGTGTACACCCCGACAGGAGCCATCTTCTCACCTTCCGACCTCATCTATCCCACCTTCAACGATGCCATTCCCGTTTTCTTTTTATCTACTCTCAATAAAAAAATCTTTTCTCAAGACAGAAGGGAGAGGATTTCAATAGATAAAAGATAATTGAAAAAAATTCCAAAGAAAACTTTTCCAACTGAAAGATCTACTATCTATCCTTTGGATGAAGAGAAAAATTCTTTAAGAAACCTTCATTCATTCACTTCTCTCTTGGTGTGAACGTAGGAAGATGAAGATTTTTATCTATTCGACAGTCCGCCTGACAATCATTTCGATAGAAAGTCAAAAAGTAGATAAAAAAGTAATTTGAAAGTCAATTCATTCGATCGAACCGCCCTGTTGGTTATCTACTTTTCATTCTTCATCTTCCCCTCATCTATCTATTCGTGGTGTTTTATCTACTAGCAACTTACGTATCTCCTTCGTTGTCTCCTTTCCCTAAGAGGTCTATATTGAGCTGACTTATCCTCGCCCAGGCGTTTTCCTTTGCCTTTGGATCGAGCTTCTTGTTCAACGAATCCCGTTCGAGAGTCATTGGCGTCTGTTCTTCCGGACTCCCACTACCGCTGCTTCCGTTTTCCGCGTACGTGTCACAAACGTTCGCGAACTGATTCAAGTCTATCGTGCTCTCGTAGGGACCTTCCACCAGGTTCAACATAACCGTGCCTATGTTGGGAAAGCTGGTGGTGGTGGAGTTGCTGTTGGTTGTGCTGTTTTGACTCAGTTCCGTCTCGCTGACTCCGATGTTCGGAGTCAACATGTTGACCTGATTCGAGTCGAAGAAAGTCCTTTCCCCGGCTGTCGTTCGGGGTGACTTCCCTTTCTCCTCATCAGAGCTCACGGATTTGTTGCTGATGTCGATCGAATAGAATTTCGTCTGAATGTTTGGAGATTTCGAGAAGTAGAGGGAACTGTCGTCGTAGTTGACGGACTCCGGACTGGTGAGGTTCTGCTCGGAAGGACTCTGAGCGGGAGACGTATATTGACTAGAAACATTTGAACACACACTTCTTGTCGTCATTCGTCGCACGTTCGAGATCTCTCTGTTGGTCAGCTCTGATTTGCAACTCTCGACGAAGTCGTTGAGAATCTTTGGATCGCGCTTACAGAGATTCAGCCATCGGCTTACGTCGCAGAGATCGATGTCGTTAGCAAAGCCATTTTCCGACACGCTGTTCGGAGTTTGCGAACCGGAAAACGACCGACGTGTATAAGTCCGATCTTCTTCCACGACCCGTGTCACTCCTCCATAGGCTCTCGACGTGCTGTGCGGGTACTGGTACGGCTTGCAACAATGATGACATTCCTGAGTTCTCATCGGACTCCTCGGCACGAGTTCGCACGAACTCTCCTCGACGATCGCACATTTTTGCTTGAATTTCTTCAGCAACGCCCCTATATCCACGCCATTTTCCTTCTCCACCTTCGAAATCGGATCTTTTCGCTCGCTGAAACACAAACACAAAAAAATTATTACTAAAGGAAAACCGGAAGTTCGAACTTCCTGCTTTAGAACCAGGGGTAAAGAAGCCTGAAGGAAGGAAAACCGGGAGACAAAGAGGTGGAGGCAAGAGGGGAAGGAGAACAACTCTCAGGCGTTGCTCAAGACGTCACATAAAAATAATTAGGCGCTAAACACGCCTCGACAAATTAAAAGAAAGAAAAAATAAGTTAATTAACGACAATTATTTATTTATTTATTTATGTAACTCGTTCCCGGGAGAGTTCGGGTGTCCGGTTTCGAGTTTTAAATCGCGCCTAAAAAAAAACATGATTTCATTTGGCCCGACAACTTCTGTCATTCCGAGCAACTTTAAAGTAAAACTTGATTTGTGACTTTTTAAATTCTCGAGGCCTTTTATCCGCCGCCACCACCTCCTCCTCCTCTCCTTCTTCCTGCTCTCCGTTCACTCTTCTCTCTCGATTCTGATCTGGTTTCAATCAAGCACCTGCCTATTAAACGAACAACATTTCTCTCTCTCTCGACTAATGATTTACTAATCGCGGAATCTGGTTACAAGACCGCTGGCTAAAGGACTCTATGTCCTATGTCCCCGCTTCCTCACCACCCATCGATACGCGAGTCATTTAATTCCTTCACCTAATTGGTTTGATTGTGAAATAAGAGTCGCACCCTGTTCCCAAACCGTAAACTTCCGGTTTTTCGATTCTCGAAGGGAAAAAAGATTTTGGGAGATCAGTTCAGCCTCTTTGGTCCTTCTTCATTCAAAACCTACCAAACACCCGGGTGATTCCCTTTCCCGATTGACTGTTATAGTGATGACGTCATAGCTCAAACCAAAATGAACCAGACAACGATTCCAACACAGGAGAAGAGAAAAAGTAGAAGGAGGAGGGTAGGAAAGGGAGTAGATCGACCGCAGTAGAACCTTCGAAGCAATCAAGCGAGAAACTTCCCCGAAGAGAAAGGGAAAATGGAGTCGATCGGAAACCGGTTTTGGTTCGCGGTAATCGATTCCAAGTCCAATCCGCGAAAGATTAGCATTAAAAGGAAACAAATGAAAGCACTCCAACAAAACATTTCTTAGATAATTAGCTCGACTAATTGTAGTGACGTAAACCTGTCCATCAACTTTTTCTTTTTATCTATTTATGCAACCTCGTCCACAAACCTGGAGACAAATTCATTTCGATGAACGCTTTTCAAAACAACCGCTACGTCGGGCCACCATCACACCCAAAAATCCAACCAACTCGAAAGAACTAAGACAGAAAAATTGGAAAACACAAACAACATAACCGAAGACCAGATAATTCCCTTCCGGATGTGTCCCAAAGGTGTTTCCGGTTGAAATTTCATCCCACCTCCCGTGAGATGAGGGAGACAACATCCCAAAGGAGCAAACTACTTCAGTTCTCACGTGACCCACGAACCTTAGCTCCGGATGAGAAATAAGCTCGACTCTATCCAGAGTCCGAGCTCTGTCACGTGACCTGTATCTTCCAATTTGAACAGATAAAAAAAAAGGAGAGAGGATTGAGGACAACGATTTCCGTTTCCGTTCAGCACGGCTTTAGACTCGAGTTTTGAGGTCGAACTCATCATCCCGTTCTTCTAATTTCCTTCTTTTTTTGTAACATCATTAATTATTTATCTGACGAAATGGCAAACTGTCATCCGAAGCGTTCGCCATTTTCTCCTTCGAACTTTCTCCTTTTTATCCTTGAACCGAATTTCATAAAATATGAAAAGGGTTTCAGGGACATTTTAAACTTTTCCAAGAAAGCGATTTGAGGTTATAAATAATTACAAACAAAAACAGAGAAGAGATACAAAGAAAAAAAAATAAACAAGAAAGAGGAGAGAGAAACACACAAAGGTTAAAGAAATAGACGGAGAAAAAGAGAGTCAGAAAGATAGAGAGAAGTTAAAACAAAATAAAAAGAAGAGAGAACAAAATGTAAAGAAGATAAACAGAGAAAGAGAGAGATAGAAAAAGGAAGAAAAACAAAAAGACAACGACAGAGAAGGAATGAAACAGAAGAAAAAGCGAGAAAAAGAAAATCAGGGAGAACAAGAAAAAAGGGACAAAAAAGGCAAAGGAGAAAAAGAAAGAAGAAGAAACAAAAAGTATAAAACAAACAAAAAAGAACCAGAAATACAAAAAACAGAGAGAGTCAGACAGAGTAGTTAAAAAGAAGAAGGACAAACAGAGAACGACAAAGAGGGAAGAGGGAGAGAGACGGAGAAGAGAAGTATAAGCTGTAGAGAGAGACAGACGGACAGAGAACGAACATCTAAGAGTCCTCTAAGAAAACGATTTACACAGCCTCCTTGAAGAAGGTCTCAGTGTCTGACTTCTCCCAGCTGTCACCATCTCTCCCCTTCAACCCCCAAACAGCCCTTTCACCTACTTCTTCATTTGTTTTTCCAACTGTCCTTCGAATTTATATTTCCCAACGCTCTCCTCTGAATCGCAGTCGTCTTCTTCCACGACCGAATTCTCGCATCGCAATATTATTTCGATTCCTTCTAGACCGGGAACTCTCGAAGTCTTCAAATGAACCTCATTCTTCCTTTCAGCTTTCATCTTCTCCTTCTCCTCCTCCTCTCCTTCGTAGTCTACCTTTTGCACCTGAAACCAACAAAACAAAACAAAAATCAAAATCAACCCACAGGACGAGAAAATCTGGAGGACGAGAGAGAGAGGGAAACGACCTAACCTCGGACCCCATTGCCAACCTTTGAAATTGTTTTTTCCTTTACTTTCTAGACGTGACGTAATTCCGGTGAAAGCAAAAGTGAGTGGAGCGACTGCTTCCACGCTTTTAATTGCGCTTGGTGTCCGAGCCGTCCGTCCGTCCGTCCGCCAGCCCGTCACACGACACCAAACATGATCGCTCACCGTGCAACTCCACTCACCTCATCGATCAATTTGATTTTAAGAGAAACCGGCTCGAGTTTCCGTTCGCCAGGTGCCAACAAAAGACGACGAAGAAAAGAATAAACCGACGTCCCGCCGCCACTGACTCTTAAACGTTGAGTGTTTGACAAGTTCCGACTTGTGTAACTTACTAACTTTAATGCGTAAACATCAAATTTGTTTACATTTGTTTATTTTTATCAACAACAGATTTTAAAATGTTTTTTCTTTCCCTTTTCTCCTCTCTCCTCTTCATCTCCTTTCTCCTCCCTCTTTTCCCTCCCTTCCTCTCTCTCTTGTTTGCGTTCTAGTGCCAAACCTCAGGTATTTGTGCGGGGATTTCACGTTTTTTGCAAAACTTAACAAATTTGTCTTGACACTTGAAAGACTCACTGACACTTCTCACAGCCTTCTAAACACCTTCTCTCTCTCTCCGTCTCTTTCAAAACCCATCACGAAAATTTCTCCCATCTATGAAAGACACCAGACAACCTGACAGACAGACTTTAAGGAAAACAATCACCTGTCTATTACCCTATACTCATTTCAAAAATAATGCACACTTCCAATAATAATCCACAACTATGACTAGACAACATCAGAATATCACCGCGAAACCCCAAATTTTTAAAAGACAATTAAACCAAACAAAACACCATCAACAAATCCGCCATTGTCTGAATAGATAATGAGATAAACAGATAACGGGAAGTGACAGAGAGAGAGAGAAAGAGGACACGACAATCAATTCGAAAAATCCGAGAACTGGTCGGATATTCCGAAAACGGCAAGACCGGAAACGCAACTCAAAAATCGTTTGTTCAATATTTGGCAGATTAACTACGTGGCAGAAGATACGTAGATAAATATTGACTTCGTATAAATCAAAACTCCTATTTATCTATTTCGGTATCCCTACTAATTAAAAGCACAAACTCCAAATTATTATTCGAAAAAGTTTTTTTTCTGCTAAAAGTTTAAATGAATGGACTTGATCAAGTTATCGGAATACAGAAAGGGGTCTTTTTAGGTGTCACGAAAACGACTGATTCTACCAAATCGGTGGATTAATAATAATTATACAGAGTAATCATTCAAATACAAATCTATATGTCTTAGATAAATAAAATAATAATGAGGAATCAGTGCCGGAACCAGGAAATCAGTTCATTTTTCGTTTAGCAGAAGAAAAAAACTTCAAAGTCAGATTTTAAGGAGACCTCAAACTCGCCTCCTCCTCCTCCACCTCCCAGAACCAAACCGATAAATATGTCACGACACGAGGACTTGAATACTTAATAGGTAAACAACTTTCGTTAATGAATATTTATCGAATTTCGGCGTTTAGCCCCCAAACGGGAGCTCACTCCCCCACCTCTCCTCCTTCCAAATTCCCTTCGTCCGAGAAATTCCTCAAAGACCTGATTCCCTCCCGAAGAAAAGATGGAGAACGAATCGAAACAGGTTCTCCAGCTGATGGTATCGAGGCTATGGCACTTCTTCGCGCGTTTCTGCGTCCTTGAACGTTGTCCTTCTTCCTCACTCCTCCTCCCTGCTCTCCGTCTTTCCTACCTCACAAAATTTTTCTTGTACAGATATAATGGGATCTCTTCATTTATTTTTAACACTAATCCCTCATTCCTACCGGGTGCGGTTAATTGACTGTTCTTAGAATTTATTTCTAATTCTTGGAACGGAATTGATCTTCCTCGAATTGAAGACGTTCTTGATTATGGCTTGTTTTCTTACAAGTCTGTGCTACCCCACCTAGACTGTATTCTTTTACACTCTTAGACAGATTTTTGGTGTCTTGTTTTCTGTACCGTTTTATCAGCTATGATTTTCCACTTGTTCCTGAGAGTATCTTCCAGCTTGTCTCTCGTTCTCACTTCCGGAACTAATTTAAAATCCCACTCTCCTTGGTCTTTTGAATTTTTCTTGATTATAGTATCACTTATTATTATAATATCATGATTATATGATATTCAAATATCGTTTCTTGGTCAAACTATGTAACACTGATAGCCACAGCTCTTTACCCCAGTTTAAAGACTATACTGAAATTTGACGGTTGGGATCGTGTCCAGCTATATAAATACTGCACACTCTCATGGAGCTCTCATTTCATAAATACTGCACACTCTCATGAGTTCTCATTTCATAAATACTGCACACTCTCATGGAGCTCTCATTTCATAAATACTGCACACTCCCATGAAGTCCTCATTTCAAAAATACTGCACACTCTCATGATCTCATTTCAAAAATACTGCACACTCTCATGGAGCTCTCATTTCAAAAATACTGCACACTCCTTTGGAGCTCTCATTCGATTTCAAAGTCTTGCAGGTGTGAAGCACATTGTCAGCTGCTGAGTAACTGGCGTCAGAGAGCACGTGTCGATGAAAATGGTCAATTGACCGGCGACCAACATACTTCTCCAACCGTCGTACGACAGGAATATATACCAAATGACTCAAAACAATCTCAAGTTCTACAAAAAAATTCTGGAGTTTCAGGATTTTATATAAACTACCAAAACCGGTCAGTTGACCGCATCTTCGATGTTAAACTTTGAAATAATTATAAGAGCGAAGGGAAGTTGATTCTATAGACTATAAAATCTGATTCGCTGTAGAAAGTAAATAGCCGGGGATGAAACTGCTTCCTTCTATCCGGGCCGATGGAATTTTTCGTTAATTTATAAATATGGAGTTTCCGCCATTTTCCCTTCAACCCCCTTTCCTCTCCTTTTGTTTGAATTTCCCTCCCTTTCTCTAATTTAAATAATTTTTATTTCTCTTCTCTTCCTCTTTATAGCGGAAGTTTTATTTTACAATTCAAAAATTATTATTTATTTATTTTTCAACTTTAATAAATTTCACGATTAATTAAATTCCACCCTTCGAGACTTCCCAAAGAATCCATGGAAACGTTTTTTAATCAATTTCCCCGGAAACCAAAAAAAATGATTCAGAGAGAATAATGTCTTCCTCCCAACGATAGCCTCTGGCCTTTGCCGATATTCCCTCCTCTTCCTGTTTCTCCCAGCTTCCCATCTTGAAAATTTTCTTTTCTCTCGAGAAATTCCTCACCTCTTAGGCATTAACCCTTTCAACAGAAAGCCTGTTCCGAGTCGAAACACGACGCAACGCCGGAAGCAATGAAATCACGTGACTCCTTGAGAATCCCACAAGAGAACTTTGTAACAAAACCGATTATCAAAGTCCATTATCCAAAAGTACGGAATGGAAAAAACCCCAAGAACACGGTACAACACGTCTTTCCAGCTCCAGTCCGTCCGTCCGTCCGTTAACTTAATCAGAACTCAAAGCAAACCGCAAAAACGGGTCACTAATAAAGCGACCGAAGAAGTGAAAAAAAAAACCAAAAATAACCCAAACAGGAGGCCATATTGAAATTATAAATTTCCAATCAATCAGGGCAAAACGCAAAAACCGCACACGCCAATTTACAGAAACGAAAGACAAGATGGCGTCCGAAAAACCGTTTCACTACTAAACCGCACATCCGAAAACACGAATCCATTAATCCAGTCAGTGAAAATTTTGCGGTAGATATACACCTACAAAATCGAAATCCTGCAAAAATCCCATCCCCCCAAAATTATTTTCAAAACCTTAACACGACACTGATATCATTTCTAATTCTCTGAATTAAACGATTGACATTCGACCTCGGAAAGACTCAAAATCGCAATTCGGGTCCACCTTCACCGGGTATAAAGCCAACAAAGCTAACCAGAACACCTCTCCCCTACCTACTACCCTGATAATTGACTCCTTCCCCTCTCCTCATTCCCACCAATCATGCAAAACCGAACCTTCTTGTAAATTTTTTTGTTGTCTTCGGTTCTGAAATACAAAAAAAAATTTTTTTTCCACCGAGAACACTGTTTAACTAAACTCGGGTATTTATCTTCGTGAAGTTTAAATTCAGGGCCGAAACTAAGAGTTCACCTTGAAAAAAATTATTTCAAAACTGAATGTGTTACCAGTTTACTCTCTCTCTCTCCATTCGACTGCAATGTTAATTAAATGGCCCAAGGGCGTGCGCGAACACCAAAAATAGTCGTCGCGTTGGCCAAATACGTAAAACAAAAAATTTGTTTCTTGTATCCAGGAGAACATACCAAAACCGCACAGAAAACAGTACACAAAGCCTTCTTCCTCCCACCAACCGCCTCTCCTCCTCTCCATCTCCATTCTCTGATCCCTTGTTCATCTATTGTTGTTGCCAGTCCTTTTGTTTTGCCATCTTAACATTTTCTCAGTCCTCCGTTTTCTTTTCTTCATCCTCGGATTGTCTATCTATTATCTATCCACCTCCTCTCCTCTCTACGTTCTTTTTGTGCTTATTAATCTATCTTGTCATATTCCTTCTTTTCTTTTGTATAATAAATAAATTGTAATTGAATGAATAAATAAATTATTCATTTATTCCGTTTAAATGAGAATCTCAGTTCGACTTTGACTTGAAAACAAAATTCTTTGAATGTCAAAACTGAATTCTCTTAACCGAGAGATTGATTACGGGAGTCTGGATTCACTTTTATTTATCGTAAGATGAGTGGAGAGAGAAGAAAAGAAGAAGAGAGAGAGAGGGAGACAAATTGTTGTCGTTCTGATACCGAATCTGTCTCCTCTTAACTCCCCACAGAATCTTGTTTCGGTCTCAAGATGACTTCATTAGGGAGATGACTAAATATCTCCAAACACCGATCGATTCCACTCAACAATTTTCTCTACTCAAATGTTTTATCTTTTTTATCTATTCCTCAACCCCATAATCTCTTTGAGTGTGCAGTATTTATGAAACAACCCTTTTTTCATTTCCTTTCGAATAGTAAAAAATATTTTAGGTATTAATTAGTATTTGGCACGACGAACCGTAAAATGTCAAAAATATTTCATTACACATAAGATGATTAAGTTATTGATGTTATCACAGCGATGCAGTACATCTTCTTATATTTCAAATTTGTATAATTAGTTATGAGAAATTAATTTGATTCTAAGATGATGATTTTATTAATGTTTTTGACGTGAACTGATAATGTTTTCTTAAATAATCTCCAGAGGGATGTGTAGTAGTTAATAAATACATAAACACATAAGTGATTAATAAGTAGAGACGAACTCGCAGAAGGTTCGAACTCGCCTAAACGTCAAACCACGGAAATCCGACAAGGTAGCCTTCGCTAAACACTTCTTCCGTTCCCTCTGGCCCACCTCCTCGTTTACAGTAACAAGTGTATTATCGCGAGACACGTTTTCACATCTCAAAACCGTGACTTTGACGGCCTTGAGGGAACTACTTCAAGACTACCTACGGAAGAAGACGTTTTCGTTTTCATCACTTCCTCCATCCATCCGAACTATTTCCTACCCAACCTCCCGGACGGAAACGCCAATTTTTTAGCCACCTCAAACGGCTTCGACGAACCACCTCGGACTTTGTCCAGAGTCTTATCCCCTCGACACGTGATCTCTTACCCGTGACCTCTGACAAGTACGAACATGATCCCTAATTACCAAGTTCCAGTTTCATTAATTAATTCGCGGTGATTTGTCTTTTTTTTGTTTCCTAGACGAACATTAACGATCCACCAAGGAGAATGATGGATTCTAGTCACTCTAGGCACCAACCACAACAACAAAAATGGCGGACATGTTCATAACGTTTTTGTCGTCCACCATCACCACCGCCACCTAGCAGAACATTAATTTTCGATTTTTCAAATCTCGAAAGGGACAAATTTTCCATTCAAATTTACATTTTCTTCACAGGGGGGTACCGGGGTCTTGCCAAGCTCATTAAAATTTCTTTCTCCTCTCACCATACACTTCCTCATCCCCCCCCCCAAAAAAAAGCCGAAATGAGGAAAAAGGTCAAAAAAGAAAAAAAAATTTTCTTCTTAATTCATAATAATCCATGAAAGAAAAATCAACACAAAATTCAAAGTTAAGTTTTGACTTGCTCTCCTTGAAAAGAATTACGAGTGGAGGTGGTGTTGGAGGGAGGAAGAGGCAAAGAGGAAATGAAATCAAATCAAAATCTCGTAAATCCTCGAATTGCCGATTTTTGATTTTCAAAGTTTTATTTTCCTTTCCTCAAAAATTTGAAGAAAAAAAAATGTAAACTTTGATTAAAGTTTCTCTTCCCTCTCTTCAGTCACTGTTTCGGTTTTCGGAATTTTTCTGCGGGGGTTGGGGATGAGAGTAGAAAGCAATCTCATTCAAAATTTAAATCAAAATGTCGACTGACAGATGGACAAACAGAAAACCGAAAAATCCCAATTTCACTCAACTTGTCAGAGTTTTTTCTTTTTTTCGTTTTCTTCTCTTCTCTTTTAGCGTTCTTTTAATCCGCTGACCTTCCTGTACTTTCGAATAACGGTCAAGAAGAGGAACCGTTGATGCACCTTCGACTCCGTGCGTGTGTCAGCCCAGGTAGGTCTGTGCCCTCCCTTCCTCCCAGCTGGTGGTACCCGATAGCAATCCAGTTATTCCTCATTTCTCACACCACCGCCATGACCAAATCTTACAATCTCGCCTCCGAAAACCGGTTCTCTCTCAGATAAACTTTCTTTATCTGATGGGATTATCTTCCCTCCTCTCCACCATTACCTCGTGGACAGAACAAATTCCCAGCTGTTACATCCAACCCCGTGTCAAATGAAGGCTTTCGTGGATAACGGAAAACAAATCAATTTAACCTCCCGCTTCAGCTCCAAAATCTCACCCCCTTGCCTCCAACCCCGACAAACCAAAACGAATAAATACGGGGATGAAGAGAAAACCAAAAGAAAAACTCAAAACTTCCGGCACGTAAAACCCAGGAATGGGAGTCTCGACGAGATTCCTAATCCCAGAATCCGGTTTCCTCTCTAATTTTTTTTTTCGACATTCGGCCGCCATTTTGGATTTTGCCATTATCTCTTTAAATCGTTCCACTTTCTATTTTCTTCTTTTTTCTCCAATCTCTTTCGTTTTCTCCTTCTTTATACATCTCAGCGAGTTTTATTTTTCAATTAAAAAACGCCACATATTATTAATTAATAAATTATTAAATTGTATTTCTTCTTATTTTTTAATAAACACAACAACGTCATGCTTACCGTAACAACCTAAACTCAAAATGGAAAGACAAGATGAATCGAGACACCGAATCACCAAAACAAAAACTTTAAAGAATTTCAGAGAACAGATAAAATTATCTTATCATGAAAATTTTATTCATTTGATAAAAATAAATTTAAATAAATAAATAACGTAGATACTAAGAGGAGAACGAAAAATACAGCGAAAAATCCTGGGTCCTGTCAAAGACAATAACGAATATCGGTGACGTCACAATCGTGAAGTATATACGAAAGGGAAGAGTCGTCTTCTACAGAGACCTAACGAAAATGGAGTCAAAAGACAAAACCTGAGATCTGAGAAGCAGGGGTCACAAAGAGGAGATACAAAGATGAGATGTCATGAAGAAGAAAGTAGAAAACGTGAGTTTACAGGACAAAAGAAAGAGACAGAACACAGTCAGAAAAAAAGAGAAAAAGAAAACAGCAGGAAAAGGAGAAATGATCAAAACTAACGCAGTCTGAGAACGACCTGAAGGATAACAAAAATTAAGATTGAGAAGGAGACAACGAGAAACAAAGAAAAACAAAATTTCGGAAAACCGACGAAAAATATGGAAACTTGGAAAAGAAGAGAAGACAAGAAGATGGGTTAGAATATCCGGTGAAATCTGATCCCAACGCGTCAATCACGCCGAAGGCATTATCACCACCACCAAAACTGCTCTTCTCAAACCGGTCAATACGTCTTCTTCCACCACCATCACCATCACTACCCCGACATCTACCACCCATCTACTCCTTAGACTAATTCGAGACGCCTTCCACGGTGATTTGGTTCACAACAACTCAAAAACTAATTTTTGACCCCAAAACTCAAATTCCTATATATTTATTAATAAACCTCCTCCTCCCTCCTTCCCATCTCCACTTTGCCCTTAAATCGCTTCTCAGATTGCTGACAAGATAAAACGGAAGTCAAGGAGAGTGGAAAAGCTGATCAAGGACGAAAACGAATCTAGGGAGAGGGATTAAGAGAGAACGGATGGAGAGAGGAAAGGTATCAAACGATCATCGTCGACGTTTAAGCACAATCAAATAAAATAAATAAAATCCAACATCCGCGTTTCTATAAATAAACATTTTCACGACATTCCTGTCTCTACTCGTTTTCAAAACTCCGTCCACGTCTTGACAGATTAACGGCCTAACGAAATTCGACCTAAATCCCATTCCGTCCAAGTGAGAAGATGATCTCCCGTAGCATCGTGTTATTTATTTATTCGCTCACAACCGCAACAATAACAAAACTAAAAAACCTCATCCCGGTCTCTCATTTCCTCTCCTCCCTCCCCCCCACTCCCACCATTCTCTACATAGATAATTCAAACATAAACAGAAACCCAACTGGTAACCTAAGATTCGACCCTGACAATACGGGAGAAAAAAAAAATTGTTTGCACAGTAGTACAACCTCGTTTTGATTTTCAAGAAGGCCAAAAGTTAGATAATAAAAATACCAAAGAGAGAATATTATCTAATTCGTTATCGGAGCATAGATAAATCCCGATTGAAAATAAATAAATAAATAAAAATCGAGTCTATAACCGAGAATTTAACCAACAATTCTGCTGACACGAAACCCTTAAACATCCTCCCCAAACATTTACTCTTAGCGTCATAGAGTAAGTGAACGCTTCTAGGAATTTGAAAAATAAAAAAATTGGCGCCAAATTCGTTTGGAAAGCCTTTGACGAATGACACATCTCCAAATTATCTCTCTTGTTAAAACTTATTTATTTATTTATCTAGCTACTTATGTATTACTTAAGTCGGTGATTTGAGAAAATTTTGACGTCTAGGCCATCAGGCACCGTCGGCAAAATGGAAAAAAAAAATTTTGACAGACAACCGAGGTCACGGGTTGAAATGAAAATTGGGCTGTTAACAATCGTCAAATCCATTTCTGTCTAAGCTGTCTTGAGTTGGATTCGTGGCTTCGTTTCCGGTTTCTATGCTGAATTCTTTTCCATTTCTCCCACCAAAAAGAAACAACAAACATCTCGCGAAACTTTCAATCGAGACAGTAACAATTACGCAAACAACAAACCTAAAAAAAAGCAAAACGAAGACATCAAAACCTGGTGATACAATCGACCCAACCAGTGTTGCCAAAACAATTTAAAAAAGAAGAAGAAACGACGAAAATATCATTAAATAAACAAAAAATGCGTTTAATTGCTTGCCATAAAAAACAAAACGCTCTATAAATAAATAAAAATAAAAAAGTTGAGAGCTGACTGTGAAAAGATCACCGGAACAGTCGTTAAGGTCATTCGGTTCTAAAAACTGATTGGATGCTACCTTTTGCCCAATCAAAATTCAGGAATTTGGGAAGAATTGAAACACAAAAAACTTCCTGCCGATAATACCGACTCCTTTCATCAAATCCGAGCCGGAAAAGCATTGCCTACGAACAAAAGAAACGGAAAGCTCAAAGCAGTCAGCACAAAGTCTAGATTCAGCAAAAAACTTCAAAACAAAAAGTTTCGAATCAATAAAAAACCAAAAACTCGAATTCTAATCTTCGCTCATCTTCAAGGTCAATCTCAATGTAAATAAAATAAAAATTTAATACTCGTTCCGTTCTCTCCTCGTTTTTATGCGTACAATCAGTGCATTTGTAGCAAACGAGCTATAAAATCAAACGCCGGCGTAAACGAGCGCGTTAACAACCGCCCTTCTTTCAGGGCCCCGAAATAACATAATTAAGCGGTTTCGAGTTTTTCTTATCGGCTGCCATCATCACGAAGCCCTACAAAGACAGATATTAGTTGGTCAATCATTTATCTGGTTCCTTGGAGGAGGCTGGGAGGGGAGACTGATAAAGGTCGAGGAGCATTCGGTCACTACGACCTTGTTTGGATCCTTTTCCGAGTCAGCCGTTTCGTAAGACGACTTCAAAGAGAGGCTCCGTATGGGTTTGATGCTTGCAGAACCTTTGAAGTGAACCGGAAATTGAGAGAGTCTATCCACTACCCTCAGAAGTGATTACAAACGTCAGGAAATGAGTTTCATTTTGGACAACTCCACCAAATCAAAAAGTCGTTTTGACTAACCCCAAACGAACATAACTTCTCCGTGAGAATTCCAGGTGCGAGTCCAGTTACACGACATCCTTCTATTCGATTCCAAATTCTTTAGAAACCGGAACCAGAACCACCGACTAATAGTAGTCAAAAATGGCAAAAACACCAAAAATTAACCAAAAAAAATCACAAAACGCAGGCGTTTTACTTTCTCCAGGGAAACTTGCACGGTCAAAGGTTCATCATCCGGTCCGAACACGTTTCCATTTAGAAGAGGATTGCGGGGGGAGGGAGAGGAAGGCAGTTGTGGTCGGTCGAAACCCGTCTCAAAAACACCAAACTTTCAAGAAAACGAAAAATGGCCACAATTCCATTTTAGAATCAGCAATTGCGGTTTTTGCGGAAAGCTCAATTTCCAGTTTCTGAGAGCTAGCTACGAACACACGTGTAAGAGAAGAAGGAAAATTATTTCGAAAGTTCTCTGGAAATCCATAATTCCCCATCCCCAAGCCCCCCAAATCAACCAAAAACAGAGAAAGAGAGTTATGACCACGACGAGAAAACCCAATTTATCGACGACCGTCTCGTCCATTTCCCGTCCTTCCATCCCTCACCGCCCTCTTGAAAGCTCCAAGTAAAAATTACAGAAAAGAAAACAACGAAAGAGAGGGAGATGGGCGGAGAGGGAGGGAGGCGGGTGAAATGACATCGATTTCCGACATGACAGAAACGGACGAAAATCAAAATGAAAAAATAGAGAGTCGCCTTGGAGACCAAGGCCATCGACAGGCAAACTAATTATTTGGCTAAATTGTTATAAATGACCCACTCCTCCTGTGTCCTTTCCTCCGTTTCTTTGCCTTTGATGATGGCTGAGGTTTTACAACAGCTCCGTTCGCATCACCTCCTCCTCCTCTTCCTCATGCTTTCGTTTGAACAGGTGTCTCATTTAAATGCCGTTAGACAAGCACCCACTTCGTCAATTTGTGTGTCCGACAGGTTTCGCGAATGTGCGACACCGAACAGACGTGGTAACCCGGAATGACGTCCTTTGTGTGTTTGTCGTTCAACTAATTCGGTTTGGGATACTCCACCTGGCTTGCGAGGAAGATTTTGTCAACCTGGTGGCTGATGAAGGTGACCTTGAAACCGAATTTGTTCGTCTTTCTTTTTGATAACACAACAAGATGGATGCTTCTTCTTCACTCAATGACTTAACCGGTTGATAGGGTATCAAATAATTCGCTAGCCTTTTTCTCAAACTCGAAAACTTCTCAAAAACCTAAAAGATTACTTTCTCTAGGAGAAGGAGAGAGGAAAAGCAGACAAAAACAAGAGAAAAATATTTGGAATTGAATTAAAAACACCCCGAACGAGAAAGTGTAAAGACAGAAATTGCTTTTCCCCGTCATCATTCGCAAAAAGAAAGAAAACACAAAAAAGCATTTTGTTCCATCCAAAACGCCAACGCTGTACAACCACCAACACTACCTAGGCGCGTTACACAAAAACTCAACAAATACAATCCAACGATTTTCTCAACCTATTACCCTCGTAACTCCAAAACTCAATATCCTCCTTCCCAAACTTTTTTTAAAACTTTAATAAAGTGTCGACTACTGTCGAGCGGGGCAGAACGGGGGAAGGGAATTGCCCAACGTTTATGATAAAAATAGTTGGCAAAGATTGAACTCACTAAATTATACAAAACGAAGACGAACGCGCGGTCGATAATGGAATTTTTGACAAGGTAGTTGTCATTTTCGAAAAATTATGGAAAACCACAGGGAAGGAACCCCCCCTCCGCCGCCGCCGTTCGCTTTTCTTCTTCTATTCCGCCTCACTCCAACGATCTCACGTTCGATTTTGATTTCTATATCTTTCCAATATTCTAATTAGAAAAGGTTTCACATAGTTCAGATAAAAAAGGAGCAGACTCAGAGGAAGTGAGATTGCTGTAGGCGAGTATATAGCGCATGTATTTGAGTTCGAAACCTCTTTTCCGTTTCCCCCCCCCTCTCACTTCCTCTTTCCATCCCTCACCTGTGTTCACGTCAAGAGTGACAACTTTCTGCTTCCTTTCTCCTCCGCATTCTCTCCATTATTGTCAAACTCTTTTCAAATCACGTGAATGAAGTCGGTGTCTGTTCCAAATCAAAAAACCAACGCGAACATGATTTCGCATGTCAAACAACAACAAGAATCCAAATGTACCCAGGGGCTGACGCTATGAAACCTGGATCATCTCAAGAACCTCGTTTCCACCTTGCATTCGTGATGCGTGTTGGCCAAAAGGTCAAAGCCATGCGAACAGAGTTCTGAGCTGACCCACCCATGAACCCAGGCACCGCCTTCTCCATCAGATCAGGAAAGAGTGCACCGACCAAGAGTAGAAATCGACTTTAAACTCCGACACCGTGACACGACCTTGAAAACAGAATAACCTGAGCTAACAAACGAAGGGGTTACACTGCACTCGTGCACTTTCTCTAACCACTCGGTCATCTGGTACCAAGTGAGAAGAAAGTACCCAACCGGTACCCGAAACCTGTACCTGACACAATCCGCTTCATGAATAATTTAGACTCACTGCCCCCTCTCTCGAACGATTACCCCAGAGCCTAGTCACTGCCTACTAGTCTTGTTGTTACAAATGCCTCTTTGGTTTGTTAGATATTTAGGTTAATCTCATTGTCGAGAAATCGATTCTCGTTCGATTCAATATCTCGAGTGAAATTCGATACGTGATATGTCTGACAAGTGCAAGAACGAAAACCGGGAGTAGAAGAACTCGAAAACAAGAATCAAAGCTCTCTCTATCCATCTTCGAATCTATTGACACAACCAGAAGAGTTCTTTATGTCAAATTCTCAAAGAAACCCCCTCTTCCCGAAAATTGAAAAAAAACTTTCAGAGAAATAGTACACCGAATCGAATGTGAAGTTTCGACAGAACAAAAAAAGAAGAAAATTCCTGAGAACTGGAACATCCTTCTATTTCCTGCCTTTCTCCTCCACTCCGCGAAAACAAAAATAGAAAATCGGAAGCTTTTCCAAATTTTCCTTCGAAAACCAAATTACCCTTAGAATGGTCTCACGACCAGATTTTTCACGTGTTTCCTTTTCTCGAATTCCGTATTCGGTTGAGGACAATGGTAGAAGGTTTCGAGGGCGGGAGGAGTTACTACCGGAGATAAAAGTCTGTGACCCGATTTTTCGTTAATCCACTTTCCCATTTCCCTCTCTGTCCTTTTGTGTTTAGCCAAATGGAAGTTTCGATTTCTAAAATCCCAAATCCCGACTTCTCAACCTCCTCCTTCACTCATTCAGCTTTTGAGCTAAAAAAGAAATCCCAACAGAAATAACTAAACAACAACCGTCGCCATCTTCCTCCTCTCCTCTTCCTCAACTGGTTCAGATCCCTAACACTTCCTCCACTCAACTTCCTCCTTACACACACCATCTATTCCGGTAACCGTTTACCCCATCAAAAAACAAATTCGTCAGTTATCTATTAAACAATCCTCGATTCTCATTATTATCTATTAGGTCTCGTAACGGTTATCTAGTTTACAATCTACCCGGAAATTGAGCTAAGGCCTAAGACAGCCAGACCGAAAGAACTATAACACGAGTCAAGCATAGAACGCATGAACGCACACGATCTTCATCGCTACGTCACAAATACTAAATCCTGCTCTCCTTCCATACATAAATAAATATTAATATTAACATTTATACCGAACAAACACGA
Source organism: Columbicola columbae (assembly GCA_016920875.1). NCBI lineage: Eukaryota > Metazoa > Arthropoda > Insecta > Psocodea > Philopteridae > Columbicola > Columbicola columbae. The sequence goes on along the minus strand of JADMLL010000011.1, from coordinate 4,746,643 downwards.
ATCGCTTTCAATTAATTAATAAATAAATAATATTTATTAGTCAATAACACTTCGATTTCGATCAATCAGTACGCCAACTTTGGGGGAATAAATAAAAAAAGAAAGAAACGAAAACGGACGCGTGACACACAGCACGTAAATTAAACTTCCGGTCTGATGGCCATGCGTACAGTTTAAAAAATAAATAATTGACGACTTTATTTATTTATTTATGCTTGCTTTACATAAAAATTGCTAACATTAAGCAAATCTCTTTCTCCTAATCCTGGCACGCTCCAATACGCCTCTTCCAACTCCACCTCCGCCTTCTTCACCACCACCACCACAAGAAAACTTTTTGTTTTACCTCTTTGACTTTTCACTTTTCCGCTGTTTTTGGGTTTTCCTCCCGCCTTACCTTCCCCCGCTCACTTTTTCCACAGATTAAAAATTCATTCTGGTTTTTCATCAACTTGGAAAATCATGAAGGGAGCGAGAGAGAGAGAGAAAAGAGAAAGTTTGACTTTTAAAAGGAAAATTTCAGATCAAAAACGAAAGAACCAATAAATATTTGAAGAGGAAATAAGAACTTGTACAAATCAGTCTTCCCCCCCCGCCCAGCCGCTCTCAATTTGTGAAAATTCTGTCGTGTCGTTCTCCCTCTACTCATACAACATCCTCCTTTATCCAAACCGGAAATAAAATATGAACGAAGTCATAACGGAAAAGATTTTTAATTTTGCTGACGGACACAAGACGAGTTCCAACTCTAGCATGACACACAAAAGCCCAGAACTAATATTTTTAGTGAGACACCCAAAGTGGAATGAAAAAACAGGTTGTAGACACGTTGAAGAAGCAAGCGAGTAAAGGAAAAAGACGGAAGGAAATCCACACCGGAAACCGGTACTACAAAAAGGCAAACACAACTCCCAAGGACAAGTGGGAAGAACTCAACTAGGCCACCATGTCTTTGGGTTCGGAACGAAGAAGTTCTCACGAAAGGGCAGGAAGAGGAATATGACACCTGACCACGCTAACCTGACCACCGGCTACACTCCTTCGCACATCTCCTAAACAATCCCCGGTGCCTCGATTCCTCCGACCTGTAGACTGACCGTCGACGACCTTCTCCCTCCCACCACCTAACATCTTATATCCTCAAGGTCGTGACCTCCACACAGAAAACAGGTCTGAGTCTTCGCGGAGTCGTTTACCCCGAATCGGATTTCTCGACAAAGTCGTGAGTTTCGTCTGTCTGTCAGTCTCCCAAACCGATGTAATTAAAAACTAAATCCATAGAGTAAATAAACGACAAATTCAATTCCAATGTATTGCTTTGAAATCGACTACAAACCGGAACCGGAAACAACAAAACACAATCTTCACCGCATTAATTCTTTAAAGAAAACTTTCCAAATTTATTTGAAATTTAAAAATCGTCTGATACACCCGACAAACCAACCGTCCATTTTTAAAACAAATAGAAAATCATTTTCGACACATAAAACTAAATAACAACTTGCGACACATAATTATAAATTTAAAATTATAAAACTAAAAAACAAATAAATTAATAAAGATAATTAACACAATGTAAAGGACATTTTATTATCCCAAACTATTAATTTAAAATTTTTAATTGATTTAAAAACGCCATTTTATCAAAACCTGCAAGTCTCAACTAATTCCATCGATAAATTTAAATTTAAAAAAAAATTAAAGATATAAATAAAAGAGAAACGAAAAATTAAAAATTCAAAAACAAATTTAATTTGAAAATTTATATTTTAGAAAAACAAATTGGAAAAAAAAATTCTCTTTCTTCCTCCTTTCGATAATTAAATTTAAATTTTTTTAAAACTAATTAACAAAATTACTTTTAAATCATTCACTGTTTGATGAAATTACTTTTTAAATGTTTGAAAAATTTTTTTAAATTTGCCTTTTTACATTTATCTGGTAATAAATTAAATTCTTAACTGAGAAACGCACAACTTGAAATTCAAGGTTCACTCATTTAATTTATGAAAAATTTAAATTTAAATCGTCGTTCGTAAATTTTTAAATTTATCTTCGCATCCATCTTATTTTTTACTTTCTCTCTGTCCTCCCACAAGACAAAAATTTAAATTAAAAATGGCGGCGGCAAATATTTTCCGTTGACATTTAGGTGAGTTGAGATTTTCGCGGTTGTTACCATTAGTGTAGGTAATGTTATTCTAGTAGCTGCTAGGAAGTTAGGTCTCGACTTCAAGAATTTATTTATAAAATAATTCCCCTAGGTAAACGAGGATTATTTATGAAAAGAACTTTCGAGAAGGTGTGCAATACTTATGAAAGAAATCGTCATCAAGATTTGTCAAAGGGTTTTGAGTTGATACTGAAGTTCATTCTTTCAAAAGTGTGCAAATATTATAAAGTAAAACCTTCATGAAAAGGTTTAATGCTTATCGAAAATAAATTCTTCGAGAAACTGTGCAATACTTATGAAATGAATTCTCCAAGAAAATGTGCAATATTTATGAAACAGATACGACTTGAGACTAAACTCCTACTCTTGAAAAAAAGGGCGAAATTTATAAAATAAATATATATAATATTCATAAAAATAATTCGTCGAGACGGTGTGCAATATTTATGAAAGAAATTCTGCAAGAAAGTGTGCAATATCTATGAAATGGTTGTAAGTTCGTATTGAAGTTCATTCTTACAAAAAGCGTGCAAAACTTATGAAACAATAACAAATTGAATCTGAACTACCATTCTTGTAAAAAAAAGTGCAAAGTTGATGAAATGAACTCTCCAAGAATATGTGCAATACTTATGAAAAGGACCATTCGATAAACTAACTGTGCAATACTTATGAAATAAATTGTGGAAGAAACTGTGCAAGATTTATCAAACGGCTTCGAGTTGATACTGAGGTTTATTCTTCAAAAGTCCAAGAAGTGTGCAAGATTTATGAAATAAAATCTCCACGAAATCGTTTTAATGTTTATGGAAAGAATTCTTCGACAAACTGTGCAATATTTATGAAATGAATTCTCCAAGAAAATGTGCAATATAGTGGTGGTTTTAATCCCGTTTTTCGCCCTTAATTTTTGGCTATAACAGGACGCAGGAGGAGGATTCGAACTCACCATCATTGAGTCTAAGTCAGGAACTTTAGCCACCACACTACTCCTCCAACGAGACTGTGCAATATTTATGAAACTGTTACAACTTGAGACTAAACTAGATTTATGAAATAAAATCTCCAGAAAAGGCTTGCTGTTTATGGAAAGAATTACTCGACAAACTGTGCAATATTTATGAAATAGTTTTGACTTGAAACTGAGCTCACATTCTAGTAAGAAGTGTGCAATATTTTTGAAATAAAACTTCTACGAAAAAGTTCAATGTTTATGACACTAATTCTGCAAAAAACTGTGTGCAATATTTATGAAAATAAGTATATAACAATGATATAATGAGAAAGTGTGCAAAACTTATGAAACGGTTTCGATTTGAGACTAAACTTCCATTTTCCACTTTAAATATATAAAACTTTATGCAATGAATTTTCCAGAGTGTGCACAATTTATGAAACGGTTTTAACTAGAGGCTAAATTACACTGAGGATGCTTTTAGTTGTGTTCATTTGTACCAGTTACTAGAAAGCTCTCTTGGCTTTAGCCAAAAATTTGATTTTGCCAAATGGTTAATTCAACCGGACAAAATTTTAAATTTTGTTTAAATAAAGACTTTTAGGTTTGCTCTTTCCGGTTCCGATGGGATTTTATATCTACACCCACATGTGATACGACACCTATAATTTCGAAGCTGTTGTGAGCCCCCAAACACCATCTGAACTCCAGTCACGGCTTATTGAGGGATGGAATTGGTTTTTAAATTTCCTTTGGGAAAACTAAAAAGCGATTTCCGGTGGTATTTATCCTCGGTTTTAGGTTTTCCACAAAAGAACCTCTGAGATACGTGACCCAAAATCCTTTTTCAAATCCCCCCCCCTCCTTCTACTGATTCTCCATTTTCATCGACATTTTCAAAAACGTTTCGAGTGTCATCAGATCCGATTCAATGTCTATCGGATTTATCCTCTTTATTAGGTCGTATCTTCTCCGCGTAAGCAACTCTCAAATAAGTGTGTATTGTGTGTTGACTCTGAGTGTGTTTATAAATATGGCTGCCACGTCACAGAACTGTTGTCTTCTAAGACATGTGCATGCGTGAGAAAACGTATTCAACTACCGAAACGTTTTTAGGCCTAAACGAGTGAATCTCATTTATTTTTCATTCGTTACACCTTCCTTATTTAGAACGGAACCATTTTCTGATTTGTTAGAGCGATTCCTTGACTATGAACTCCGACAATACCCGAAAAACTTTTCTGCGGTCGAAAATCAATCAAACCCACGTCAGCAATCAGGATGCCCTTTCAAACAGGTAAAGAATACGCCTAACAGGAACATGCAAAACCAAACACATTTGATGGTCAGCCTCGTGTCAGGGCAATCTGTCGCCTGGTCCTCTTCCCTCTCCCTCCTACTTCCCCGCAACTTTGTCCATCCCTCAGCCGCTAATGACCAGTTTCGCTTCTTTCAAGGTGAACCTGACCTGTTATTAATTAATTAATTAATAATTATGAACTTTTGATCGCTCACGTTTTTCATATTCTATTTTGTTCTCTTCATCTTCGTCTTCTTCCTCTCCCATCTCCTGTTGTTTTCTGCTTTTGTCCTCCCACCACCCATCCTCTCCACCGATTTTTAATTAATATAATTGATTTGACCGATGGGGCTAATTATCGGGTAATTATCAAATACAATGGTATTCTTATTATCGGACGCAAACTAAGAGCTTTTCCTCTCTCCCTCCCCGCCTCCTTCATCCCATCCTACCACTCCTCCGCTTTCCCGAGACCCTTCCCGCATCCCAACCCGCTTAACCCGAGTGCAATTAAATGTTATTCAACAGCGGACCTTGAGATGACCTCTTTCCGAGAATTCTAAAGTGCCTTCAATCAAAGGGATGCTTTATTAAAAGGCTTTCAAGCCTTAGTTTTAACTCCACACTTCTCCTCCCCCCTCTCCTCCTTCCTTCTCTTTTCACGGAAAACTCTACCGCTCTTGAAGAGTACTTCTTTCTTCTCATCAATGGACAGCAAGTCCGGTTTAAATTTGTTATAAAATCCTCCAAAACGGATTGAATAGTAAAGACCAACAGTTCCGGAAGTGGTTTTCCTCGGAAAACGAAATTAAAATTGAAAAGACATGGATACGAAAACACCCAGGAACGAAAGTTTCGTCTTGACGCCCCCGAAACCTCTTCCACCACCCCCTCGCCTGGCCGCCAAATTATCGATTTTAAAACTCACTCAAATATTTAGAAGAACACCTCCCGTTGGTCTGACCGATCAACCGGAAATGAATTTTTAACAAATAAATCGGCTGGAAATCGACGTCACCGATAGGAAACTTCAATATTTAAAACAAAACCTGGAAAAGATTTTTCCATCCGGGTGAAAAAAAAAAGTTTTTCCAAAACAAAATAATCCAAACGTTCGAGAGGATATTTTTAGGCGCGATGACAAATTCAATTTAGAACAATTACAACCCTGTCACGCGTTCACTTCTTCAGTGAGGGAATCATTCGACTTCCGGTAGAACACAAGATATTGATTTGGCCTCCGGGGGTCGCCTAAAAAGTCACTCATTATGTCAACGTCAGAAACCGCTTCGAGGAATCCCTCAGAAATGAACTTCAAATTAAATTCTTAATGTTAAGACCAAAGGCGTTAACAGAAAGGAAGAAAAATTTCTCCAACTTATAAGGGAATAAGTCCCTTTTAATTTCCGGTCTTTCAAGAGCCCCAAGCACCCCGAGTTTATGGAATCTCACCCAGACTATACCGAAATCAAGCTTGTCCTCGAGGCCAGGAACAGCCTCTCCCTTAATCCACACAACTCAAAGAAACATTCGGAAACAGATGGAGGAAGCCCAAAGCTTAAGGCTACGACGAGTGGGTTGGAAATGTTCGCACAAAACCGGATACTCGTTTCTTGCCTAACGAAAGTGGGGTTCCCCCTCGTGGAACCTGTGACAAAACCATTCAGCCAAAGGCCAAGTCAGACACAATCTACCATCCCGAGGGCGGAAGAGAAGAGGAAATCATTGTTAACACAGAAAATTCTCCTCCTCCCTCGCAAGTGGGTCGATCTTGTTATAAAAGACTTCCGATGTTGAATTGTTAGCATATACACACACGCACTCATTCACTTAGCGTAACGAGTTAGAACAAGCACAACCTTCGTTTTGAATCAGGCATCCGACAAAACTCGAGAGTGATTGTAGTCGAAAATTCCAAGATCCCTTGCCTCCTCCTCTTCCTCCCTCCTCCCTCCCTCACTCACTCCCGGAAAATAAGTGTTTACAGAACTCTTCAAGTGCGGGTTCTCGAAAAACGACTTTATTGCAATTAAACGAGACAATCGAGTGACTAATGTGCTCGACTTCAAGTACGAACCTAAAAATAATTTTTTTTTTGTTAAGATGGATTACATTAATATTATGCAGGTTCATTGCCTCGAGAAAAAGGTCAAACCTTATTCGAATTTCAAAAGTTGTGTGATGAATGGCGATGAGTTTGAGAAAAAAAAATCCTTTCAGGCTGCTGCGGTTTCGTGAACTCTTCTCTCCCTCTCCGCCCTCCCAACGAGGTATCCCACCGCCTTCTGACAACTACCTGGCCATTTACACTCGTTCCGAACCATCTATTCTATGTGTTATATTATCCTCCTTCCTTCCAAAATACCGCCCGAAATGAATTCCTCAACTGGATCGACCATCGATGAACATTTTTAACTATCATGGCGCTATACTAACAGTTTATACGAAGAACAACTTATTTCCGTTTTCTCTCTCTGCTTACTTATCTCAAAGATTTAAATTTATGGCACATACCAAATATTAAAAAACTGGCCAAACCACTAAATGAAGGCAGAAATACTCACCTAAAAAGGCGGAAAATTAAATAAATGTTCACTCGACGAATGTGACAATTACTGAATATTTATCACATTTACTGGCTAGTTTATAAAATCTCCAAATCGCAATGAAGATTTGAGTAAAAGTTCGCTCGGATTACGAGTTGAATATTTTAAAAACTTAATAGTCCTAGTAGTGCTTCCTTCTTTCTCTCCTTATCTATCTATCTCTCTATCCAGTACCAGTGAGTAGTAGTAGATAAGTGGTGACTCAATTGTGACTACGATTGACCATCTTTTTTGGCTCACTTCCCCCCGAGCCTTTAAAGATGGCCAATGTAATTGGTGATTATGAACAATCGCCGGAAATCGTATTGTTTATAAATTTTCCAAACTTATCACTTTTACCGTAAGGTTTGATTAGGTTCTAATTTTTAATTTGTTTGTTATAAATAATATGAATTTATCATTTCATAAATAATGCACACTCTTCCCTGAAATATTTTGCATGAAGACCAACTTTAATAAGTAATGTAAGAAACAAATAATCTGTTTTCTGAGTGAAAATTTTCATAAAAAACAAATTCATTTCAAAAATAATGCACACGACCACTTCCCTAAGTATTTATTTGTTTGGGAGTACCTTCTTCAGGCATTGCCCTATCGCAGCATATATATTAAAGCACCAAACCGGCATTATTTCCCGGTCCACCTAATAATAATTAACACCAGAGCTCCTGACTGGTTTACCATTTTCAGTCAGGTCGAACACCTTTGAAGAGACCTCCGGTTATAGTCCAACCCCCCTCCCCTCTCCCACTCTCCGCATAAGCGGTCCTGTCAAATTTCGGATGGAAAGACGCTTGAGTGGGTCCGAAGTGATCGAACTCTTAAACCTAATAAAACTACCTCGAACAAGTGTACAAAGTACCTGAAAGTACCAAGGTTCAACTAAGCTTAAAATCTGTTAAGAAACCTTTAAATTTTGAGTAAGGGACCTTCCAAAAAACGAAACAAATCAAAACACTGAATTCCATATCATTAATAAATTATTTACGCCTACTTATTGATTAAAATTTCGGACAGCTCTTAAATGTGTTAGCATTAATAAATAAATAAATAAATAAACAAAAAAATGTTTTCTTATTGAATCTGGTTTTTCATTTACCCATCTCCGTCACTTCTTCCAACTCCCGTTACAAATCTATGTACATAAAATTTGTTTTTATTATTTGACACGAAGAACCATCAATTAATTTAGGTTTCGTGATTCATCAATCGCCGAACGATTTTCAATTAAAACAACAACAAACAATAAAATCCTTCCTCCTGTTCAGCAATTCACAACATTCATTAAGTCTTCATCCCATCTTCCTTTCCAACCCCCCACCCACCCATCTCTCCTCATCCCTCATCACCGTCAAAGCGAAATTCCTACGAAATGCCTTCTTTCTCTCGAGAAAATTCTTTACAAAGATAAAATTTATCTGATTTGATTTTTCTTTCCCTTTTTTCTTGTTTAAAAAGGAATGGAGTAAGAAACATCTTTTTTGTCCTTTTACTTCTCCGCCTCTTTCACTTTCCCGAAAAACAACCTTTTTCAAAGGAACAAACCTCTCTTAGCCAGTTGCCACCCCCTGCACCTACCCATTCAAACCCTGTTCTCTTTATTATCTATCCACTTCGCCATCTTTGAAAAATCTTCCTCGTCCTTGAAAGAGTCAAACGCGAGACAAAAAGGAAAAAGTTTTCATTTCTTCCCAGTTAAATCAAAGAAAACTCGAAGATTTTTTTTTTTAAACCCATCGATTTTCCTTTTCCTTTCATAAAGACACAGAAGGAGGAGAGTTGAAGAAGAACACGTAAAGGAGAGGGAGGGAGGGGGGGATGTTTTTTAAAAAAAGGAAAATGTCGGGAAAAAAACACTTTTCAACGGTTCCAACAAAAGAAATCTTTACGAAAATAATTCACTTCTCTTTCTCTGTATTATTTTTCATTAACAAGAAAAAAAAATTTTCCGATAAAGAACATCTGTACCTTTTAAAAAGAACCCCCCCAACCCATTCCTCCACTTACCGCCATTCATTTTCTCCCAAGAAAAAGAAGAAAATAAAAGCTAATCCGAATAATTCGAGGAGAATAAAAAAACAAGACGATAAACCCTTTTGTCAATCGGTTCCTTGGTTTTCACTAAATCAATAAAAAAACCAGCCACAAACAAACTCACCGCCTTCTCTAAACCCGCGTCAACAGGTTTTCACACCGGGGAAATACAACACGAACAAAAATTTTTCAAAACCTCCTGCGAATCTGTTAAGCTTTTCTTCAAGAAAATGGCGCTTGAGATTAATCAAGACTCGATTAAAAGCTTTTCCTTCTACCCCTCGTCTCCCCAAAAACGAAACAACCCCTCCAGCTTTTTGACTCAGCTGTGATTTGTATCAAATACATTTTCAGAGACACGACAGCAAAACTTCGACGACAGAAAACAATTTAAAAAAAAAAAACCTTTTCAATCTTCCACGACAGGTGACACAGAAGAATAATATCTCTGACGTCATTTCCTCTTTCACAAATCGAAAGGTAACGCCTTCTCGTACTTAAAATACGTAGATTGATTCTCAGGAAAGAAAAATTTTTCGGGACCAAATTAGAAATGAAAATACCAAGTTCAAAAGTCGTTTCCTTCCTTCCACGCGCTACTTCCGTCAGACCAAAAAAACCGGAAATAACCTCACAAAAACGAAACATAATCTAATAACTAAGCCATCAACTTGAAGTAAAAAAAAATTTTTTTAAAGAGTCCTTAACCCCCGTTTCTACTTTATGAGGAAGACCACGTGAAAAAAAAACGAAAAAAAATTTCAAAAATCCACAATTTCGGAAAAATTCGGAAGAAACTCTGCTGTCCTTAATTTGAGATTTCATTTCCCATCCACAACATCATCGCCTCCACTATCACCAAACCTACAAAACAGAAGACAATTCTACTAACAAAATAGGTCGCCATATTGTGGGATGAAAACAGTACGAATCAAATCCACCGCCTTCTTCGAAATCCTCAATTCGCTAAACCCATAACCCATTTATAACCCTCTCGAGTTTGTTTTCTTTTTTTTGGCGCAATCCAATATGGCTTCCACCATCTCTCTCTCTTTTGCAATCTCGTAACATTTTAAAAGTCTTATGTAACCTCGTTCAGGTACCTCAGGCGTTTTAACTACCCCCTCCACTCCCCATCCCCTTCCGCCCTTCTCTCTCTTTAATCCGGGTCCTTAGAAAATTAAACCTGGTAATGACTCTGCAAGAATATCGACGAAAAACCAAACGAGAGAGAGAAGAAGAAAAAATTCCGCGAATAAATAAATAAATAAATGATAATAATAAAAATAGTGGAATCGTTTCGAGCCAACGGTCGACAGGGAATTTTGTCGTGTCATTAGAATTTTTTGTAAATATCGGTTCCCTCCTCCCTTTTTGCCGCGTCATCAAAGCCTTTGCCAAGGATTTTTATTTTCGTTTTCCAACGCAAAACATGTCTTCGAGATTTGGTGAAAAACTATTTTCGAATCCGCCATTTTGTTTTTCTGGTTTTCCCTTCCCTTTTGAAATTCGTCAAATTTTTGTTTGTTCGCTGATTCGCTTCCATTCACTGTAAAACTCTTCCTTTAATTACTTCGACAGGACGGTTTTAATAATAATTGTTTCCCGGGTTTTGTTAATTAACGTTTTTTGTTCTACCAAAAATTTCTTTTCTTATTCTCCTTTCCTGTTTCCCGGCCGGGGGTGGAGGGTACGGAAGGAAGCTTGGAAAAGTTTTCTTTTTTATTTGTTTTGTCAAAACCCGATTTCCTTTTCCTCCTGATTTGATTTCTTTCTGTTTATATTTTCCACTCGTTCCTTCGCTTCATTTCTAAGAGACAAGAATCCTCGCTTTTGATTGGTTCCCGTCTAAAACACTTCCACTGTTTCAATTTATGGTTTCTCTCATTCACAAAGTCAAGTGGCGGAAGGAAATTTCGAGTTTAGCCTACGGTAAAATTCTTTCGTCTTCTCTCTCTCTCTTATCAAGAGACCCTCTGATATTCATGTTATTCCCGTAGCCTCTCTTTTTGATTTCCTTTCCAACATCCATCTACCTCCCGCTCCACTCCAACAACAACTCCATCCTTCATCTTTGACTTTTTCCTGGAATGTGTCCTTCGTTATATTCCCGGCTTTAAAAGGAACGATTGGGTTTCCTTTTTACATTTTTCGGTGCTTCGTTGAACAATGATTTCCCTGTTACACGCTTCAAAAACCTTCCGTTTGCCTTTTTTTCGCTTGAACCCCCCCCCCACCTCCTATTTGTACGAAAGGACCTATCACCGAAGACAACCTTTAAGTTGTCTCAAACTCACCCATTTGAATTCCTCATCATTTTTATCGAACACAATTTTCTCATTGTTATTTCTATTGACACGACAAAACCAAATCCATCTCGAACTTGATTAATTAATTAATCGGTGGTGACGGTCATTAAAAAATTTCCGAGTCCCATCTACCATACTCATCCACCTAAGCCTTTGATTAATTACCACGTTGATGAACCCCCCACCATCTTTTCAACTCTTCCGGACAATTAATTATTTATTTATTAATACCTCCAGCATTAATAAATGTGTTTGTAATTTTATTTTTAAATTAATAATTTATTTTTAAAAATTTAACGCGACGGTCACGTTCAGCTGTATTTCCCAATTCACGACCGTGTTTGACTCTCCGGGACACCCCTCCCGCTCCACAAATCCATCCAAAAAAACAGAAAACCCAAAAAAATTATTCACGCCATCACTTTTAATAACGAAACAATTTTTTATTAATAAAAATATTTAAATACCATTCGTGAGAATCGGACGGAAGTCAGGAGGTTATTTATTAACACAAATCTTTATCGAAATAGGTAGCCGAAAGGGCAACCAAGCGTAAATGAGGCTCGCGGTTGATTCCGGAGACGTCCAACGTCCTTCTTCTTCTAGTCATCGTCATTGCTATGACCAATTTTAAAATCTAGTGTCCGCTTCTAAGACTCCTACCTCCTCTCTTCAACTTTCCCTCCCAACCCCCTTGTCCCACTAAATTACAAAACGTGTTTTAAAACCTGAACCTGTTGTCGCGCCTAAAAAAACAATTATTTTAGAAATTTACGGAAATAAATTGACTGTTTTTTTACTTTTCACAGTTGGCAAGTCAAGAACGTTAATACCGAGAACGAGAAAATTCTTTTCCCTCTCTCGTTCACTCTGATATCATCAAAGAACCTGATACCTAGTTACGAAAAAAAATTTTTAATTTAGCGTAATCATTCTCCTCCTTTTCCTCACCGAAGCAACAGTTTGACTTGTCCGTCAAAGTTGGTAGCACTGGCGTGGAATGACGTATTATTAATGATAGTCAAAATGATTCTCTATTTTTCTTTTATTTATAATTTCAAAAAAAAAATTGTCTTGCTCCTCTCTCTCTCACTCCGTGGCCGCCCTTGAACGTTTTGCGTTTAGGTCAATCACTCCTTTCGATCACTATGACCGGCCATTTTGACTCTAAAACCCCCACCCCACCCCTTTCGTATATCAAAATCGGCTAGAAACGACTCAAGGGAATAGTTTAGGCAATAGCACGTGACACACATCATTTTACAAAACGGACTCTGGGACACAACACAGGAAACGCTTACGAGAAACTCGATTTCAATTTTATGCAATCCTCAGGCGTGGCAAACGAGTTTACCCTTTTGTCAACACGTGTCAAGTAACACACTACCACGACCAAAATCGCAACAAAAAGAAAGAAAACGGGTACAAAAACCCACCGCCTGAGTTTCGTTTCCTCTTCTCGTTTAAACCAAATCCCAAATAACCAGAAACTAAAACAATATGGCCGCCAACAATCTCCCATCACATTTCAATACATTAATTAAAAATTTTGTTCAAGAGAATACCTCCTCCCCTCCCAGCCTCCCTCTTGGAATACATAATACAACAAACACGATAAAGGTTTTTAAATAATTAATTGATAAATTAATTAATTAATTAATTTTCACTCCCATCAAAATTGATTTAATTATTCAACCGTCAACCGGATTGATCACGTCCAAATTTATAATTTGATCCGTGATTTCCAGAGAAAAAATTTTTAAATAGTGTTTGGACTGATAAACGTTACGCCATTTTTTTTTATTTATCTTTTGAAAAATTAACAATAAATAAAATAAAATGGAGGTCTAGTGGGCGAGAGGTTCGAGCACTCGCCTATCATTCCAAGGGCTGTGGTCTCAAGTTGGTCAAAACGAGATTTAAAAAGTTTCCAAAACACCTCATCCCCCATCCCCCACATCATCCATTTAAATTTTTAGTAATTTTAAGGATTCCAAAATTGAAGAATTAGGGTGCTCATTTAAGACCAGAATCTCCGAACGGGAGAACTAAAAAAATTTTTTAACACTAAACCGATTAACATAAGACAAATACTAAACACTACCTAATTAATTTTCATTAATAATAACTAATTATCTAATATTAAATATTATTTATTAAAAACAGTATTAGACAAAATTTTCTTCCTGAGCTAAGGAAAACGTTCTTCACGCAACTGTTGATATTTATGATACGAAACTACGAAATTTGGTAAAATCCCTAACCACTAAATAAATAAATCATAAGCACTCTAACGCCCATCCTAACTAAAACCAAATTTCCGAATAAATTTAATCCGTGTGCATTATTTATGAAACGAGCCTCCCTCTTCTCAAACGTAGAAATGTCTTTCTAATTTATTTAAATTCAAGCTCTTTATTAAAATACATTTTTATGGAAAAATATGTTTAAAAAAATTTTCATCAGATTATAGTAAGATGCCGTACTTATTAACGCTATTTTAAAACAGTTTTAAATCTTCTTACGATTCATTAAAAAGGCTTAAACCTTTCAAAGAAGATTAAAACCGAGTTAATTATTAATGGAATGAGAATGCCTACTTACGATTCAAGGTAAATAATTTTCTATTTAAATCAATTCAGTAGCATAAATAGAGAGGGGGAGTAGGGAACCAGACAGCGAAGACATTAATACGTAAATTAAAGAAAAAAAATAAGTGTGCATTATTTATGAAATAATCCTCGAGGAGAATTGATTTATAACGTCATCAGATATTCCAAGTCAAATTAAAATTATCGTCATCACAACAATAATGACGACAATGGAGGAAGGAAGGAGAACAAACCTGTTACCATAAAACGTAATAATGGACTAAACTAATTAATTAATAAATAAATAAATAAGAGGCTTAAATAATGGATTATTCAGATTTGAAGTGTGCGCGCCAATCAAGGCTAACGTCGCGAGTGTAACCTGGCTAGTGAAGGTTGGCTACACAATCTTTTGATTTATGTTTATTTTGTTTACAATACTGAGTTTTATTATTAATAAAATTAGATTTTTTATTTTAATAAATAAACATTCTGACTATGTACAGTTTTTAATACTTTAACACTGTCTGGGTGTTTAGTGGTTATGTCTGTTGAATGTGAAACTGTAAGGAATCTTAGAAGACTACAACAAGGGTTGAAATGACATAAACCCACGAGGAACCGCCATTAAAGTGATTATATAATATGTATAAGTAATATTAATAAGATATGATTATACATTTATGTATATAAAGATTTTTATAAATAAAAAGAAAATCGAACGTTGTCTCAACTTTGAAACACCGAACGTGTCAAAACGATTAAACTCAGATCACAAAAGAGATCAACAAACAAACCATCCTCGGTACGTGATGTTGCAACAGGTGAACAGACCGTTCGTCGGACTCAGCACCGAGCCCAAGACTAACGCACTAACCCAAATCTTCGACAACATCCCAAAGGTCTCAGGTTCGAACCCCACCTGATATTCCTGCGATTACCTTAACTTAGCATTATTGCTTACTCCAAAAGTAGTTCTCACAACCCAAGTTCGGTGTTAGCACTTAGAAACACTCGCCCAAAACGAAAACAATAATAACAGCAATCATGTCATCTTTCAAGTCGCAACCACTCAATTGAACTTTTCAACGACTACCACAAGTCCAAACTTGTCTCTCTCTCTCTCTCTCTCTTAAACACACGCGATCACATATTTTTACTCTTTCACATTCCAGATTTGTCTGACCTACTGACAGTCAGGAAAACATTTTTATAGCCGGTCAATTAACCCAATCCAAGAACACAACTCCTCGTCTCGCCAAATTTATTAATCCCACCTCTTTCCCTCATCAAAAATAAATAAATAAATATAAAGCTCAAGCCAAAAAAAAAATTTAAAGACTAACTTATACATAAATAAAAAAATTGAAACATTAAAACCGACTCAAAGTCCAGCGATTTCCTTCCCTATTCAGAAATAAATAAATAAATCTATAAATAAATAAATAAATAAGTTTCATAAGTTTTACATTTAGACGGGAGAATAAGAAAATAAAAATAAAAACAAAAAAAGAAATCATCAAGACGACCTTCGGAGAATGACAGGACAAAGATCAAACCCCGTCAAACACAATAATCAATAGAACGTTTGTAAAATTCATAACAACAACAATAAGCAAAAAAAAAAGGTTTCCATCAGCAAAAATTCTGTTTTAATTATATCACCCATTCACTTAACCTATGGAAAAGCTGTCGGAAAGCTGTGGGACTCTAGAAGAGATATAAATATAAAAAACAAAAATTCGGGAGAGTCCTGATGGGGACCACTTGAGGAATTTGACCTTTCATTTTTACTGTCGTTTACTTGTAAATCCTTTCGGCCCTCCTTCTCATCCTGTATAACCTGTTTTCGAGCTGTTGTGATGATGGTGTTTCAGTCGTTGTATATCTCACCCCCTCCCACTGGGTGGTGTTTTCCATCAATTTCTCGACTATCCTGTCACCAATACAAAAATTTTCTATGTTCCACAGCCTTGTTAGTAACACTCAGTCAGCAAGTAGCTATTAACGAAAGGTAGCTGACTCACGTAATTAAAAATTTTCACTCACAAATCTCACTCATTCAAATATGCTGTCAATAAATTGAGACCAGTGTGATCCACGATTGGGCCAAAATGAGGAAAAAAATTTCAAATTTCACAATTTCGCAAAAAAAAAGGCAAAATAACTAAACAAACAAATAAGTATAAAAACGACAAACTAAGCAATAAATAAACAAACAAATACATAAGGCAAAAACCAAAAACTAAATAAATAATAAATAAATAAACCAAACAATAAATAAATAAATACAATAAATAAAGACCGACCAATAAAATAAATGAAAAACAGTGTAGGCTGCCCATTTTATAAAAACAGCTACCTCATTAATAAAACTCACTCAAAAACCTTCTCAAACAGCTCTACAGCAGCCTACAGTAACAGAACCCTCCAAATAAATAAAATAAAAATGAGAAATTCCACCGCTCTTCATGTGGTTTACTTCAACCGCAAATTCTCTTATCTAAGGGCTTTAAAACACCTTCATCAAGCTGACCGGAAGTGGATGATGAGAAACCAACAGTTGTTATCATCCCCAAAACAGAAAAAACCACTCACGACATCAAAAAATGGGAAAACCCTTTCGCATAGCCACCTACGACAGCAAGATTTCAAACAAGGTCTCGTTTTACGCGATATGTGAAATATGAAAAAAGATTTTGAGCAGTTCGCATTTAAATAGATCTAAATTTCAATTGTTAGACCGTTCGAACCGTTCGTTTGAAAATTTGAAACTATTAAAAACGCACTAGTGTGCAATATTTATGAAACAGATGACTCCTAAAGATCCAATAATTTTGAAACAAGTTCTTTGCATTATTTATGAAGAGAACCATCCAACGTTAGTGTGCATTACTTTTGAAACGAGTTCTCTAGAAAACTGTGCACCATTTATGAAATAAATTTGTTCGACTTTAGTGTGCATTAATTCTAAAACGAGTTCTCTCCCGTGAATTATTGATGGAATGAATCATTCAACATCAGTGTGCATTAATTTTGAAATGAATTCTATAAACTGTGCACTATTTATGAAATAATTTATCCAAAGCTAGCATGCATTAGATTTGAAACGAGTTTTTTTACAAGTCTGTGCATTATTTATGAAACGAATTCTATGGGAAATCTGTGCATTATTTTTGAAATGAATCATCCAACGTTAGTGTGCATTATTTTTGAAACGAAATCTCTACAAAACTGCACTGTTTGCAAATTAAGCCATCCGACATCAGCGTGCATTAGTTATAAATTGAATTCTCTACAAAACTGTGCATTATTTATGAAATAAAGCCATCCAACATAAGTGTGCATTAATTCTGAAACGAATTCTCTACAAAACCGTGAATTATTTACGTAACAACCTCCCGATTTACAGGACCGACATTTATTTCTAAACCATATCCCCAACTGAAGATCAAAAGTGAAAAATTCGAAATCAGCGAACGTTTTTCCAAAAACCGTTCGACCACCAAGACGTTCGGCAAACGAGGTGATTCAAAACAAGAAACAAAAGGCAAACAACATAGTTTTCGAGCCTGAAAAGAAAAAAACATTTTCCAAACGATTACCGAACCAATAAAAAAATTTTCCACTGGATTGTCACTGACAAGGCGAAACCCAAAGCCAACGATTTCTCTCTCTCTCTCTCTCTCTCTCTCTCTCACTCGCACACAACACGTACTTACACACACGACACAAACAGACACACACACACATTCGACTTATTCATTACATTTTCTTTATTTTTCTTCTAATTTATATCTTGAACCAGCTGACACAAAAGTCAACAAGTGCACCGATACGAACGACCAACAGGTCAACGTGGCAATCAAAAAAACTCCCAACGACAAACTAATTCGCTTCCCAAACTAATCCGACGAGTTTTTTCTTCTTTTTATTTTACAAATGGCGGATTCGGAGGAAACCGTTACGAGAACGAGAGAGAGAGAGAGAGAACAAAACTACGATTCGAATTCGATTCTTTAAATATTTGGTTTCCTTTTTGTTTTTCTAGTCTCCCTCCTCCCGTTCGGTGTTTACTTACCGTTATGATGATGACTCAAGTTGGGCCGACAGGAGAAGAATCACACAGCACAGAACACAACCCGTGCACGTGAAGCAAGGAGAAGACAACACAACACAACACAACACGACACACAATTTGAAACTAGTTTTTATTTATTTCGACAGCTAAATCCAACTACTTGACGAAAATCGTTTTGTCACCGAACTTAACCGAAATCCCCTCGTCATTTTTACCTTTGGCCCATCCAAAATTTTTTTCCCTTTTTCACTAACCACAGCAAAACTGAAAAAACCGAACGGCTCATCCGTTCACTATGACAATCATTATCCTCGGATTACTATTTTAAAATTACTAACAAATTTTTCTGGTTTAAACCGGCGACGCGAAACGTACACAACTCGTCCTGCGATCTTGCTAAAAATCAACTGAAGTGTTTCTTCCGTTGAGTCGAGCGTTGAAGGAATAAGAGAGAGAGAGAGAGAATCACGAATATACTGATAAAGAGAGATAGAGTGAGACAGAGAGAGAGAGAGAGAGAGAACTCGACGCGAGCCAGAACGCGGAGTGGGGAGCGTGCGATATACACAGCGCGAGAGAGAGAGAGAACGAACGATGAAGTATAGAAGGCGGTGAGAAAATGGTTCATGTGGAGCACTTCATTAACGAAACAAATAACTTCGATACGTGAATTAAACGTTTTTTCCTCTCTCTATTTTCCTTTCCGTTTTTTTTTCAACAAAAAATTTCGCTTTCATCCAAGTCGAAAATTGTTTTCCTTTCTTTTTTCCCTTCTCCCTCCTCCCCGCAAAATTCATTGTTCTGTTAATTAGTTTCTTCCAGAGAAACAGATTTTCAGCTACCATTGAAAACCGGAAAATTGGGAAAATTCCATTTTGTCCTTCTCTCAACTGAAAATATATTCAGCTCAAAAGCAAAAAACCTTAAAACGGCAAAATATCACACAAAATGCTTGGATGAGTGTAAAGACATAGGCTTCCATTCCTCCCACCACCCCAAAACCGATGAAAGAAGCATTTCTCCGTGAATATCAATTTCCGATTGCTGATTTAAGACCGATGTCGGCAAATTAATCACGATATACAAACACACGCACCTCGAAATGAATATATTCCCATCAAATAAATACTATAAATAATGATAATAATATAAACGTCATCGAACCTAACTTCGTTCTTATGCGAGTGAACCCGGGGCCAAACCACCGAATGCATGCCGAGAGAATGGATTACGAAAGAAAGGAGTTTTTGAAGAGATTGAAGAATCGTTATTTCGGTCTGATAAATCGCGTTCTCAACCTGTCAGGTACGTACCTTGGAGTTCGCATAACAATCACCATGGGCCTAAAATCGTTTCCCGTCAAGCTTAAGACCGAACTTCGAACTTGGGAAATCTTATTTCGCGATTAATCCGCTGAGCTTTTTAAGTTTTTAAGTTTAAGATGACATTGTTTCTTTTATGTTTTTCATATAAGGTGACAGAGTTTTCTTACATTTCCGTTAAGAAAATAAATTTATTAATTAAATCGATAAAGGTAGCGTCGAAACAAACAAATTGAGAGTGTGCATTACTTTTGAAATGAAGATTTCTTCCAATTAGAAGATGAAAGTGTGCATTATTTACGGAATGAGACTCTTCTATAATGAGAAAACGATTTTAGAAGAGTGATCTATTTCATAAATAATGCACATTCGTCGGATGAACCCGTTTCATAAATATTGCACAATTTTAACGAGAATTCATTCATAAGTAATGCACACGGCATAGTAAGATGAAATCGTGCATTAACTACGAAATGAAACATTTCATCAACACGATTTTAGATGAGCGATCTATTTCATAAATAATGCACACTCCTCGGAGGAATTCGTTTTATTAACACTGCACAATTTTAACAAGAATCCATTTCATAAGTAACGCACTCTGAACAACATCTAGTGTGCACTACTTTTGAAATGAAGTCTTCGTGAAAGTGTGCAGTATTTATGAAACGAACGAGCCTAAGATTTATGACAAATCAACTAGGCATGAGAAACAGATGAGAGTGAGACAAACGAACGTCATCTTCTGCTTTCATCATGAAGGAGATGAGTTGATGTGTTCTCGAGTTATTAACTCGCATACCTCTGCGTACATACATTATGTACATAAATAGGTTATGCCAGTTTCTCGTTCGTTATGGAACGAATCTCTGACGTCGTCCAGCCATTTCCTGGAATTATTTTCGTGAGATACATTTCTTAAAAATTTTTATTTCATTTTAGAAAAAAAAATTAATTGACACTTAATTTGTGGAACGATTTATCCAGCTATCACTGACATTCCTTGCCGTGAGAATCATAGAAGGCGGTGGATTTACGTGTTGAAATTATCTCTACGGTCAAACACCGCGTTCGATCTTAAAACCCATCGAACGTCCATCTGAGGGCTTTGGTACCACAGATGGAGCCCCTGGGGTTCTATCAGGGGTTTGGAGTATTTTTTTGCTGATCAGGTTTAGGGGCGAATCGTAATTTTGCTGATCAGGTTTAGGAGATGTAGGACAGGGGATTAGTGTATTCCCTTAATCCATCTTGGAAATTTCAAGGATTAAAGGATCTTCTCCTAATCCTCTCGTAGAAGCTTTTTGTCTGATCGAATTGATGTCGTTAAGCAAACCTAATTAATTGGACCTAGGTAATTGAATTGGTTGGAATGTCAGGTATCGGCGAACCTAAATTTCCTTCATAGTTAGTATGTCAATAGCTAAGAAAACTTTTAGAACTTTAGGGTTAAGTACGGGGTGGACAGTTTCACAACACACAAGTACCAACACGACCTCAAATAGAATACAACACTTTAACTTTATTACTATTGTAAAGTTTACTCAAATTACGAGCTGAATATTTTATAAACTACCCGGTAAATGTGATAAATATTCAGTAATTTATCACAATAACCAAAATTAGTTTGTGATTATGAATAATCGCCGGAAATTGTAAATATTCGCACGATTATTCACTTTAACGTGGCATATACGATACTACTTTCCGGTTCAAATAATTCTGTACACTCACGAAAACCTCATTTCAAAAGTACTGCACACTAGATTTAGTTACCATCCAGTGTGCATTATTTATGAAATGCATCATCCTTCTAAAATCGTGTTGTCTATCCGTAGTTAATACCAAATTTCATTTTACGATCCAGTGTGCATTATTTATGAAATTGGTTCTTGTTAAAATTGTGCAGTGTTAATAAAACGGATTCCTCCGACTAGTGTGCATTATTTATGAAATAGACCTTTCTTTTAAAATCGAGTTCTCATAACAGAATAGTCTCATTACGTAATTAATGTACAATTTTACCTTAGTATCGCGTGTGCATTATTTATGAAACGAATTCTCGTTAAAACTGCGCGGTATTAATCAAATCAATTCCTCCACCATTGTGCATTATTTATGAAATAGATCGCCCTTCTAAAATCGTGTTGTCTTAATCCGTAGTTAATCCACAATTTCACCGTACCATCCAGTGTGCATTATTTATGAAACGGATTCTCGTTAAAATTGTGCAGTATTAATGAAATCTATTCCTCCGACGAGTGTGCATTATTTATGAAATAGATCGTTCTTTTAAAATCGTATTCTCATGATACAGACTACTGGAGGCCTTGCTTCGTAATTAATGCACACTTTCATCTCAGATTTGTTTCATAAATAGTACTCAACCTGAAAAAAAACTTCATTTCAAAAATAATGCACACTCTGTAAGTGTTTGCTTCAACTCCTCTTTGGTTAATCACACGTATCTAGAAGTTCTACTCAAAGTTAGGGCTGGAAAATTTTCAACCCCCATTGATACAGTCGTAAAACACCCCAAACATCCAAAAAGAGAGGAAGAAGTCTTGCTAAACTTTTTGTGGGCCCGAATTTTTGATGTTATAAGTAAGGCATTGAGAAAGCCTAACTAACAAGAGGATTAGCCTAAACAGTCTCAACCCTCACCAATTTTGGGTTATCACATCCCCTTTAACATGTTTACAGAACCTTATTTCTAGACTACCATCATCACTAACCTAAATTATCTCCAAGCTATGATGCTGATTCTTGAGCTACTGAATCCATTCATATAAATAGGCTAGAAACGACAGAGACTAACAAACTAATGTCGGCATCCATTATTATTATTAATCGAAACATTCTGGACTATTGCAGTCAGAGAACAAGTTCCAACAAGTCGCAACCTCATTACAAGCGAGGGATAAAACAAATTTAGTGAATGAGTCTGCATGGTCCAGACGAGAGTTAAAAGATCCCGAGTTGGCGCAAAGAACGTGGTTAAAGACTTTTAAATGAATTTATTAAGCGAGTTAGAACATTTTTATCAGGTTTTCAGGTTCTATTTAATAGGACTATCTCGCTAATCTGGATATTTATTTGGCGACGCAACTTGTAAACGAGAGCAATTAGTGTTTGTTATAGTTTTTGCTTTTCCAGCGAATTTTTGTCTGTAATGCAACCTTAAATGACAAGGTACCAAGGTTGTTTCGATAAAAGACTTCTTACCTGTCACACACTCATTCAAGTCTTATTAATATTTACAAGATTAGCGTTTTTTAGACTTCAATCATTCAATTTAAATAATTAAGCGCTCTGTTTTTTAATTATGTGTGCGCGCGCGTCCTTTTCGTTTGTTGTTGTTGTTATAGTTGTTGCCATTCAGGTTTCATTCACGCCGATTTTTGACGTGTCCGGAGTTTTTGTGGGCTTCTTCTGTGGGTTTTGAAGTTTTGAAAAAGTCGCCATGGGAAAAACGGTGGCTAAGGGCTAGAAATTTGATTTATGAATCATGTCGAATTGGTTTTTCATTTGGCTTTTTGTTAATTATGGCGGATCACATCTTTGAACTTTGACGTTGTGCGGAGCTTGGAAAAATGACACTGTGGCTGCACCAGGTCGTTTAAATGGGTTACACGATGATGGATATACGTCAGGAAATGTTGGAGAGCTGTGTGGTTGTAGGTGTGTAATGATTTAGAAAATTAGGAAAGTGATCTTAGATAACTAATGTCGTTAGACATTCCTTCCGAACCAAAAGAAAATTGAAAAGTTCAGAAACTGTTTCCTAAACACATCTCACTTTCTCATCCGGTGACTATGTCCTCGGAAGCCTCTCACTCAAACACATTAAATTAAAATTAAATCTGTGTAACATTTCGTCTATTTGTTATCGATTTCGTGCATGAACTTGCCCACAAAGTATAAACTACCAATCACCTGAGGATCTACGAGAGGATTAAACTCAATTGATTTCAATCGCTGATAAGTCTGATTCCGGAAGAGCGAGTATTAACCCGACCATTTCCGGTTATGAGAGATCACCGAGAAAATTCTTTTAAATCAACCCCCAGAAAAAGGATTCAAATCGCTCGCTAAACAAAGTCAACACTGGTGTCTAACCCACAAACTAATCAAAGACTTCATTTTGGATTCAAAAGACGGCGGATAGGAAGGAACCCCGAGGTGTGGACGTGCACGTTTTTGTCTCCCAAATATTCTAATTATGGAAACTCATAAAAATCTTTAGGCGTCGAAAGGAGGGCCCTCTTCCTCTTCCTCCTCCAAAAGACATAAAATCGATTGGCAAGCAGTAGCCACACGTGATTAGGATTAGTTTACGGGTCCCTTCTTCAAAAAAAAACTCGACAGAACTTGCGGATCCACTTTTACGACACGCGCGAGTGGTATGAAAACTCGAATGGAATTTTCACGTCCTCGGAAAAACCTGAAAAGGCTTTCCCTCCTCCTTCCCGCGAAAACTATTTAATTACTTAGAACTTTTATGTGGAACGTGTCACTAGAAACTGAAGAAGAAAACACGAGGGAGATAGAAGTAGATTCATTAAAAACGCCTTGTGTGTGGTGACCTTTGGACTAATTGAAAATCCACATCTCAGGCATTCAGGTACGGGTGCCAGATACGAGGTCAATGTCAAAGTATTGCAAGTTTTTCTTGTTTTGATGATTTCACGAATTTCGTAACACAAAAACCCTTCTTCCATCTTCTTCTTCTTTATACTCTCTCCTTCCATCTTTTCCGAGTAATCATTCAACTCACTTATCTTCTCCTCCAATTTCAAGACCCTCTTCAACTTGTTTCGTTGACCTGTTTATTTGGTTTCTCTCTGACCTTGCTATACCCTTGAAACATTTCTCGTCTATCTTTTCACCAAACTTGTTCTCTACTTTTCATTTATTGAAACAGTTTAAGCTTTCTCCCCGTTTTCATTTTTCCTTTTCCTTCTTCTCAAAACCTCTTCAATTCATCATCTTCTTCTTATCATCCTTTGGTTTCCTCTCCTTTTGTGTGACTGATTGGTTTTGTTTCCTTACTTCAATAAGTTACAACCCTTCAACATTTCCTCTATTTCCCGTGACTTCTACTATCATTCCATCCGCCTATTTTCTTGCTTTGTTTCTGCTTCTGATCACCCCGAACCTTTAGTCTGACTTCCTATCTCTCAGTTCCCTCGAGTCTCTTCTCTTCATTCTCCCTCCTATGACATTCTTTGCTTCCAGCATCTCTAACTCACATTCCTTCCTTTGAAGCTGTTCAGTGATTAACTCGAAATCCATTTCAGTTAATTAAAAATGAAAGAAACTGTTGGAAACAAATAAGCGGCGAAGCAGAAAACTTCAAAGGGTTTCAGCTACGAAATTGATGAACTAAATTGAATCATTCACAAGACAAGAATACAGAGAATGAAATAGTTATATGAATGACTAATCAATCACTGTAACAGGCAAAAAAAAAGAAAATATGACTGATGCGAAACCTACACACGTTTAAAATATCAACCTGACGGTGGAAAGACAGAAAGAGAAAATCGAAGAAAGAAAGATAAGAAAGAAAAACAAAAGCAAAGTCGGTCATTTTCAAGGAGAACACTTATAAATAACTTTTGCGCTCAAAATGGCTTCGGTCTTCATTACAGAACTGTTTGTTTTAATTTAGACTGCCAAGAAAAGCAGTAATTTTAGGTGGAAAGCGGAAATTCAAGTGAAAGACGTTCTAAAGAAGACGGAAAGAGGAGAGGTCCTGAGAGGTTTCCATCGACAACAGTTCAAGGTGATTTTAAATTTCCATTCAAAATCAATTAGATAAAAGAGAGAGAAAAAAAAACGCAGGCGTGACGACTTCAAGGTACACGTACGCCGACGCTGACCTGTCCATCAGCACAACGTGAACCAGTTCGACCGGACGCTTCAAAAATATTGACAGACACCACTCTTTGGTGGGCCGCTTCAACCCAAAACCAAAGACAAAACGAAAATAAAAAAAATTCGAAACGAGCCAAAGCTCTATATTAAACCTACTTCCGGTTTCTGGAAATTCCTCCTTCCTGTCAGCAGCCCAAGCTTCATCCTAACCTCGTTCAAACAAATAAAAAAACCTTGCGCGACAGTTTGACGTAAGCATCCGGGAAATTCAAAAAAAAAATTTTATTATCCCGGGAAATCTTGAAAAATGCGAGGAGGAGTTGCCTTTCCCGAGCTTTTCGGAAACTCCAAGTCATTGAAAACCTGAAATGACGTCACATTTTTATAAAATCCAAACATTTTCCTCTTCTCCTTTCCTTCCCTCACATTCTCAGAATCATATCCTGTCTTCGTTAAGCCAAAAGGAAAATTTTTCGAAAACGAAGACTGTGGAAAACTTTCCACTAACTTCGTCGTTTTTAAATTAAAAAAAGAAAAAAAAATTGAGCGTGGCTGCTGCCAAAGGGTAATCGGTCCCCACATAATAACCTTCCCTGTCAAAATCGTCTGTCTTTCCTTTCTTTCACCCCCAAACCGCCTTCTAGTTTTATTAAAAATTTTGATGCCAGATAATATTTTGTTTTCTCTTCCTCCGACATTTTCTCACCTCAACAACTTCATTCCCAAACTTCCGCGTTTCTTGTTTGCCTTCCATGTTAGATTGAAGGGTGGTTCATGACAAACCAAAGATTTGCGGTTTTTTGTGTAAAATATGAATCACCGAAGATGTATAAACAGCTACCAAAACCTTCCCCAGGGTCCGGAGGAGAACACTCCAAACCTTAGAGAAACCATGAGAGTTCGATGAAAAGTCACCGAGCTAGACTACTTAAAACATGTCTCGAAAACCAGGAGGTCGTTAATAAGTTTAATTAACTCACTTACCGAACACTGATTTCCAGGTCTTAAAAAACTACCAAGGTGGCCCTGTTGATTTCCTCCAGCCCTAGGCCATACATTTGCAGTCTCGTTTCCCGGTCGATAGTCCTCCGATGATTTCTTCACCCTTCCACTTTCCCTTCCTATAAGAGAACACAAAAAGTTTTGATTTCACGACTAAATCCTTCCTACAAGTCCGACGGTCAACTGACGTAGTTGAAATCAAGAAAACCTGTCAACCGACACCATCACCTTCCCATCTCAAACACCTGACAACGTCTTTAACACCTCCCTTTCCCTCTTTCTTCGACAACCGTGTGACGTCGGAATTTTTTTATTTAAATGTCTGAGGCCCATGATGATCTGACATCATTTAAATCTTCATTTTTACTGGTTCAAACAACTCTCGACGTTTCGACGTTGACGAATGACTTGGGCGAAAAAATTTTTTTTGAAAAAGAACCAAAGACGCGCTCTTCCCTTTCACGGGGAAGGGAGCCCCCTTAACACTTTGAAATTCTGGCCTCACAAAACTACTACCACCTCCAAAGGTGACACTTAAACGGTCCATTAGTCTCCAAGTTTCCGGTTTCGTTTCTAATTTCAAAGAAAACTCTCAAATTCCTTTCTTTTAAAGAATTCTTCCTAGTCTTGTGACATCTCCTTATATTTCAATCAATTGAGTCACAGATAAACATCGAAAACCTTTAAACTCCGACCAGTAGGTTTAAAATACCCACAACTAGTAGCTCATAGGTATCTCAAGTCCCTAAAGTACATTTCAGGTGCCACAATCTATTCCAAACTAAGCTATCCAAAGCTAATTCACTTGTTACATAAGTGTGACACAGGTTAAAATTAATAACATCGACCATCCAATTCAAAATGAAGAACAAAACAACACAAATTAGACGTCATACCAATCTCATCTTCTTTTCTGGACTAACTAGAGAAGTTATCTACCTCAATGATTATGGCGGATTAGATTCTTTTACTCTAACGTTTGAAAAAGAGCTTGCGATTCATTAAACTTTGATCTGAGATCGTCTTGAAATGTAATAGTCCATACTAACCTAACAGCAAAAAATCTCACCGTCGTTAGTCGGTGTCATATCCGGACTATCCGCATTCTTTCATTAATAAATCAAAAACGAACGAGATCATCTACCTCCATCTTGAGTGTATTAGCCAAGAAGTAAGAACTTACCGAGGAACCTCCTATCGGGAGGAGGAACTTAACACTTAAAAACTTGATACAAGTTCTCAAAATCATTTTTCTTTTGGCACCGAAACAGGTTAGAAACCCTATCCTAAAATCGAGGCTAATCATCTAGTTCTACCATGACTTTGCCAAAGTAAAAATCGTGACACACATGAATCATCCAAGACGTTGGAAATCAAGGCTCGCGAACCAACCACCACCCCAACAATCTCCTTTCCATCCAAACAACCAAAACAGGGATGAAATCAGAACCAAGAGAATAGCCCAACAACGACCCTGACAACGTGTTTTAAATTTGAATTCATCTACAACACCATCTCTCGATATTTATATTAAAAATTAAACTGCTGTCGTTATTGTTTGATTATTACAAACTGCTACGGCAGGAATGAATTTACGAAATAAGATAAATAACAGAGAGAGAGAGAGACGAGAACGAAAAATAAATAAATAAATAAGAAGTTTTTCCCTAATTCAGAACATTTATTAAAATTTTTATTGAACACTTCTCAATAATATATTTATTTAAAATTTATTGATTTTTTTATTAAAGACCATTTTATGTATCTATTAAGAATTTATTAACTTAAAATCGTATAAGATGAAGAAATTACTTACAAAAAAAAATATGGAAACAAATTTTAAGTGGATGGTGACGTAATAAAATTGATGACGTGGCAAAAGGTAATTAGGTGAGATTTCAAAAGTGTTGATTGGCTTTGAGTCTGTCGGAGAAACGTGCTCAAAAAGGAAAGAAAGAATGTGTTGAAGGAGAAGGAGGAGGAAGAATTGTCTGCTCGCTCGAACAAATAAAGCGAAAAAAAAGGACAAAGTAATTTGAAACATGAAGCATCGTAGGTTTGAGTTGGAAAATAAAAGGAAAAAAGAAAGAACGTCGAGGAAATTAAATGAAGAAAAACTACGAACCGGAAAACAAAATCGATGGAATGAGAAGGAGAACTGTGTCAGACTGACAACAGGTGAACGTGGTTATAAAACAAGAGGTTGTAAGCTCGTTCGAGGACGCTTAAAAGGTTGAAGGACGACAAAGACAATGAGAAAGCCATTCGGTAGCCATTTTCTTTTACACGACTTTACATCAACACTTATTTTATAGTATTATTGAAAAGTTATCGTTATATCATGGGAATATAGCGTTTTTTTCGAATTATGACAAAATTCTAGAAACTTTAGAAACAATTGCGACCAACGTTTCAATTAACGTCACGTTCGTATTAGCTTATGCTGTGCGTCAGCACTTTTCTTCCTGTTTTTTGGCACACATCTCAATCGAAACATTCTTTAAAATCCTGACGGATTGACTGACAGCTTTTGATGCAGCCCAACACGAGTCTGTGCGTCCACGACATCTCAAAGTTCAAATGTTAAGTCCGATGAACTTTTAACGCGGATCCGGTTTAGAACGGAAGCGACCCGAACAGTCAAACGTATCACACGACGTCCTATTGGAACCAAATGAATCGTTCAAGTGACACCACCACACATGAAGTCTTTTAAAAAGTTCTCATCTGTCTTCCCAAATTTATATCTCCCAAGAAAACAGAGATGTTTTTTCTGATACAACACACTTCCGGAGATACGATCAAAATCTTGAACACTGAAGGTGAACAAGACAGTAAAAATCAAAATTTCCTAATTCAGAAAACGTGTCCCACAGGGGGCGACATTATGGTCCCACGTTCGATATTTTGATTACCTCACTCCAAACAACAGGTACCAACCAGACTACCTTGTAAGAATTAAAGACCAGAAGACACAAAACACTACAGCTCGAAACAGAGGCATCGAACCTATCACAGACAAAAACAAAACTCATTTCCTCCCTCCTCACTCCCATCTACCCCCACAAAAACCAATCACGAAGGAAAACATCACGAAGAAAATCACGAGTCAATTAATTCAAAATTTAATTAGAATTTAATTAATTTACACAATTAATTTAATCAACTAAATAATTATTAATAATTAAAAGGAACACTTTTCTCGGTGGAGGGACACACGCTGGGAGGAAAGCGAAATTCGAGACTTCAAATTCGAGAACATAATTAAATCGGGGATCTCAACCACCCTTTACTGCTCCCACCCCCATCCACAACCCCCGTTCCAGGCATTATTTTCAAGAGACACTAAACAAATCCTACATGAATCCAGTTTTCCATTTTTTTTTAAATTCTTTCCGGCCGGAAATGGGAAACTTACAAAAAATTTTATTTTTCCTCTTTTAACTTCCTCCCCACCCCCGTCGCCTCCCCTGAGTGCTAATGAAGCCTCATTTTATTTATTTATTTTAATGATCGTTTAGTTAATTACGTCACGCAAGATAAACAACAAAAAGCGGGAAGGAAAGTGACACACTGAAACAATCAGTTTTCCCGCCAAAATTTAAATTTCGGATTTCTTTTCTAGTCGCCGCTTATATTAATTATACTCTTCCTCTCCTCTCAAGAGATAACTATTACGAAATTGATTATTATGACTTAGTCGAGGTTTTATTTTATGCGTTTCACATAAAACCTATCCCCCTCCATCCCCTCAAAATGATGGAGTTTCCACCAATGTTATTGAAACGAAGTGAATACGTCTTTTTAGGTTTCGAATCTCTCCAGTTTAAGAAGACGTAATCTAAAGACTAATTACAATAGAGTGGCTACCTTCTTAGATTTCTTAAAACCAAAAAATTTTCTGGATGAAGTAGGAATCACACAAATTCCAGATGGCGTAAGAATAATCCGGATAAAAAAAGACCTTAGACATAATAGATATTGATAATATTTATAAGAAGTGACCCCTTCCCAAAAAAAGGAGAAAAACTGCCGGAAATAATGTTCAAATTGACACAGACCGCCAATCATGTTGAGTAATTTAGGTTAACAGTCGTAACACCGAATAGTCTAACTCCGTTTTAGGCATATTTTATATCACTTTTTCGAGTTTATATTTATCTACTGTCAGGCTGTGACACGAATCTTTCAAATTAAGCAGACAACCCTCGACAAAGTTTCGACAAGACTCAAGGACGAAAAAGAGGCTTTGAACGTGAAAGAACCACACTCTGCGAGGTCTGATAATTAAGTTTGTGGGTTCATCCCTGGGGAAGTCTCGGATCGACAATCTCATCATATTCCTCCAACCCCCAGCCAGTCCTCACCCGACTGATTAGACCGATTGTTTCGATTTTCATCATTTCAAACATCTCTGTTTCCCGTTTCATGGGCTCGCCACACTCCATGGTTTCGATGCATCAATACCAACTTTCAAAATTATTTTCCGAGATCCTTCATACCGGTTACAAAACTCAAAAGAAGAAAATCTGCAAGTGAAACCGATGCTCACAAACTGAAGAACAAAACAACAGCACACAAAGGAGGTCGGTGCGAACGTGGGCGTTTCAGCCCCCCTCCCGTTAATTTTGAAATTTGTAAAGAAAATTACGTCACGACCAACGCATCTACAAGGACGAATAACCCCCAGCCCCCAAAGCTTCCAAGTATCATTATCAGCATCCCACCCCCAAGAGTAAACCTGACAAATTGGAGTTGTGGAAGCAGAAAAAATTAAGAGACAAGTCAATTAAAGATGGAGGACGGATTCCAAGAAAAACCGTTACCAAAAAAACATAAACAACAACATGGCGGATTCGAATGATACTTAAATTATTTTTCGAGTGAGCGGTGGAGGAGGGGAGTTAAGAATTTTCCATCGGTATTCCCTGACTCGAAATTTATTTTTTTTTAATGACTACAAACAACTGTCTCGGGGAGAATTTTCCCGCCATCTTTTTCATCGCTTTCTGGATTATCCGGATTTTTCTTTCCACCCTTTCCGAAAAATTCGAAAGGGAATCTAAAACATAATCTGTGCTTGTTGCTTTCCCTCAATTCTGTCTCGTGTCCTCTCTCTCTCTTCATTCCCATCTATTGTGGTTGGTTTCTAACTTAATTGAAACAAACGTCATAGATTCGGATTCGTATTTCTACTTCCTTCCTCCCTTCCACTAATACGCAACGTGTTTCCCCAAAGCACGTGTCCTTCCACGTTTTCCCATCCTCGAAACGAGTTTTTCCTTCATTTCAATACGTTTTCTCACCTCTCAACACCATCGAAGATGTTTTCACCTCTCACTTTCAATGGTTTCTGCCCTGATTCCCACCCCGAAGAACGTAACAGTATATAAAGTCCTAAATATCAAGAAGGAAACAAAATTCTTTATGAAGATGAAAAACAAGACTGTCTGTCTCCATTGTTGGACTGTGATCTCCTCTGCCTCCCACCGCCTTCTCTACCCCGGTGCTTCTTTCCCTCCGTGATGAAGGAGGCGTCTATTTTAATTTGCACTTATTTCCAATTATTTCACCTTGAAAGGAAGAAGTTGAACACACAGACAAAAAAAAAGCTTTTTGTGTTGAATATTTGAAATTTTTTCGAGTGAATAACAACAACATCATCACCTGAGGCGTTTTTCCTTTTTTTTTTTGTTTTGCTTGAATGATGGTTAAATAAAAATAATTAACGCACGGTTGAATATTCAAAATGACGCTCAGCGCCGACTCTTGAATGACAAATTAAACAAATAAAAACAAACAAAACAAAAACAAAAACACAAATTCTTATGGTAATCATACGGCCTACGAATTCCAATCAAATTCCCCTTTTTTTGCTTCTGTTGGCCTGTGGTGTTGCCTGCCCCCGCCAGGATCCCTGAACTTTGTACCTGAATAAACTCCGAAGGAAACTGGATTACTGATACTCCGTGACGGAAAGTGTTGTGATAGGTAATAAATAAATAAAAAGTCTTCATTATTTTTTCAAACAGAATTCGTGACGAAGAGTGTGCATTATTTATGAAATGAATTCCCGCACAAAAAAAGGTGTACACTATATACGAAATCGATCTTCACACAAAACTGTGCATTATTTATGAATGGAAATACTTCTAAAAATAATCAATTATTTAAAAATTGAACTGTTCAGAAAATAGCACATTATTTAGAAAACCCAATTTCATAAATAATGCACATTCTCATGAGAAACTCATTTCAAAAGTAATACACACTCCCACGAGGAGTTCATTTCAAAAGTAATGCACACTCCCACGAGGAGTTCATTTCAAAAGTAATGCACACTTTCAAAAGTAATGCACACTCCCACGAGGAGTTCATTTCAAAAGTAATGCACACTCCCACGAGGAGTTCATTTCAAAAGTAATGCACACTCCACGAGGAGTTCATTTCAAAAGTAATGGACATTTTCATGAGTCAAACAATATAAATGGCGGTAGAGGACACTATCACTATCCTAATTGGCGTTAAGTTGCGAAATCACCTGAGTGAGCACGTTCAGTCATTTCAAAATTGGTTGACCACAATAGGGGTTAACAGCACCTCCACCTCCCTACCTCCCCACTCCGTGACCACATCAAGAGCCCACAAGTTACGGTAACATACCCAGCTAATTAGTCCACACGTTATGGTAACTAAATAATCACAACGATTTTTTTTAATCATTTTTTTTATCATCATCCCGACTCCAATCCCAAACCGGAAACCGGTATAAAAATAATTATCACGATTCTGATGATCTGAGAGATGACCCGACGATGACACTATTCATGTAACAGACTACTGACTCAGACTGTCTCGTCAAACGTATCACACGAAACGCGGAAATCAAGTCAGAGCAGCTACATTAAGGACAGTGGTGAGCATAGCATTCTTCTCGAAATCATAAAACAAACGCGATACAAATCAAATTGCCACGGAGGCAAACCCGAGGATCGTTAATTCATCGATGGACACTTAGAAGTTTGGTAACGTGTCTTCATTCAATGGATTTTAAAATATTTCCGGTAGTAAAAATAATCCTTCGACGCCATAAATCCATCACCTCGTGTCACAGATTCCATCCGGCGCACTTTCCATTCGAGAGAGAAAAGATCCCCGTGTCAGCAGTTAACCCAATCCTGTCATCGTGGCACAACAATTTGGTTAAACACAACAGAACCGAACGCTTAAAATAAGTTTTGAGGGATGTAACTCGGCGTCGAATACTGATTTTTGAGATTTCCTTTAACACAACGATCGTCTCGAAAATTTTACAAAAAAGGACAAAATAGAAAGAAAGTAGAACCGAATCCGACTTAAACATTTTCCATATTTACGGAATAGACTAACAACTAACATCACTCACCCTTGTCACTCACAACCACCTCCACATAAGGATAAAGAGACCGACACCAACACCCGACTACAACATATCATTAACCCACAAACATATTCCAAGCTTTCAAAAACCTGTCACTTCAAAAACATACTCAAAAACTCACAACTCCTCTCAATTAGGCCAAAATTTTTCTTTCCAGGTATTCAACCCACCTAACCTAATCAGGTCAACTCCATATACTAAAAAATTAAACTCAAACTTTAACAACGAGTCAATTTACACAAAAAAACAATCAAATTGAATTGCAGGTCACCCAAAACTCAGGTTCACAACATAACCGTATCCTACATGCAAAAAAACCTGAAATTAAGTGGTTTAAAATGCACATCGTCCTAACGGAGAGATTTAAAAAGTAAGAGTGGTATATCACAGACTAAAGTTCAGTTGTGAATTAATTAATTACAATTTAAAAAATAATAAAAAACAAAATTAACATTATTAAACGACGATGCCAATTTAAAACCCATGTCATAAACAGAAACAGAAATCAATAACTTACCGATTTTGTGTAAAACAAAACCAAATTTCATAACCGCGTCTTGTCACAATCGCCGTCACAAAAAACTATTTCAGCAGAATTTTCAATTTTCTCATTGTTACTCTGAAAATTGAAATCAAAATAATTAAACCAAAGCTTCAAACCATCGTAATTAACCTAAATTTCAAGCGACAAACGTTCCACCAACATTTTTTCTTCAAAAATTCGTTTTTCGTTCTTTTTTTTGAGAAAAACGTAACGTTCGTTTTCCATTCGTTCGAAAACGGATTATTCAACTAGCACACTCTGGTGAGTTTTGCGTGAACTAACCGAAAACCGCCTTCTTCTCAGAACGAAACTACTTCAAATCTCCTTCCACGTACTTAATTAATACGTCATCTTGGACTTTATGAACCGTATAACATGAAACCTCTTTAAACGAATTACTTTCAACGTTATTAACTCTCCTTTTATTAAAATTTATTAATTTATTATTAAATAAACTCATGAAATAACCAGTTACGACTTTGAAAATTTAATTTTTTATCATGTGACGTTACTAGTTCAAATAAAATCAGGTTAACGTTTATGGTTTTAACGTTAATAATTTTTTTGGCGTGGAAAACTTGTAACGAAGCAAAGATTTACAATTAGCGGGTGAAAAATTATTAAAATAAATAAAATCAATGGCTGAAAATTATCTCGAGGTTTTTGGGGGAGATTTTGATGTCTATTTTAAAAACAAGACGGCCAACAACAAACGAGTTGATTGTTTCCAGATGCATTCTTTTAATAAAGTAAATAACAGACTTCAAGGTCGATATTATTTGTTTTTTAATTTTTTGAAAAGTTAATTATGTTTTGAAAATGTTGACAGCAAATTATTCTGAATTGGGATGCTTCGATGAACCGTTTGCCGTCACACTTTTTACAAAAATACGACGCCATGTAAATTAACTAAAAAAAATTAATTATTAATTACATGAAGTTAAGATCGCTGACCTAAGTGAGAACCAAGAGAAAGCCGGTTTTGCATTATGCCCACAAGATAAAATCTCGAGTTTTTAAAATTTTTTTAATATTTATCGACCGGATGCATCGAAATCTTCTCTTGTGATCCCCGCCTACTCCACTGTCACTACACACACACATCATTCATTGTATGTTTGTAAATTTCACACAACCAACCACAAGAGATTTCAACCAAACTTTCTCCATTTCATCCCATTCCATTGATTCACACCAAAGCAGTACCCCTGTGCATTACTTTTGAAATGAACTTGTTGAGTTATCATTGGTGGGGTGTATTCCCAATAACAGTGTGCATTATTTATGAAATGATTTTTGCACAGGAGTCATTTATGAAATGGACTTTAGTAAAAGTTGTGTACTACATGCAATAACAGACTTTCCATAAAACTGTGCATTATTTATGGAATGAATTATGTATAAAGTTGTCAATGAATTTATAACACAAAACTAAAAATTTTGTAAAAATTATTTATGAACTTATACTCCTGGCTAAGACCATAAACATTAGAAACACAACCCAACCCAGATCTTTGCAGTCAGTGATCTAATGGTAAGCAACCTTTTAACAACAGAACTCGTGATAACCCAGGTCACCACTCAAAATTTCATTTCAAATATTTAAAGCTTGCCCTTAAACGCTAATCCGTTTCCAAAACGACATACAAAATTCAATAAATAAATAAATAAACAAACACAACGAGGAATCCGTTGCGTAAGGTAAGCAAGCCTTCGCGACCTTTCACGTTTTAAGTTCCTCCTCCCGACCGACACCCAACATCCATCACTACCACCTTCCTTCTCTAACTTTTTTGTCGAAATCACACGAAAATTCAAATTCTTCAAAGGTCAACATTTTAATTCCTTTTTTTGAAATCCAAACAAGTTGCAAAATTATAATTACAAAATTTTTAAAAATAGAAGGAATCAAAATTTTTATTTGATTTCTGAAATTTTGTTAAATCACGATCTATTAAAATAGAAATTCTTCCGCGTGGGAATCTCGAAGAGGGATACAAGAAGGAAAGGAAAAGAGGAGATGGTGTCACCCTAATCAAACATTCACAACATATAGATAACAATAAATTCACAGTAACCAACAAAAAAACTTATATTCTCGATAATCATAAACATCAGCTCCTTAATTCACTATTTTGACAGTCGAAATATCCCTCCCTCTCCTCATTCTACTCATCCTTGTCCTGCCTAGTACCTCATTCTGAAAAGCCTGCAAATGTAAAATTGAATAATGCTTGAGACCCATATCAACTAAAACACCAACTATAAGAAACGAGCAAAGTTCCAACAAAACCTGGTGAGAAGCAGGCTATCGATTAAATATTCAACACAACCATGCAATCATTTTTCTACTCAAGGTTAGAAATGTTTATGTAAGCTTGAAACAAATGTAGCTATTGATCATGCGAAAGTGTACGTTGTGGTGCACAAAGTTATTTTAAATGTGTGAAAACAAATGTTGCATCTTGTCAAACAATTTAACATGTTCTAGTTGTTGTTCTTTTAAAATTACTTCGGTTGCATTCAATCAACAGCTTTTCTGTTGTCACTCCATGGTGGGAGGACTTGAAAAATCATAAGAACTGATAAATCGTGGGAAATGATATACTGTTGGAAGGTTTGGACACAAGCCCCAGATGTCTAATATGAAACTTTGTTTTGTTTTCAAAATCTTGTTTACTCAGATTATTTCATTCCTCATTCTATTTTCACTAAAATGTTTATATAAATGTTGAGCTATTATTAAAAACAATTCAACATGGGATTTAAAGAAATTTTTGTCCTTGTTTTAACAACAAGATGCTACTTAACAATTTTTTGATAACTATTTTATTGTTATCTATTGCTACTTGTTCAAACAGGTTACTGCTATACAAGACAATTCATGCACTCATGAATTCATCCATCATTCATATTTCCCTAACTAACCAGTTTTTCTAACATAGCTTCCCAAATCTACTTTAAATGAACTTGAACAAACAAAAGCTAATTAGCCTAATTGTCACATATTCACCCATGATACGACTTTCTCAAGTACAACCAAAACTACATTCAAATAATCCATTATTATACCATCAAAACAAACTATTTAAGGAATCCTAATGACACGCTACAAAACTCTAATCACTCTTACAAGAGGAAAAAAGGAAAAAGGCATAATAGACCTAAATCACATCAAAAGAAAATAATTTTACACTTACAGAAGGTAAAATTCACTCACCTTCAATCGCCATATTGTTTATAAAATCCGACGTGGCTCGAGATGCATGGCGATATATCGAATGATATCGAAGCCACCGTTGTAACGGTTTTTTTCAATTCCATGTCATTGAAAAACGGGATGATTTTCACGGCGATTTCTTTGTCGAAATAAATTTAAAAAATCACTGAAATCCTTTAGATATGCATTTTTAAGATATTTCTTTTTAATTTCAGATGTTGCAGTCACAGAAATCGAATGCTTGGGCAAACGACGGAAGATTTTCAAAATCATTTATACAAAGCATTCTTTGAACTAATCTGAAAAATTAAAATAAATTATGATTGTTATAAGCAAAAAATAAAATATTTCAGTTTATATTTATTTTGGAATAGTTATAAATCACAATATTTTAATTTAGGAAACTAAATTTTCTCAACATCAGAGGTACAGCTTCCAATACTCGAATAAATTTTTGAATTGATGGGTGTTGCTATACTATAACCTATTATTGTGCTTGTCCTGTAAATTGACATCTTAAATATAAATTAAACAAAGGTAACATTTTTATCAGTAAAAATATAATTTTTGCTTCTTTTTCAATAAAAAGTTCCTTCTAACTCTTCTCCTCCTTTATTATTTGTTACTTCTTTTGTTTTCTATTCTGCCATTTTCTTTTCTTATAATACCCATCTCCAATATTTTAATACATCACCCTCCTTGCTCATTACTTTACATTATGAAATTGCAGAAAAGTATTTATAACCAAATTGAATACTCCCATAATCGAGTTTTGATTTCTATTCTATTGTATTAATCACTTCTTCACAACAGTTTTAATTTCAAAATGTCAGTCTTTTACAATTTTCTGACTTACCTTTGAACTTCAACTGTATATTATATATTGTCTCCAACTGAGCAAATGTTTCAATAAATTATTATAGGCTAAGGGATTGAGTTAAATTTTCAATACAAAATTTATGAATTGTATAAAAAGAAAGAAGTTTGTATGAAGTTTCATGATAAACAATTATTCAGAAAATTATCTTGAAAACTATTAATAGTTTTGATATACTTCAAAACCTCATGTATTCATTCTTCATCTGATTCCGATATCAATGACATATCAACAATTTAGTATTGGAAGTGTATAGATTATTATTCGTTTAAAGATGTACAAGCTCAATCATGATTGTTTGCATAAAAACATTCAAATACTCACCAAATTTACATTTATCTTGATCAGTATTTCATTTCCTCTTTTTAAACAATGACACAATTATAAACTTCCTTCACTTGATGATTACACATATCTATATAAAACTTCTTAAATCACCTTAGCTCATTTTAAACATCTGTAAAAATAATATTTAATTGATATAAATAGCCATAAATATAAAATGATATTTAAGGATTTTGAAATGAGTGTTCAAGGTGATAACTGTAAGAAATGAAATCATTTTCATTTTATGGGGGGTTGTAAGTAGATATACATTCAATATTCTGGTTAATGAGCAAGGAAATACTCCCAGACGGCTAACAACACTGAAATTATTTATTTTGTACAAACCAACCCAAATCACACCAATAAACAAGAATAAATCTGTTCACATATCGAGTTTTAATCCTGTTTTCCTCGTCTTGAGTAAAAACAGGATTTATGAGATGACTTGAAATACAAACTATACTTTTGCTGGTCAGTAAGTATGGTCATGAGTTTAA
The DNA here is from genome assembly GCA_016920875.1 of Columbicola columbae. Classification (NCBI taxonomy): domain Eukaryota; kingdom Metazoa; phylum Arthropoda; class Insecta; order Psocodea; family Philopteridae; genus Columbicola; species Columbicola columbae. The sequence continues at coordinate 4,707,505 of JADMLL010000011.1, read as the reverse complement.
ATCCTTCTTCCACATCCTGATATACCCAGAAAAGGGTGAAAAACAGGATTAAAAACCACTGCCACAACCACTTTGCTAGTAAGTCACTTTGATAACTCAATCACAGGCCACCCATATAAGAAAATTAATAGTCATCTCCACCTAAAAAGAAGTGGAAGGCCCTTGTTGACTAAATCAATTAAAAGTTGGAGCTCTCTCCCACATCTTGTCATACTCGAAGATGAAAAACAAAACAAAAACTTGACTCACAAATAAATAACAACATTCTGCTTAACTCTATCCCCAAACAAATGTATAACCTTTAAAATAATTGATAACCAAGATAAGAAAACTGAAATCATGTATAAAAATAAAATAATGAACGTTAAGAAACAGGAGAATGTTTTCTAGTCAAGACTATCATGACTTTGGGTCTGTTATCTCAGATTTTTAAAAATTTACCTGAATTCTTGGAAATGAATCAATTTCTCTGTCCATAAAAATTAATTAAACAGTCCTGTCAACTTCTGTTGTGTACCAATCAGATAAACATTCCGAAAACTATACTTCTCATCTTATCTTCTCTCACATTAGGAAGTTGTTGTTTGTACTAGGTTTTGATTGAATTTGATATACAAATCCTGTGATAAATTCCATAAACTTTTTCACACCCTTTCCATCCAATCAGGGTCATTAAAACAAACTGATTTGGCGCATTTATGATGAAGAGACCTAAGGAAAACAGAAAACAAATTTGGTTTTAATTAATTAATCAATATTCGATGTCGTAGAAATTAAATATCACTCACATTATTGATTTTTTCTTCTCTCATTAAACTGTCTTCTTAATCTTTTTGCATGTTTACTTAAGATTTACTTTCTAATTAATGCCACAACACTTCTAAATACTTATCACGATCTTTAATCAATATTCTTGTGGAAGAAAAATTAAAAGCAAATCTCGTAAAGACGCTATAAACTTCGCCATATTGAATTTAAGAAGAAAAGCGATAACCTAACCCGCCAGAATGAAGCCAACCACCGGCGGCCATTATTTCTATTTCCACGACTTTCTTTTTTGGCAAATGAGCGTTTCCAGTTCTCCCACGACCACACAAACTTAATTTCATCTTTTTAAATCGAAAAATAAAATAAAAATCGATCACTGAGCATCAAAATAGTTACAATCTACATATAAATATGCAAACAACTCCGAAAGTTATTAATTCTAACAAATACCGACCTGAAATAGTAAAAAAGGTTCAGCCAAAACGACCGTTAATAAGACAATTAAATAAATATTTGTGGCATTATCCCCAAAAGCCAGGTAAAAAAAAAATTAAATATTTGTACCACACATATCAAAGCAAACAATATACACCGAGTTATGCCATATTCCAAACAAAAACCAGACTCCAAGCTCATTTTACTCAGGAAGGGGGGTAACATCCTAATTAAGCCCTAATTACAATTAACAATTCAGCTAACACACAACTCCCAAGTAATAAAATCCAAGATTGAGCGATTTCGACCCTTTCGCAGAGTTTGTTTATAGATTTAAAGCGCCGACATATGCATACGATATCGAATTTGATAAACGGTATCCAAAGAGATAGAAGGTTACTGATAACAGCCAACTGCTCTTTACTTGATAACTTTAGTTGTATTTCCGGCGCCCGTTCGAAATCCTCTTTCACCAGTTTTTCAGTTAATTAATTAAATTTGCGAGAATACTGCAGGATTAGAATTGAAAATAAAAAAAGGTATCCGTTCGTTCGGTCTAGTTTTTAGCTCATGTCGTTGTGATCGGTTTCGGGCGAGGAGAAAGAAAATCCGAAAATCCCGGTTATTTATTTTATTTTTATTTTGGACAAGGTGTGATTTTTATTTTCAAAATATTTTTATAAAAACCTTTCCTTTTGAAACTGATCTGAGTTTTGTTTTCAAATACCACGCTTCTTGTAAACTCGTGACTTTTATTTGTCTCGATTTTCGTTATAAATTTAATTATTATTGCTAATTAATAAATTTTGATAATTAGTTTAATAAAAAGACTTTAAGATAAGAGAAATTATGGTTGTGAAATTTTTTGTCACTCAAAAATGAGAATATCGAATTAAAAATTGGGAACCATTCCTTAAAAGGTAAACTGTTTCCGGTTGAACGAGATCATAGAGATCATAAACATCTCTATGGCTCGGGGGAGGAGTGTGTTAGAAAAATGAAACCACTGCCTTCTGGTTGGTGTTAAATTTTTGATTCCACTCCGGGAGGGATTATATTTTTGACGTTTTGAATTAAAACACGCAGACATTTGAAATTTCATCCCCCAAATTTGGTAATTTTAAACGAATATTCATCATTTTCAGGTAACGAACAACCCTCCGATGTCTTCGAGTTGAGGCTCGACGACTGAGAAACCGACAACGCGAGAAAATGTTTTGAAACAGAAAAAAATGAATTTCTCCAGTTTGTACGACGAAGCCGGCGCCTACACCGATAATTGGTGTCCAAACGAGTATACTGACGACTACAGGTAAGACTGTGGGGGGCTGGGGGAGCTTTCAATTCGATTTTCATCCCCTCTTCATCCATCCATAACTCCCGTGACTCTAAGAACATCTTCCATTACCAACTTCCTATTGTTACTGCCCAACTTTGCGTCAAACCGTCATCATGATGCCAACAGAATAAAACAAAAAGTTTTTCAATTAATCACTGAACAGACCAGCGATGATGACCACTTGAAGGTCAAAACACGGGCGAAACAAAAGGAAAAAACTCGAGATGACCTTTATAGTGAGTATTGATCCGGGTGAATTGTCGTTTCCGGTTCTAAAAAGAAAAACCTGGATTCGGCCCTGGGAATAAAATCAAAACGATTTAAGTGTCTCTAAACTGAGTCCTGGATTCACTCCAAATGCAGGGGAGGGGGAAGAGGGAGGGGATTCCTTTCAAAAGTGCGTCTGGAACCAATCACGATTTAGCAAAACATCTTCCGTCTTTCTCCAGTTCCAACTGGACAACTTCCCGTTTATGCTAAAGAGGCTTAAACGACATTCTGGTGTTCTCCGGAGGACTTCTTGGATTTGCGTCATTTCCGCTTTGCTCCTTTGGTCTGTTTTGAGAAAGATTCTAGAATTTGAGAACAAAGAGAGGAGAAGTAGTTAAAGAAGCTCTGAAAACAGATTTAAATTCTGTTGTGCCTTTCTGTTGCTCTAAAAGACATAATTTCCGGAAAACCTCGGTTTTCATGTTCTGGCGTTTCCGTTTCAGCTTTCTTTTGTCTCTGCTACCGAAAAGTATTCGTTTGGTTCTGTCTGTAGCTACTAATTTGAATCACTCATTTCTTTTTAGTTCTACCCGTTGACCAATTCAACCCGATACGGATTTTCTTTGAAAGGATTTCCAGTTTTCTGTTCAAATTCTTCTAACTCAGTTTTGTTACCATGAGTGCTGACATTTCCTCTTCTTTGATTGTTTTGTGCTTTATTTACACTTTTCAGCAATGCTCCTCACACTTTTTCTTTTTGTCTTTCTGTCTGCGTTTCCACTTCCTGTGTTTCAGTTGGGCACTACGCCACTGACTCTCACTCCTTTCTTTCTTCCAGTGAATGTTTTCATCCACAATTTATTAACTGAGTTAATTAGTAATTAAACTTGCTGTAGAAACCATACAGCACGATAATTTCGATTTGTTGGGGTGAACAGTCAAACTTTAAAAACGACTCGTGACAGAGATGACACCATAGCGAAGAGTGTTTGAGTTCGGTTTTGGGTTAGGTTTAAGGTTTAGGTTTGAGAAATGGGAGTTAGGTCTTGCAGTTTAAGAAGAACACGAAACGGTTGTTTGGTTAGAACGGCGTTAGATTAAGATTTAATGGCTGTCTGTAAAGTAAAAACCAGCAGACCTAATTTCAAACACCCCTTGTTGTCGACTAAGACGTATAACATTCCCAACAGCAGCATAAATCCTTCAAAACCTCCAAATCAGTTTGTATGACAAACATACTCCAGCACTCAAACCTCCAAATAGAAGACCAAAAACTTCTTCTCAACCTTTCTGAGAGTTTAGTAAATCGATATCCTCCCTCCTCCCGTTTATGTCTCCACAACGCTCCAAAAGTACGATTCCCACTTTCCAAAAAATTTCCAGAGCCCACAGCTCCAAACACATAACTCCTTTCTGCACTACAAACTCCCATCACTCTCATTGGTCAGTACAAAGAACCGCCCTCTGACATGGTTTCCCATTGGCTCAGATTTTTAAACTTTGCCTTTATAAATCCGTTTTCATGTTCAACCCTTAAAATTGGGCTCGGGTGACACGGGGGGGCTTACCGTCCCCATACTGATCAAATGGGAAAGGTTGCTCATTTTAAATTATTCCCGGATCATGTTTCACGAGGATTTTTAATGAAAAAAGTTTCAACTAAGTGTATCAACCGTTTTTTGTTGTTCTTGTTGTTTTTGTTGTTTTCCTTTTTTTCCAAACATATATCCGTGCGCGTATATGTGTGTCTTGTATCCTTATTTTATTTTGAAGTAGGGTCCACAAATTATCCACTCTATTCAAGGACCCTTGCTTCTCCTCTCTCTCTCTCTCTCTTTCGCTCGTTTTCTTTCGGCTTTTCGAGAATCAGTCGAGTTTCGTGTTTCGCTACCGAAAAATCATATTTTAAACAAATTTTCACAATATCGGTACCTACTTCAACAAAACTAAGTCAACCGGAAGTGTTGTGTATGTGCGTGTGTGTCTATAAGTGAAAAATTCGGTTTTTGACTAACACCCCCAAAAACAACCCCCGAAATCAATTTTATATTCAGGTTTGAACGAAATTGTGATTTATTTATTGAATATCCGTGGATGCTTCCAACAAATAAGAAACCATTTCCGGTTTTAAAAATTTATTGAATTTATATATTGTTTTGAGGCAATCCCAAATCTCATGCACATAATTTATTAGAACGATAACTTATGTGTTTGGTGTTTCGACCGTTCTGTCTGTATGTTCGGTTTGGAATTGAAAATTTTTTAATTAATTAACCAATTTAAATTTAATTAATTCATTTGCTGAAGGTTTTACTTCCTTCTCAAATAATCACAGTGGTTTTGTACCGTTCATCCAGCTGTCTGTGGGTTCGTTGGTCTTTTCAAACAAAAATACAAATTTCGAATTTCAAAAATCTAAATTTAAATTAAGCTTAAAATGAATTGATGCTTCTTCAATTTATTTAATTTTAATTAAATGTCTTCTTTGAAAGACATTTAAGAGAGGTATATAGTTCATCTGTCCGTTAGTCTGTCTTCTCGAAACTGAATTCCAAAAATTAATTTTAAAATTTCAATAAGTAAAAGACGTGTCAGCAGTTCGTCCATCCGTCTGTCTGTTTTATCAAAATTGAAGCCAACAATTAAAAATTTCGATTCTCAAACTAACCTAATTTAAATTATTATTTTAAGGCTTTGGGAGTGATAATTACTTCATCCAATCAAAATTTTTAAGAAGTGTTCACACAATGTTGTCTGTTAGTCTATCTGTCTGACAGACTGTTTTGTAATTAAAACAAAAATACACAGATTACTAATAATAATTTCGAAATTGACAATTTAAATTCATTTTTTTTATTAATAGGAATTAAAATTGATTAGAATTTAATTAATGTTCATGTCTATGTAGATTTAATCTAAAAGTTTCGTGCCGAATTCGTTTTATAACTAATGCACAAATAAGAAACCCTATTTCAAAAGTAATGCACACATAGGAAGACTCTATTTCAAAAGTAATGCACACATAGGAAGATCCTATTTCAAAAGTAATGCACAAAGAAGATCTTATTTCAAAAGTAATGGACACGAAGATCTTATTTCAAAAGTAATGGACAAAGAAAGATCTTATTTCAAAAGTAATGCACACAATTTCAAAAGTAATGCACACTTATCAAAAGTAATGCACTATTTCAAAAATGTCCTTACAAAAGTAATGCACGCAAAAGAAGACCTTATTTCAAAAGTAATGGACACAAAGAAAGATTTTATTTCAAAAGTAATGCACACATAGGAAGATTCTATTTCAAAAATAATGCACATTTAAGAAGACCATATTTCAAAAGTAATGCACACAAAAGATGACCCTATTTCAAAAAATAATGCATAAGATCTTATTTTAAAAGTAACGAACACATAAGAAGATCTTATTTCAAAAGTAATGCACAGTTTCACGTTTAATCCCTTAATTTATTTACATTTATGTATTCAGATCTTATTGTTAATTGCTTAATAAAACTTTTCTTTGATAACAAAGATAATATTTAATCCATCTGTCCGTTTGTCAGCTTGTTTTTCCTTTTATTTCGAATTTTAAAAATTTGAAATTGTTTTTGAGCTTACTCAAATTTTTGGTTGGTAGTTTTACTACAGATTCAAATTTTGTTGACAAGGCTCAATCGATGGTATGGATTCTAACACAATAAAATTTTTTTCGAAATTTTGAGTGGGACTGGGTGGGAAAACCTTTCTGAAATTTGAAAATCAAATTTTGCTATAGAAACTGTTTTCCCGTCGCCATGTCTCCACCAATTTCCGGTTGAATATCCAACAATTTTGATTGGATTAATGCCGTCGGATAGAAAGTAGAAAATTTATCAAGAATCGGTCGCCTCACTCACCAAATAAATTTTTTATTTCCATAAATTTGAGGAGTGTCTTTGAATTTATCTGTCGGTCCGTACGTCCTTCAGTCCTTTCATGAGATTTCGTGTTTGTTACATTGATTGGAAGGATTTTATTTCGACTTTTCCGGGGTTCTGGGAAATTTCCTTATTTTCAGAAAGGGCGGTGGTTTTGGGCTTGCCATTTGGGTCGTGAAATTGCTAATGAGAACTGTACAAATTAAGTATTGGATTGTATTTTGAGAGAAAATGTCACCGGGTTTGTGCTTCCTCGCACCCAAATTTTCCCGTCATTTTTTCTGCTGTCGCACTCTGACCGCCATGTCTAAAATTTAAACTTTTATATGTCACAAGCTCTAAAATTGAGAAGCTTTCTATTTGAATACCCAAATAAATTTTTACCTTACAGATAATAAATTAATTTTTACCACTCTTAACTGGAGTGTCATACACTCAAACCTGTTTTTGTGCGATGGATAGAGACCGCATAAAAGAAAACCCATAAAAAATGCAAAAAACTTCACAAATAGCTATAAAATATAGTTTTTGGACATACAATTAAATTTTTAATGCGGTGAATAAACAAAATAAATCGCACAAAAAAAAGACCGAACAAAACAAGTTTCAGTAACAAATTTTATTTTACTAGATCTACCAAATTCTCAATCTTCACCAGATCTTTCACACTCAACAATCGTTATTGATTACTTACTTAAGCCCTTGGTACTCAAACTGCGGCCCACGAAACTCTACTAAATGGCCCAGTGGGTCAAACCGACTGAGTGAAAATCTGTGAAAGGTCGATTGCTCATTGTTAAGTCTGAACTATAGTGCCTGACCAGTACGAAAATGTTCAGGCTCAGAAACTGCTGACATTGTTTGCCTCAACAATCTTTGTGAGACAATATACAGAAAATACATACAGAAACAGACTGATAGATGTACATACAAATGATATCCTGACTGTAGTCGAAAGCCGGATTTGTAAAGCCGCCCATGCAATGGTCACAATGGAAATTTGGCCCGGGAAGGAAAAACCTTGAGTACCAAGGATTCCTCCTGTACGGTTTTGGATAACATACCCAGACTAAGAGCTTTATCTACTTCTCAGTCTATTTGTAAATTATGGATAATTTGTGTCTAGTAAATTTATGTATAAATACATCAACCTTCAATGCCCTGGTCAATTAAAATTAATTAATCAATCAAAAATTTTTAACAATTTAAATTATCAATTTCATAATTAAATTTTGCTTTGTTTAAATTATAAAAGAAATACAGACGAACGAACACCATAATTAATTAATTTACAAACCTACAGACGGAAAATTAATTATTAATCAACTGACGAATTCATCGATTCCAGATTTTGATTGCTGACACGCTCATAATTCTTATAATGCAGTCAAAGTGTAATTTTTATGAGACGACAGAAAGACAGACGGACTGTTACTAACAACATCCACTGTAACCAACATAACTTAACAGACAAATACAAACATCGCTGTCGGGAAAACCTATTTCGCTACTTTTTGAATTTTTTAAAGTTAAGTTTATACCAGGAAATGGTTTACCGGAAGTGGTTTCCGATGTAATCAGTGTTAATAATGGCAATAAAATTTTGTAAGATTTTGAAATTTGTGTTTGATTAAATGGGGAGGAATGGTGATCGCAAAGGAAGGAAAGAGTCGATAGCTATTAGAACAAAATTTTTGGTATTCTGGGGCAGGGGTGGAAAATACAGCAGAAAGCATCCACGGAGTTATTCAAATTTTTGAGTTTATGATTTTTCCAGTGGTGAAAAAGGACTCAAATGTGAGGATATAGTCAAAAAAAGAAAATGTCGGCTAAGACAAATCAATGTGAAACGGAGCAAAAAAATCGGTCGGTGATGCGAAAACCGGAAGTGGATGATTTGAAAAAAGGCAAAGAGGACATGGGAGACGGTTCCGGTGGAGAAGACGATACTAATAAAATGGTGGAAAGCGACACGGAGACGGACGGACGGGAAACGAGGATCCGACGGGAGCCCGCGTCCCTCGATGGAGACGTTCTCAAACCCAAACCGTTCCCGTTCGCTTCCAAATCCGATCAAGCGATCAAACACAAACTGGATAAACGCTTCGACAAAGGAAAGTTGAATTTGTTTAATTTCGGGTTAGACGAGAAAACTACGAGACGAGAATCCTCGCCGGAAGTGAAAGATGACGCGTCCGAACATTCGGAAGGTTCTAAAGTGGTGGTCGAAGACAAGACGGACGGCCTCAGGATCCCGTTTTCGGAGCCTCCTCTAGGAACGGGGCCCGGTCGGGGAGTTCTCTTTGGGGCAACGGCTGCGAGGACCCCACACTTCCCGCCCCCCGTGTTCATGTGGTGTCCGACTATCGGACTTCCGCCTTGGTGTCCAGCTTTATTTCCAACCGGGTTGGTATATCATTTATGTACTGCATGATCGAATACAACTTCGGGTGTACCCAACGAACCTAACTAAACCAACAAAATTTACATAAACTAATAGACACGACCAACCTCAGGTACTTCATCTTATTTATTTATTTATTCGTACCTTAAACGACGACAAAAGGGCCAGTTTATCAAATGAACCTTCAATCCGACCTTGTAACCATTTCGCGACAACAAAAAACATTTTCGGAAAACGTGATACCAACAATGAAAACGCAAAAATTGAAATCGACATCTCTCTGTTCACGGTACCTTAAGGTCCGATTCCTGATGACAAAAATCTCATTAAGAATTTTAAGTGGCAGTCAGGTTCTTTCAGGTGTTGTAAGACATTCCTTTTAATGATTTCCCTTTTCAAGAGGCTCATCTAAAAAAATATTTTTTTCACGTAAATAATGGGCCCCAAAAAAGGTTCGGGGCGCATTGTTCGCCCTGTGAAACCTTAATCTCCTCTCTCTATGCCTCCTCACGGCCTCCATTTTTCCTTTTCTTCTTTCCATGTGAGACTACTCGAAAACAACCTTTTTTGTCTTTTCCATGTTTTCTCCTCTTCTTTCCTTTGATCTTGTTGTTTTGTCTCCTCATGTGTGCATGAGTGATAAGTGGGAAGATTTGTTTCGAGTGTTCTGTTGGGAGAAGATGGAATTGAATTTTTTTGTTTTGGATGCATGACGCCATCTTTATCTCCTGTCTTTCTTCTCTTAAATTTTTCCGGACAACAGTTTGTAGGTTATCAAAAATTTCTGTTTCTGAATTTATATCGATTTAAGTTGTGCTGTAGTTAAATGTAAACAAACTCAACCCAAAAGAGAGTAGATGGTAGAGACAAAAAAGTCAGTGTTAAAAGATGAAGGAGATCAAAACAGAAAATGGAAAAAAGAAGAAAAAACGGATAATCAAGACATGAGTTGTCCAAGAATAGATAGAAGAAGAAAGTCTTTAGACGCAAACTACAAGATCAAGTCGACTGTTGACGATGACATCCTACCAGAGCAGACAATCTTTCGGGAGGATGTACTTACGAGGAATACTCTGTGGTATGGGTGTGATGTTCTTTAACAAAGTCAAGGATCAAGTCCAATCAACAAAACCTAAGACACAACGAGAACAACACCCAACCAAAACAACAAACAAACGCAACAGGAAAGAACACCATAACCAACAATATAATAAACCAAAACAACAACAACAACAGCGACTAACAATCCCATTTCCTGTTTCCTTATATCCGGTTTAAAAACCGGAAACACCATTCCCGAAAATCCTTTTTACCATGTAGATAACATCCAAGGATTTCACGTCCGTTCGTCCGCCAACAAACTTCAAAAATCAAAATGAATTACACACAAAAATTTTTATTTATCAAAACAACAGATTCGGCGAAGAGGGCCGCCGATAAGTCCTCTCCCGTATCAGCAACAGAAGTCGACCTGACGACGACGACGACGACGACGACATTTTTCTTTTTATTTTATTTGGTAGAAAAATAAATAAAGATAAAGATATAAATTATCTACTTTGATCAAAATCCACCATTATTTATCTTATCGATGTTTTATCTGTGAAATTCAGATTTCTCTTCTCTTTTATTCCTGTTGCTGGCATCAACGACCGAGGTTTTCCAAACATCACCTCGATTTAAGGTCGGGATTGTCCCCCCCCACCCCACCTCTCTCCTCTCGTCATTTGCTTAAAATTGTCTACAGCAGGAAAAGCTTGATCAAACCACAAAAAAACCGTTAGCCTCCGTCTATTCCTCATCATCCGTTACGGAATCACATTACCACGACTACCAACTCAAAGCTATAAACCGGAAACAATATTTCAAACCCGAAAAACCGCCAAAATCAATAACTCACCAACAAAAAGGTAAAAGTCAAACGGAAGTGAGCCTGAAAACCTCGCATTAGAGAATTTGTTGTAATCCTTTTTGTTGAAGACATGAGTGGGAATGTGGAAGGAGGAGAAGGGAGGAAGAATCAAACAACCATAATTGATTTTCTCCGCGTTAAAAGAAAAAGAATCCGTTAACAATGAAGCGACACCTTCGCCGACTCCGTTTTGAATGCGTTCATTCAAAAAAAATTTTTTTTTTAATCTTGAGACCGAGATGACCGTACCTGTTCGTTCGCCTAATCGTAAAAATTGTTAGCTTATGAATTGACGGTGATTGACATCCTATGTTTAGATTTTGTCTGGTTCGGTCTTCTCTGATTTCCTTTTCTCTTTTTACTACGTTCATTGATGATGGAATGGGAATTTGGGTTTTGTCCATTGAAAACGTCAAATTCTTTGGGCAATTTCTGCCTCGTTTTCTTCTCTAATGAATGAATCCACCTGAGAAATCCATATTTACGCTTTTCCGCCTTGTTTTGGGAGGGGGATGATATTGTCAAAGGAATCCCGACACCTGTGAGAGACAATCCCGACTTGGATTCATTGACGGCGTTCGATTGAATGGAGTGTTCGGAGTCTATGGTACACGTCTTGACGTGCTGTCTTCTTTCCTTTGGCTTTTCCTTTTCCATTGATTAGACGAACATCTTCGAACGGTTCGGCTTTATTGCTTCCTCAGTTTTGATTTAATCCTATGAATTCAATTAAAATGGCGTCCATATCTTCTATCACTGTTTTCTTTCCCTCTTGTAAAATGTTTTGCTTTATTTGGTGATCTAGAATTCGACATGAGTGATGCTTTCGCTGAAATTTGTGGCTAATATCTCCCCATCGAAGTGATCACCTCTTTTCGTCTGTCACAACTTTCGAAAAATGTACAAGAACAACACTCACCACCTCATGCTGATAGATTGTGACTTCCGTCTAGTTCCACGTCTATCACAATTCGAGCACACAAACCACAGAAACCAAATTTCTGCACATTTATCCCAAATAGTGATATCGGAAAATTGTTCAAACACTAAACAGCCATTAACCAGACCTTTCATCCACCAAAACCTAACTCCAAAGCCCAGAATCAAACATGTCCACCACTAAATCGATATCGGGTATCCGGCTCACGACATAAACGAAAAATTCAAATCGTCAAATCGATTCGATCTCTCGTGAGAAAATCTTGACCCGGAGTGGGGGAGGGGGTGAAAAGGGCTCAAAAAACGGAAAGAAAAGTGTAGGTGTATGCGTGTGGGGCCCCCTTCGGGCGACGTTTTAAATCAATTTTGTTGTCAAAGACTTTTAACGAAATCAATCGAGTGTAAACGAGTGAATGAATGTTTCGAGGGGTGATTTCTGGTGCCTGACTGTCTATCCTGCCTGCCTTCCTTTCCACCTTCAGTCTACCTGGTGAACCTGTTCAAGTGACATGAAATAAGGTCCGTGAAGTTTGTCTTTTTATCTGACTCGGAAACGCAAAACAGACAAAATCATGAGATATTCGTAAGTTTTCATTTTTTTTTATTATTACTTCCTCTGTTCTTACGTCATTTCCGGTTTTTTCTTTAGCTGAAAATTTCCAAATGTTTCCAAGAATGAAAATTTTTCCTTTTCCTTCCTTATAGTAATAAATTAGCATAACTCAAATTTTTGTTTCCTGTGGTTTATGTAAGGTTAGGTTTCGTTTTATGCGATTCGTTTTGTGCGTTTTTTTTGAAGTTTTGTTCCCATAAAATTTAATTTAATTTAAACTTGTTCATTTCCGGTGTTTGTCACTCCCTACTTCTTTTATAAATAACACTAAAATTTTTTTACAAACTTATTCCATAAATAATGCACACTTTTAAAATTCATTTCAAACACATTGCAAATTTTTGTCGGGCATTTGTTTCATATATACTGCACAATATATTCACCCTCTTATTTCATAATTAATGCACAATATTTTTAGTCTCTCATTTCACAATTAATGCAGCACCTTTGGATTTTTCATTTCATAAATAATGCACACTCTAGTGAATATTTCATTCCAACGCAAAATTTCGTAAGTTAGGCTACGTATTGGACAGGTCCAGAGTGACGTGAAGCTTACACATACCAACACAAACAAACTATTAAGTTGTATATATATACCGTATAGGAAAAATTTTATATGCAAATAGTGATATAGGATTTGGTTTCGTTTTATGCGATTCATTTTGTGCGCTTTTTAGAAGTTTTGCTTTTATAAAATTCCGGTATTGTTCCCGCCCCAAATCCTCTCATACATATCTAAATATAATATATATTATATATATAATCTCCCATATATATTTTAACAATTTATGGTAGTGATAAGTGGACTAGAAATAACTTGTCTCACTGAATTGAGAGCCATAATTCTCGCTCATAAAGATTCTGCGTATAATAGATCCTAGGGTAGTCCAGTATATTTATATAATAAATCGACTTATACTAAAATTACTGATGAATATTGAGTCTAAATCAAGAGCTTAAGGAGCCGGATGTTGTTAACTATTGTCTGACTCGAACCTTCATCACTTTTGAAACGAAAAAATTATTTTTTGATTAGGCACTCACCACCCAAGGGTGAGTGGGTGAGGTACCAACCCCTCCCTCTCTCTAGGCTACCACTATCTCTTCATCTCTTATCTAGGCCTACCACGTTTTCACTCTCTCTAATCACCCGTGTCACGTGGTCGTCGTTACTTCTAACACGGTTTCGAGTTCGCGATTTTTCTCATTTCCGTGTTTATCCCCACTACCATTACCTCTTCGAACGTGACAACCAAGGTGTACTCGACGAAACCTAGGAAAAGGGACTTTACAACCAACAACAACAGCCGGTGGTTAGTAGTCACGTAACCCATTTAGGTCAAAGAAGTCGAGGATACTGGGGGATGGTGGGTGGGAAGAGGATTTTGTCCAAATATTTGACTTGAAAACTTCGATTATGTTCGGTTTAATTAATTAATTTCGACGAACCCCACCCAATAAATAAAGAAATGGCTCACGTCTCGTGTCATTGACGTCGTAACCGGAGGAAGAGAAAATTCGGTGGCTCACATGATAAAAAAAAAGGAGGAATTTTTTTTTCGTCGGAATTTCTTACATAACGCCATATTTGGAAGCCACCGTTGATAACGAAATCGATTTTTATTGCTTAGAAAAATATTAAATGTCACAGATTTCCTTATCTAGTTCGATTCCAATGATAAAAGGCGTCGAAAGGAAACAAAATTTTTTTTTTAAACCCACTCCTCTCTCTCTCTTCCAAATCCTTGACCAAAGATGTCTTCTCCCACTCACTTCCACCCAAAATTGTTATAAACTCTTTCATCTCCCATTAAAAGAGTTTAGGTCTCATTGAGCTGAGACTCCAACACTATCTTCGGGACTAGATGAGGATGTGATGTGTTGAAGAGTAATGACGATGGATCTGTTTGGAAGACAACACCGTTCACCTCCTCCTCTTCTCAGTGAAACACAACAGTTAATTTTATGATTTTGTTTCTGATTCCAGGTTCTTAGAAAGCATGAAAATGCCGGTGGGAGTTTCCAGATCCTCCGGTTTTCAAATCTGTGATATCCTGGACCTGAACGACCAGGCGAAAACGGCACAGACCGACTCGGAGCCGCCAATTCATAGTGAGTTTCTGTTTCCTTACTCAAAAAAATTATTTTCTGTCCATGTGTATTGTAAAAAAACTACCTCACAGCATTACAGTATCATAAATAAACACGTCATCTTATGAAAATTAAAGAAAAATATTTTGGCTCACTTATTAAGTCATATTTACTAAACGAAAATTCTTGAGAAAGAGTAAAAAAAGAAAAGGGACAGAGAGAGAAAGAAGAGGGAAAGAGAAAAGAGAGAAAGAGAAAAAGAAAAGAGAGAGAGAGAAGGACAAAGACAAAAAAAGAAGGAAGAAAAAAGTGGTAGACAGGGAGGAAGAGAGAGATGAAGAAAGAAACGGAAAGATGATGTGATAGAGGAGAGGCTGTAAGACATATAAAGGTCATTTCATATATAATGCACACAGTACATTAACAGTCCATCTCCTTTACAACACAAGAAGAACGACTCTAAACTTCAAAGCAAATCCTATAAATACGATTTCCATATACTAACAACCTACCGCGTAAAACGAGGTATGACTATACTTATATTTTCACTAACACATTACCCAGGGTTACCAACTGTTTAATTATATTTCTTACCCTGCAACGAGGAAAATCGTCTCGCTTCATTCCCACAATGCCGATTAGTTTAATTAAATGTTTTTATAGAAGACCAAGTCACTTCATTGCGATCAAATGAATAAACCGATCATTTTATGTTGAGAATGGTTTACAATTTGAATCGCTTTATGTAATCATGTTTATAAATACATAAGTCCTAGGATATTTGCTAAGTTTTAAGTTCAAACTTACACCGAGAGAAGCATAAACTTAATTAATGTATATATAATGACGTCATCAACCTTGAGGAGGATAAACATTTTACGAGTACAAACCGAACGGCAAACAAGCAGAATCCAGGGTGTGGACAGGGTCAAGGGTAGCGGGATTAGATCAAAACCTGAGCCTAACTTTTCATTTTCCATTTCCAGATCTTCAGACCATGTTACTTGGGAGCGGTCACACCCCCGAATTCAACCACATCGCCGTCAGTTTGGCTCAACAAGCTCATCTGCCTGCTGGACTATATTCCCATTCTCTAGCCAACACACATGAAGCCTTTCATGCGCATGCGCAATGGTCGCGACAGGAACCTCCAAGACACGGTAACCGTTTTTGTTTTGTTTTAAACTCTCCGGTTTTTGTCACTCTTCCACCGCGATTCCTTCGGGTTTTTCTTTTATACGGATTTCCGGTTTGGTTGTTGATGGAAAATGGCGTCGGGCCCGTACAAAAAGGAAGAGAGAGAGAGAAATTATTTACGCAACGATGACGATAAATGGATTAAATCGGTTTCCTCCCCGTGATTTTTATTTTAATTCCTCTTTTTGATTTTATCGTCCGCCATTTTGTTTTTCCCTTTTTTTCGGTAGTGACAAAACCTCCGAACACCTTTAATTTTTATTTCTTTCTTTTTTTTCTCTCTCCAGCTGCTGTGTTATCGATACAATTGTCGTTTCTCTTTTTATTATCTCTTGTTTCTCTTTGTTGGCGAACAATAATAAAAAATAAAATGTTTCCGAATACAATGGGCCAAACTACAACCCTCCACCCTTTTGGAGTAGAGGCTAGTTGATGTGTTGCCCTCATTCTAACAATTAGGGTCAATCGGATCTCTCAAATCTGTTGCTGTTCTCTTCGTTTTGCTTTCTCGTCTATCTACTACATCACATGAACATGGTTTCACTGGCAATGTGCTTCCAACTCTCCAACGAAGCTTTGGTTACTTTGACTTTATTTGTGCAAATCTTAGTCTTTATAATACGGTAAAAGTGATAAATCAGGCTAATATATATAATTCCCGGCGATTTTTCATAATCACCAACTAAGCTTCGTAAATGTGACAAATATTTGAGTAACTATTTATTACATTTACCGGCTAGTTTATGAAATACTCAACTCATAATGAGAGAGATGAGTCAGATGCTTGGCTTCTGTCACTTCTACATCTCTTATACCGGCCGCTTTTTGTTGGGAGGTTCGTTCACTGTTACTGGCAAACACAGCTCCTTAAATTGCTTACTTTTAGTTACAGAAGCCAAGCATTTGTGAAAACTTTGATCAAATTTCCCATTAAGAGTTACAAATTTTATAAAATAGCCGGCGAATATGATAAATATTCATTGATTCATCAAATTTGCCGTCTTTTCTTCTTGTCGACATAATTTTTGACCAGTTTGATGTTCTTCCGGTTTTTGGACTCTCTGGCATTCCCTTTTTGCTTTTTGTTTCTGTTTACCGTCTTCTTCTTATCGCTTCAAAATTTTCTTCCTTTTCATATTTTTGGCGTTCTTCCGGTTCTTTTTCTTTTTCTAAATACTTATTGGTCCTAACTGTTAGAAGTGAATCAGTTCCCGTCGCCTTCTTTTATCTTTTTGAATTCGTCTATTCTGATCAGTTTTGCTTCTTTCATGTCTTTTCTCGTTTTATCGCCCCCATTTTCTTTTTTCGGTCTTCTTTCCATCTCAATTTTTTTGTTCTTCTCTCTAATTATCTATCTCTTCGAATACTCGAAGATGAAATGGTTCAAGTTGTTGTTTTCCTCAATCCTTCCAATACCCCTTTTACAGTTTCTTTTGGTTGTCTATTCATCTATACCCAATCCTTTTATTTTCTGCTGTGCATTTGTCCGTCTCTCTCACAACAGGATTTCAACCGTGCTTACCTTTTTCATATTTACACCGGTTCCACGACAATTCGTTGCGGATTCCTTTCCAACAAAATTTTCGGTTTTTTTTGTGGCGTTCCGTTATTATTTTTAAAACTTCACCCCAAATATTATGTAGCTTATTAATTAATAAATTACCACCCTTAGGCCGTGTTTACACCATCATTTTAATTTACTAAATAGAAACAAAAATTAAACACTTTTACAGAAAAGACAACCTGGGAAATTTCTTTTCCATCATTTCTAGATAACCTAAAGCGGATGTTATTCAAAACCGTACAGAAGGAAACAATTTCATGTTCGTTAGAGTAACTTTAAGGTGCTCAGCATAATAGCTTAAATCCTTGGCACTCAACCTTTTCCTTCCCGGGCCAAATTTCCATTGTGACCATGGGGCGGCTTTTGACGCTTACAGTCCACTCTCAGGGTATCATCTGTATGTACATCTGCCAGTCTGTTTCTGTATGTATTTTATGTATATTGCCTCATAAAGACATGTTGAGGCAAGCAATATGATCAGTTTCTGAGCACCGGCTCGAACATTTTCGTACTGGTCAGGCACTATAGTTCAGACTTAACAATGAGCAATCGACCTTTCACAGATTTCCACTCAGTCGGTTTGACCCACTGGGCCATTTAGTAGAGTTTCGTGGGCCGCAGTTTGAGTTCCAAGGCCTTAATATTAATAATTACCAAAAGATTAACAATTTACTTAAAGAAAATTAAAAGAACATCTAAAGAGCCATCAGATAAGAAAAATTCTATGGCAAGACGAACAGATTTCTTGAGATGTATATAGCACATCCAGTGGTG
Source organism: Columbicola columbae (assembly GCA_016920875.1). NCBI lineage: Eukaryota > Metazoa > Arthropoda > Insecta > Psocodea > Philopteridae > Columbicola > Columbicola columbae. The sequence goes on along the minus strand of JADMLL010000011.1, from coordinate 4,689,339 downwards.
AATTTCAAAATTACTTTCTATTCCAATTTACAAACACCAAAAATTTTTAACAATAAATAAATAACGTCAATAAAATTACTGTAAGTTATTCGAGTAAACTGTAATCATTTTTGTGATTTCCTTCCTGGGAACGCCTCCTCTCATACCATTCAATTGAAATTTAAGTTATGCATCTCTTTAATTCAAAGTCTGCATTTATATTTATTTATAAACCCATTAACGCCCAGGTATAGAAATCGTAGAAATATTTTGAAGCCTGAAGTTCTAAAAAGAATCCAAAACGACATTTCTGTAAATTTTTTCCAGTTTTCCGGAAAATTTCTGTCTTCATTTGAGGACAAATTTAACTGAGGCTTATTTCGTTTTGGTTGATATATCAATGATAAGTGTTTTATGGCTTTGTTCTACATCATCTTAAGTGTCTGCTAATTTTATTCAGCAGCGTTACCCCCAACAGGATCTGAACAGATGCATTTTACTGAAAATCATGCTCCTCTATCAAGAGCTATCCTACAACTTCTGATTACAAAAATTTTACAGATGGCTCCTGATGTTTAGAAAAATCTTAAAATCAGTGTCCTCATTTAAGGACGCAGGACGTTAATAGGTTATACTAATTAATATGAGCACTTAATATTCAAAACCCAACATCTATTCTCCTTTTCGAAACTAAATTTTTGGAAATTGGGAAACTGTAGTTGGCCTTCCTTCCAATCTTCCACATTTTATTAAATCTTATTTAGTGAAACAAAATCTATTTATAGATGTAGATTAGATTTAAATACATCAGTTTGACATCTAGATAATGGGTTGTAGCTCGTAATCTAAGGTAAATTAGCACTTTAATAGATTTCTATCTCCTTCGATTAATATCGAATTCTTTGTAATTCTCTGAGGTTACTTGCTTCTCTTGTTAACTTCCCCGGAAGCTATTTCTATCTTTGTTTTGTTGAAATTCTATAAAGTACACTCCAGTCGGGGAAAAAGGTTTCGAGTAGACATAACAATGAGAGAAAGAAGAGATTATGTAGTGAACGGTTTGAATCATTTCCGGTTGAGGTAGAAATAAAAATCCGTTTTACAAAATGTAATAATGTCATCTCCCATGTTTTCACACAAAGAAACAAAATGGAGGTCGCAACTGCGAGATAAAAGGTGATACGAAGGAGAGAGAGATGTGACAAAGGATACGATACAAAGGGTCGAGGCTTTGTGCCCATGCAAATTAGGTTATCAATTACAAAGCTGACAATCATGGTGCCCTATCTTTCATTAAGCTCCCTCTTTATCCCCTCCATCTACTCATGACAAAAACCATTTAAATCCGGATCGAATTAATTTTCGCTTCGTTTTTGCTTTTGGGTACAATCCCGAGGGCCCTTTCTCGAGGAAAAACCTCCCAAACTTAACGACATTTTGTTTCTTTCTCAATTAGATGTTCCCATCGAGCAACAAGTAAGTCCGGACAGCACGTCGCCGTCATCACAAACTCATCTTCTCCCCAACTCCGAGCATCACGATGACATTTCCATCGATTCGTTTCGAGGTTATTCGAGTCCGACTCACCTAAAGGGAACCTCTCCGGATGGTAATCGAGCCAGAAGTCCGGGAGTCGGAGGACCTGATACGACGGACACGATATCAAACCAACAGGAAATCGAAGAAGAGGATAGTCACGAGCAAATGACTCATGAGGTGAGTGGAGGCTGCGGGGAGGTTTTAGAAAGGTGGAAGGAAGTCGGAGTTTAATGTGATATTGTCCTTTCAGACGGCTGGAATCCCTGGGGATCAAATCACGGGACATAAAAAGAAAGAAGAGTTCTTTTCTCAAAAGCTCAAACCTACGAATTAGAAAGAAGGTTCAGACAACAGAGGTATTTGTCAGCACCCGAAAGAGAACATCTAGCTTCCATCATCGAGCTGACGCCAACACAGGTTAGACCAACTCAATAGGTGAGAAAGTTAATCTTCCTCTATCACCCAAACACCTAAAACCTTTTTGTTCTTTTTTTAGGTGAAAATCTGGTATCAGAACCACAGGTACAAAACCAAACGAGCTCAGCAGGAGAAAGGAATTCACGAGACCCACGGGGCGTCGGTGGGTGCAATGCCATCACCAAGACGAGTCGCGGTACCCGTACTCGTACGCGATGGTAAACCCTGCGTGTCGAAACCTTCAGGAAGCTCTTATTTCGACCTGAACCGGGACAAACCTCACGGAGTACCTCTCAACCTTCCCTCGTACTCCCATCCGGCTTTGATGCAACCTCTTAGAAGCTGGTGGGCGAACGCAAAATAAATTTCAAAACTCCACGCTCACTGGGACAACTTCGGTCTTCATCGGCGTTCCAACATAAAAACTTTTTCAAGTGTTCTAGTCAATTTTAGAATTTTAAATTTAAAAATAAAATTAAAAATGAAGGAAAAATTGTTTTTCTCTCTTCTAGATATAATAATTTGAGGAAAATTTACGGGACAAAACTAAAACCAACCCCCTCACCCCAAAAATTAAAATCGCATTCATTGCTGTTCTTCTCTCTTCAAGAACCAAATTAACTTCCTCCTCTTCATCTCCCACCACTCTACTTCCCCTCCAAATCCGTGTAATTAAAACAATTAATTTATTTTTAATTGCTTTTTCTTTGTTGTTTAATTATTTTAAATAAAATTTAAAAATGAAAACGAGGTTGTTGTAGCCAACTTATGAAAAACGAATAAAAAAAATTTTTTTTTTGATCTCTTAGCCTGGAATGATGGATTTAAACAAAATACCTTTTATTAAAATTGTAAAATTAATTAATTAATAAATAATTAAGTTATGATAAATTTGACAAATTTATTATCTTTCGATTCCTCGACGGTCTCCTTCATCACAAACTTTTGGATGATTTAAATTTGAATTTAATTGATTTGTGATTAATGTCGTTATAGACATTGTGGTTCTGATGGGCTATGGTTGGTTTGAGATTAGGACTCATAGAACGCGATTAACCGTTTCGAATAACGCGTGTGATAAGCATTTTGGGATGATTTCTGGTTGAAGGATATACAGGAGTTAGACACCCCGACCTATAAAATTATACACATACGCTTGTATGTTACTAGGATAAAACCTACAAATCCTGACACGTCAACTCGCAGTATTTACAAGGAAGCAGTGGTCCTGACATGAATCTAACTATAACTGTAACAAAGGTCGTTTCAATTATTTTGCTTAACTCCTCTGTTTGAATGAATTTGGATGATGATACAGAACCCACCCAAAACCCATTCCTGACCCAAAGAGTCATAATCATGAACCATAATTAGGTCGAGTCATAGATACTGCCAACCTACAAACAGCAATTTGTTCAAAAATCCTGCAAACTTTCAACAGGAATCCATTTTACAAAATATTTTTTTTCATAAATAATGCTCATCAACACCAGAAATTCATTATATGCTTCCTTCAAGATCCCATTTCATAAATTTTGCACAAAATCTAACGTATATACCACGTTACGCAGAACTCTACCGTATATCAATTCAAAACGTCACGGCATTCTGTCATCATAATCGTCGTACTCACTCCCCTGAGAAGACGTCTATCTATTGGTTAATTAGTGTCTTCATCTGTCTGTTCAAAAATTTTTGTTTTGGTTTCACCGCTGTCATCCAGGATGTCGGTTATAAATGACAGAGACAGACTTTGAAGATTGCTCATTGTAAATATTAAGTATGTTTTAACATTTTGGCTACAATGATCCAAAAATCGTCCTCGAAAGTTACTTTCATTTATGGTTTGGTGTTTGTAATGGACGAAAGAATTGTGTTTGACTTTTTACGGGGTGGAGGGGCGAGGTGTTTGAATCATTAATCAATTGGAATCGAGGTTACGGCCCTGTATTCTTCCTTGTTTGTTCTTTCGAGGTTTAATTGAGGATTCTTCTGATTGTTTAATCTTTCTCTATTCTGTTTTGTTTCTTTTGAATTTTCTTTTTCTTCTTCCTCGCTCGATATTTTGGATTTTTGATGGTCTGACGTCTTCTCTTTTGGTTTCCCAATTTCTATTCCAACTTTTCATCCTTCTCCTCCATTTTTTAATATTCTTACATCTTCTTTTATTCTCTATTTAAGAGTTTTGCTTGTAGTAGTTAACACCTCTTTCGAAATTTTGTTCTTTTCACTAGACACTAAACACTTTTGCCAATTTCTGGTTATGGTTTTGCTTTCATTGTCCTAACTGACGTGGTAATTGCCACGATACTAGTGACACGATTAATATATAAAAAATTAAAGTAACAACTCCGTTTCCATTTCGTAATTCATCACAGCCCATCCATTAACAAACTCTTCATCCGAAAAAGAATCACAATACAAACAAGAAAACAAAAATTCATTCCACATTGCGCGACTTATTTATAACCTATTTCGTGTCATGATCCCCATTTGGGGATCGAGTGCTTAAACGCACCTACAACATCCATCTGACGTCGAGGAACAAAAATGACGTTCACGTGGTTCAGTAGGATCTTACCAATATAAGGACACCGAAACTGCCCAAGTACATGCATCCCCTTGGTCAGAAAAGGTCATTTTATCAGGCCAGTCGCGATTTTCTGTCGTTAGTGAGTTTCGTGAATTTTGAACGCGAAAAAAATTATTTTCTCGGGGCTTAATTTCAAAGTGGCGAATTTTTAATTGTTGATGAGTACTGTATACTTTAGTAAAGGTTCCATGATGCTACTGTAACTTGGTAAAATACGGCCCCAAATATCGATCCCCATTTGGGATCATGCCTCATGCAGTGTACTTTTATCGTATATTGGATTTTGTATATTGGATTTGTATTCTGCGGGTTATGGCTTCTCAACGTTTTATTTCTTTAAGGAACATCGATGGTTGAATACATTGTGATGTCTTATTATCTTGTTAACATGGGGATGCTGACAAAGAGCCTATAGATATTGATTATGCATAAGTCGTAAAAGACACTAAGAAATCGAACGGTACCTACATTAGTAAAAACTCCGACTTACAATACATGGCACCACAGGAACGTGATAAACTGTTGAAAATTCGACCACTGGTTGACCAGTTGAACAAGAACTTACTGCTATTTGGAGTCTTTTCAGAAAATGTCAGAATCAATAGACAAATGATTCAATGCTATGGACGTCATTACCTAAAGCAATACATTGGGTGTAAGCCTATAAGGTTTGATTCAAGCAATGGGCGATCTGTTGACCAAAACTGGCTGTTGTTATCAAGTGCAAGGATATGAAGGCAAACCAAGAGGTATTGACGATAACGCATCAATGAGCGGACTCGGAACATCTGTTGTCCTAAAGATGATTTCTATTTGGAAACACGAAGTATGACAGTGTTTTCAGGAACCTCTCTTATGAAACACTTACAAGATATCAATGTACGAGCAACGGAACTGTTCTATTGAACAGGATGAACAATTGTCATGGAACAGGATGAAAAATTGGAACAGACAGATATGAAATAACAACGAGGAGGACTTACGACCACCGATTTGATTCTTCCAACACTGGCTGTCACATGGAATGACAACAGTTGCATAAGACTCTTGACTAATCATGGACATATTAGACCCTTGTCTTAGACTAACCTAGGCTACAGATCTAAGAAAAGAAATTCAAGGAAACAATGTGAAATATGTGATGCTAGCCTGCGTATGCAATGCTTTCAGACATAGCATCAAAAGTACACGGCATGTGGCATGATCCCCATTTGGGGATCGAACTTAAATTGCAATTTTTGAAAACGGTGATAATGTAAAAAGTGAAAATACATTTTTTTCTTACTATTGGGATGCAAATAAACGTAAATGAATCAAAAATTAAAGAAAAAAAAATTCGGTACTTAATGGGTTAAACATAGCAAATCGAACGGAACACGTCAACAAAACCCCCCCAAGACATCCACCAACCAAGAAGAAACCCAAATCAAAGATTCCCGTCGTCGAATCGTACACAAAACAATTGACAAACATGTAAATTCCCTGAGGTTCATCCCTTTCATCCCTACCGACTTCCTCCCCGCGGAAAGATTTATAGTAGTTCACCCTGACGTATGCTCGAGTGGAGTCAAAGGGATGGAAATTTCTCTTCAACAAGAGACCCACTTCCTCCCCACGAGGACAAATATTGATGATTTCCGTTTCCGGAATTGTAGAAAAAATCTCCTACACCCCCTCCTCCTCCTCCACTAAATTCTCAACCCTTTTGTGACCTCTCGAAATAAGGTTTCACCCCCGAAAAATGTTTCGTTTGTTCGAATGATGGTTTTGCCTCGGATCGATAAAATAGAGAACAAAAATTTAAATGAATTAAGAGAAATTAACCCCGTCCATATGCCTCTCTTTCATCCCTTCGTGCTGTTTAAGGGTAGCAGGACTATTATTTTCAAAATTAAAAAATCAAGGCTCACGACTCTGTTGAAAGCTTTTTCTAATTTTCTCTTTTTTTTCCTGTTATTCTGTCAATTACTGAACGGTGGGAGAGGAAGCCATGATTGAAAAATAAATTTTCGACATTTTCCCAAATGGGAGTTCCGCCCAAGACGACTCTACACTTCCTCTTTCTTCTAATAATCCAAACATCAACTCCCTACCCTCAGCATAGGCATACATCAAATCATATTCGCCTTTAGAATTTTTCTAAACGCCGAAAATCACAACATCAGTCGAACATCATCACACACCACCCTCCCGCAAAGGAAATAAAATTAAAAGAACCAAACCGGAAATGGAAAACAAAAACTACTAAAATCAAAAGGGTACAAACCAAACTTTTGGGAAGCAAACAAAAAGATGAAAACAAACAACAGCAAAAAGTTTTCAAGACTGAATAAGAATGAGAGGTGGTGGACGGGGAGGGATCTCTTAAATCCAGTTCCAAGCTCAGATTTTCAGTTCAACAATAAATAATAATGAAATAAAAAGAAGAAGAAGAAAAGTTGTGAAAAGGAGAAGGAAAAGAAATTGTCATGCACGAAGTAATTCAAACCGGAAAAGGAAACAAATCAAATGAAAGGAACACAAAAAAAAAGAAACAGCAACAAAAGAGGGAAGTGCATTTCTCCGGGACTCTCCGGGACGTTTCCGGTAAACAATTTGACCGCCATTTGATGGGGATTCAATTTCCATCGAAAGCCTGCATGTGACAGACGGACGAACACTCTCTCTCTCCATCCATCTATCTATCCATCTCCCTTCCTTCTTTACAAATTATCGAACTCCCGGAACGGAATCATCTTGAATGACCGTTTTTCCTGCGAACGAGCATTTTCCCCAGTATCCATCCACCATCACCACCCCTGTCGATGACATGATTAAGGAAGGTCATGTCTTCTTTATAAAAAGGATTCACACACAGCCATCGGAGAGGGTGAGCTTTTTGTAGACTGTCAATGAAGAGGATGACTTAATGTTTTTAGAAAGTCAAAAGGGCTGGAATGGGGAGGTGGGAACGGGGGTACGGACTGAATGACGATGGCCTTTGGCCAGTCAAGAGGAAACTTGTGATAAGACTCGAAAATGAGGGTTTCTCCGTGTTTCCATGAATTATGAAAATGGGGAGGAAAAAATTGAAAAAACATTTTTTGAATATTCACCAAAATTTTTGGCAGCCAGTTAAGGAACAAAAATTTTCGGCTTTTCCAGTTTTAGGATAAAATCGATACACCATACAAACTCCAACCGGATAGAGCTTCTTCTCTAAATAAAAAACGACACAGAAATACACCGCGAAATTATTGAGAAGACAAGAAGTGATCTCTTCTAGAGATGCTGAAGGAATCAACCACTGGAGCACCACTAAAGGAAGAGTCAAAGTCTTCCCGTTAATACCAAGAATCGACAAACTCCTAATTGCATTCCTCAAAAGGGTGAATACAAATTTTAAATAAATTTGAGAAACATGTTAATCATTTCGGTTCAATTTCAAATTATTATTGATAACCCAATAATCCAAGCCAAATAAATAATATAAATAAATAAATAATTTAATTATTGAGCACCAAAAAAGAGGTCCTATACCACCACGTCATGATTTTCCAGTCCAAAACCTAAAATGACGTGTCTCACATCGTTGTTATCAGGAATCGGATTCAAAACGCAACAATGCCAGATATTAATTATTATTGAAGATTATTAATTAATAAAATGTTATTGTTTGGTTGATATTTATTCATACCCGTTTAAAATTCAAGAGACAAACACGACAAAACACTGCTTAAAGCCTTGAGATCCCAGAAGCGGCGTCGTTAGATAAACGACTCCCGAGAATTAGATGTCAGCGCAAGTGGTTAAGAAGAGAAGGAAGAACAATAATATGATACGAAGATCATATAAGGAATAAAATATTTAAACACGAAAGAGAAGAGCAAAAAAGATGAAATAGTAAGAAAGATATAAATATAAAAAATAATACAAATAGAAAATATTGAAATGATATTGTGGCGTTCTCCTAATTCTGGAATGGGTACAGTAAAATGAAGCAGCCGACAACCGAAGCCAAATTGATTCGGTCCCGGAGCTCCGCACCGTCAGGATCCTTCCATTTTCCATTTTGATTCTAAATTATACTTGTCGTAACATTTTATATACCAATATACAAATACTTTCGGGATTAGTGTTGTCCATCATTCGTTCATCTACGACACAACCTGGTCCCGACAGATATATATAAAATTATATTTATAATAAACAGTGATATGAAGAAATATATATAAAATAATTTGTGTATAATAATTGTAAGAATATAGGTTCTAATAAAATATTTGCAGTCCGTGGTAAGCTTAGTGTGATTCCAGACTTTATAAATAAAAATATAAAAATATAAAATAATGAATAATATAAATAGAAAAGTATAATAAAAAAACATAAATATAATGAAATAGTAAGACGATAAAAATATGGCGAAATAAAGGGAAATGCAAGAGAGGCGCATAAAAAAATCAGAAGAGGAAAAGAAGATGAAAAGAGACAAAAGAATAAATAATAGCATAACCGCATAAAACGAGACCTTAAAAGAAGATTCTTCAATCAAATTATGCTTAACAAATTCATCAAAAATTATAACAGCAGCAATCTCAAAGAAAATCAAAAACTACAATCATAAGGCCCTCAAATGCAGACCAAGTCAGAGCACAACATCTCAAAAACAAAATCACCCAAAAAGCCCGCCAAAACGAACACGATCCTCCACTTCTTCCAGATGGGAATAAATAAATAAATAAAATCTGACTACTAAACACCAAACAACAAACAAAACCAGTCTTCATCACCAAACAACAACAACAAAACCAACTGATAATAGCAGCAGTAGAGTTCCAAAAAGTAGGCCCAACACAACAAAAGCCCAAGACAGCTTCATTTGTCTGGATAAATCTCATTTCGTCTGCTAAGATGTTGATCAAGTTTTTCCACTTGAAATATCGTCAAGCTGACAATTAACAAAGGCGGTGGGAAATTATTGCGTCACTCCTGGTAGCACCATGCTGCCTTCATCCGGTGTCAAGGCCGCTTGCGTCTATTACCAAAGGGATTACCTCGTTGCTAAGAAAGGCTCTAAGAAAAAAAATTTTATTCTGGAAAAGTCCATAAATTTGGGAGTTAACTCCCAAGTTGTTTGCAGAGTTTTGTTTACCAAACAAAAAGGAGACAAAGACTGATGGGGAATGAAATTGAAATTCCACTAGTTTGGACAAAAACTCATTTCCAGGAGGATGAGAGAAAAGAAGAAGAGAAAAAAGGGGGAACCCCCGCCAGTCAGCCTCTGGTCACATCTTTTGTTTGGGATTAACAGAAATCTCTCTCTCCATCCATCTCATTTATGTCAACGACAACGCGCGCCTTAATTTTTAGCCCACAAACCGGCTTCCGAATTGGTTTCCAACAAGACTTTCCTCCAGGTTGCCTCTACAAGGACTCCAAACCAAAGCGACCATTCATCGATTACGAAACAATCCGTCCATCTGGTCGATTTTTACGCAAAACATTCCACCGGCCATATGTTGATTTCAATTCCTCTTCCGGTTCTTACAATAACTCACCATTTCCGTCTTTCCGTTTCCGTTTTCATTTCCTCTCTTCCGGTGAGATTTTATTTTTTATTTAACCTCATTGGATTGTCGTTTTGTTTCCCGAAGGCCTAGTCAAACTGGAGAAAAATTACCCAACCCCTGCCGTTTGCCTTACCCTTCCGCCATTTTGAAACCCGAAAAAATTTTCATTACGTAAAAGAAAATACGACCTGAGCTTTTAATGTTTCTTTTCCCTTCAAATAAAATAAAAAAAAAGAAAATTTTCTCCGGTTACGAACCGGAAAACCAAAACGGAAGAGTTAAAATTTATGAACACGTTTCTACAATTTTCTACCGACTCCCTTATTCCCTGTTCCTGCCACCCTCCACCCCTTCAACCCCCGTCCCGTCTTTCTCAACCTCCTTTCCACCGGGTTTCTGCCATTACTTTTACCCGTTGGCATCCACTTCCGATTTTCTTTTTTTAATTTTTCCGGTTCTGGCAATTTCTGAACCACAACTTTTTCTTTTTACCTCCTCCCTCCCCTCTCTCTTCCGTTTTGTTATATAGGAATAAACGTTGAAATGATGACTCTAGTGCTTCTCTCGATATCCCCTTGTTTCCCGCGCCTCTGTCACCGCCCTCTAGTTCTCCTTCCGCCACCACTCTACTCGTTCTATGTGCAACTTTAACAAGTAGAAAACGGAAAGTTTCTCATCGAGAGTGACGTCCCACCCTGGCACCGCCACTTTATAATTTTCATTTTTTGGATGGCATTTTTCTCATATCAATTACCATCCTCGTTTACTTTTTCCAATTATTCGTCAGGAGTGGGCACGTTTCTATCCCATCAAAGAAGGCGGTGGGAGGGAGAGAAGGGAATCCATTTAAAGATGGGAAAGAACACGATAACGAGCCAGGCTTTAATTTTTCGACTGTTTAACTCCGCTTCCTCTTTCCGTTCTTCTGAAAACAATTTCGTGAGCTTAAGGTGAGCTAACATGAGAACAACCCAAATCTACCCCCTCCTGTGTGCTATGATTAATTCCATCGAAACACCAAAGAATCCTCAACCAAATTCACCACCTTGGTGACATAACCTGCGTCTCAACTCAAATCCGTCTCACCAGCCTCACCAACCACAGTCTAAATAGAAACCAAGAGTGAAAATGATTCTCCCTCCACCAACCAGAGGAGGAAGGGGATGAAGAGGAAGACGAAGAAGGAAAAAAAAGGAAAAAACAATTCGTCGTCAGCGATTTTTTCCATATTTCTGGTAAATAACCGGAGGAAATGAAATCGAGTTAAAATGCCATAAATAACGAGATTATCAGAAGAGAAAAAAAAGAGAGAGAAAGAGAGGAAGGGAGGTGAGAGGAGGAGGAAAAAAACGTGAAAAGAAAAAACGTAATAGAGGGAAAGATGGTGTTAACGCATGGAAACCAAGTCAACCGGAAAGATAATCAAAAGATGGGAATTCAGTCTTTTGGTCATCGCACGCAAAAGGGTAAATTCATTCAGAGGCGTTCGTCCGTTCGGATGAAAATTTTATTTATCGTCATCCACCCTCCCGACCGATTCAGGTTTCAGGTGCATACCACACTCCCATTTCCCTCCCTGAGAGAAATTATCCTCGGACATTGCTTACAACCAGTTCTTTGGATTCTAAACCGAATTTCCAGGTTCGTTATGAATGAAATATTTGGTGCCTGATACCTTAAAAGTGTGGTCTTCCCCTCTGATGCTTCCAACGAATGAATTAAAAACAGTCGGATGTCATTCACTTCAGTGTGAAAAAAAATTCTAAATGAAAGTATTTATTAATTCATTATTCATGTACCCGAACAAAGCAGGTACAAGGTACATTCGAAGGTACATGCTCAGGAAATTACACAGTCATCGAGTAAAACGAAAAAATAATTTATTTATAATTTTTTTCTGAATAAAAAACCTTTTTCTATTTCTCAAACTGCTACTGGTTTAAGTAAACCGAGAGGAGAGGGTGGAGGGGATTCATAGGCGGGGGACCCGAACGGTTTTGGGTACAAACCGGAAACCTGGAAACCGAATCCAAGTTAGCATTTCGATATACTCAACATTTGCGGGATCTTTCGAAAACTGACTATTCAAGATGAACGATGACGCGATCTCTCTGGTTTCTCTGTCCCTCTCACTACCTACGCCTCTGTTCATGTTTCGTGTTGTTCGACTTATTCATATTTAAGTGCGCTACTGAACATTCCTTGTCAACGATACCGTCCCTCTTTCTCCTCTTCATCCTCCTTCCTTCTCTTTTTTGCCTACTTCTTTTAACAATATTTAGACTGTCATTCGTCTTTGTGTTTTCTTTTTGAAATCTTTCTCTCCGGGTACTCGTAACAACTCCCGGACTGACTAATTTAACAGAATAAAATCCTCGAATCCATTAATATTGTTTGTCTGAACGATCATTCCCATTCAAAAAGTACCCAGCAGTCTCTCTGACATAACGAGCATGAGCACGAAGAGATTAGACGGCAATTGAATCAAGCATCTGAAAGATGGCAGACTTGAAGCTCATTTCCGACCAGAGTTCCAAAGACAAAGCCGTGGAAACTTACCAAATTCATCGTAATTCAAACATCACGGTTCTTGTTCTTCCTCAGGGTCATCAATGAGACGACAAAACCCGGAACAAAACAAACAAATAAGGAACAACAATAACTGTTCCTACTTCCGATCGAAAGCCTTCCTCGGGGAATACAAATGTTTACATTTCCCAGTCGAAGATAATCACAGACGATGGTAGAGGCGAAGAAGTACACCGCGTGACCACCCCATTAGAGAGGGAAACAAGAGAACACGTTCGATGTAAGTCAATTAACAGGTAAACGTGGATGACACGCGCTCGTAAAAACAGATTTCCCGCCGCCGGAAACATCTTCCACCCCCAATCACCCACCACCACCACCAACCACGTTTCCCTCCATCTCGACCCTACACCGACGTTATCTAACATCTAATAAGAGAGCCTAAGAAATGGAACACACTCCGTTCATGGGTGTAGCACACTGAAAGATCCTCACCCGAAGAAGTTGCATGAGAGAGGAGAGGGGGTGACATCTACAACCCCCAAATGTTGATATGAGAGAATAATTTTAAGGTTGTTAGTGTTCCGAACCTTTTTTCCTGATTTTTGACAGGAGGAGGAGGCGAGGAAAACGAGGAATCGACGATAAGAGAATTGAACGCGTTATGTTTCCTGTCACGTCACGCAAAATCGATTTGTTATTGCACAACCGAATAGCGTTTTACCTTTTTGTGGTTCCTATCACCCTCTCCCGACCCCCATCCCTTAATAAGCGAAACAAGTCCAAGACATTCTTCTGCATTCGCCTGCACCTGAATTCGATTCGTTCTCTTCCATCAAAACCGAATCGAGTTTCCCTTAAACCGGGAGGAGGGAGAGAAACTTGGGAACTTCCCTTAAATCTTTCTTTTTCCAAATTTTAACCAGATGTCATTTAATCTTTTGTTCGATTCCTCGTTCCTTTCTTTCTCCCGCCACCCTTACCACTGAATCATGATTTCTTGTATCGCGGTTTCCCGTGACATGAAGACGAAAGAAATCTCCCGCAAGGAAACATTCTTTTTCATAACACAACCAAATTTCGTGATTGTTGGTTACATCCCCCACCCCCACCCCCAATCTATTAAAAAGCTGGATATTCTTAGTTCGGTTGTTCTCTACAACCTCTTCAAGAATAATGTTGCCATAGGTTAACCGTCCTCTGTCCTCAAAAGGTAGCTAGGTGTTAATAACGAGAGCAAGAACCTTCATCGCGTCTCTCTCTATCCCCGGCTAGCCAGTCATTGATTACCTTCCGCCACCACTCGGTAACCATTCTACCCTTAATAGATCAATAAATAACCCTTAATTGAACTTAATATTGAAATTGATAATCGGAAATTATCTGTCTGTTAACTCAAACGACCTAGGGGAGGTTGTTGATGAAACATATGTCCGAAATCCCATCGACTGATTCATGCGTGACGAGTCCTACCCTTCCAGGAAGCAAAAGATAGAAAGGAAGACAGGTATCAACTACCCTTGCAAAACATTTCCAACTTGTTTCCATCTGTCTACTGCCTATCTCATCTAGCCTCATCTTCAAAGAGTTGATAGTCTCCTTAGCAGACGACCGCAGCAGGGGGGAACGGTGTAAATTGATTAGCAGGATGAGTTTGCGCGTCATTTCCTCTCTTCCATCCCCCAACCTTCCAACAAAAACCATTTTCTCTCGCTCGCCCCCCGACGCCGACACCCAAATGAAATTCGAATCTTTATGCTAGCACTTACCTGAAAATTGATTTCGCCACGTGGCTCGGGAGGGTGGGAACAAGTTCCGGCCTCGTGTCTCGTGCCTAATTAACTGAGATTGTTTATCTCCTCCCACCCACGACTTCCGTCTCCTCGGTGGGTTTCATTTCCCCGTCCTTGGTTTCCTTTTTCGATTCGAAATACTAAAAACGAAAAAGACGCTGATTGTAACACCATTCCTCAAGATTTATACTCATAATCTGTGATCCATACAAGAGCTGGTAACAAACCTCGTCTCCGAATGTTCTGACACGTACCATGAGAACAGTCTTCACCCATAATTTCAAGTCGTAACCGTGCAAGAAATTTAGGACGTGTCGTACACGTGCCACTCAGCCATGATACACCCCAACTAACCTAAAACACACCAAACAATACTGTCAAACTGTCTCAAAAGGAAAACTTTCACATTAAAGTGATGAAAGAAAGGAAGAGAAACCGAAGCCTGGGTCATAAGTAACCTTTTCCTAGACCACCTTCCTATGGATAACATACCCAAGGTCGTGCTTTTGGACTGGAATCCTCTCTCTCTCCCTCTACAGTTCCTCTCGTCCATTTCCGGATTTCAGCTGTCTTTCTTCATACATGAAAATCTTTGGAGAAACAAAAGGAATAAATTGGATTGAACAAAGCTAGCTGCAAAACAACGAACAACGCCCTGCTGTGTGTTTGTGTAAGCTTCTAAGATCCATTTCAGTGACGAATCCAAGTTAATTTAATTATCCTCTTTTCACTTAAATTTATTGAAACCTGCAAAGACAAAAGATGAGTAAGATCACTACAGTGAATTAAAGTTTAGAGAATCTTAGTTCTCGACCTCTCATCCCAAAACTAAAATTTTAAAGGACTGTCGTGTTTAGGTCAGCCATTTTGTTCATTTCCAACATTCCATCTTCCCTCTCCTCATTTTACTCGTTTCGACACAAATCCCATTCATATCAGGATCAAGACCTAAAACACCTTAAAGAAGAGAGACAAAATCACAATACAGTCAAGTGTTGTTACAGGAACGAGAAAGGTCACCTAAAACCGAAAGCTTTCTTTCCCAAATTGATCGTTATCCCGGCATCATAAAACATCTAAGATGGGAGGGAAGGTGGGCGGGGGGCCAAGGAAAAGTCATTCATTGAGTGACTACAAAAGTTTCTTTTTCCCTTGTAAAAAACAATAAAAATCAAACTAACGAAGTCTTTTCTCCGTTGAAAGATAGACTCGCAATCATCGAGGCGGTGAAAGCGTAGACATTTTGATTTTCTTTAGAGGGAATAAAAAAAAATTTTCAATTCATTAATAAGAAGAATTCCTCCCATTCCAATAATCTTATGGTTGAACTCGTCTTCTTACAACACCAAAATTCTAAAGAATAAAATAAATTTTCTTCTTGCGTTCGGGACTTTTTACAAGATGAACCCTTAAACGAAATAAAGTTGAAACAATTTGAACATGAAACGTCTACGTTAAAGTCGTTCTAGTTTCAAACGTCAGGACCGGATTCAAGAAAACGAGACAAACAAGCCAAAGGCTACAAACAAGTCAATCTCCAGTCGAAGATTCATTCAAGTTCTCTCAAAAATCTTCCCACAGGCTGCTGTTTTAGCTAACACTAACTCCTTCACTGGGAAGCTAACAGTAAGAGCACATCATCAAGTACATTGGTTTGTTCCAAAACACCAAAACGTTCCCCGAGGAAAAAACTTCCACCAATCCTTGGAATAATCCCCAAAAGCGGAATATTATTGAAAAACGATTTAATAGACTGTCAGGGGAGGGGGTGAAAGATGTCAGGAGGGTACTAAGTAGACAAACAAAAACATCACAACCAAAATCTCACCATTTTCGCGAACGAAGAGAGAGAGAGATAATATTATGTTTCCTTTCTTCCTTTAATATCAACAAAATGATATTTCTCATTGTTACCAACTTTATCAAACACCGGAGAAAAATATCAAAAATAAAAATATATAAATAAATCGGCATGTTTCCGTCCGTCCGTCTCCTTCTTCTTAGTCCTCTTCTAATTCTTTTCCACGGGGTGACAGGGTAGAAAAGTGAAGGCGACAAAACATCCCCGAAATGGAAAAAAAGAAAGAAGGTGATTGACAAGGGATGAAGAATAGGTTGGTACCCCCGGGTTTCGATCGTAAATCGATTGTAAACAGACCCATTGTACGAGGGTGTCAATATTTAATTGACCATGGTTCGAATTTGGGGGTTTGTTGATCTATTTTCCACGAGATTTAGCCTTTTGTTGCTTACCTGACATTAATCATTTTACAAGAATAAAAACGTTTTTATTGAGCTACTTCCACCCCCCCTTCCTCTTCCTCTACCACTCCAACCCCTATACTCTCGTCAAAAAAAAGGTTCTTCTTCGTCTTCTCCTTCTCCTCTACAACGAACATAACAAAATGAAATGAAAAAAGGTTCCCTTAGGTTGGTGTCTCTGAGGGGAATACCCGGCGTGATCCTCATTCACCCAACGGCTGTCGAATGACAAACCATTGGAGGTGGTGGCTATTGTGTGTTGTTAGCGTTGACAAATTTCTGGACCGGATGACACCTCACGCATGCTGACGGGTTGTGGGTGGGATGGTACGATTGTTTTGTTGCGTTTTAATCTTTCACTCTTGTCACTGTCCTAATATCTGTTCTAGTACGCAGATGTTTCAGTTCGGTTTAACTATCCACAACGGAGTGTTTTGATCTACGAACCCAACTCCATTATCCAATAATGAGACTGACCGAAGGACACAAAACAAGAAACCAAACCTAAACTGACTCATAAAACCTGCCAAAAGTTCTAAACAGCAATCCAAGCGTATTAATACTTTCCAACAGCACTCTAACCGCAGAAACCAACCTCAAATTTGTGTCTCTCCCAACCGGTTCCAAATCTCCTTTCAAATTCTCCTCAACATTTGTGGGACTCAATCGAACCTAAAGCCAAAAAAAAGGAAAAAAAATTAATCAGATCAGATCGGTATCAATGAATTCCTTTTTTCCTTTGTCCCAATTTTTTTCTTTAGAGACACCCACACACACAAAGGAGAAAAGTCAATAATAAAATGGATGACGTGAAATTGATGTATTGTGAGGTAATAAACGTGAAGAAGGAAACCACAAGACATAAAGAAAGATTGTGACAATGGTGTGGGCAGCGCTCAGGAAACCTGGTTGAGTGAGCAATTTTACAAGTGTTATTGGTTCTATGAATGAACTTTTGTTCGCCATTTTTCAGGTTTCTCCGTCTTCTTCCTCTCCTGGTCCATCCTTTCATAACAAAAAAATTATACTCATCAAAGAAGTTACTGTCCCTCGACTTTTTTCTTGTACGTGAAAGACAACTTTTCATTTTTCTTTTTATTGTTGGCGAAAATTAAACAAAAATTTTACGTCCCACTTCCGCCGGTTCGATTTCTATTTTTCTCTGATGTTTTGGAGCACTTGAACGAAATTTCTAACACCTCTCACCTTGGGACAATGTTGTGAGCGTTTCCACAGCTTTGTTGAGCCTGTTTAGGTTAACGGTCCTACGAACAGTAGCCAAAAGCTCGAAAACTCAACCTGAGAAAAAGAAATGAATACTCATTAACTCTCACACGACAAATCATTTTTAAACAAGACACGCGCCTACGGAAATTATTAAAAAGTGTTTAAATATCGTTTAGAAAAACAAAACCCTAACCAAAATGGATGGGGCGGTCGTTTCGAATCCCTTCGGAGTAATCACATAAGCACGAAATGGTGAATCATTTAAGGAGAGAGAGAGAGAGAAAAGGAAAATCAGAAGAGATCGCACCTGGACTGTAAACAGGTGCGACGAAGCAGATCGCATGATCATCGTCTCCCTTCTGATGATTGATCGTTTTCGATTATGTGAATTACCAACAAAAATTAATCCTTTCTCAACTTTTCGACGAAGGGTTTCAATTCGACTCCACCTAAGATCCAACTAGGGGTGTACGAAATCCGCAGAACGATTACCCAAATACTGGTACCGTACCTAGAAAGCCTTCTCTGAAACACTTGATTTAGCGTTCTGGAATACAACTTCACTCTGTATACAGCCAACAGGACCTGGAACAATTAAAAATTCAATTTACAGGTATAACACAACCGGAAGTAAAGTTTACTGTCTTTCATCACACACCAACAGAACCAAGAGTTCAAAACTCAACACAACAGCCTGGAGTGGAGGGCAGAGGGGTGAAGGAGAAAACACAAAACCGAGAGGATGGGACGGGAGCCGGGAGTATGTCACACAATACCCGGGTATTACCATACAAAAACTCATAAAGTCAGTTATTGAATTTTCACACTTTTCCCTCTCACCCTCAAACCCACAGCCCTCCTCCTCACTCACCCACCGCCTTCCTTTAAGTTTCTTTATTTACTCGCGCCCTGCATTAATTTTCATTTGATTTTAAACGATAAATCTTAATTAGAATTGTTTTCCTCGGCTATCGGAGACATGTCGGCTTGTCTAAACGGCTTTATTTTGCTAATGACGAAATTTGATTTTGTTTCCCACCACCGCCACCCCACTTTACCCTTTTCCTTTCGTTCTTTACATTCGTGTTTCGTTCGTTCTCTCTTCCCTTCCGGCAAAAATGAACTTTTCATCTCTCACTCTCTCTTTTTCCGCCTCAATATTTAATAACAAACGCCGCGACCGAATTTATTATTATTATTATTATTAACCAACCGGTTTCAAACTAAATTGATTTATTATCCCACCCACCGAACGCCACCCGTTCGGATTTCGTCAGCTTCCTAAGGAAACAAAACAAAAAAGAGTCGAATTCATTGTTTCTGTTTGCATTTGAATTTTTTTGTTTCGTTTTTAAAATCCAGCACGAAACTAGAAATTCGGTTGTCATACTATCACGTGACACCTGACTGTGACATCTTTCTACTAAAGAAGATTATCAGTCTACACACAAAACTTCCAACTTCCCTTTCGCTCAGGGAAAACCCCCAAGAAGGAGGAAAAGGATCGATTACAATTGAAAACCCGATGTCGTGTCCCTTGACCGTGAAAACGGTCACGTGGGAGTTAACAACAGCAACGGCAACAACAAAAACAACAACAACGTCAAACGTCTTTATGTCTTTAATAAATGAAAGTGAACCAACTGGATTTGTAAACAAATCTTTTGAGATTCGGAGATCGTGAGGGGATGTTTCAATAAGCTCATTGCTGACAAGGGGGCAAAAGAGGAAGGAGGGGAAGTAGAGGAGAAATTGAAATTCGAGAGAGAGAGACGGAGAGATGTAAAACAATATTGCCCAACCAGTTCGGACGAAGGAGGGAAGGGTGTTCGCGTCATTAAATTGTTATGTATTGCGATTACACGTGCTATTATACGCGATGTTAGATTCTCGGGGAATTGTTTAAGCGATTCGCAGGGATTAGGGTAATAAGGAAAGCTAGAGATTTAATAGCTGAAGAGAAGGAGGACGGAGGAGGGGGGGTGGGTGAAAGGAAGGATGGATGTAAATGGTATTTGCTTTTTGTAAAGGAATAATTTCCGAGGAGAGTTATTGGTGTTTGGTTAACTGAAACAACACGTCATGACTCCGACAAATGTTTCTTTTTGGCAAGAGGGTGTGTGACTTGTGAGTTTTATTAAAACCAAATCTGACGTCCGTCTTTCCCGTTACCTTGTCTTCAACACTCTCTTTTCAATAGATCTTCAACCTTCCGAAAGGGTACGGATACGTGCGTACGGACGACCTCATTTCCGACAGCAACAACCATCTTAAACAAAATAGTTTCAAATATAAAAACAGTTAAATCCTAAATAAGAAGAACATCCAAAAAAAAGTGTTACCAACCTCCAGGAAGTCTTTTAGGACGTCTCTCAACCTCAAAAACGACCAAAAACTTAAGAAAAAGAAGAAACAGAGTGTCACGTGACTAAACAACTCCAACAAAGATGAGTAGGAGAGAGGAAAAGAGCTTCACTCACAAAAAACAAGCGTGAAAATCATTTTTTTCCATTTGGATTCCGTCGAAGCAACAGCGGAAGCCACGTAACTGAATATGAAAACCGCTTTTAAAAGTGAAATGACGTCATAATGCATACCGGAAATGGCTTTATTGAAAGCGAGCGGTTTGAACAATCGCAGGGAG
Organism: Columbicola columbae; assembly: GCA_016920875.1. Classification (NCBI taxonomy): domain Eukaryota; kingdom Metazoa; phylum Arthropoda; class Insecta; order Psocodea; family Philopteridae; genus Columbicola; species Columbicola columbae. The sequence continues at coordinate 4,668,807 of JADMLL010000011.1, read as the reverse complement.
AAAGAGAACTTTCCCTTCAGCCCCTCAACCGCTGTCAGCTATAACCAATTATAATGACCCTTAGTTTGAGAGTTTGGCGGTGATTTTGTCTGAATCTTTTCACTTTTGACTCACTTCATTCTTCCAGAACTCAACATTGAAACGAATTCGACCGTAAAACATGTGTAAGAGATGGCTTGCTAACGTTATCAAAAGCCATTCGTCTGTGTAACGTTCAGGTGTCTCGGCTCGGCCTCCAACGACTTTGTCTAAGCCGACCTTGGAGTTCGTGTTTTGAGTCTGATTCGTCTTTGTCAAACTCTCGAGAGCCACTTCCTCCTTCTTTCAACCAGGAAAATGCATCATCACGTGACAGCTAGAAAAATTAACAACTACAAGTTAGAACTTATCAGTTTCCGTGAAAAGAGTTACGCTATAAAAGGGCTGCGACCCTCGAGTCTCCTCCTCGCGGCCGTGCGCATATGTTTAAAGTCCTCAACTCTCGGACCTCGTTCGAAATGTAAAAAATGAAAAACCAATTTTGAGACGATGATAGCCCCGAGGGACTCTTTACCCCGAGGGTAGGAGGAGAAGGAGACTATCCAAGTACTGATAGGGGATTATAAAAATATATTTATCGAGCGTGAAATTGCTTTTATTCTGGGTTATGTCCCAACCGTGTTAATCCACACTCTCGTAATGTATTTATTTGGTTGTAACAGTTTCACTCACCACTCCTCCTCCTCCTTTGTCTTTCCTCAACCTCGCTCTCATTGTCTTTATCGTTCCAACGGGGGAGAGAAAACGTCAGAAACCGCTTTTAATGTTCTGCCAACATTATTGTTTGTGTCCAAAAAGCGAAAAATTTTTACTATACACCCCTTCGGTCGCTTCCATTTCCGCTTTCTTTTTCAAAACGAATCTAAGCTTCAGATTCATGAACGAAGTCTATCAGCTTGACAAGAAATCCACAACAAAACGAAAAAATCCAAAATCCTCTCAATGACATCTGCACCTGACGGACATAACAGACACACACGGGAGTTTTGCCATTGTCATCGAATTATTTCCTTTGAAGGGGTTGAAAAAACCTAATTAAAAAGAAAGAAAGAAACAATTTGTTAGTCTGTCAATGGTTGGAGGGAGGTGGAAGGTGTTTGGTGGTGGTTTGGTGAAGAAGGGTTTTCACCAATTAAACCTGTGCCTGAAAAGACTTTTGTAAGTCCCTCGACCACAAAGGTAACTCAACAATCGAACTTATTACTGCGGTGGGTGGCCTTCTATTCAAATCATCAACTTACCGCCATTCATCCCCATCCAAAAATGAATTTTTTTTTCCTTTTTATATCTCCTCGACCAGGACTTCCATTCATTAATCTATTCATTCTGACTTCATTCCGTCTTTATCCTCCGGTTTTATTTTAATATGAGATTTCTGCGCCGTTCGCCGTTCATTAATCTTCATTAATGAATTCACTTTTACACTTTTTTCTTTAGAGTGCGTGTGGTGTGTTTGGAACCCGTGGTTAGATGAACGGATTGTTCGGATTCTTTTTATGCGCCATGTCCAAATTTGATTTTGGTGATTTTTTACTGTTTTTCCCACGTATCCGATTTTCCAGCTCTTAAAGCAACTTCTTCCGGTGTATGTCTTTCCTTCAATCGGGTCATCTTCGGATTACCTAAGTTTACAGCATTTCTCGTTCTTCTGTTATTTTATTTTCCTTGTTTTATATTTCTCTCTCTCTTCCCGTTTCGTCCCTATGAAAATATTTTGTCCTGGAAACTTATTTTCTACTTCCTTCAGGGTGTCTCGTCTTTGTATATCCTCTACCATAACCCTGCTTCTCCCAGGTCTTTCTGTTTCCACGAACCACGCCTCCTTTATTTTTCTGTTGAGGAAGTATTTGAAGACCTGCTTGGTCAGTCTTCCTGAGTTCATTCTCTCCAGCTGTTTCTAGAAGGTGATACCATTGGATTGTCAACAATATCCGGTAAATGTCTGTCTTTTTCCTTGAATCCTCTTGTTGCTTTACTCCCCAATTGTAAATTGCTTCTGTTCCTTCTTTACAACAATTTGACTTCTTTCCATCTGGAAAAATCAAAAACCAGTCATATGAGTGCTGATTTAGCTTCTCAGTATTTCATTTTACCCTCACTTTGTAAAGTTTTGAACCTTAGAATCGAAATATTTATGTAATATATACAAAACACGTCCAAGAACAAAAATGCTTACACTTTTCAATGTTTAGTCTAAAGAGGATCAATAGAACTCCTTCCTCTTCGTTCTAGATGTACTGCCTTCTATCATTAAAAATGGAGGAATTCGAATCGGACGTGAGAACTAAGAAAGGGAAAATCAGGTTCACGTCAGGAAGGAAGAGAAAAAAGGCCTGCAAATTAAACATCATATTTCATTTTCAAACTCTTAGTCTCATCACCAAGTCCTCCTCAATTTTCATTTCGAACATGATTCCTCATCAGTTGAATCAAACATCTTGATCATACCTGAAGAACTTGGCTAAGCGGAGCCTGAAGGTTCCTGCGAGAACGAGTAAGCTAATTGGTAGCACATTTTAGCTCAGGTAGCGAATGTGTTCTCACAACTGTCATCTTGAACAAGGGCCATTTATCTTTTGATTGATACTCGTTTAATTGCCTGCGTTTTGACTTGCTTCTTCTTCTTCTTCTCCCTCTTTATTCATAATCTTCCTCCGAAACTTCTTCCCAACTCTTTTCTTTTTAATAAAAGTTTTAGGATCCATCTTTGTATTTATAAATTTTTTGTGAAAGACCTACAAGCAACAATAAATCTAGAAAGTAGAAATGCTTTTAACTTTGACAAAACTTTACTGTCAAACAGATGTGCATTATTTACGAAACCAGTGTGTATTTGTTATAAGCTAAAATATTCATTAAAGTGTGCAATACTTTTGAAATGACCTCTACCCAAAAGTGTAACAGGCTCAGGAAGGGAAGGAAGAGCAACAAAAATGAGTTTCATCTTTCCTAAACCATAATTAAATCAATTTTGGACGGTAAGAGGGAAGGGGGGCCAAAAATGAAAGGAACATCATTTCCGAAACGATGATTTATGCTCAAACAGAAGGCGGTGAAGAAAAACTTCGGGGAGAAAACCTTCGGATACAATCGAACACATTTTTTTCGTTTGCGTTTTGGATTTCTGAAGTTCGGAGGTCCCATTGTCACGGACTCGCGTTCGGTTAAAATGAGTCCCCCGTGCCCCCTTTTGTTATACTCACATGTGGGAGTTTACATTTCCAGCCCCGTTCGAGGATACAAAAGGGAATTCCGTTGGTGTTACTTCCTCCTTCGGACTTTTTGTCAACTCTATACAAATATTTTTTTGATTTCTTTTATTCCCTTTTGTAAAACATCTGCGACGGTCAATTGGGATTCTAAAAGTCAAAAATTTTTCTTCAAAATATTGTTTGGTTAGGTTCTTCGACCCCTTTGGGCGTTTCTCTTCTTCTTTCTTTCCTTTTTGTGGCTTCCTTTTTTTTCTCTTGGGTTATTTGGAGCAGAAGTCCGTTACGCCCACCAAACTTGATTCAAACTTTTTGGGGATTTTTGTTGTCCAGTTTGTTTCCCCCCTGAGTCTCTGTATTAGGTGTACGTTCTGTGCTGACGAAAAACTGTTCAAGAATATCTGAAGAAGAAAAAATTGAATTTCAGTCTTTTTAATCAAATTCAATTCGTAATAATTAAAGTATATTCATTCCAAAAATAATGCACACTTTTAAGGAAGATTTAGTTCCATAAACAACCCAGAACTCACACCAAAAATTCATCCTAAAAGTAGTGACGCTTTTATTAAGATATCATTTCATAAATACTGAACATTTGTTAAATATGTGATGATGTCATTTCATAATTAATGCACACCTTTATCAAAAACTTATCTCATAAATAATTCACACTTATGACAATTCATTTCAGAAGTGATTTACCAAGGTTAGTGAAAGGCAAACGAATTGTAAAGCTGGGTTGTGACTCAAACTAGAACCACGACTCTTCGTTCACGACAAACGAACATGATTTCCGAATCGATAACCAGAGAGTATCTCCTTCTAGCTGTCAGTATACGAGAGGACACTCACTACCAGAATCTAAACCTAACCTCTCACAATTCTTGAAATCTCTATTTGGCTACTGCATCTAAAAGCTTTCTCCAAAAGAAAAGTTCCAACGGTCGACCGACCTAAAAGAATTCAACCAAACAAAAAAGGCAACCGAGCGACGACTTCTGTTAAATCGTCCATGAGCCTTTGCTGTATCCCTGACGGAATCAGTATTCGCTACAATTCGGATGGAAACGACTACAAAACGAAAATTTCTTTTTTAATTTAATCCGAATCCGTAAATCCTAAATCAAAGAATTTAATCTCGGGATATTTTTAGGTTCCTTCGGTTGAGCGGACTCGAAAACAACCCCCCGTTTCAAATCCAATATCCCACCTTTCAACTACGACGACGACATAATTTACAAACCTAAATAAACTTTGATTTCTTCTCTTAATCCGTCAAATTTTCTTCTCCTTTTTTTGTATTCTGTATTTCGGTTTACGGTTCACTGGAAAAATAGTTTCGACAAAAGAGAGAGCACCTGGAAAGTGACAAAAAAAACAAATTTAAAAATGAAGTTGGAAGCCATTTTTATAAGATTTAAATTTATTTTCTTAATCCTACCCTGATCACATCCTTTGGAGCGAAAAATCGAAACCGAATATAACGACAGAAGAGAGAGACGAAACAGAATCCTTCGGATGGGTTTAAAATTGAATTGGAAGCTTCCAACCGTAACCCAAAATTTGAATCTTCTGCTGCCACTATTTTCCTAATAACAGTTTTCCAAATTTATCTCGATTCTCCATTTCTGCGTGGATTTTCCCACAGGAAAACAGTTTTGACGAAAGTGAGAGCACCTGGAATAGACAAAGAAAAGCAAAATTTGAAATAAATTCGGAAGTCATTTTATAAGATTCAAAGCTATTCTCTTAGTCCCAGTCGAGAGAGAGATACTGGTTATATTAATATCATATTATATTAATATATAAAATTGACAACAACAAAATTATATACATAACTAAAACAAAATCATATTTACACGCCTGTTCGTTTTGTTAGATGTCACACAACACTTATTTAACAACAAATTAATATTAATATTAATATTGAAAATGAAGTTGGAAGCCATTTTTATAAGATTTAAATTTATTTTCTTAATCCTACCCTGATCCTTTGGAGCGAAAAATCGAAACCGAATATAATGGCAAAAGACAGAGGCGAAACAGAATCCTTCAGATGGGTTTAAAATTGAATGATAAGATGGGTTTAATATTAAATATTAATATCAATACTTATATTTAAGGCTCATAACACTTGAAATCAAGACAGAAAAATTTTTCCATTCAATATGACTTTTCAGGGACAAATTGTAAAAAACACTCAGCTAATTTGTGTCTCTATCTTAGAACACTTCCATTGCTGCAGACCAATACCTCACGACGCATGATGAATACTAAGACATACTGGTTAGATTATGTTTTGAATTATGTACTAAGATGTCACCAATTTCAATTTTCTGCTGCCACGACTATTAATCACCACCCAAATACAAAATTTTTTTTCATTTAAAAATTTTAAATTTGTGAGACTTGTTTCTGTTTTTTAAATTGCTGCCACGTTTAGTTTCTATAATATTCGCATCCGCTTTCATTTCCTTTTTGTTTCATATTTCCAGCCTTGAAATAAAATTTTATTTACAACTTTGAAACTGTTTTGTTAGAAAGTAATTTGATTTGCAAAAGTTGGTGAGAAAAGTAATAAGTTAAGGCAGTCGTGGCAGCAGTCATTCGATTAAGACGACCGAGCATTACGCACGCACGGATATGAGGAAAGGTTGAGGTTGGATTTATTAGTAGCAAATCCTCATAGGAGGATGGTTTGGGGATGAAGATTAGAACTTAGGTCGGGGTGAGGAAAGAGACAGAATCGAGGGGAAAAAATTTATTGGATTTAGCTTAGACAGAAACGAAGAATTCTTTCCTACTTTCAAGTAAACCGTGGTAGAAGATTTCACGTCCTTAAAGAGTTGATTTATATCTTCTCTACCAAACACTACTGTGAGTTTCAAGATGTCCTCCTAAACCAGTGTATCAAGTTATGATACACCTCCAAACACTTCCAGACTCCATTTCCTCCCAAGGGAACGACTATTAGGAACCAAATCTGCAAGAAATAGCGAAAAATTTTAGGCGAGGGGCGACACATTTCAAAACCAAGAACCATATTACATCAATTTGGAAATGGTTTCCATTGTTACACCATGTGAGGAAGAAAGAAATGAAAAAAGGAAAAAGGGCGGTAGTGAACTTACCTCCCCGCGGCCAAGGAGGAAATTAAGGTTTTTAAAATCAAATTATTTAAGAATTGTTGAACCGTGAAAATCGATTGACTGATTCTTAAGGGAGGGGGATGAAAATCATGCTCAGAACCCGGCAAACATTGCCGACATTTGTAAACTCCGTGTCATCATTCTAAGACGTCTGATTTTTTTGTGTATGTGTCCCCTCCGTGTCAATATATGAACGTAGATTATATCTCCAGGTGTTAACTCCCCGGATTGATGGATGAATCAGCCATTTTGTCGTATTCGCTTCATGTCTCACTCATACACTACCTGAAATGAAAATTTGAAAAATCAGTATCGGTTTGGGGAAAAAGAAAAGCAAACGGAAAGAGAAGAGAAAAGGAAAAGCAGAGGAGGTTGGTGAGAGGGAAGGGCGGTAAACAAAAAAAAAGTTTCCCCGACATCTCCATCTCCTGGGTCTCCGCTGAGTTTCCCTTAATGAAAATAAATGAGCTTTGGTCTTTTGCCCCATTATTTTATACTCATCTGCCCCCGGCGAACCTATCATATTTTACGGGAGCCCCACTTCGACTCATTTCCTCTTTATTACTTCGTGCTTCGAATGAAAACTCTAAAATCATTCTTCCTGTTGGTTTTATCCATGAATCTTGGACCCGAATAAATTTTTTTGTTAAAAATTCAAAAGCAGAGATGAGTTTCTAGAATATTGTGGCTGCTTAGTAATGTTAGTGTGTAACTTTACGCCCCGTCAGAATTTTTTTCCTAGTACCTGTCTTCTTCGCCTTCTTCCACATCTAAAAGCATCTTTAGTGTTGGAACAATGGATTTCGACTGAAACCTCGTCCATATGAATAAATTTGAAAGTCGACAAAATAAGGTTCAATGAACAGAATGAATGAACGTGGCAATAGCGCCAATGTTTGGCAGGTATAAAGAAAAACTGAGAAACCACCAGACAGAAGAAATAATGAGAAGGAAAGAACTCTAATATTTAATCGACGCTGATTAACAATAGAGTTCCTCAGGGGTGTCCCTTGCTGGAGGGGGTAAAGGTTGGCATTAAGAAGGCAAAATCAAGAGCATTAAGAAGTTCCAAGTCTAAAAGAACTATAACAGAGTTGGGTAGAGAAGGAAGAGAAATATTATGTCACACTTGAAGTCATGAGAAATCATAATAACAAAATTCTGAGGACAGACAACACTTGAAACCCAACAGCCACAGCAACAGTCAACCCATCGCCTTCTTTCTTTATTCTTGTATCATCGTCATTTCAACACCAGCTCATGACTAGTGAACCTGGAGATACCTATATCATGACCGACAAAAATAACAATACTAATTTTGACAACCCTGAAAATTAGTTTAGACACAAATTATACTAAAACTAACTTAAGAACCCATAATTTTATGTCATCTGATTGCATACAACCCAAAACCTAACACGGAAGGCATATCATTATTAAAAGCGCCTACAGTGGAAGAGACTAAGACAGGCAAAAACGAAACGTGAAACAGCAAACTTTTGATTTACAACAGCACGCAGAAAATTGTTAACTTTCCCGGTTTTCGAGGAAATGGGAAATCAATAAAAATCAAATTGCCTTTTTAGATGATAAAGGCAAAAACCTCAAGAAATACAATAAAAGGAAAAAAAGAGATTTCCTTGCGAGTTTTCTTTTCTCCTTTTTCCGAAGATACCATCAGAAACCATTAAGAATAACATTATTCTCTCCTCCTTTCTCCCCGCTCTCACTTCCTTTCCCAGTCACCAGAAAGAAAGCGGAAGCACATGAAAGTGAAGATTAAGAAATGAACTATGATTTACGATCATCGGGAGGAGGAGTGTAAGGGGACAGGGATGCGCGATAGGAGAACTTTTCGGATTAACAGCTTAACCTCGCCTTTCTCTCCGTGGCCCAGTTATCCTCCAATGAGAACCGGAAGTATGGCGTCTTTAGGGAAGCAGGAAACCGGTGACAAATCGTTGAGGGGGATGATTTCCAACCTGAAAACAAAGAAGATGATTAGATACATAAATAAAATGTTAGATACAAAGAGGGATGAGATTGATCCCGGTCATTTCCTCAAAACGCCTGAGAAAAATCTAAAAGTACCATCTCGAGAATGAAGAGACTTTATTAAGTTAACTTGAGTGTGACCGGGTCTGCTAAAAATATTTTTGAAGAATAGATGGATTCGTTCTATTTTAAATCGATTTCAACCCTTTGGATATGATTTCCCATTTACGTTTTGTCCGGGGAGTAGAAAGGTAAGTGAGTGAATGAATGAACCAAGATCAAAAACGCGACAGGAGGCCGACCGCAGATGGAAGGACCACCACCAGTTTGTTGACAAAAACTCAATCGGACAATGAAACTTCTGTCAACAATTGACAATGGACCGCTAAACACAATAAAACAAAATTCTTAAATTCGTCCGTCGAGTATTCTTTGGCCACAGTTGTCCGTCCACCCATTCGACATTGGAAATTCCTCACCGACTAAACAATGTCTTCAACCTCTTCAAGAAGAAGAAAAGAAGAGAATAATTTACATTCGGCTACCGGACAATACCTCCAGATTGTGTAACTTTTTGTTCGAAAAATGTGTTGCCACGCGAGGCACAAATTCTCCTATTCTGAATGTCTTCGGGGTGGTCAGCAACAACTGTTGAGGACAAAACTTGTTTGTAAAAAAGCAGTCTTATCTCTCAACAGATTTAAAAATCGACTGTTGAAGGCTAACGAGACAGAACAAACACGATAGAAAGAATGAACCCAAAGGGAGGAAGGAAATCACCTGAAAGCTTTCAAGATCTATCAACGATGCTAACAACCCTCATCAATCTCAATTTCAGCTCCCTAGGGATTCATTACAAACCTTTCTCTTCTGCCTCTTTCTACCACCGAACTTCAGTTATACCTCTTTATTTCTTGTTACCCGAAACCGGGTATTATGGTTGTCATTGCGCCATTTTGAAACTTTAAAGTCTAACTTCCCATATACAGTTTACTAGAATCAAGATACAAATACTATCTGTGAGCTTAAATGTCTCGGTTTGGAGTGTCTCATTAGTTACTACGCTCTTATTAATCAATAACGTTACATAGCTCTGGGGTCCTCTTTATATTTATTTCATAAGTAACGCACACTATTAAACACAAACATTACATAAATAATGAACACAGTAACCTAAATAATTCATTTCATAACTAATGCACAGTTTTAGAGGAAAATTCCTTCCAAAAACAATGCACACTTGAGAATAACGTGGTGAGCTTATTAACCAAATCAACCCTGCATAAATCTGACTGACTTGCCTAGGATTCTCTTCCTATTTCATAAGTAGTGCACACTATTAAGGAAAAGCATTTCAAAACTAAATACAGTTTTAGAGCAAAATTTATTCCAAAAATAATGCACACTTCAGAATAATATTATAAGTTTATCAACCAAATCAACTCTATAGCTCTGACTTTTTAGGAATTCTCTTCCTATTTCAAAAGTAATGCACACTATTAAAAAAACATTTCATAAATAATGAAGAAAGTAACCTAAGAAATTCATTTCATAACAAATGCACAGTATTAGAGAAAAATTTGTTCCAAAAATAATGCACACTTGAGAGTAATATGATGAGCTTGATAACCAAATCAACCCAACATAGATGTGATCGATTTTTCCAGTATTCCCTTCCATCTATTCCATAAGTAATTAAGAAGAATCCATTTCATAAATAATGCACACTACAACTAAAGAGGATCCTTTCCCATATTTCCTACTTAGTCAAGATAATAGGTGGAGAGAGAGAAGGTCTAAGAGGACTATATTTATACTATCATAGACTATACTGAAATATGACTATTGAAAGAAAACATTCCACACACATATCCTGTCAAAAAGTATTTCTTCCCTGATTTAGGTTAATAAGTGTGCAAAGTTTGTTTAATATTCGCATCCATCTTCTTTTTATGAAGATAGATAATCTAACTGAGCATCTTTCAAGAATCTTTATATAATTACCAGAATGAGGCAGAAGGAAGTGGCATGACATCTCAAAAGGAAACATTTCAACCGTTTTTTCGCCTAAATTTTCTGCATTAGTCGTGGGAAGTGGATTCAATCTGAAAGAGCAACGCCAGGCTCGTGTCATCCATCTTCCTTAATGTCATAATTTCAGTTGATTGTCGCTTTGATCCTAATCATCCAATCGATACCGTTAAAATTATTTTTAATAAATTTTGTTTATAAAGTTTGGAAGACTGAAAACGCATCAGGCGACATCCATCTATCTACAGTCGCGTTTCAAACAGGAAAAAAATTCTGCAGCTTTTGTTCTCGGTCTCTAGAAAAAAAAAATTTTCCTCAGCATCATCCAAAAATTCTTTTCAAAATAACACTGAAACCTCTCTCGCTTCCCACTCTCTCATTCTTCCATTGCTTCAAGGAGAGCCTAAAAATTAATTTAGAAAAGAGAAACCGTTGGCAAAAGGAGTATGGATTACCTCGAAGGAAGGTGAGCTTTTCCTCGTTTCCATGGCCACGGATGCCTCTTTTCTGATTGGGTTCCAACTCCGGAAGGAAGTTAACTCCACCCACCTGTCAAATTTTCCAACATTATTACGCGCTTTCTTTTCTTTCTCTCCCATTTTCCTCTTCTCTCCCAATCTCCCATTTCCCTTTTTCCACCGTTCCTCACCTTCCAGTCGAGAAATTCGTGGGAAATTGTTTGTCTTTTCCTTTTTTTTCTATTCGCATTCATCTTTTTTTATTTAACTTTTCGTCAAGATTTCCCTTTTAACCAGTGACATATACCACAGAAAAGATTTTTATTAGTTTTCACGGAAAACCCTTATTTTCCAAGTTTTATTAACTTTTCACTTTTCTTTCTGAATTTGGATTTATTACCTCATCCATAACCTTTGATAAAACTAAAATTTTGTCAGCATTTTTTTCCTAAATACAGTTTCTTCATTTTTTTAGTTGTTAAATTCCTCTTCTCTTTTGCAAGATAAAACTAAACTAAATAATTAGATGTGAGAAGGAAACAATGAAAAGAGAAAAGGTGAAGAAACTCAAGGATAATAAACCAAACATAAAAAATTCTTAAAGGCTTTTAACACAAGGAAAGACAAAAGTCTTGAGTCAAATATCAAATTCTGAGAGGAAAAGAAGTTCATCTGAACATGCGCAGACCATAAAAGTAGAGGACAGTGGTGATGAACCATAATTCACACATTTAAACCTACAATTTGTCACCCTTGCTCTGAAATTTATGACCACAGCAGTTCTTTGACTCACATCAATTGTAAACAGTTCAAAAATTACTGTATAGATGATTTGATAGAATTGATTTATGCTTGCAGTTATTAAAAATGAAGAAAGTGTCAGAAAAATATTCCAAAATAGAAACAAAATCCATTTGGAATATAAGCTTCTACAAGTAAATCATTCTCATGACACTTGTTCAAAACCAAGCATACACTCTCAATCAGTGGAACAGTGAAAAAGTTAAATAATCAAATCAGCTTACAAAAATGCAAATGATTAATACCAAACCGTTAACCTGATAGAACGAAAATCGTTTTCTCAAAGCCAAACAGATGCAATGACCATGAGTGAAAACTATAGAACACATGTAAACTCAATAACGACTAAATTACGGGTCGCGATTCTAATAAATATTCAACTATCCCGAGTTTGCATCATTCACATTTCAAAAATCTCTCCTGTCAAACATAATTCATCCATTAATTACCCTTTAAAATTTAAATTTGGCAAAAACAAGAACAAAAAAAATTCAAAACCACGCCAACACCATCTGATTGATTTCTGTAGAGGATGTTTGACCATCGTGACTGATTTTTTAAAAAAATTATTCCATTTGCGGGTCGTCAACCTTTCAAAAATAAACCATAACCTCAAAAAGCTATGAAAATCAGTCTCATAATGTTTGCAGGTGTCATAAAAAAACCCAAACGACATTTTTCCTTCAATTCATTTTCGAATACAGCATCGTTTGAATAACCGTTAACAGCACACCAGCGACGCCAAACGAATCAAAAAAGTACTAACAACTTTCAAAATCATCCGATAGGTGTCGCGATTTCAAAAATGTCAACGAACAAATCAAAATTTTATTTTCAAATCACAAAAATTTTTGAGTTACGACAAAAATAAAATCCACTCCTCCTCGATTTAATTTATTTAAACAACAAAAATGTCCCGTCCTGATTTCGTGACCTTCACATTACTTGGCCTAGTTAAAGTTAGAAAAATTTTTCAGAAAAAAAATTTTTGTGGTGTTGAGTTGTGGCATCTTGACCTGCTTTGAAAAATCCGTTGCAAATAGAACGGATTTAAAAACATGAGCCCCCTCACTCCCCCGCTATACTCCCACCGAAGACCCAATTCGATAACACCGATAAATCAAATCCATAAGAATATAAATGCAAATATAAATCTGTGACTCCCACCGATGGGTTTACGAGTCATCGATCGTCCAAAATCATTTGACTTTGTGCGACCCATAAAAAACTTCCAACCTGGAATTGACCCAAACGGCGTGTGAATCATAAAATCATTGCTGATACTAGATTCAGGGTAACGGTTGAGGCTTAAAAACAAAATTCAGAACAGACTTCTTCCTTGGGTTCTGGGGTGAAATCGTTTCTTCCCAGACTTTCCCCTAATTTCATTTGAATCGGAAACTTATTCATTGTTCCGTATGATCCCTCCGTTTACACGATCGTTAATACTAACCTAGATATGAATATGTTTATTACCGTTTTGATGAACATGCTTTGAGGTTTACGACCCGTGTTCTCCTGTGCACGCCCTTTTTCCCCCGGGTTAACAATCGTTAATTTGCATTCGTTGAAGAGAAAAGGTTTCTTTGTCCCGTTTCCTCCATCATGTTGCTTCATTCCTTCCGTGTCCTCACAAAACAACTGAAAAGTAAGGTAACACTTAGTTCAAAATTAATAACTGGAATAACAATAAAATCATAAACTTATAAACCTGCTTCGATCATAAATTTCCATCCCTTAACTGACATTCTATCACATAACTCAGTTACAATCTGGTACAGTAAAATGGCGTCACTCCAACCATCCACACACATTTATGGCATAGTGTATGCAACAAGTTAACCCATCGATAACGGGTTATGACCCACACCCCCTCCAACCCTTAAAAAGTCAATTTCGGCTCCGTCAAAACATGATCTATACTTCAGACTCGAACAAATCTATGTAGACCATTTGACATTTGTCAGAATCTGTCGGCCAGAAAACGGTGATGCAACAGCGAGAGAATTTCGAAATCTCGAATATATTTCGCACCGAAACCTTGAAACTTCTTTTCAGATGAGCTTTTGAGACAATGAACTCGAAAACTTCCCAAGGAAACGCTTCGTAATAATTACAATTCGTATTTTGGGCCATCGAAAACGTTCCACTCAAGTGGAAACATAATCGTCTGATTTATTCGCAGTTCTACCAACCTTTTTCCTCTACTCTCCCCTATCACTTATAAATTTTGGATGACGTCATTAGTGTTTAATTGAAAATAAGCCCAAAATATTTAATGAACTCCTGAAATTGATAAACACTGTCTAAACCTGTTAATCCTGTTAGCACTACTGTCAGTGTTACCAACCTCCCAATAATTAGTTTGAATCAAACTGCATTTTCTCATTTCCATACCTAAAATCGAAGTTCTGTGTCTACACCATCATCCCAAAAGCTCCAGGATCTATATGAACAACAGCAAGCAAGTTCTGACATGTTGACATTTGGATAAATCGTCTTGTCGTCTGCTGCTGACTTGACCAATCACCTTCTGATCTGAAATAAACATTCGCAAATATTGAATCTTGTGTTCTGAAATTTTGAAAAGGAAAAGAGGACCTAGATGAGGAGAATCAATGAGAGAACTAGCAGAAAAAATTTTCCAAGAAACTCAAACTGAGAGTGATGACCTATACAACCTGGTCAACTGAAAACCATTTAAGCCTCCCAAAAACCAGGCGGTGTCACGTGACCATCTATCCCTCCATATTTGGTAACAATAAATAATAATAACAAACACCAATTCTACTTCTCTCTCTCTCTCAAAGACGTTTCCGCAACATCTCCTGGGGAAAACACCCACCCAGAAATCCGCCAGGGCTTAAATGGCCAAAAAAACCAAAAACCCCGACAGCATTCACATCTTATGAATGAAATCATTAAATATAACCACACATGTGAATCATCTAATGAGAAATGCATCTGAAAAGCGAAAACCTCTTCTCCGAAACACCCAACTCCTTCTTCCCTCGAACAATATTCGCTCCAATTTATTTTTAAACATTTCCTCGACCATCGACACCTTTTCTTCTTCACAAAGATGTTGATTGAATGGTAGTGACGAAAACCAAACGGACTTACGCTCCTGAAATAAAATAAAAAACAAATTTCTCATAAATCCCTTTCTAGTTTTTCGTCAATGAGAATTCCAAACAAAAATTGGGTCAGCATCACAAACAAAAAAAAAATTTTTCCCAACGGATTCCGGCCTTGTGGATCTACCAAATTTTTTTGGACAAAGAAAACAGAGAAAGAAGATAAGTTTACGTAAACACAAATCGAATTTACTCAAAACAATTTTTTTTTCTTATAGTTATTTCTGTCGCGTTGTAACAATCGTGTAGAATCAAAAAATCGTAACTTAAAATTTGACATAAAATTTTTCTTGAGGTTAAGTGGTAGTCATCACTCTTTAGAACTGTTATTCTGGCTGTGACCCATTTATGACCAAATTAAAGCTTTAAAGTAACTGTGCTCTGGAAAGCACTTAACTGACACACATACGCTGACATAAACCCATCGCGAACTCACTTTGGGAAGTAGGATAGAAAAACTCCTTCGGGATCTTCCTAGATACAGAACTGACAACATCAAAAATCCATCTTGAATATGTAGACTACACTGTATACTGTACAACATATTAATGAGTAGTAAGGCTTCTGAAAAAAAAAGAAAAACAAATTTAAATTATGTACATAAATAATATCAATCGTGCAAGTTTGAACTTGTGAACACCTACAATTTGAATAAGATTTCTTCAATAAACACCCACAACACACTTTGGAAGTTACTTTGAAACCGGAAATGAGTTAACCTATACTGCACACCTTCCAAAATCTCCTGATCTAAAATAAACCAAAATAAAGCAATAAGACTTGTAAGTCAGCTATACACTTCTGATTAAAACTTTACCATCGTCCTGTACATTACGTACATAACATGTAAGACAGTAAAATCAAATTTTTAAAAGCCGATTCAATTAAGTTTTATCAATTAAATTGCTTGTTTTGATTGTTAATTATTCAATTAATAGCTTGAAAGTAGCTGACGGCGCCGAGGAAGTCTTACCCAGTCGAACACTTCTACATTCTTCATGACACGATGCTCATTCTACCATTCTCCAAATGAAAATTTTGGTTTTGGACCTAAAACAAATACACAAATGCAAAATTCAAGTTCAAATCTTTCCACATTCACTACTTGGACGAGGTGAAATTATGGACCGGAAAGTAATAAGTGTGCATTAATTACGAAATGAGATCTTCAGCAGTTTCCATTACGAAAACAAAATTTCAAAAGAACGATCTATTTCATAAATAATGCACAGTAAAAATTCGTTTCAATAATATTGCACAATTTACAAGAATGGTGACATCTAAAGTGTAATTTTTGAAACAAAGCCTTCGTGAAAGCGTGCAGTATTTATAAAACATATTCTTCTGAAAAGTGTGCATTACTTATGAAATAGACTCCTGTTAAAAGTGTTACAGTAGAAGCTATAAGTCGGATGAGTATATAAAATTCGAAAGGAGTCAGCATACTACTTTAGGAACAGTTTAGGACCTTGGTACTCAAACTGCGGCCCACCAAGCTCTACTGAGTGGCCCAGTGGAAACCGACTGAGTGAAAATTTGTGAAGGGTAGAGGTGGCTCATTATTAAGACTGAACTATAGTGCCTGAGTAGTACGAAAATGTTCGGGTCTATGCTCAGAAACTGCTAACATTGTTTGCCTCAACATGTCTTTATGAGGCAATATACAGAAACAGACTAACAGATGTACATACAGATGATACCCTGAGAGTGGACTGTATGCGTCGAAAGCCGGATTTGTAAAAAAATTTTTTTGGCAAGTCGTGTGACCCAGTCACAATAGAAATTTGGTCCGGAAAGAAAAAAGCTCAAGTAAGGAGGTTGGTAATACTGGAAAATAGATTTCGACAAAACAAAAAGTTTAAAACAATTGAACACAGAAAAACAGAAATAAAAAAAAAACGATTTGGCCGCAACAGTTTGAACTCATCCAAATGACAAGGTTGAGAAGAAAACAAAAACCGATAGAAAGGTGAAGTGCGAAGGGCGAAGGGGATGAGGTGACGGGAGTAGAAGACATAAGAGAAAAAGAAGAGAAAGGAAAACGGTTAATGAAAGGGAGATAGCCGGATTTGAAAGGGATCCACGTTAATTATGAAAAACGAAAACCAAAATGCAAACTCCCGGGATGGCGAACCGAACCGATCTATTCTTGGCTCTGCCAACTTTCATCTGGGCTCAGTAGTGCGCTAGAATTCGACGAGAAGGTCCTATCATCAGAGGATTTATACAGTATCGAAGGTAAGCCATCCACCATTTTCTTCATTTTTTTATTTTCTTTTCTCCCAATCAATCATCAACATCTAAAAAGAAATTAAATCAAATCAATCAACCAAATTTAAATTAATAAAAATTTGATAAAATTTAAAATTTGGATTTTGTGGGGGAAAATTTAAATCCAAACCCTACAAACTAGATAAAAAATGAAAGCCGTTAAAAATTTAAACACCATCCTCCAAAAAGCCAATCAATTCATCAATCAACCTATCATCCCTCTCAAATTTAATTAAAAATTAATTTTCGTCCAAAGTTCATTGTTTATGATGATGTCACAGTTACAGCGCGTACGCAAGCACATGTAACATTAAACCACCTTCTAGTAACTTCGATGTTATCTTGTTAAAAGTCTAAACCTCCTTTTTTGGTCAACGGTCAAATTATTTAACGTCTCAATTCATTTTAATCAAATTTTCTTTTAATTTTTCAAGCCCTCTCCCTTTCGTACACCGCCTACTCGTAACATATTTTCATTTATGAAAAACGACTATTTTAACGATGACTCGTGATTGCTAAATTTATTCCACTACTCGTAAACATTTTCCTTTACACGTGTGAGTCAGTTATTGACTTGATGAGAGAAATGAGTCTTTCTCAAAAACCTGTTGCTGACTTGTGTGAAAATCTTTTTGGAAACATTTTACGAGAAGTCGTTTGAAAGATGTTAAAAAACGGAGTCTGACCTCCGAAAAATTAAAAATTTGGGTGTACCCACCCCCTCTCTGTTCTCTGCACCTCTCTGTTGTAGTATGGAATTGAAATCTTTGGGGTGAAATTGTTTGCAACGTTCTTGTGCTTACAACTTAGGTTACAAATATATTTTTCACTCAACAGAAATTTCTATTTTGTGAGGATACAGAGAGACAGAGAAGGAGGCAGGGCCTTAAAACTACAGATACAAAAATTTTTTAATTAATCTACAAAGTTGTCTTTGTTTGTATAGGAGCCTCGAAAGAATTTTTTAATTTTCAAAAATTTAATAATCTAAAAAAGCTCTTCCCTTCCCGCCCAGTCCCTTATCACAAATCGCAAATCCCTCTCTCTCGCAAAAGCTTGTCGAATCAAGACGTAATTTTGTAAATTTGCCAAGATCTGTGTGATCATCGTTTTATATTTAGGTTTTTAGGCCGGAATTTTGGGAACTCGAACATAAATTTTTGACTAAGCTTTACAACAGGCCATATTGTACTCCGTTCGTTCCTCCATCTTTTTTTATCCCACGTTCGAAACTAGGGCAGTAACGAAAGCAAAAGTTTATGTGGTCTCTACTGCTTACTACTCCCCTTCCCACAAGAAGCCAAACATGCTTTTGAAAATTTTCAAGGCCGTTTTCAGTAAACATTCTCACCCTCAACGTCATAAACTAATATTATCGACCTTGTTCAAGATTTTAAAGCAAGTAGGAAAAATCTCAAGAAAAAGTATCAAATAACGTATCGCTTGTAGGAGGAGGTCACCTCGCACAAATTCGAGAAGGACGCACGCTGAAAAATATTTATTGACAGAGTGCGAAATGTGAATTTTAAAATAAAAATTCTCAAAATAAATCTTTGAGTCGACAGGAAATTTTCACTTTGACGAGTTTGAAAGTTTCCTGTCGTCATCCCGACCAAGAAAATAAAATTCTTGCTGACTACAAAAAATGACTGTGTCAGTCAAAAATCCCCATCGATGATTACAATATTCCTCAAAATCATACTGAAATATGATCCAAACAAGAGATCGCTTCAAAGCTAACAATACAGCCAACATTCCCAATTCGAACATATTTTTCACATAATCCGATCAGCAATCATTGTGGGTGTTCTATCAACCTACCCCACGCTTCGTGATTTGTCTATACCGGACCTTAAAGCTATGATTTATGTTTATTCAGTTTTACATAAAATAGAGAACATAGCTCGTGTTTTGGCAAGGAAATCTGTTTAATGACGTCCTCGACCAGTATTCTTCCCACTTTTGTGTTAGCCTCCCATTCACTGACAAACAAAAATCTATAAAAACATTTTTACGCTTGATTTCGAAAATTTAAGACTTAAAACAAGTCACTCACAAGTCAGATATTGAAAGACAAGATAAACAACCTGAAATATACAAAATCTAATTGCTGACCAATAAGAAAGAGTTAGAATTCTCATTTATTTCGGTAATAATAATAATTAGTATGTTGCACAACATGATGACTCTATCAACTGTATGATAGAGTCACAACATCAGCCTCTCAATTGTCATTCAATTATAATTAGAATTTGAAATTGTCTGCCAACTGTAATTATGAGTGACCTGTTTAACTACACAACAGTTCCACTGCCTGATAGTAGAACCTTCACCGCTAAATTTTAAAAGTTAATTACAGTAACAAAAAAATCCAGATCGGCGTTTCTACTGTTCAGAATCTTGAGGTAGGCTTTTGTTTTGGGTTTCGTTTCCATCCAAAATCCAATTACGTCTGTGAACATCCTTTCAAACCACACAGACGATTTTAGCTTGAAACCTAAAAAAAATCAAATTCAATTAATAAACACACTGTCAAGGTGACATCACATAAATGACAGCTTTCGAAAACTTTTTAACTTTTCGATTAAAAGCAGACGACCCGAGACTTTGGCAACTCAACCCGATTATAAATATTTAGCGAAAAATTAATTGAAGATTTCAAACAAGTAACCCATCACCGGAGTCAGGGTCACTTCGAAACCTTTTTGAAATTAACATCTAACCTGTGGTTTTTACAGATATTCATGTTTATATAATTCGAATATAAAAAGACTATAAATATCGAGGATTTCTTGGCAGATGGTTTTGCTAAATCCTGAATCTATCGACGGTGTTCCTCGCAGCCAAAAAAGAAAAATCTTTCTTGGTCCTCTCTCACTAAATTGTTTAGATAACAATGCCAGTAATCTATTCCCTCCCACCTTTGATGTTACTCTTTGTGGATGATGTCACTGTTTATCTTGGGTTCTCTCCATACACCTAAAGGTATCGCTAAGATTTTCGGATTATTAACGAATTACCCCCTCGCCTCTCTCCCTTTCCCGAAACAAAGAAACGCCCACAGGGAAAAATTTTTTTGGTTCTTTTGTTATTCACTGTTTCCCTCGGCTGTGTCTTCTTTTCCTCAAGATTTTTGTTGATATTTTATAAACAATACTCACCTATGTATATCTATTATCATCTTCAACGTCATCTTTTGTTTCTTCGACTTAGTTCTCTCGATTCTTTAAATTTAGCGTCACGCTCATTCACTTTCCATCTCTCTCCCTCGTTCGTTCCCTCTCTCTTAGATGCTTCATTAACAAGCTTCAATCTGGCTTGAAACCGACGCTGACTCCTGATAATTATGTAACTTGTACTTTTGCCATTACTATTTTGGCGAGGAGAGAGCCGTTGACATTTCTAACGACAAAAGTGAAGCCATCTTTCTTTTTTTCTTCCCTGAAAATAACGCGACCGAATAATTTTTAGCTGACTGACATAAATCTAAACTCTTCCCCCCACGTAACGATTTTTTAATCTTCTGACAACGACGACAAAAATTATTTTTCAATCCACTTCATTCAGGGATGATATCCAAGCCAAAGTCTCTGTTTACTGCAGTTGCTTACAATGCGATACAACCTCCTCCATCACTACAACCTTTAAACCCGTCGATTCTGTGTGACACACCAAGTGCCTATGTTACGGTAAAAGTGTTAAATCAGGCGAATATATTACCCGGCGATTATTCATAATCACCAAACTTGGTGAATGTGATAAATTATTGAGTATTCACCAGCTAGTTTATGAAATCTTCAACTCGTAACAGTGAGTTTAATAAAAATTGGCTCAGATGCTTGGCTTGTGTCACTTCTCATCTATTCGCCGCTTCTTGTTGGGAGGTTCGTTCTATATCACTGACGAACACAGTTGCTTAGATAACTTGCCTTTAGTCAGAAAAGTGATCAGAGTTTTTGGTGATAGTGAACAATCCCCAGAAATTATGGATATTCGCCTGATTTATCACTTTTACCGTAACTTAAGAGATATTTTGAAAAGTTCACCTTCCTACTGAAAATGTTAGTATCATTCCACTGACTCACAAAACAGAGGCAAGATTTTTGAGTATTCAATCAGAACTGCTTCTTTTAGAATTCGTCTCTCCAAATCCATTTTAGAACAATCCTACAACAACAATAAATTCCATTGACTGAGATCGAACAGACTCAAACCCGTGACATTGAAAAATCACAAAAACCTAAAAATGTAAATTCTGGACTTTCTCTTAACGATCGAGATAACATAAATACAAAATACATTTCGAGATTACATAAACAAAATTTGGCACAACAAAAACTGTTACAAAAAAAAGTCGTTTACAATTCGCAAACTTTATTTCTGTTTATTCTTCAAATCAAAAATTGGCATTGCTCTCTTTTTCTATTCCGCTTCAAACGGGAGAAAGAGTCTGTCTAATCTCTTCTGCCTGTCTGTCGTTTAAAACATCTATCTTCCCTGATGAACACAATCCTTTCTTATTCTTTCACTAAGTAATTTTCCTTTGCTTTGGATGGAGAGCATAAAAACTACGAAAATGATACTCACTCATCTCTACCTCGTTGTTGTGTGTTATCCGTTTAGTAATTAACAGAGAGATGAAGACAAGTGACGGTTCACAGAAAAATTTTTAGTATTTGAGAGCGAATGGAGAGCTTTCTAAGTTTCGAACGTTTCACTCTACCAGAATTGAATGTTGGTGTTCTTCCTGAACTATTTTGGAGATTTCATCACCCTCTGACGTACTACTACATCGACTATTCTCTTTTTCTGAAAAGTAATCATTCGAATAAGTAAAGAACTGATTTGTCAAAACACTAGACTACCATTCCGACTGTTTATATGTGATACCAGAACTGATTTTACCATCCCATCCACGTTCAAAAAGGTAATCAGGAGGTGACAGCGAGGAAATCATCTTCGTTCATCATCTCAAAGTTGCACAACATGCTGACGCTGATAAACGTTTCGGAAACCTATAAAACAAAAAACAGACATAAATATAATATAAAAACACAAAATCAAAATCGTGTTAAAACCCTCTTATTTCCCTCCCGCCTCCACTTTCCAACCAAGAAACACCAACAGCGGACGCTTCTAAAAGTGAAATTTACGAGCCAGACCGAGTTGGCAGTGTTGATGAAACCCCCTCCGGACACTCGGACAACATAACCAAGGACGTTATAACATCGCAAAAAAGTTTTATTAACCATTTCGCAGTGATAAACAAAATTCGAAATAAAAATCTGAAGGCGAGGGACAATAAAACTTCCAAATTCATGTTCTGAAGTTTAACTAAACACTCTCACATGTACAACTTTGGAACAGAACCAACAACTGAAAACGGAGCCTTGGAAGGACATTTGACCTTAAATTCAAACACCTTAAAACAATTCTTCAGAAGGAAATGATCCTCCAATACCGTTGTTTGGCCTGTCTACTGTTATGTCTCGATGTGCATTTGTTTGGCTATAAAGTTTCAGTCCGTTTATCCCTCGCGAGATTACTTATAAAAGGAAAACAGTTGCCAAATTCAACAAGCAAGTTCTGACGCCAGAAAACAACAAGGAAATGACGTGATATTCAAAAATAAACAAAAATTTTCTTTCTCCCACAATTGTTTATGGCAATGTTGCGCGTTACGTCGTCCGCCAAATTCATTCAAATTCGGAATCTTAACGACTTATTTACCCCGCAAAACAACATCGTAAACATTCTCTCGACTGAATTTCATTTTCTTTTCCTAATTTGAAATTCTTTTCCGAATTCATTTCCCTCAAATAATTTCAGTTATGCAAATTTTTAACAAAATCTGCTGTTGACTCTCTCTCGGTTGATGCCAAAAACAAAACATAAAAGAGGCAGTTGTGTTGTGTCATAAAATGTTTTAACCTTTCTGACACTTACAAAGTGTTACGAAAACTCCAAATTCACCAAAACAATTTTCCTCTTCTTCTCTGTTAGCATCTTCTGCCTCATCTTTCTATAGTTCTACTTCATTTTTATGTTCAAGTTCCCTAGCATCTGATCTTACTTTACTATTGTTACATCTACTATCTGGCCGAACGCCATTTGGCTATTTCCCTCAACATTAATTAATTTAATTTTGGTTTAGTCTGATCTTTTTTTTTTATAGATTTATGACTGATTACGATTATGTCATCTAATTTGGCGTTTAATGTCTAATTTCAGGTAAAATAATAAGTTTCAAATCGTGTAAAAAAAGGTTACTTGCGCCTACCAAAATGTTGAGAAGTCACTTGGATATGATAGGCCGAAATGAGCCGATACAGAGGAAAGCCAAATTCTGGCAATCATACGTCAGGGCACTTAAAGGTAAATCAAATCTCCATTATACCACCGCCACCCCTCCCACACCCATCACTTTTGACAAATCGTTAACGCTCCGTTTAACTATTTCGTTTAAGGTACCGACGACATGAGAGCCCCAGAATCAGCAAGGCGACCCTACGGAATTTTCCGGCCTCTATTGACTTCCGAGTTCCCCGAATTCTCTTGGCCTCACTCAAAATCTATCTACGACGACCCGATTCACGCCCATGACAGAATCACCACACCCGGATACCGCTACGACCCCGTTTCACGTGAAACCTACGGCATGTCGCCCAGGAATATTTACCCCCACCACTACAGCGGCAGGTACCGGCCAGGTGTGTATTAAACCCTCTCCCGTCCCCTTTATCCTCCCCTCCTCCTTCTCCTTTGCAACCTTTCCTCTTATAATCCATCAATGGAATCGACCACATAGAATTCATATATAAGAATGTATGTATCTCGTATGTATGTATGTATGTAAATACCGGTTTGAAATTTGTACAATTAGAATTGGCAATAATAAACACCTAAGTCATCAGTGACGAATTAAGAACTATCACTGAATAATAATTTTAAATGAAGTTTGCATCAGAACGGAAACTCAAAAAAGCTTAACAGTTCAAGAACTAAAAGAACCAATTTGTTAATCGAAACCTTAAATCCGCCACTGATGGTTTAAAATTTTTTTGACCTGTTTGTATAAATTTCATAACCCCTTTTACTCATTAATAATTTCAGTATTTTTCTTGACATTTAAAAAGAAAGAATTAATAATATAAATTGATTAATTGAATTAAAACACAAAGTTTTTACACCTTGTAACCATTTTGAATTTTCTTTTTGTACCTAAGAGATCAGATTTTTTTTTGAAATTTTGCTTTTGGCGGGAAACAAGCATTTAATCAATTTTGAGAGGTGGAAATGCGCTCCATCGTTTCCATCGGTAGCTTGCTTACTTAATCGTAAATTTTATTGTACAGTTATCAAGACAGCAGCAGAGTCTAAAAAGTTTGTTTTTGTTTAGTCTAAGCTTTTTTAACATGTTCATGTAGCCCGCCTAAAAGCCGATTTGTGAAACACAGTCAAAATTTTTAACATTTGAGATCAGTTTTGTGTTTGTGGTTTAACGAACCCAAAAACTTCGTTGTAAAATGAAAAATAAAATTTTCTTAAGCTTAATGGAGTGTGTCAGCAGTTTTAATTTTCGATCTGATAAGCTACTCAGTGTTTGGTTAGCTTTACTCAAGAGTTACTACTCAAATATTTAACTGAATTCATTCAATCACTCTTAGGTGTAACAGTATGCGAGACTGTGCTAACCACTCATGATCTCGGAATTAAGACCACTGACACAAGTTACAATTATCACAGTAGTCCTACATCCGTTTCACATAGTCGCCATTGTTGACATACCAAAAATCTGATCCTTCCGCCTCACACTTCGATTTATTGGGTTTGATGGCACTCGGCAGCACTGAAGGTGGCAAAGAAGCTTTCCTGAAAATCAGAAAAAAATTTTTTTTAAGAAAGACAAATTTGATGTTTTGCTTTGAGCAAACGAGACTGCTTAGACACCACGCTTGCAAAATACCCATCTAAAAATTGATTTGATAAATCCACGAACCAGACTGAATTTCACTTTTTCAACTTTGTTTATGGGTTAACACACCAAAAGGAAACGAAGGAAAAGAGTAGAAAAGGCCCTACATAAAGGGCTACATAACTGACTTCTCAAATTAAAAGAAAATCCTGTAGAAAGCTCAAAATTTTGAAATAAGCGTAAAGGTAAGACAAATTAAATTTGGAAAACGAAGATGATACGAATTTCCATTCCCACGTTCTCTCGACTTTCATATATACTTAAAATCTTCCGATTATCTACTTATAATTAGATTTCCTCACCTTTTTCTGGCTATTCTAAGCTTTAATTGTCTTGTTTCTGTCAACATCAACTATAACCCATCTTCATCTCTTGTCTTCTTCGACTTCTCAACCTTAAATCAATTAACAATTCAATCAATTATTTATTCATACATAAAAAGGTCTCTATTATCTATTATAACTCACCTTCGACTAGATATAGATAAAATTCCTCTTTTTCTTCGCTTCCTAACACCCCTTTTTTGTGTTTCGCTTTCCAAATTATCTTTCGGTTCCGCTTTACTGCATGCCTAACCTTTTGCTGTGTGTCGGTATATAGATAAAACGCCAGGACGAGAGTTAATAGATAAAAACATCCTGAAAAAAAAATTAATTAATACAGTTGAGGGTATGTCTGGATGACCGCATGGCCACCAAAGTTTTTTAATTTTATTTTGGTCGTTTAGCTGTTTTCTCTACTCACATAACCCAAACAATCTAATAAATAAATAATTATCTAATTCGAGGTGTCCATATTGCAGGCTATCCCACGCTTCCCGTCGAATTAATGTAAACAAAGCCAAGACCTAGGAAAATTCCAAAACACAACTTCAATAAAAAATTATAAAAATTTCTAATAAACAGAGTCAAGGAGGTAGGCCTCTGAACTATATCTAATTCAGTATAAATGATTTTTATTTAGAATTTAGATTTGAAATTAATTTCTTTTTTTGTTATTTTTAATTCGAAGAATCTGAGTAGGATGCAGGAATGCCCAAAAGGTAAAATCCCAACCGGCCTGTTGTCATCCAATAGACAAATCGGTGACGAATCTTCGGAATTATAAAGATGACAACACACAAATTTTTATTTTTAAATAAATATTTATTAGTTGAGTGAATAAGATATTTAAACAAATCAATAAACAAGTTTTTGTGTTGTTTAAATAAAGGAAAAAAGATATTTTACCTTCGGAAATAAATTTTTGTTTTTGGTTTTTATTTTATTTTTAAGAAGACGCAGTAAGTCACTTGTTACCATGACGGACTAATTTCTGCTTTCTTTTCTCCATCTCTCTCTCTCTTTTTTACTTGCTTTTAGACAATCTGATCAAATAATTTGGATAAAAATAATCAAACCTAACATAAATTTGATTTCATTTCCTGACACCTGGGTCATTGGTCAAGAACCAACCCATCTCTCTCCTTTTTTTAGTTTTGTTTGTGCCCAACTTTTTACTGTTGTAAGGAATTCATCTACCCCCTAGTAGTAGAGGGTTGGGCCCAGTAGAAATTTTTCTGAAAAATCAGAGGTGCCAATTCCCTTTCTACTAGGAATTGTTATAGTTTCTTTAAGTTTTCTTGGTTAAATTTTAGTATCTCACTCCAAAGAGCCTAAAAAGATTTCTTGTAAGAATTTATAAAAAATTTTGACCTTCAGGTTTTTGAATTCAGGGAAGAGTATATAGAATTTGGTCAAACTCCCTATCACTTCTATTGTTTAAGATTCAAATCTTTTCAACTAAGAGATAAGCCTTTTAGAAAAATTTGTTTAAATTTATTCACATTCTTGGTTCTTCACACCCAACTCTACCAGTTGTACTGGTTCTTTTGACAAAATTGAATCAGGAACTGCAATTACTTTAATATACTTTTAACAATTTCATTATTGTAACTGATTTCTCCAGACAGTAGATGGCAGTCAACAATAATCTAAATGGTAGTAGACCATTATATAATGCTAACAAGAACAAATTTCAAGAGGAATAAGATTGTTTTAAGCCCATAAACAAATTAACTTAGTCTGGTATTACTGTTATTAGTATGACTATTCATGACTATTGTTATGTTCAAAGGACCTATTTTAACATCATCAGATTGTTAACACTAGAAGTGATGAAGTAGTAGTGAGAGGAGATACTTAGTTCAACATTGTTCTAAAAATCTATTATCAGACATTCATGTCATTCCAACAATTCATTACATTGAAAACTGGAAACCAGAAAAAAAGATTTTATTTAGTTAAAACCACTTGATTCAAACTGATCTTAATTTATTTTATTTATCACTATGTAGAATGTTGATGGCAAGAAATTTAAAAAGGAATATTATGCTTTAAACTCATGGGTCATTTATGAATTGTTTCTTTGTCCACCTTTATCATCAAATATCATTCAAACAAAACACCTTTAATTGCTTATCCTTACCCAAGACCACTTTCAAGTAACATATTTCCTCCAGTTTAGTCTTAAAATGAGCTGTCAAGTGAGCAATCCAAATTATTTAATCAAAAAAGGAAGTCATATGAGGAGAAACAAGAACAGCATAAAGAACACTTGATGTTAATATATCATATGCCACAGGGAAGCAATTACACGTAACGCTTTTTTTTCAATTTTTGCTTCGCTTGGGTAACAATTAATAAAGCGAATTTGGCAGCAAGTGGTTTTTCTGTAATTTACCTTGCACTCATTCCGTTTGATCATCCTGAAAAAATCTTCTCTTAGTCGTCGCCGTGCTCAGAGATAGTTGGAAACGCTGTGAATTAGAACAATGAGTGTAGAAACACGGAACATTTGACTTCAACAACAGAATTAAGTTTTAAAACAATAAAAATAGAAATTAAGGCCGGTTTCCTGTAATTTTTTTTCAAAGTGAATGGCGGACAAAGCAAATTCTCGAACGACGATCGTCTTTTGCTTCTATTTTCTCCGCCAGATTTTAAGGTATGCTCACATCGTAAGTTAAACATGAGCGATCATTTTATTCACTAAATTTGATTTTGAATGAAATGACTACGTTAGTTTTTGAGGTTTTTTGATTAGGAAAAGCAATTTCAATTTTTTTTCGTAAGAAAGAAACAAAATCTAAATTTAATTTATTTAAATATTTACAATACTTATTACAATGAAGAATAAAACGAATGAAGTAAGTACTCAGTCAAAAATGAAAAAGGCTTTAGGTTTGCAAAACGGAAATGGCGGTTATCAGTCGGGAATGCAAGTCCAAAACCACCTTTACCAAAAAACCTTACCCGCTTCGAGCACTTGGAAAATATCTGAGGGACGCATTTAATGCATTGCTTTTGGCGATTTTGGATAAGAAAAAGTGATGATGGGAATCATTTGGATACCGGTGACAAACATGACACTTGTTTTAAGTGTTTTAACACGGTAACTTGTTAATATGTTTGCAAAAGTATGACGCCATTTTGAAAAAGGAGGTGCTTTTAATTGTTAGGTGAGTGTTAATTCTTTTTTTTATAGACTAAATTATGATAAAAGAGAAATAATAACGTAGTTAACTAATTATAAATATGGACAATTGTATATTATGATTTTGAGGAATGTAGTATCGGGGTAGTAGATCAATAAAAGAAAATAACGTCAAAAGTTGGTGTTATAGTTTGGGATTTCTATTGACAGGTAAATACAACCCCTACACCGGGTATGGATACGATCCAATATACATCGGGGAGAAGGAACCAGAGGACAAAGAACCTTATCTGGATTCTTTCACGAGAGAGCACCCCCACTACTATAATCCAGTTTACTCGATTGCGAAACCGATATACCCCAGCTACAGACCATGGAACTACACCCCTCTCCCTCTTCATCCAAAACCACTGCCAAAGAGGGAATATTCTGCAAAACCGGAATTACCAAGCGAAAAAGCTGCCTTTAACTTCCAAGGTATGACATCAGGAGTCACGATAAAATCCAGCAAAAGAGAATTAAGTAAATATTAATGAGTTTCTACTTGATTAGGTCAACCTTTGTACACGAGGGGAGGTTTGACTAGGCGTCCATTGAGCGAACTCTTGGAGCCCAACACCACGATTCCATGGTCGAGCCTCATCCGGGACCCATGGTGGTGGGACTATCCCGAATTGAGACCCTACAAATCACCCTACACGTCCCCATACACCACCTCCGTGCCATTTTACCTTCGAGATAGCTATCTCTCACCGATCAAACGTCAATATCTCTGGGGAAAGCATCCGATACGTCCACTTTGTAAGTATTTAACAATTGTTTATGTAATTACACCTTTCACAATTCAATTAATTATTTAATTATCATTTTTTTTAATCTTACAGCTGCGCTCTACTAAAACAAACAAACAAATCTACAAATCTCAAAGGGACTGAAATGTCTTCCGCCATATTTTAATCAAACCCCGCAAATTATTATTCGATTTATTATCACAAAATATTTTATAAAGAGCACAACCAGGGTCCAGAAGACCAACCAAGTTCCAACCGGTCCTTGGCACACTGTTTTCTAATTATTTTTTTCAGTTACACCCGCTTGATGGACCCTGGTGAGCAACCAGCCGCCATGTTGGAAAATTTTTCTTTCCCCTATCAAACATAATGTCTTTCAATGCGACAATTTATATTTAAATATGATTCAAATCAATATTTGAATAAATTTTATTCGATTTAAAGGCATCTAGGATGTCAATTGTTAATTAAACAAAACTATTAGTGGAAACACTGAAACACATTTCACAAACTAGGCGGCGGTGAAGCAATGCAAATGCCATTTATAAAAACTTTTTTGTCTTATCTCGCAAAACGAATTTCACATTGAATATATTTATATAAATAAAATAATTTTTAAAATTTGATTAATTGCCACATTTTTGATCTCTTCCTTCTTCAGTCTTCCTCGTAGCATAGAATAGTTCATCACCTTTTTCCACACCTTTTCTGATTAGAAAACATTAAATGAGCATAATTAATCAGTATTATAGTGTCAACTGTAAAAAAAATAATCGGGTATGAGCAAAAGTTACTAAATTTAGAAGACTAAAGCGACTAAATCCTTTGACTAAAATTTAGAGTTGAATTCTAAACCTCACACATAGTCTCAAAACAGTTAACACAACCTCCTATAATTAATAGTAACCATTAGATTAAAGACATTTTGTTACTGTGGCATCAGCATAAAAACGAAAATAAAATCAAAAAATCTAAAAAATCGACCGACACAATCCCAACCCAACCCGTCAAAACAAAGAATAATTGGAAACCCAAGTTTAAACAAACAAACGAAACTTTTGCTCACACTTCACAAGCTCATCAATCCTGAGAAGAGAAAATCAAACTGTCACATGATCTGAAATTATTTATTACTACAAGAGAAAAAAAAATCGAGCAATCGATACAACTAATTAATAAATAAAAATCCAAGATTGAATTGCATTTTTTTTTACAAATAATTTATTTTAAAGCGAAAATAAAAACAATTACAAAATGCCTACAAATCAAAAGGAGCGGATGAATTTTCTGGAGAGGTCTAAACCCCTCCCGGGATAAACACAAAAAGTTTTCATTTCGAGTTGGCAGTGGAAAAACGATCACGTTGATTGAAAAGAAATTAAAATAAAAACCAAAAAATACCTGTCGACTGTTAGAATATCGAGAAACAGGAAGTAACTTAAAAGATCCATGGATTTATTCCAGACATTTAAAATAGAAGATAATTTTTCCAAACGTTTTGAGATCAACTCCTAGCGAGTTATAACGGTCGACGAAATTGAAGCTCGCCTTTGAACGGTTCCATTTTGAACTCACACTTGAAAATAGGGGAGGGGAAGGTTGGCACCACTGAGCCCTTGACCGTTACGCATTCTCGCGGGATTTCAATTTAAAAACGAAATCAACGGATCGAGATGATATGTAACAAGACGCGTCATTCGATTTATATCCCCGTTTTTATTTATAACATCTCTCTTTCCATTTCAATATTAAAGACCCCTTATCTAAGTCGAACTTCTTTTTCCTTAAACAGATAAATTTATAGTAACAACAGACATTCACAATCATCCTCACAAACATCGAGGAAAAGGTTTCCTCACATTCGAACATTTGATAAAGCTAAAATTCAAGAGTGTAGAGATAATTCATAAATCCGATACGAGTCTAATACATATTTTTAAATAAATGGTGGCCGAGAGGGAGTGAAAACTATCGAACATTATTTAATTCAGATTAAGAAAAGGATAAACTCAAGAGTTGGTTGAAAAGTCTATGAAAACCCGTTGCTACAAAACTATATCACAACCTCGGATAATTATCTACTATTGATCATAACCTTACAAAAGAAAAGTTTCAGCTCGCGCAAGAAAAACAAATCGTACAGATAAATTAATTGATTAACTATTGTACAACCACTTCAAAGTTTTTATTTTTATTTTATCCGCGGTTTACCTAGAGTGTTTACCAAACGATTTAAAAAATAATAATTATCTGAGCAATTAAAAGAAAAAAATTATAATATAGATAAAAAATCGTCCGGCACGATTCGCGCTTTTTTGTATTTTCCATTCTTCCTATTAAAAGACTTATAATCGAGGAGGAATATCGAAGATTTCTCTCCTGCCGCCATTTAGAAAAGTCTTAATTTCCTCTTATGACGGTCGGGAAGTATCCTCCTCTTCAGTCTTACTCAGTCTCCTGTGTTTGGAGTTGCCTCTGGTTTTTCCTTCTTCTCCTCATCTTCCTCCTTTTCCGTACAGCTATCAGTCTTCTTTTTTATCAAGTACAACTCTTCGAATTTTTTCAATTCATCTAGTATGTCCTGGAAGAATCAAAAACACGTGCAATTAAAAAACGATGGGAATAGAAAAGAAACAGAAACCAGACACAAAAACAGAAACCAACTTTGAGCAGTTGTTTCCTGTCCCAAACATTTTGATATTTGAAAATAACTCGGTGCAGCATAGAGTGACAATCTAGTAAACTTTCCACCGAGCAATCCTCCGTCCTCTCCGACAATTCCATCCAGAACTTCTCCAGTTCGCCGACATCTATATCAACTTTGTTCGGCTCTTCCGTCGTATCCATATCCAACTTCATACGTCCGACTCTCCGCTTCTTTGTCGAATTCACTGGAGTGTCTTGATTCGTTTTCGTCGGTGAGCTAGAAGGAGACTTGGAATTTTGATTTGGTGAAGTGCTCGTCGACGCTGAAACATAACACGAAGATAAATTAAAACCAGGAAATAATTAAATCGATTAAATATAATTTCGACTAATCAGCTCACATGATCTGGGTCTCTTGAGACTTTCTCTTTCTCCACAATTAGAGACGTTGGCTTTGTTATTCCCCTGATCGACAGTCTTTTGCGAATCTTGTATAACTGTATCTTGAGTTGTTGATTCGCTATTGCTAAGAGAAGACGGGCTATTTTTGACGTCGTTGTCACCCCCCGCCTCGTTTGAATTCTTTTGCAAATCGATATTCTTCTTTATCTGTAACAGAAAACAAAACAGAGACAATGAAATTATAAGAAACTTACACCTTCGTAAAAAATAACAAACAAATAGATAAAATTATTGGGTAATTGTAGGCAAAAAACTTGTGCCTCCCAATAAAACTGACAGATATATTCTTCTGAATTCCTCAACTTAACACCTCATTCAACCTCAACCCATTTCAAATCCCCAAGTCGAAACGTAAACGTTTACAACCAAACGATCATCACGCTTGAGTCATGATAAACAAATTAACTTATATTAAATCGCCAAATTCCTAACCCAAATAAATGGAAAGAAGTTTACTTTATAGGTCAAAATCCCCGCCTCAGCAAAATAAGAAAACTTAAACACAAACAAAATCCGTTAACTGATCAAACCTTAAAATTTTGTCCGCGAGAGAATCAAAATGGTTTCCGCCAAATACATTAAACAGTTTTTTTTACAAAACTAAATCTTTAAATAAAAACTACTGATTAAAAATTTCGAGTGAAAATTCAAATGAAAACAAGCCAAACAAGAATCCACCGCCTTGAATCAGAATCATCCCTCAGAGACGGAAGTGCCAACCGTTTCGATTCCATAGAGTAATTAAATTTAAAACCAGGAACGTTTAGAATTCGAAAATCTTAAACAAAACATTCGTAAACTTTATAGAAGATTTAAGCCAAAATATTCACAGATTTGGTTGCCCGCTAAGTAATTATAATTTATTAAGTCTGTGGCATGTCAAAATAAGCTCAAGCACCAATCACATCGCTTTCTTGAACTATTCTAACAAAAACTAATCCTGGCATTCTCTTCTGGTTTTTTACAACTGCCATCTTAGTTCGAAAAACTTTTACTAATAAAATTAGTTGCAAACCACAAAAGCAAAGTCTAAGAGAAAGTTTTTTGTCAGTATTTCTTTTAACTTAAGAGATCTAAGTGACAAGCTGAATCTCCAAGGCTCTGTCTAATCTTTCTTCTGTCTCAAAATATTTAATTAAAAAAATAGCAAAAGGAAATTACTGTCACTCGTTTCCTCAAAAATCCACGGGCCCAGTCCATCTTTTTCCTCCTCTTCATTCTTTCCGTGGTATTGAGGTATTTCCTCAAGGGAGGAGCCGATTTAACCTTCAACGAATCCTTTTTCTTCCCCGAACTGCTGTCTGCACCCGGTGTTGAGGATTTTGAATTAACGGTTGTGATAAATGGTTGCAAAGGATGATTGCTGACCGCAGAGCTTTCGTTACTTTGATCTGAAAAACACGAATGAAAATTTTTATTTACCAATATTTCCCTGAAATAGTGATGAATTCTTGATAAATTTTTCTCTTACTTGTATCTGTGCCGTTTTTATCCCCGCATTTCGCTTTTTCTTCCTCTTCTTTCTTTTCTCTTCTTTTCTTTGATATTTTTCTACATTCCTCCTCGAAATCTGTGTCCATTTCCGCTTTGATTAACGTGTAAGCAGTATCTCTCAGAGAACATGCTCTATGCCTGATCAACTTATCTTCGGGATCCCTGAATTAATCGAAAGACAATTTTTTTAATTAGTCATACGATACATCACTCTACTCTGAAGGTGAGGAGAAACCTTATAACACACAAGCACTCACTTTTCTGGATTATATTCCAAAGCGTTTCGGACGATGAGATCAATGTCGAATAAAAATTCCTGAGCTGAGTTATACTGATGAAGATCTATGTTCGTCATCATCGTTTCCAAATCCATTGGCGTTTTGATGATGTTCAAATAATCAGGAACCTCGTTAACATCAACCGGTTTTGTGAACATGAAAAATCTGAACAGACAAACAAAAGACTTTAACACTTGACTTCTTACAGTCAGCGATAATTAACCAAACGCGAGGTACATACTGTCGATTTCTAGCTAATTTAGAACAGATGTCTCTTAAAAATATCCTAAGCTCTCTAAGTTTGTGCTCTTCTTGGTTGTGGAGTTCTTCCATTTCTAAGGAACTTGGAGGAGGCGGAGGAGGGGGTGGAGCGACCGGAAGTTCTTCCCATTCTTCCTCCGTCGGCTCGGGAGGATCCGGCGGTTTAACACAATATTCCATAAATAAAGACCTAAAAAAGTTCACCCTTTCTTCTTTGTTCGGTCTCCTCATTTCTATAACTTCATATTTGAACACACTTTTGATCTGCAAGACAAAGTCATAGCTTAGACAGACAAACTACCAAAAAACCGTTTTGGTGAAGACACTGACCAACTTCCCTTACCTCACTACTTAAATCAGAATAAATAGAATGACTAGTGCCCAAGATCAGCACAGGCGAAGATATCGGAATGGAATGAATTCTATCTAAAAATACTTCGTGGCTAGTATACGGGAGCAAATCCCACCATTTATCTATGCAAGGAAGATAAATGATAGAGGGAGGATTTCTAGTCGCTTCTCGAACAATCTAAAAACCAAACCAAAATATAATTCCCTGTTG
This sequence comes from Columbicola columbae, assembly GCA_016920875.1. Taxonomy (NCBI): domain Eukaryota; kingdom Metazoa; phylum Arthropoda; class Insecta; order Psocodea; family Philopteridae; genus Columbicola; species Columbicola columbae. The sequence goes on along the minus strand of JADMLL010000011.1, from coordinate 4,633,774 downwards.
GTGTCACCCACACCAAGACTCCTTTCAAATCCGATCAGGCTCACCTGAATGATTGCTTCTTCCGGACACCTATTCGAGACTTCATAGAGAGTGGACAAATTCACGGTGTGAACCGGAATATGTTCCATAAAGTCTAACAAAGCAGGGCCCATGTGACTCGTCTGACCGAAGCTTCCATCTGACCCGGAAATTATGAGATGAGGTCTGTACACTGGATTAGAGCACCTAAAAACAATTTGATCGTTTTGGTGAGTAAAACCTTTTGCCAAGTGAAGTAATTTTAGTTCTTGATTAGAAAATAAACAGAATGAAAAATAAACGCACGTTTCACTCTTCGAAGAGAGCACTGAATGCGGGAAAATTTCCTTTACGATGGAAACTGCTTTGTCGAACTGTGCCTGAAGCAAAGGAGCGACAACATCCGTTAGTTTACATCGAGGACTGGGATTCACTCTAGAACTTGAAGGTATGATTTTGCTTTGAGCCAACTTGAAGTCCTCTTCCTCAACCTAAAAAAAAGGAAAATGTTTGATGAGCTCTCAAAAACTCAACCCAAGATACCTGAACCAATCAAACCACTAAAAAACTTACGTTTACAGCATCCGCTTGTAAGAGCAACTTCTGAGAGCTTTTGTAGATCTGAGGATAGCGACGACGAAGAGCGTGAACGACGGCTTCCGAGCAAAGCAACCTCAAATCCGATCCGCAATACCCGACCGACTTCTCTGCCAAATCCGCCATCAATTCCCGAGACGGAGGACAATTCCACGGCTTTGTGTGAATCGCGAGAATTTCTTCCCGTTCCTTTTTACCAGGCAGTGGAAAGTAGAGCTCGCGATCGAACCGTCCGGGTCTTCTTAAGGCCGGATCGATGGCGTCTATTCGATTCGTCGCTCCGATCACGACGATTTCTCCGCGATCGTCCAATCCGTCGAGGAAAGCCAATAAAGTGGACACTATACTAGCGTGGATTTGATCCTGTTTGGATGACCTAACTGGTGCTAAGCCGTCAATCTCGTCGAAAAATATTATCGACGGTCTCATTTGATGTGCCTGAAAATCATCATTAAAATTCATGACTTGACCATTTCACGAACATTCCTTTTGCTAGATTAACCTGTCGAATCGTACCTGTTCAAATAAAAGACGTAACTGTCTCTCAGACTCTCCAACCCATTTGCTCAAGCAATCTGCTCCCTTTCGCATAAAAAATGAAACTTTTCTGTCACCTTGACTGCATTCATTAGCTAAGGCTCTTGCTATTAAAGTTTTTCCAGTCCCTAAAACAAACAAAAAGCTTTTTTAATAAAATTCTTTCCAATTCAATAAAAGGAAAAAGAAAAGAAGAGAGAACATACCTGGGGGACCGTGAAAGAGAACTCCTTTAGGCGGCTGAATATTAAACTTATCGAAAATCTCTCTATACATCATTGGAAAGACGACCATTTCTTTGAGACACCTTAAATGACTCTCAAGTCCTCCGACTTTGTCGAAGCGAATACTTGTATCGATTATCATTGGATCGACGTCGGCTGGTCCTTTGATTCCAGCAGCCGAAGTTTTTGTAGAATGAACAGGGGTTTTCTGCAACTGATTCGATTCCGAGGGTTTGTAGTTGAGAGGCATGCACCTGTGAAAACAGTCAGCGGTGAGTTAGTATCCGAAATTTTTAGATTTCGTACCTTCGGAAGTTAATCCTGTCTTACCTGCTTCGCGCTTTCGCCATACTTTTAGCTTTCTTTCTTTGAAATCTTTCCTCGTCGCTCGACGATGAATCTTCATTTTTCCTTTGGTACCTCCGCGGTACGGAACACAATACTAGTCTAGACGATCGCCTTGTAGGACCTGAAACGATAATAAAAAAATTTATGCGACACTTGAACCTTCAACTTCGACGAACAGAATGTTATTTGATTCACTTACGACTGTTGCTGGTGACCTGAAACCGCTCCACGGCTGGTTTATTCTGTCTCAGATGGTAAACCTTTCCGGTATCTGCGATTGGTTGACGTCGTATATATTCGTCGCTTGACTCATCCCTTCGAATAGGTCTTCGACGACGTGTCACGCCACCGTCGCTTGAAGCCTGACTTTCTTCCGACTCTGACGAATCCGCATTCGTCGTTACTCTCGTCCTTCTTTCTCGCAACCTACGCTTTACTGTTATCTCATTCGAAGGCGAGTATCGTATTCTCTGACGTCTCTTTCGCTTGATATTTGTGTAAACGTCATCCTCCTGATAAAAGAAACAACATAAAACTGGTCAGACTATTTCATTCCCAAAATTCAATCCAACATGTCGGAAAAGATTGCTATCACTTACATTGTTAACAATCGGTTTAGTGTCGTTAACCTGAGGCGGTTGTACTTCTTCGTCTCTCGTTGTCTCATCATTACTGCTATGATTTCCTCCGGCGTTCTCCTGACCGCGGTACATTGCCGGGTAACCTCTTAAAACAGTTTGAGTGCCTAATATCCATGATTGATTAAAATTATCATACAACAGTTTTCTTTGGCGTTTGCTACGACGGACACCTGAATAGTTGAACAGTTTTTTGTTTTCTTTTCATTTTTCATTACAAATATGAAAGAGATAATATCAAAAAGAAACGCTCTACTAAAATCCCAAAGTAGAATTCATGCTCAAACCTTTCAAAATCATTCCACAAGAAGAGAATGTTCAAAAATTCATTTCAGCTAATCTTGTGCTACGACTACTTTGACAGCTCTCCATCACCTATCACCCACTCGTATGACATGTTTTCCTATAACTACAGCTTACTGAATAGGTGAGGGAAAGCTGTCTTTTGATTAAACTAAATTCAGATGCTTATCAAAATAATTTTCAGTGATACTAAATAACCTGAACACATAATTCGGAACAAACACACCAGTTCATAACAATGTTTACATTCAAGAAGAAAAAATAAATAAAAGAAGGTTGTATAGACTTAACAAACAAACCTCTCACATAGTAATTAATTCAAATATATATGAAAAGTACCTTCACCCTCAACATCCTGATCATTGTCATTATCATCCTCCTCCTTGATACCATTTTCTACGACTTTTTCTTCACTGTCATTGTTTGCATTATTTTCAGATTGCCTTAGACCTCTGGGACGACTTATTCTCCTCTCAGTGCTGAAATTTTAGTTTTTTTGTTTTAAACAAGACTAAGAATTTAATAAGAAATCACCAATCACAAATTTTTTAAATTCTTCTGATGACTGAGGTTATACAAATACAAATTGCTAAAACAAATTCATCGTCACCTACCTATACTTCCTTTTTGGTTTTACTGGAGAGAAAATTGTCTCATCTTCATCCACATCATCATCATCATCATCATTGAATGGAAGATCAGATTCATCAATGTCATCATCATAATCAATAGCTCTGGGTATTCTCATTCGGCAAGACCTCTCAGGATGCTTCCTCACCCTCTCTGTATGTGACAACGATTTATATTTGAAGTTGATAAAAAAAATTTTTGCAAACATTTCTTCAATATGCTTACATAATTGAAGTGGTACTCACCTATGGGCCTGTATGAATTCCTTGTGTATCTGGTACGTAACTCCCTTCTCCATCTCATGTTATTATCACTTTTACTTCTAATGTGAAAATCTGAATTATTATCCATTGTCAATTCTTTAAATAATTTCAAACAAATCTATTAAAAAATTAAGAGTACTCCCTGAACTGAAAACTCCAAAACCAATGGCTACTTCATATTATTTTCATTTAAATAAATAAACAAATTGGAAAGGAAACAAAACTACTGTCAAAACCCTTTTTCCAGATGATGGAAAATATGTTTGCCTTCAGCTTTTGCTGGGATTCAGAGCTTTAATTTCACGTTCAACTAAACCAATCCCTAGATCCCGATCCAAGGTCGATCAAAACCGTGGCCTTTCACTTGATTTCATTCAGGAAAGCCTTTCATAAAATTAACAAAACCGACAGTACTCTCTCACTTCCCAAGTGACCACAGTGTATGACACACCTCGGGAAACCTCACATTTCAAGGTCATTTTAATGACTAATTTCCACAATGGAGCCGAATACATACCAACTTTAAAATATTAATTCCTCCTTCGTATTCTATTTTCAAATATTTCACTCAATATCTGTCATTTTCAATCAAAAAACCGACAAAATTTTCATTGGAATGTAATCAAAGCAATCAAGATGGCTTCAACTCGTTCCTGGCCTGTTTCATGTTATACAACCAGGGGGTGAAAAAAAGGAGAAAATATGGTAGCCATTGCGTTGTGAGTTTGGAGTTTTTTAGCGATCGAAATTATTTCACTCTTTCAGTGGTTTTTTAACACTCTTAGTTTTTATATGTATATAAATTCAAACTTACTCGGTATATCTCCTGGAAGGCAATTATTTCGATGAAAACAATTCGCGGTTATACTTTCACTGGTACCAACTATAGATGCATGATTAAAATTTTTAGACAGTGATTTTATAAAACTAAATTAATTTTTAAAACTTTGTAATTAGCAGATTATTTGTAATAATTTAAATAGAATTCTTTGATTCTTAAATTATCCACTTAGAAAAAGGAGACGAAGCGTTTGTGACTCGGCTTTGACATAACTTCGTTGGTGTCAATAATAGATTATTATCCAATAAGTTAGCAAATAATAATTTTAGAAATTTAAAGGTTTGCTAATTTTAAGGATATAATACTATAATTATTAAAATAGAAACTGATCTTACATGAAAATTTGTTTTTCGACTGATATTTTTGACACTCATTAAATTTGTAAAAGGAAGAAAGTTAAGTTGGCAGTACTGAAGTGTTAACCATTTCGGTAAAGCATAGGACTCGTACTGCTTTTGCTGTTTTAATTTAGGTGAGTTATTGAATATTTAATAGTAATTAAAACTCGAATGTGACCCACTAATAATAATCATGAGAATTTCCTTCAATGTTCAAACTGCGATAACTTTTTTAAGCAACATTCCCTTAAAGTATCCGCGATTGACTACAAACTTGGGGAGCTTGAGAGCGTCCATTTTCGCGCGATATCGATTTTCTCATTTGAGACGCCTATTTACAAAATGGTTTCAAATAACTTGAGACTCCATTTTTTTTAATTTAGATTTTTAGGGTTTTGGACAGTTTGTTATGTCTCGTTATCGAGATTCTGGATCTGATTGCAAAGTATACGTTGGTGACCTTGGTTCGTCAGCGTCGAAACAAGATTTGGAAGATGCGTTCGGTTATTATGGGCCATTGAAAAATGTGTGGGTGGCCCGGCATCCTCCAGGATTTGCATTTGTCGAGTTTGAGGACCCCAGAGATGCTGATGATGCCGTTCGAGGCTTAGACGGAAGGTAAATTGTGTTTTGTAATTGTGGTTCAATGAATTTCGCCTTTTTGTTAATATTTTTAACCTTTAGTTGTGCTTTTATATGAGAATATATGCTAAGTCCAAAATTCATTTTATGGGTGGATTCATTTGTGTAGTTTTATGAGTGCAGTCAGAGGGAATTATTTTGTTTTTTTAAAAAACAAGTTTGGTGAGTTCATGAAAATTCATTGACTAATAGCTCAAATCCCCTGTTTAATTATTTTATTGTTGAGAAGGATGTAAGTTGAATTAAATTTTTACTCGAGTTGATTACTTAAGTTATTACCTAACCAGTGTAGAGTTAATTAAACCTTCCAGTTTACGACTTTAAATGGTTTTAACAAAAACTCTTCTCATTCCAGGTCTATTGCTGGGCGACGAGTTCGCGTAGAGCCCTCAAATGGGATGAATAGGCGTCGAGGCCGAGATCGTGGACCTAGTCGACGGGGACGTCCTTTCCATCCAGATGATCGATGTTATCAATGCGGCGAGAGAGGTCATTATGCAAGAGACTGCAAACGTTATCGCCGAGGAGGTCGCAGTCGAAGGTATAAAAAGAATCTACACCCTGATTAAGTGCTAATTTTTCGAATTAATCAAAAAACCTTGTGATTTTGCACTCACTATTTTACAGGTTTTAAGGTTTTTAAAATTTCTTTGCTATTGATAGTCTGAGTCTTGCTTTTAAAAAAATTTTTGTGCTGATCAGGAGTCTCTGAAATTCTCAATTCCAACTTGCTTTAATTTCCTTGTTCGGGATTACTGGTTTTGCTGAGTTCGAAGAATTTTATAAAGTTATTTTCCTTTCGGTTTTGTTGCAGTTTTTAAACTTAATTTAAGATAGTATATAATATGAAGAGAATACTGATAAAATAGGCAGGAAATGATCTCTATTGCCCCCTTTAAAGAGAATAGAACTAACATTTAAATTATTTTCTCACCTTCTAAAGAGAAAAAAAATTTTCCCTTCTGCTTCCCATTCTCTCATTTTCACGAGATTCCTGATTAGACCGGTTGTAGAAGAGGATGAGGAACGAGAGTGTCGAGAAGAACCCAAAGCAAACAATGAATGCAACTGTGGAGAAAAATAAGACAAAAACAAAAATTAAACGTTTCATAAAATATTTATAGGGGTTGAGAAAAGAGAGAAAGAGATATAAAGAGGTACGTGAGTAAGCACTTCTGGTATCTTCAATCATTAGCTCTCGTGAGAGAACATCGATTAGAGTTGAGAGACACAGACTTACTCCCTGAGATCTTCTTCTCTCGTTCGTTGTATTGTATTGTATAAGAACAGAATCACACTTCTCTAGACTCTAGACTCCGCCAACACACTTGTATTGTATTCATTGCTCTAAAGTGAGTCTTGATCATTTTTCTTTTTTTGTAAATTTTTATTTGTTTTATTTATTTATGTATTTATTATTTTGTTATTGTTATTATTTATCACCGCCATCATTTGCTAATTGATTTTTTATCTCGTTGATTTTGTTTTCATCACCATCATTTATTCCTTATTTAAAAAATTTTTTAAATTATTATTGGTTGTGTGAATGGTACCGACAGGCTGTCCGTTATAACGCGTCGTTGTTTTTGTTAATCTTTCCACCGCCTTCTAAGGCGGTGGGGTATGGTTCCGGCGAACAAACAAACGAACTGTTGACACGACATTCCCTTGCGTTTTGACTTTTTTGAAATTCTAACCGTTTTTCGTTGGTGGGAGGTGATTTGTTTGAAGTTTTTTTTCTCCAAAAATTTTTGGCTTGGGGGGGGTTATTGGAAATAATTAACGATGCCATTCTTCTTTGGGTTCATTTCACGAATTTTCTTTTAACTATTGTAAGAACATAATCGTTTTGGGGCTGTTTTATTATTGTTATTTTTAATAAAAAATTTTGTGTTTCTTCCATCCCGTGAATTTTTTACTGGGTGAAGCTCTCTCGCGGACGCGTGCCACCAAGAAGAGGGAGAAAATATATCGAGTCGTAAATGAAAAATTAAAACCGTTTGTACCTCCCTATTACAGGTCTAGATCGTTTTCGAGGTCAAGGTCACGTGATCGTCGCTCACGTTCCCGCAGCAATTCGAAGAGCCGAAGCAGATCTAAGTCCCGTGACAACAAATCGAAATCATCAGAAAGACGATCCAAATCGAACGAGAAGAGATCCGTATCAAAGTCCAGCTCTAAATCAAGGTCTCGAAGCAGGTGAGAAACACGCTAACACTTGACACACGCAATCACATTCCTGTCATTTGGTGTCACCTTGTCTCTCCAACAACACATTTTAATTCCATTTTTTCCTTTTCTTTCAGATCTGGAAGCGACGACAAACTAAATGGGATAAAGAATGATGATGAGTGAATGTGATTGATTGATTGATTTTTAAATTTAATTGCCTACCTGATTGGAGTAAAAGCCAATTTGCCAAAACTAGGAGTAATATCAACCCAACCAACCAAAACCATAAGCAGCAGAAAATAGAAGAGAGTAAGGGTGGGGTGGGGCATTAACCGTTTAACGCTTGTATCGCTTAATTTTTTTTTCTTAAAATATTTTTAACATTCTGAATATTCCGACAAGAAGTCTGATGGAAAAAGTAATTAAGTCACAAGAGATATAAATTAAAAATAGCTGCAGTTATATCTTAAAATCAATATTTATCCTAGCAGCCAAAAAAAAAGTCAAACGGAAGTTGAAAACTTAATAATTTTTTTTGTGGTAGCTTAGTTTTAGTTGTAGAAAATTTTTAGATGTTACCATTCTGTATATTCATTTACGGAAGTCAATTACATGTCTTACGGTTTGTGCATCTGAAAATTTCAGATTTTTTTTTCTCCCAATAAAATTTTGTGTTCTGAATTATGTCCGTTGGTTTTGTTTTTGAACAGTAACCCTATCATCCTAAAGATTTCCGGTTCAAATGTCCCTCGATTGTGGTTGTGTTAGTTGGGAGCGCAACAGCTCTTCTCAAGAATGAGTGAAGCCAGCCCGACTAAACACCACCTGCGTTACTTTGCTGGATGAATCTGGAATGTGTCATTTTCCCCTGGGCTATTTAATGCGTCATTAAACATTCAATACAGGTTTTGTGTCTAGAATGATTTAATACTATTATCAGGAAGATTAAATACTAATATGAATCAACTTTGTTTTAGTTAATTTGCTGCCTTAATATTATATATATATTAAGTCAGGGGTAGGCAACCTTTTTCGGACGGCAGGCCATTTTAAAAATTATATTGTTTACCCAGGCCGCATATTCATATATAACTTAAATAGTGCTTTTATATTATATAATATACCAATAATATATACATATTATTAAAAATAAGCATAGGAAAAATTTAATACTAGTTGACATGCTATAACAGTAATGTCAGAGAAAAAAATTTTACAATTCTTAAAAGACGAAAAAGCAAATACAATTTCAATTATATTAATATAAATATAATTATACAATTAGAATAATGTTAATTAAATAATATTATACAATTTGTATTAACACTATGACGTCTGGATGTCTAATGTAAATTTTTTCGTGTCGTTGCCAGTGAAGCTAACTCTCATGCTGCCTGAACACCAATATTTTAAATTCACAACATATGAACTTTAGTGGTAATCGTCCACATAAGTATAAGATCGCCAGCGACGCTTGTGCAATAATTTCCGAATGTGACGTCACTCAGCCAATAGTGTTTCTGAAATATTGCATGGCACAACTGTGGAGCCGCCGGCACTCAACGGTTGCTCTTTTCATGGCCCTACTTAAGGTCACCGGACCTCATAGTGGTAATATAAATATATATTGGCGAACCGCACAAAATTTGCAAACGGCCGGAGGTTGCCGACCCCTGTATTAAATGATAAAAGTAGGGAGGCACACATACGTCTTTACACGTTGAAACTTGTTGTGATAGAAACGAAAGGAAGTTTCCGGTAGACCTAACACTTTGATTTGAGAAATGTTATAATTATACAATATACAATTAAATTATAAAATAAAATTTTTTTATAACTCCTTAACTACCACCTGTCTCCGAGATATAATGAAAGTTAAAAGTAGAATGATAGACTTATAGTATTTATAATTATAGAATAATATACGCAGTATTCATTCATTCATTCATTCATTATTATTATTATTATTATTGTGAAATAATAGATTCATAAAAGTTTTGCAGTATTTGTGAGATTAATTCCAATAGTAGAAAAAGTGTGCATTATTTATGAAATGATAACTCTTAAAAATGTGAATTGTTTTTTAGAACAGTTTTTCCTAAAGTGTGCAATACTTTTGAAATGAGATCAAATAAAGTGTCAGCCATGAATAGGAATCTAGAAAGAAGGATGTTTTAGCTAAAAGAAGTAGAGTAGTGCGATTCTCAGAGCAGTGATGGGCAAGTACGGCCCATGGGCCAATTCCGGCCCACCTAGGGGTTTATCTACATAGATAGTATTAATGCATGGCCCGTTACAATTAGGTTTTGACGCTCGAGAAGTTTAAAGTAGATTTTACTTAGTAGATGCATAGTCTACAGAAGAAGCTAAACTATCCGCGTAGTTCATGTGTTGCAAATTTGTGCAGCCCGCCAAAAAATTTTGAAATTTAAATTGGTCCGTTGATTAAAAAGATTGCCCACCACTATCTTAGAGCCAGGAGCGTATAAGGGAATTGTAGTTATGTTGTAGAGGGGAGTGGAGTTGAGGGAGGGAACAAGATCGAAATAGTAGTTAGGTTACCTAGTAGGTAGGTAGTAGGGGTTAGGTTAATAGAGTTACCGAGAGGATTAAAAATATATATAAAGTAATAGATAAAAGATAATAGTATAGAGAAAATATATAAAATAAATATTTGAAACAAAAACACTATAAAATGTAAAAGACAAAGAGGGGAAAAAGGAAAAGCGTGTCATGGAGTAGGAAGAACGACTACAAGTTCACTACTCACTACAAAGTTAGATGACATTGTAAGCGTTTTGCGTGGAATTTGAAAAATTTTTTGCTATTTTTCCCCAAGAGGAAACAGAAATGATTTTTTTGGCAATCAGAGCATAAAGCCGAGCGAAAAATGACTGGAAACCGCAATTGACATTGGCCATGATCCATTTTGATTTTCACACTGACACAGTTGAAGTGTTTTAGACAAAACAAAACAAAACAAAAACCAAGATAACTCAACAATGGTCGAATCCCTGATAAAAATAACAAAAATGAAAATCTGATCGAGAATCGATTTCATTGTCACCAAAATTTTCTTTGTTACGTTCAAGTGCGTGGGAAACTCGGATCTGCTAAACCTGAGCCTTCAAACAGGACTACTTATACGCCGCAGTCACTTAATCCAAACGAAGTTACTATGAAATGAACCATCTCTCGAATGTGCATTAATTATGAAATGATATCCTCTTGGATTACTTTTTAAACAAACTATTGCTAAAATTGTGCAGTATTTTTGAAATGCGTGCTCCCAAAAGCGTGCACTGATTGTGGACTAATGGAATCTTCAAGGAATGCAGTAGTTGTGGAATGAATTATGGCTAAACGTGTGCAGTACTTTTGAAATGAGTTCTGTATAAAAAATGTGCAATATTTATGATATGAGATCTTGATAAGTGTGCAATACTTTTGAAATAAGATGTTGATGAGCGTGTAACACGTTTGAGATGAAATTCTGATGAGTGTGCAGCCCTTTGAGATGAAATGTTGATGAGTGTGCAATACTTTTGAAATGAGATGTTGATGAGTGTGCAACACTTTTGAAATAGATGTCAATACTTTTGAAATAAGATGTTGATGAGTGTGCAACACTTTGAAATGAAATGTGCAATACTTTGATGAAATGAAGATGATTGTGCAAGATGATGATGAGTGTGCAATACTTTTGAAATAAGATGTTGATGAGTGTGCAACACTTTTGAAATGAGACCTTTAAGAAAGTGTGCAAAACTTTTGAAATGAGATGATGATGAGTGTGCAACACTTTTGAAATGAGACCTTTAAGAAAGTGTGCAAAACTTTGAAATGAGATGATGATGAGTAACACTTTTGAAATGACTTTTCTTGAAATGAGATGTGAAGTGTGCAAAACTTTTGAAATGAAGTATTGATAAACGCGTGCAATATTTATGAAATAAAGTCTAGAACAAAGGTCCAATATTAAGGACAACTATTCGAACAACAGAGAGACGTATTCGTACCAGGACCGTAGCGAGGAAATGACCTAAAACTCTGCACCATGTTCACAAGACCTTTCGGTTTCTCCTAACCCTAATCACCTTTTAAACGTCCAAATAAACAATTCACAGAAGACAAAGAAAGAAGTCGCCGAACGAGGTGAAAATCCTTCATTGAAGAGTCCTTGCTTTCCCGATGCGCGAGAAAAACCGAAACGAATCACAGACAGTATATAAGCCAACCACAATTTGTGATCCCTTTCAGTGTCGATAACCATAATCGGCGGTGCGTGTTGTGCACGGTGTCGTCTGGTGTGTGTGTGTGCAACTGTGTATTCGACCGAATTCAGTGTCAGGAGAAAATGGGAAAATTATTCCTCGCTTTTCTATTTCCATATGTGTTTTGCCAAGGTCAGTTCTTGTCGGGAATGGCGAAAAAGTCGGTGAACAAAGTCATTTTCTATCATTTCCATGGATTTCAGGTTTCGTCCCAGGCTACAAATTCATATTTCCCAGAGGAGAACTTGAACCTTTTGACATAACCGAGAACAACCTGACGTTTCGACTTTACACGAGGTAGGTTGATAGACGAAACCTTTTTCTCTGTCGTTTGTGAAGCCTGTCAAGTTTCTCTTGCTTCTCCGTAGTGTGGTCCTAGATACCCACAACTCCATTGTTTCGTTATCGGACAATATCTCAACATCCGGTTGGTGATCTTGAACTAATATCATTTCCTTGTTGTTATCATTGTCTTCTTCCTTTACCTCACGATGAAGATAGTCATCACAAGGCTATAAACCTAACTGGTACCATAATCCTTCGAATGGATCTTCTATGTTACTTCGTGACCAGATGCTGTTAGTCCAAATTTGGGAATCTATGGCTTGTCTGAACTTGCTTTTTACACCTCCGAACCATCTTCCTCTAAACCGCAACCATAGCTTTCAATCGTTCTCAACAAACTTTAAACCATTTTAACAGGAAGAACATCAAAGACGGTGTGCTACTACCCATCGGAGACAAATCCAAACTTCAGAGTTCGGGTTTCAAAGGCTCACTTCCGACGAAGCTCTGCACTCATGGGTACATGGACGACGGAAGAACCGGATGGATATTGCAAATGAAAGACGGTTAGAACCGAACTGGATTTTGTAGACAGGAAGTAGAATTTCCGGTTTCCTATTTTCGTCTCCTTTTTTTAGAATTCTTAAAAGCGGAAGATTTGAATTTTGTGGTAGTCGACTGGTCGATGTGCGCCAAAAATGTTTTTTACGAACAAGTCGTCGCTTGCATGAAGGAAGCAGGAACGTTCGCGGGAGAGTTTTTGAAATTTTTACAACGAGACGGAAATCTGGACGTCGGGAATGTTCACCTCATCGGACATAGTCTCGGTGCTCATTTGATCTCATTTGCTTCGAACGCTTTCCCCGGGAAGAAAGTCATCGGAAGAGTGACGGGTGAGAATCATTCCGAAGGCGTTCGTTCCAGAATCATCCGAACGGATTTTAACAATTTTGTGTTTCCGGTTTAGGTTTGGATCCGGCAGGGCCGTTATTCGAACACGCCGACGAAAGCGAACGTCTCAATTCAAACTCGGCAAAATTCGTCGACGTCATACACACGTGTAGGATATTCACGGGGATGTTAAAACCCATCGGAACGGTTGATTTCTACCCGAACGGCGGCTATTTCCAGCCTGGCTGTGGCAAGTTCGACATGGGTGAGTCTCCCTTTCGTCTTTTCTTACTTTCTGTTGGGAATACGTCCAACATGTCTATCCTTCTAGGTTGTCATCATCGTGCTTCTCATCAATACTTCATAGCGACGGTTGATCCAAGTCGAAAGAATTTGTTCGTGGGCAAGAAATGCGAATCACTCGAGAACGCCATCAATGGAACCTGTCAAGGCAAACCTGCCGTCATGGGCTATCACACCGACAAAAGGTAAATTTCGCTTATTTCAGCAACTCCAAATCCTCTTACCATTTATGCATCTAAATAAATTTCCGTTCCAGCTCAACTGGTATTTATTACGTGAACGCGACTTCCGTTCTTGGCTTTTAAAATGGACAACATCACCTCCAAGAAAACTTAAAACCCTTGACACCACCATCCGGTTAAAAAAGGACATGGAAAACAGGAAGTAGACAGATTCTGGGCCTATTACTTGGCGTTTATTTGGTAGTTTCAGTATCTGACCTACGATTTGAGATTTGAAGGTACGAAAGACGATTTTACGTAGTTTCTGGGTGGTTAGCTCAAGATCAAACAGCCTATTAGGCTGATTAACGTTACTTTCTAGCCAAAGAAGAACGCCTAAAGACTGTTAGGTTGTTACAACCGTCGTAGTAATAAGTTAACTAATTTTCTTACCTTAGTATCGGTAGAACTAATATATTTATAGTATAAATCCTTTGGAATGGCGTCTTGATTTGTTGGTTGATTGCTATCTTATACTCTACTCCTAGAAGATAGAGTATCTCATTAGTATGGTGAATATTCTATCATATAGCTCAGGGATGAGCAACACGCGACCCGCCAAGCATTTATAAAATTGAATCTATTTTATAGGCTTTCTCCCATCAATATACTGTTATAAAATTAATTATAATAAAATGACAGTATATACTAAGCCAGGGGCGGCAACCTTTTTTGGCTGCGGATCAAAATCAACGTAAAATCAAAAGAAACGTTTGGGTCAAAGATATTTTGGTATTAAAACAGCGACAGGGCAATGCCGCTGCATTCCGCATACTATCGGCCGATTCCATATCCGGTCAGGCGGGGGTGGGGCTTAAAATGATATATTTTTATATGTTATACTGGATTCAAATTTAGTATGTTCATAACTTTGCGACAAATTTTTTTGAGAAAAAAAATGTTTGTATATCTTATACTTTATTTTCGGAGCTAAAGTGGGTTACTTGAAATGGGTCACTCGGTGACCCATGGGTCATATTTTGCTAAACCGAAATAATTTTTTGTGATGAGTTACTCACATGTCGGCGACTTGTTCAAACATGCAATACAAAAGCGCCGCGTCTGTGCTTTTTTCTGTTTCCTTCTGTCATATAATCAGACAGACTGGTAAGCTGTTAACTGCAAAATTTGGAGTTTTTAAATTCAAAATTACGATTTCCTACAAATCCGTACGGCCCGCCGAAAAATTTTAAAACTTTAAATTGGTCCGTTGATTAAAAAGTTGCTCACCCTGATCTAGCTGATTAGAAAGACTATATTCTAGCAAAGAGTCACTCCAACGGCATTAGAAGCACACCGTCTTGGGAGTGTGGTGTACACTATATACAAATCAGTACTACCAACCAAAACAAAACAGTTAGGAAAAGCTCATTAAAAATATAAAAACGTTCAAATAATTTTTTGTTTCTTTTATTGGCTTAATTTCTTTTCTCTCAAAAATCTTTTTTTCCTCTTTCTCTCTTTTTTCTTTTTAATTCAAAATTTTTTCTTACATTTCTTCAATAACCTTACAAACTAATAATTACGGAAAATAACTAATTAATACAATTTTTGAGTTTTTGTTGCATCATTCGATTTGTTTTTCTTTTTTTACGATTTTTCACTTAACACATCTCAACGCCATACATCCTAATCATATATATCTCATGCTGCCCCTGTATAAATCATTCCCGGGGTTATTCCAACCCCAAGGATCCAACCGTCAATCAGCATAATTAATTAAAATCCAACCATCGTCTACTTAATTACATTATTTTGGCTCATTTTTAAAAACGTTTATTTATTTATTTAAATTACTTTAATTAATTCCTTAATAATTATTTACCTTTGAACACATTTTCTTTTTTTCCTTTTTATTTATATTTATTTTTATTCATCCCCGACGAATGATCGGTTGGGTGTCTTTTACCTTACTTAAAAAAAAGAGTAGTTATTTACATATTTATATATATATTTATAATTTTTATGATTTTATCTACTGATCTTTTCAAGATCGTTTTTATCTCGTTTTGCGTTTAACCATGACAAAAACAAAAGCGCGTGATTGCGTGAGGCTGGTAATTTTTACATAATTTTCTAAATAAAAAGAAAAGAAATAAAAACAAATCTTAACCTAACTCACATTATGGTTTCGGTTGTTGGAGTATGTCACCTAAGAGAACTAGCATTAAGTCAGCAGTCGAAAGACTCTTCCGTAGGAGTGAGTCTTAGGGAAGAAGGAGGGAAGGAGTCTAATTATCTACTGCTTACCAAAAAAATTAAAGGTTGGGAGTAACTAGACAAACATTCACTTTAGAAAAATAATTTTTTGTCTTTTTAAGCGGCAGTCGTGAGAAGTTTTTCGGGGGGTTTTTCAAATGACTTAGACAAGCGTGGTGTTGGCACGCGTTTTTTATTTTCCCTAATTTTTGGAAGAAACATTTTCTTTAATTATCTACTCGTGGGTGTTGACTAATTGAAACTATAACGCAAAACTAAAAATAGTCTTGGAGGGGAAAAATTTTATTTAGCTGCTTACTTCAAATCTCTTCCCACCAGTTATGCAGAAGAACCTATAATAACTCTAAACAGGTGATTAACTATTCAGGAAGATTGATTAAAAAGTTCTAGACAGTCTTTGATACCGACTATACATCAAAACTAGAAGAACCTCCCTCAAAAAATTTTTCTTCAGATTTTCTAAATCTCACAACCCCTCACTTGGTATTATACACCCAACGACTTTGCTATACTCATAAATTAACTGAAATCCTGATTAAAAACAAAAAAAAACTTCAAACCTTCGGCCAACCAATACAGAACCTATCTTATCAAAATCCAGTTTGCTCATACTTCCTGGGACAATCTAACAACTCAAAACCTTCATCATTCAAGTCTAAATAAAAAATTTCCTACCTAACTTAGAAACACTAGACGATGAAACCGTTCAAAAAGAAAACTAATTAGATTCTGTTTAAAATAAATTCTAAGATAATTTTCTTCTTTTTGGTGTTATTGTTTCACTTAAAAAAACCAGCCACAACAGTTTAGTCATAGATTTCACACCAATCGTTCTATCAAAAAAAAATTAAAAAACAAAATTAGCTAATTATATCATTCTAATGATATGATCCTTAGTTTTGTGAATTCAAATTACTTAAGAAAAACATTTTTCGTACTGTTTCAATTATAATAATAATAATAAATAAAAAAAATCTTTCTTTTGTGGTTTCACTTTTGATGTAACAAGTTATAAAAACAAAAACTCATCATAAAGAACTCTCTCAACAAAATCTGAAAGCAAAACTTAAAATCAAACAAATCAACAGTCAAAAGCTCCACCATTATGCTCGAAACCGGTGATGGGTGAAGAGCACAATGTTTCAAACTTCCTCAAGTTCTCTTCAAATCTATGTAATGTTACCTAGGAGAACATATAGCCTACAAAATCTCCAGGTGACGTAAAAATTTAGAACGCATACTGTTTACACACCAACAAAACGATCGTACTAAGTTTTGTTTTCGATTAAAAAATGAAATTTAACAAGTATGAGTGTGAAAAATGTCTTTAAAAAAAAACCTCACGAATCCATTAATCACAGTGGCGTCTCCAGATACTGAATTAAAACAAAATCAAAAGGCAGAACGAAGCTATTTTTGTTTGGAAAACTTTTTTTTTGTAACGAAATAACCCAATACGCGAAGGAAGATAAAAACCATCTGCCGCTTTCTTTAAATTTTTGTTTAAATCAACTACAGCCTTCTATTCCTTAAACGTTATCATTTTCTCATAACTTACAAATTTTACAGCCTAATAACAAATTCCTAACCCCCCTCTCCTTCTCAAAAAAAAAGAACTGGTAATAACTCATTATAACAATTTAACTTATTTTATACAATTTCTTTTCCTCTCTTTCAAATTGATTTTTATCAAAGATCAAAAAATTACCTTTTTTACGATTTTATATCCGTTACACAACGCTCGAAAAAAGCACAGAGTAAGACAAACGTTGAGCAAAAACATTTCGACGATTTCTGAACGCACTTTGAACCAAAGTTTGTTTTCGTTACGGCTTGGGAGGTCTGCTTCGGTTATCATAAAAGGCGGTTCGTTAATTTTTTTTGTTTGGATTATGATTTTAAAATCTCATTTTAACAATATTAACCACAAAAATTAAAAAAAAGATCGTTCACTAAACTTTTCAAATTAATATAACGAAAAAAAAGATTGAATAAAAAAATCTGCATTAAATTCAAACTTAAATGAAAACGAACATTTCGGTTGAAGAACTTTTCGATATATCTTTACACCGGAAGTACGTCATGAAATCCGTTACGAACACAATCGTTTGTTTTTAACCCATGGGTGCGGATTTATTTGAACTAAAACTTCAAGTTTTGACAACATTTTGAATTTTGAACGTTGATCTTATAAATCTTGCAAAAGAAAAGATCTATTCATCAATATGGCGTCTGCAATTTTGAAAATATTTGTTCTGTTGATATTGATTAAAACCAATCCTCACATTACAAAGGAAGAAAATGTTATACAATCTCAATTTGAACGTCGTCAGAAACTTTTCACATACCTAAGGGTTAAAAACTGAATTTGAACTCGATTCGAAAATTTTAACAAAGCAAATTGCAAATTTCCCACTAAATTTCTCCTCCTTACTAACTAGTTTTACTTATTAATGTCTTAATAAGACAAAAAGAGTGAGTGATTTTATAAAAACGGTTAAATACTAAACAAATGCAAATCATACATACATTTTTTTACGTAAAAAACAAATAACTAAAAAGTTTGTTGTTAAAACTCAATTCATTGCGTTCGCCATATTTGTTTTTAAAAATTAAGTTTGTAAATACAGATTTTTAGTTAAATCTTCATCAAAAACAACCATCATGTTCAACAAACAATAAAAAAAAAAGAATTTAAATAAAAATTACAAAATTTTAAATTAAACTGAGAAATAAACAACTTAAATAAAACCTTGGCAGACCAAATAGATTCAAATCAAATTTGAAATTCTAACTTAAATATGGCGCCCAAGTATTTCACCAGATTTTATGAAACACCAAACTATTTCAAGGCGCATTGTGACCGCTAAAAACCCGATTATATATATGGATTAAATAAATAATTAAAAATTAAAAACAAAATAATCAACCTCAAAGAAAAAATTGAGTGAATCATGAGTAGGATGATTAAGGAGGAAGGTTGAGTGGTTGAAGGACGGACATTATCAGGTGAATGGATACGAGAGGAGGGATGAATCCGCGTTTTGTCTTTGAGTTTTGATTCGAACGTACCAAAAAACCCAATTTTTTGTCTCACTTCCGTGCTCCACATAAACCACGAAGGATATTGATACATCGTGAAAAAGGAAAATTGCGCTAAAGTAAAAAAAAATTACAAAAAAATTTATTACAGAAAAAATTAACTAAAAAAAGAAAAAGAAAAAAAAATTAGAAGTAACTAATGACTTGCTACTGGACTTTGCTGCACGCACCCAACGATCATTGGGCTGTCCTCGCGGTCACTATTCGAAGGTTGAACGTTGGCCGTTTGCCTTTTCGAATTTGACAAGGACTGAGTCCCGGCGTCAACTAAACTAGAAGACGGTTGCAGGGAATAGCTGCCGTAACTCGGATAACTCAACTGACCGTCCACGCTTGAATTATTTATGTTATAGTAATTACTACTGAGTTTCTCGTTAACGTAAACCGGATTCGATGGATCCTGGCCGTTGTTCGACGGCGGGTAACCCATTGCGGTGGACTCGTTTATTTCGTACGGAAGTGACGACGGATAATTTGCTATCTGATACCGCGTCCTGTGATGGTGATGATGCATGTGAGGCCTGACCGGTTGTTCGTAATCGCAGTCCATGGCTTGAGGACCGATGCAGCTTCCAACTGCCGACGTCGTCGTCGTCGTCGCCGAGTTCGGCTGCTGCGAACTGGGATCAGATCGAGCTCGATTACTTCCATGATCTAAAAATAAAAGAAAAAAACAATGAAACTCTCACTAAAAAAACTAAGGCTGACTCATAAAGAAAGAGTCAATAGGACTCAAACAACGACTGAAGAAAAGTGAATAGAATTTTGAAATGACACGTACTCTCGCCTTACAGAATATAATATTTACAAAAACACAATCACATAAACTAATAACTTATACTGTAAACAACCCAAGAACCTACACTCCCACTTCCCAAAACCTTAGAAGGATAATACAAAACCCAAATCCTTCTACCATCAACCCAAACCCAGAGACCAACTAATACCATCCTCCATACACAGGAAAACCCCAACACACTCAACATGCAACATTCAAACTTCAATTCCCAAATTGTCTTCTTATTAACCAACAATATACATAGACAGACAGGTAGACTAACAACGAAACATACAAAAAAAAGACTTCCATCAATTTACCGTTTACGACACGAAAGCGATAATTAATTTAAAATAATCATGGAAATCCAACCAAAAACAAATTCAGAACCCCCCAAAAAAGACCTAAGCTACTACTTCACACGACTAAAAATATATATATAACAAACATCTAACGAGAATACAAAAACAATATGGGATGAAAAGTGAATGAAAAATAAATAAATAAATAATAAGACATCAATTTTTTAAAGACAGAACAATAAATAAAACAATAATAACTGAATATACACTTACTGAGCTTTTAAGAGGGGGCTTGAGGTGGTCCTGAGCGCGAATTAGACTGGGGAACTGGATGTCCCCTCCGATAGATGTGTCATCGAGCGAGGTACGCGTTTGGGTAAGCATCTGCCGAAAATGAATGAGTTTTTTGTTTTAAATAACTCGATTATTATTAAACCAAAACCGATCGCCTACCCCTTTTCCCTAACCCCGTCCCTCTCCATCCCGGGGGTAAGTCCCCAAATAATTCATTTAAAACTATAAATTATAAAAACAAAAAATGAGACAAAATCCACCGTTCCATTGACATTCGAACAAAATAACGGTCGGAACGAAAATCATAGAGTAAATAAATAAACAAACAAATTAACCGACTTAACGTGGAAGAAGAAGGAGGAAATGGAAGCCTAACGATTTCCGTTAACTTTTGTTTACCTTTACCGTTGATATACACAATTTTCATTGTGCAAACAACTTTTTTCCTTTTACAAACAAATAAATAACTAAATAAATAATTTGCACGCAAGAAAAACTTGTTATTAACAACTTTAAAACGATGATTTACATTTTGTTGAGTTTTTGCAAAATCCCTCACACAGATTAGTATAAAATGGCGGGCCAAAATTAAATGATTTCCAAAACCAAACGATTTAGTATACAGGTACATTCATTCATCTGTCCTTCCACTAAATTCGTCACACCAAAAAAACTTCTCTTTTGGTCATTCAGTCAATTTGTTATCAATTTCTCATTAAAAAAAAAGGAAACCCAATCGTAGTGATGTAATTATGAGATCTCTTGAAAACACAGCTAATGAGTTTATGAATTTCTTTCATTTCTTTTTTAGGTCAAGGGACAAAAATTCTTTTAAAACTGACCTGACTTAACCAAATTAATAATTTCAAAAGCTTGTCATAAAACAATATTAAATTACAATGTCAATGCGACAAAACATTTCGCAACTTTTTAATTTATTTATAGTAAATCAACAACTTACTGGTTGAGCTGGAGGGAGATCCTGTGATATTGTCAACTAATCCGCTAACAGCGGGACTGGTGCTCACTCTCCCGCCTTTATTTGCCGTATTTGTTCCTATTACAAACAAAAATAACACTAATGAGAAAGAGTTCACACCTCCTAACAGATAAAATAAAAATCGTTGACTTCACCACCGACCTTCATCACTAGTCCTTTTGAAAAAATTTTGCTGAAGAGCGTAGTAAGGAGTAACTCTCGTCTTCGGATCAAAGTCTAACATCCTCAGTATTAAGTCTTTAAATTTGAGATAGTCTGCTACTGTGTGACCGGGTTCGCCCAAACGTCGACCTCCCGGCCCTCCGCTATCTACACCTGAAAACCAAACGAAAACCGGAGAAATCAATTCGAATTCTTTTGCTTACTCGAGTGTAACACCCGATTACACAAATAACTGATTCTCCACTCACCTAAAATATCGTGTAACCTCCTAGTTCCGGGGCTTTTGTATTTTTTACCGTCTTTAGACCGTTTTAAAACGTAGCTCCCGTCCGTCGGAAGTTTATCGAAATACTTCCTCGCCTTATGGGCTTGATCTAAAATGTGTTTTGGTGGCATTCCTAAAACTTCGATTATCTTATTCATTTGATCCACCTGTAACAAACAAATGATTCATTAAAAATCTTAGTTAACTGTCATCTGTCCCCCAGTTTGAGACCACAATCACAAATGCATACGAACCTCGTTGGTGCCACTAAATAACGGCTCCCCCGTGTGCATCTCCACTAGAATACAACCTAAACTCCACATATCTATAGCTAAATCGTAAGGTATTCCTAAAAGAACCTCAGGAGACCTGTAGAACCTTGACTGAATGTACTGATAAATCTGTAAATCAATAACAAACATGTTAATAAATAAACGACCACCCCGTTAACCGAAGATCATCAATACATAATTGCAAAAAATGATTTATACGCGATACAGATACATAATAAATCATGAATGACATTATTAACAGAGTCGTTTTATCAAGACAAAACTCCCGTTAATAACACGCTTGAAAAAGACGTTAAACAACTGACTCGTAAAAACAAAACCATCAGGAAAATTATTAGTAGACACACAAACGCGATAAGTCAAAAGTGGACGGAATCCACTCCACAGAAAAAAAAGGTGGACGACCATTTTCCTTACCCTCTGTCCTAACTGACACGAAGATCCAAAGTCGACGATTTTTATGGCCGATCTCTTCGGATTGCAGAGAAGAATGTTCTCAGGTTTCAAATCACAGTGAATGATGTTTAGTTCGGGGGTTGATAGAAACAGGAGAGCCGTGCACAACTGTTGGGCGAACTTCCGCGTCAGATTCAGCGAAACACCCCGAAAGTTGGTATTCCGAAGGAGATCATACAGATTGTATGATAACAACTCGAATACTAGGCACAAGTGATTTCTCCACATAAAATGTCTTTTTAATCTCACTACAAACAAAAACGACAACGACAAACAAATTAATAAAAAAGAAACATAAACAAACAAAACAAATAAATTAAATAAGATTGAATCAACCAAATTTCCCGATGAAAAGAAAATTTTGTTCACAAAATGATTACCAAGCGACTGACATCACGAGGATTCAAAAACGTTACGACGGAAAAAAAGCGGAAAATTGAGGGAAAAATCCATTGCGTCACTTAAAATAAAATTGGAAGGGAAATAAATTTCCATTTGGGTGCCTTTCCTGCTGGAAAAAATTGGCTATTTTTTTCTTAGTTAGGCTTCTGTCTCGCACAAAAATTTTTAAAGCTTGATTAAGTGACCCTTCCCTCTTTCGAGCCAATCAAGAGCACTCAAAAAAAATTTTTTTTTGCTTTGTTATAAATTGATATTAATTACGACCTAATTATAATTTTTAAAAAAAGCTCCGTCTAAGAATTTTAATTTCTTTCGTGTTTTCCATCCCCTACATTTGTTTTTCATTTTTTATAAACTTAACCTGCCATTCCCGTCATGACTACAGCACAACTGTATGGATAATTAGGAATAAGTGATATAGTTTCTTGATGGCACAATATTTTAAATTAATTTTTAATTTAAACCGGTCACATGACCTATCTGGTAGGTTTAGTCTTAAATAAGTCAGTAGACAAAGTGGTAGTACTCCTCACACGCTAGATAATTTTTAAACACATGTCTCAATCACTAAAATAGTTGTAGTTGAGTTTTGATAGTGTTTTCCACCTTCTGCCATGTTTCTTTCTTTTTCAAATTTTCTGTACCCTCTTAACTCCTTGGTACTCAAGCTTTTACCTTCCCCGCCAAATTTCCATTGTGACCATTCCGACTGGACCACAAGACTTACAAGAAATAAGATTTTACAAGTCCGGCTTTCGACTCATACAGTCCACCCTCAGGGTATCGTCTGTATGTACATCTGTTAGTCTGTTTCTGTATATCGCCACATAAAGACATGTTGAGGCAAGCAATATTAGCACAAGCCTGGACATTTCCTTACTGGTCTGCCATTATGTTCTAGAATTCAGACTTGACAATCAGCAATCGGACTTTCACAAATTTTCACTCAATCGGTTTCCACTGGGCCCTCAATAGAACTTGGTGGGCCGCAGTCTGAGTACCAAGGTCTTAACTCAAAGCTTTCTTCAAATTATGGCGACCAAGTCAACAAGCCCAGACACGATCAGACTTGTAACAAACAAGTCACAGGACCTGTATGAAGGCACAGACTTGTAAGAAAGAGTCTGCACGAAGCGTATATAAACAAAACACGCGACCAACTGGCAAGCTGGCACTCAGTGCAGAACAACGAATCGGCGCAGCAACTCGAAAGGCTATCGAAACGACCGCTCTACTATTTATAGATATAAATATTTTTATTCTAAGAAAATTATATTTTTAAGACCTTCCATCGACACCCCTCAGGAAATTTATACAAAAAATAATTCTAGTGAGCTAAAAGAACCTTCGTGAAGGCAGAATACTACACTTAGCACTGATGAAAAATGAAACTAAATAAATAAATAAAAACAAAACAAAAATGGCGCCAATCCAAACCACCACCACCATCCCCACCAAAAAAAAGAAAATTTCTTTACCAACCTATGAAATATTTATTATCCGCGTCTGCGCGGTTCATCATTTCCAGTAACTTAACTTCTATCTGAGCTTGATTTAGGAAAGGTTTCTTATTTTTAATTATTTTAATTGCCACCTGACACTGTTCCTCGTGGTCGAAGGCTTTCACCACCTGAAAACACAAAATCCACGTCAACGATCTATGTAAAATAGAAAACAAAAACACAAACGCAACCAACATCATCCTCTAACCATCCCCAAACCTCATTCCATCATGTTTCCGGAAAATCCTTACCTGACCGAAGGATCCTTTCCCTATTAGATTATCTATTTCGTAGCGGTCTAAAAACTTTTCCCCATTTTTGATGATGTAATCGTGATTATCATCATCATACCCCTCGTTGAATATTTTACGTTCCTTCTTGTGGGATGTATCTTCTCCCTGCGTTTGCTGCGCTCTCCTCTTTTTCTTGGCGTAGTAAACCTGAAACAAGATCGATAACTCAATAAATAAACAGAATTGATGAACAGGAAGACTGATCTTCTAGTACTTTCTGGTTAGAGAATCACGCAACACGACCTCAAAAAGCGTGAGAGGATGAACAACAAACTCAAGCCCGCAGTGATTCCTGTCAAAAACCAGGCTGAAGACTGTTAAAGCGTGGTCACAGCAAAAAGGGAGTACTGGAGGACGCAAAAAGAAGAAAACAAGACAAAACCAATCATAATCAATAACGCAAATTAGAAAACTATCTGAAAGGGAGAAAGGTTTTACATCGGCCAAGACAATTTGGCGCGAAAAATTTTCTTTTTGTATTGACATTTCCATTTTTCGAAAATAAAAAAAAGGCTCAGGAAGCGAACAATAACCTTTTCCGTTTCAAACTTTTTTTTAGATTTTAATTAAAAAAATAACTTCTGTTTACTACATTCGGCATCACTTTCTACAAATTTTTAATAAGAAACAATCCCCCACTCCCACCCACCATCCAACCTTCCATTTGCCTTTCTCCTTTCCCTAAACCTTCTTCCTTTTTAATTTATTAGTAATCCTTCCTTCCTTACTTCCATTTTCTCCTTGGGAGTTATTCCTTGTCAAGAACCTGATCCAAAGGTACATTTAATATTTTATTCCCTCCTATCCCACCTACTTGCCGAAAAACCTTTAAACACATCTAGAAAATCGGGGAAGAAAAAGTTCAAAAGTTGGGATCCGTAAATGAAAATGCAAGCCTCCGGCAAACACGTCTCTTCTCCGGAAACACACACACACCAAACCGGAAAAACTCGACTTTTATGTCGCTGATGTCTGCCCCGAGCTTTTTCTCTCTCCTCAAGAAGTTAACGAAAACACAACAAAAAACCGAAGAGGAAGGCAGTAACCAGTCAGCTTACAACTGCCAACTTATTTTTGGCTCTTCCTTCCTGATGAGAGAAGGAAGAAAATTCTAAACCGGAAACGATTAAAAACAATTTAACCGTCATTAAAGATTGTTTTGCTTTCCATCAAACCTGCGAATTTCGGAAGACCGAAATTATCTAGATAAGGTAAATTTAATTGACTACCACTCATCCCGATTCTTTCATCAATCACCGAACAAACTGTTTCCTCATCATCTCGTTCCTCCGAACCTGATCTTCGTCTTGGAAAACCATTAGAGACACCTCATTTGGACAGTTTTACACTGTTAACATTTTCCAGTTCCTTTCAAATTCCATCGGGATCTGACCGGGATTTGGAAGAATCTAAACTCCGGTCTCTCAACTCCCACGTGACTCCAATCCAAGCCGACTCTGAGGAAAGCCTTTCTGCCCGTCTCACCTTCCTCATAATCCAAAAAAAATTTTTCTTTTTTTTATCCATCCCTCTCGACCTACCCCCTCAAATGCCACGGTCGTAAAAAAGAGGATATCAAAAAAGAAATTTTATCTACACGTGTACGCTTTCTAAAATGGCGTGACCGCTTTCCGGGAATTCGAACGAGTCGAAGAGCCTTTTTTCCTCTTTCCACAACCTTTCCTCCTCTTCATATCTCCTCCTCTCCAACACTCAAAACGTTCGTTTATTTATTCATCGACTCCAGTGCAAATATTTTACTACGCACGACAAATTTTTCCAGAGAAATTCCATCTCTGATCCCGGCGTAATTCAATCAAAAATTGTGACCTCCTTCCGAAAAACAAAAGAAAAATTTTTTCCTCCTTCATCCCCCAAAAATCACTAAACAAAACAAACGAACTGATTTTCGACTGGATTTAGAATTTTGGAAACCAATGGCTTTTGTCTCCAGTCAATATCTGTTCCCCTCCAATCAAGCTTGAGAACCTGATTTCGAAATTTATACCCGAGAGGAAAATTTTTTGGTTTTTAAATGACACCCACACGACCCATTATGAAAGTAAATGAAGGAAATTACCGAGATGAAAAAAGAAAGACTCGAGGACTCCATGAATGAGGTCTTTGTTTCTGGAGAAGGAATCCAGTAAATGAAAATTAGGCCGGTTCTCCTCCGACTCCACTACCTCTTTCTTACTCCGACCCTGACTTCCTTCTTCAAACTGCAATAACCATTTCCCAAATCCACTTTGTCTTGCTCTTCCTTTTGATTTTTCTTACAACCCCCCTCCTGCTGGAAAAACGATAGAACTCCAGTTTCCATTTCTTTTCTAGCCTACAGGACCAGATAAAATTGTGAGGAGGAGGGAGGGAGGTCATCTCAACTGGAATTTGTTTTCCGTTTTGCTTGCCACACGACTCCTCCTAACCAGCCACAATTCGGAAGTCCCGAGATTAATACACAAAACATATCCGACCGCAAAATGTCAAATTGTTTCGGAACAAGGAGAAGGGGCGAATCCAGGAAAAGCCAATCGGCAGACGACCGACGAAACTTTTTTCTAACTTTGACACCGAACCGGAACCCAACTATCGGATTCTTCATCGCACCATCTTCAGAGGCGAAAAGAAAAAACCGGAGTGAGAGGACGGCGCGGGAAAATCGCGACATTTTCATTTATAGACCGATGTTAATAATAATACTTCATCCGAACGCGAGCAAAGTGCAATTCCCCGAATCGCGATAATTTGCGTCACATATTATTCATCTCATCGATAACCGATCGTGATTTATCTGATTTTTCGCGAACGTCTCGCACGAGCGTATAAGTTCCAAAGTTTAAGTGATCTGCGCGCTTTACATTTCCTTTCTTTAAATACATAAATAAATTCCCCCATTTTGCTTCTATTTTACGAGCATGATTTTTCGCGGGTGGATGAACTCGAAAGAGCAATGGCCACTATGCTCAGGATCCGTTCACCTCTCCACTGCCGTTAAGTGATTATCATGATAAACCTTCTCCTCTGATTCACCTTTTTCAATCTTTCCCATTTCCTCGAAAGCTCTAACAACTCATTCCCGCGTCTGCTTTCCTTTCCTCTCTTGCTTATTCGCTTACAGATTAATTACTCAATCTCGATACCAAAGTCTTTCATCCTAAAAAAAAAGGGCCACCCTGCCTTTTTTCATCCCCTTCCTTCCTTTCGAAACAAGAAGTCGTTCGTTTTGGGTCGCGGAAAATATTGGTTTCCTTCCGTTCTTTTGGATGTAATCCAAACCTCGAGCAGATTAAACCCGACGTTCGGGGGAAGGGCGGAGGGGATTTATCCACTTCATCTTGATTCCTTGTTTGTTGAAATTATACTTTTCCCAATTTCCCAATAAATTTCAATATACCGAACGGAATCAAATCGCAGAGAGACTCCCTGAACGATTTCCAACCCCCGACCCCACTCTCCACCGCCCTCCGCCCACCGACAACAATTACTTCTTGCTTTTTACTGTATCTTCCAAATTCGAGCCGTTCCCCCCGTTCGCCTCAACTCCCGTCTCTTGCCCGTCTTTTCTCCTTCATCTCTTTTTCCCACCTGTTCGCGCACCCCCGACTCCTTTTTAATATTTCGTCTCTTTCTCTTTTCTTTTCTTTACCGTCAGTTTGTCGATTGCAAGACTCGGCCATAATTTCTCTGTAAGTGGATTGAGGAAGTGAAAGAGAAAAATCCCCGCTTCGAAATTGAAAAGATAAAAAGAAATCTCAAATGAAGATGAAGCTTTTACGCGCGAACAGAATCTCACAAGAATAAACAAAAACATGAAAAGTCGAATTCACGAGTTTTGCTGCGAAGGAGATTCGAACGCAGACATCCTCCTCCTTCCAATCAGACGAACGGTTCCAGGCGATGGTGAACTGACCGGTCACAAAAACAATTTATTAAGAAATTCCCTTACAACCATCTTTTGATAGTAATAATAAAAATCAGGAAATGTTTCTTCTCCGCCTAAAACAAAAAGATCGCGTTGGGGGTAAGGAAGACGGAGGAGAAAAGATCCAGAAATCTGAAGATAAATCCTGCGGAAAAGATAAACGAGATCGAATGAGACGGACTTAATGACCGTAACAGTTCGTAATTAAAACTGCATCAAACAGAAGAAAAGGAACGAACGTCCCGAAACTTCCGATTTTTTCTTAGAGCTTAGAAAGAACATTTTCAGGAACCCGGATCTCAAATATCGACTTACTCTCATACCTCCCATCAATTTTTGTAATATTCGATTTCACTACCCTTCTACCCCTAACATACACACACACAAATTTTCTTCTGTGTTATATCATCCATTAAAGGGCGTTGACATTTAATAGAAAAAAAGGGATTTTAGAGTTTAATGCACGACGACGACGACGACGACGACACCGGACGTTAATTTTTTATTTTTCTTTTCGAGTCAAATTCAGCATTTTCACTCCCTTTCATACAAGACGTTTTCATTTCGTTCATTCTCCTTTGGGTACGACAGCTCCGCCAATCAGTTATCAATTTGATTGGTTTTAATTTCTGTTTGACGAATCCCGCGCTTTTCTTAAACTTTCTGAAGTTAAGGAAAAAATAATCTCCACCTGGTAATCCAACAAGACACTCCTCTCCTACCCCCAAACCTTTCAGGATGATTTATTACACTAATGCAGCACGCGAGTCTGCGAATCCTTTTTTCCTCGCAATAAAATAAGAGGAGCCCACTCGACTTCTCTCCAACCCCCAACCTCCTAGTCCTCATCCACACGGATAAATGAAAAGGTCAAGAGTGGATGATTTCTCTGAATCAGTACTGAGATGATTCAGGCGAAATTTTCTACCCCCGAAACCCTCTGACTCGGGAATGTTTTCAACTTACTAATACAACAACTTTTACCTTTGACCTTACATTTTCATTCCTCCAGAGAAGAACCTTACCCCCCACAACTCAGCCTCCTGTCCCGTCCATCTAAACAAACCTCTCTTGAATACTTTCGAGAACCTCTTACTTTGTGCTTTCCTTTAACCTGACCTTATCCATGACGACAACCATCGAATTTTTGGGAAGGACGACGCCATGGTTACTGCCACTTCTTTTTGAAACAATTTTCTTTTCAAATTTCACAAAAACGACAACCAACTCAAATTGGACATGGACATGTTTCCGTGATTCCGACTCAAAACTCAAAAGCAAGGAAAAAAAGTTTTTCTGGCCCTTTCTTCTCTTTTCTGCTCTTTGTTCTCGGACTATAAACGTCACCGTCGACGCCGATCCCGACGCCGCGTGTCCTAAAAGAGGTGTGGTTTATACATATATGTAACACCGCTCGGGTCATTAGAGTGACGAAACATTAATGCACGCGTAATCTATCATTCGGCTGTCTGATTTCCCTTTCAATGTCTGACCGGCGAAAGGAATCGAAAGCTACCATTTAAACCGGCTTTCCTTTGATTCCGATCCAGTTTGATTATGTCTAAATATGTCGCGGCGGTCGTGTCTTTGTGCGATCGAAACCATTCCCCGGAGAGCAAACACTCTCCCCCCAAGGCAAGAGCTACATTAAAACGAGCGAGTATATCAAACTCGTGCCAAAGAGGACCGATGAAACTTGCGTGACCCACATCCAACACCTGAATAGACTTCGGTTAGAGTAACAGAGAGGGAAAGAGATCGTACACACACGTCAGGAAAGTCTTTTAGCTTTCCATTTCAATCCAAATCACTAAATCAGGTTGAAAAACGTTTTCGAGAGAAAAAAGCTTCCACTTCCTTGACGTGTCTTCTTCAAGAGCTTTTTCGAGTTCATTCTAAATCTAAGCTCGTGATGAAAAAGAAAAAGAAAAAAAATCTCAAAAATCCCAGGAAAAGATATCGAACATGTCGGGAGATAACCTTGGGTGATCCCGACAAGACAAGGAGGAATCCCGGCAGTCGAAAATTGGCCGGCGATCAGACAGGAAAGTAAATTAAGATTCCCTTCCTTTTTCTTTACATCGCCTCCTCCTCAAACTTCCTCGGCCTCGCTTTCCTCTCACCATCCCTCCGCCTCCTCCACTCCCGTACATATTTATAATTGGACATTCTTCATCGAAAATACATCCGAATGACTCTCAAGCCAAAAATAAAATTCACTCGACAGTCTTCACAGCGAAAACCTGCCCGGTAACAATACAGGTGTAATTCTGGCACGTTTCCTCGCCTTCCGTTTTTCGATATCCCGTCACCAAGGACCTTTCCCAAAATGAGATCTCATCATTACTCTCGATCCCACACATCACAGCCTTGCTGTCAGCAAAAAAATTAAACAAAAGATGATGTGCCAGACCTTCATTCCCATTCCAACATCGGATTTTTTAATTTCCTCCAGCGTACTAAAAGAAGCGGAAGACGGATGAAGATGACTTTCCGATTAAATTAAGACTTCCATACTCCACCCACTACCAAACCCAAATCTCTTTTCCCTCCGACAGAAAAACCAAATTTATCGAAAAATTATTTTAAAGCCCTTGTTTTCTCGTGAGTGTCCAACCATCTGTTTGCGTTTGTCAAGTCTACTTGCCTTTTCATTTGCTTGTTTGCTTTCTCCTTTCTATTTATTTACTTCTCATCCTCCACAGCTCCTCCTTCTCTCATTTTTCATGACCGATTCGTTATATTTTTATACTTTTTATAACCTCCTAAAAAAACCGCCGGAAAATATTAAAATCCACTCTCGCCTTCGTTTTTCCCTCAAACTCAACTCCCTCACCGAGGTCGATTTGGTCAATTCGACTACCAAGACTTCGATTTTAGAAATTTTCGAAAAATCGTTTTAATTCCAACTTCCTTTCTTTCCACTTCCCACACTCATTCATTCCTTCCTACATCTTTTTCTTTCCATTCATTCCGACCAAAGACACAAAACTTGACCTAAGTTCTTCCGGTCAAAGACTTGACTACCGACTCCCCGTTTCTGGTAATCCCAAACAACCCCCCACCCCAAAAAATTATTCCACCGTTTTCCTATAAGCCCCTTCCGTGTCTTACAAACACTACAAAACCCGGATCCAAGTTGGACAGGGTGGGCGTGAACAGTCGCGACATGAATCCAAATGAAAATACTTGTGACACAGTCAATTTTACGCGACACTGCTGTTGTGCAAGGAAACACCCCCTCCTTCTCTCTTTTTATACAAATTATAAGTAAATTATATTTTATAATATATTGTTGTTTCAATAATATTTATTGTCCACGATTTGTTCGATTTTTGATTCGTGCTGGAGTCAAAATCAAATCAAAAGTGTCCAAAAATTTTTAAATCGGCCTCAAGAAAATCTTCTCCTCACAACCTAACCCAAAATAATAACCGACAACAAAAAAGACAGAGAAAAGGAGAGAGAAAGACGGAAAGATGGGAGAAAAGGAAATTATTTTTAAAAAACAAATTTTCCCGAGGTTTTGATATTAAACGTAGGATGAGAAACTCTTAACCTCTCACATTTTCCAAAAATCTCCCTTCCGCCCCACTTTAATTTAAAATTTTGACAGATGTAACCCTTAAGAGGAAGTAATTCCTTTTTTTAATTCTCTGAAAAAAAATATCAAAAAACGAATTCCAGAAACCTTCAAACTTCTTCCCTTTTTTTTCTTCTTAATTCTCGAATAAATTAACCGAGAAGAACATTTAGGTAGATTGTCAGAAAATCAAGAAATCATCCCCCGTTCCGTCCCACCGCCCACCCTCATCCACGTGGAATCATTTCCCGGATTAAAGAGAGAAAACAAATTACCGGGAAATCCGACAGATGAGAACTTTCCGGAGTCTTATATAACGAGACGTTGGGAATAGCCGTTCTGACATAAGCGACAAACCTTTAAAAAAAAAATTCAAGTCGGGGAAGAAAGAAAAAAAGGAAAATCCCCAACGGAGGGAAGGAAAAAAAAATTTTCCAGCTACAAACAATGCATACAAACAGAAGTAAAAATCGGAAACGGAAATAAAAACTTGTAACGTCGTTTTTTAACCTGTCATTTAACCCCGTGACACTCGAAATAAAATTCACTCTCAAAGGGAAAACTGTATCAGGTGTCTTTCCTTTGAATTTTCACTTGGCTTTAATTACATGACCTCAAAAATCTCATTCCCATCATACTGTCTCTCATTTTTTTCTGTTAAATCCAACCAACAACAAAAAAAGAAAAAGCCCTCGTCCGATTTCAAAAAACCATGACTCAGAGAAAATTTTTCATAGTCGGGGGGTTGACCGAAGGGTTGAAAAAGAAAAATTATTCAGCCTCGACTTTTCCTATTTTTAGAAAAAAAAAATTCCCCGTCCCCGTTTTCCCTAAGGCTTTCTGAATAAATTAGAACGCAAGGTTATGATGTCGCCCTCAAGTCTGCACGGGTGTCTGTCTTCCCGTGAAACCTCGAAAATTACTGTGGCTCCCATTCTAATCTGTTCCACCCTTATGACCCAGCCTACAGAAAAATTTTAATTCCACCCCCAACCTCGACTCATTTACCTGGAGAAAACGATTGTCCGGAGATTGGAAGACAAAATAAATCCCAGATTTTGTATAAAAATCTTCTTCCATCCATTCTGTTCTTCTTAGTTTTCTCCACACTCGGTTGACGTCCATAAACAATTTTAAAAGTAATTGCGTTTCCGACACTTTTTTCTCTCCCTCTCAGCAACTGCTGCAGAAAATCGCTAATCCTAATCTTTCCTTGGGTTCTTTGAAATCATGTCGTGTTCTCCAGTTCAATCTTCTCTCCCTTTCATAAATCGCTTAATGCCTTTCACACCCACCTCCCTTCTTAAAATCTTCCAGTTTGTGACGTTAGCCTGATGCTTCCAGCACACATGCACAACAACAAAAAAATTTGCCCTCGTTTGGAATACATAATACGCCCTTTTTTCTACTCTTTTGATCCCGATTCAATCCCCCCACAACAGTCTAATCGAGACATTTTCTAAGCACAAAATGGCTTTTCACCCCTACAACTCGAAGAATGTCACCAACTAGCCCGAGAAAATTTTCCCGAGGAAAACAAAAAAATTTCTAAGAAACCCTAAATAAGAACTATACATGCAGAGGATTAGGTCAGTGGAATGAATTGAAATTCCAAAACAGTTCGTTTGAATTTCAAATTAAATTGTAGGTATGCGGAAAATGTCTTCTTTTGTACGTCCTTAGCAAAAGAGAAGGAAAAATTTTCGGTAACTGTCATACGCTCACACATTCTCAGAGACAAAGGACTTTAATCCGACTTACCTCGTTAATATGTTTATATGTCTTTATTAGATCCACTGACAGCTTCCTCAGAGGTGCCGACGCCGGATCGCGAAAATGTTGAGGTATTCTAGCCTGCATGGCTTGGATATCCGCCGGCTCGCGAATCGTTTCCAACTGTTCCTCCCCAACCAGCCTCCCGTAAAGAGGAACATATTGAGTCCGTATGAGCTGGCCGCTCGCTGAAACGAAAGCTGTAAACATTAGATGTTAAATCAACCCTTCAAGAGACAAATGAAATAAATGAAAGGAAGGAAGGAGAAAGAAAAGAAGATTTCACGTCCGGGGAAGAGGAGAGGAGACAGAAGGAAATAAAAACATCAAACTACTGTCAACGTTATCAATTAAAGATAATGCAGGCGAAACACGCAATGACCGAAAGCTTTCACCCGGGTTGTAAATGAAGGCATTAAAACAACGCCTGGAAAATCCTTTCCCCGTAAGCTAATCAAAGACATGCGAGAATGGACACACAAAAGAACTCGACGGCGGAAATCTAAATGCGAATCATCGACACCCTCGGGTTCAAGCGAACGTGTCTTTTTGGCCTTTGACCATTGTTATCATAATTGACAAAGAAAGCTTTTTTTTCTCCTAACCTTGTTTGAGAAATTCTTTGAAAAGTTCAGTCGAGGCAACATAATTCAGAGTTTTGGAAAAGAAATCCCGGGAGGCACGAAATGTGAAGGAACAACCCCGCCCACAGCAGCAAAAAGGAAAAGAAAACTTCGCAGCTGCTTTTTGTTTTCCATTCGTATCATCATCTCACTTCCTGCTTACAATAATTCACGCGACAAATATATTCTCAAACCCTTCCAAAAATCACTAAATTCCGACGAGTAACTGGGTCAGTCCTCTAAATCGTAAAGCCGGTTGATTGAGAGAACATCTCAATTCCCAACCATTGATGCGGATGGTGTTTTCCCAAGTCGTTGGCACCACAACACCGGTCACCTAATTGACATAACTTTTATTTTCGATTTGAGGATATTAGAATCAACGCCCTTCAAATCCTTTCTTGAAAAAAAATTTCAGTAACAAACAAAAAATTAAACACTCCTGACCTCTTCGAACGAAACCAAAAAAGACTCCAAAAAGGCAATACACCAGCATGTGACGAGCATAACACTCAGCATCCCGCATCCAAGAGGAAGAGGAGGAGATGGCGGCGGGGGCGGTGGTGGGAAACAAAAGCACTGACCAAACCCCATGAAGATACCACAAAAAATCAACCTTTCCCTCCATCTTCTTCTGGCTTCTTAACATTGACAAAAAAATAAATAATAACAGATTTTACTTGTCGAACGATCTTACAAGTTTCTTTTCTTTCTTTTTTCTGTAACCTTGACAACAAAGTCCTTTGTAAACCTGCCAAGATACATATTTTTCATGTCAGTTCAATAATGCAAGGATTTTGCATCTGATAAGGGGACTCGGGCTTCCAATTTTGAAAAATTCGAAACTCCACTCGGTAATTAAGGTTGAAATAAATAATAAGAAAAATTCATTTAGGAACTCAAATTAATTTTCCCAAAAATTTTCCTTCGACCACCCCTCCCCCAACACAACCCCCGCCGTGACCCAAAAAGTAATAATTACCGGTCTTTTTAAGAAGAGGAGAGAAGGGTAGAGGAATGCTCGGGAGGCAAAAAACGCATTAAAATTCTCCAGCTTTCTTTAGGAAAAGGAGAAAGAATGCATTTTGACTCCCGGTTTCCCGACTTGGGAGCAAAAACGATACCGGTCCATTTCCTCCAGTTTCTCCAGCATTTACAACGACTCCACAAAATTAATTAAACGAGTCTTCTCTCGCACTTTCGACCTTGTATATATAAAATAAAATATTAAGCGAATCAGAAAATAATGTCGGATGATACCAAAACCCAAATTTCAGGGGAAATGAAACAACAACAGCCGAAAGAAAAACAGGAAGAAGACTGCCACAAACTCCATCCATCAAATATTTTATAAAATATGATAACGACCTCGATTACGATTATTTGCGCAATCCAAAATCAATTAAATCATCCGGCCAAACGAAAACGCCTCCGACGAAACCCAAAAACCTTCGGTCATCTACCTGATGACGAAATCCAAACCTCCAAACTCTCGCTCATTTCCTTCAACCCACCAAATAAATTCCAACCTCCAAATTTCCAAATCTTTCGAAAAAGTAAGGATTCGACTAACTCACGAGATCGCTCATTGCGATATCGTACAAGAACAAAAAAATTATCTGTCGCCTAAAACTTTTTGAGTATATTCCTACTACTGTATGACTCCGTAAC
The DNA here is from genome assembly GCA_016920875.1 of Columbicola columbae. Classification (NCBI taxonomy): domain Eukaryota; kingdom Metazoa; phylum Arthropoda; class Insecta; order Psocodea; family Philopteridae; genus Columbicola; species Columbicola columbae. The sequence goes on along the minus strand of JADMLL010000011.1, from coordinate 4,597,605 downwards.
TGATTCATTCCACTTGAAAAGCTTCGGTTCTAGATAACCTTGTCGATGAGCAATCGGTTTCTAAAAATTTCTTTAATCCGTTCAAATTCCTGAACTCGGAAAATAACGCGAAAAATTCACGACATTGCTCACCTAAGGTATCTGACGCATGCGCGTTACCACTCAAATACCTTCCCGACCTAAAAGAATTTCAATCCTTCCGGTGAATAGCTTTCTTACTCAAAACTCAACTCTATTATTGTTGTTAAAACCGATATTCTATCGAAAAGACATTTCCTCCCTCTCCTCTCTGCCCAATTTCCCAACCACCCCTCCTCCCTATTTGCTGTAGGGAAACAAAACCGTCTTCGCTCTCTACCTACGTCGTTTCCTTTTAACAAAGCGAAACGCTCGGCTTTTGCTGTTGTTTAAGAGATTTAAAACGCCTGCTTACGTTTCACAGGCTAATTATGAAACCTCGTGGTTGCTGTAGCGTGCTGAATGAGCTTAATGAAAACGTAAATAAAAGAAATAATAACAAAACTTTTGTGAGATTCTTCCACCACCACAGAAAGAACCTAAAATAATTTCAAAAATCATTCTAGACAGGCAGTAGAACCTTTCTAGAAATTTGGTTATCGACTGATTATTATTATAATACATTCACTCACCCAATGGTCAGTGTCACGTGCACCGGTTGTGTGAGAACAGGTCAAAAAAACGGCGCCAAAAGAAAGTGTAAGCATTATTATAAAAAATTGCTTACATCTATTTATTGCTAAACTCCTTTGCTCGGACTTTTTTTTTCAATAGCAAAGTCGAGTGAGTGACACACTCAGAGAGAATTCACAAATGCGACCCCCCACATCCTTGCAAACGCACATGTCTTTACAAAATCACGATGAGCACCCCAAAGAGATATAACGCCCCAAGGGGAACAGACAGGTTTCATAAAAATCCACCGCATTCTACTACAACATCTTTGAATCAGAGCAACAAAAGCGAGACACTCTGTCACAACATCGCACATGTTTAAACAATTTCCCTGACCCGATCCTTTTGACCTAAATACTCTATTTCTGGCTTTCTCTTCTTTCCTCCCTCATCGACGGCCTTTCTATTACTCCCTGTTTCCACCTTCTTCTCCGTTTCCCATTCACTCCATCTCCTTTCACCCCTTTTCGGTTTCTCAACAATACTTCAGGCCAACAGGGTTTATTGACCTCACATTTCACCTCTCTCTCATATGAATAAAAAATAATGTTATCAACCAACGACCGTCTAAACTCAAACAGAGCTTTGAATCTGACCGGTGAAAATTATTTCGAAAACCTCAAGAGGAAGGAGAAACCGAGAACCGGAAGAAAAATCCGGAATTCCATTCACGGGCTAACTAAACTTTTTCAATTTTTTATAAACTCCTTTCTCACACACCTTCCCCGAGGAAGAAACCCCCACCCCACCCCCCAAAAAGAAACAGAATTAGGTCAAAGCTTCTTCCTTGCGCATGAGCATTCTTACTGTCATGAGAGATGTGCAACTGTTGACTTAACAAATTGACAAGAAACACCATTGACAGACATCGAAAAAGTTGTCACGGTGTAAAAATAAAATCCGGGAATGAAAAAACAAATAAAAAATCCTTTTTTTCAATCCAAGTTTTTCCAAAATATCGTCGGGACACACCGCCCCAAAAGGAAAACTCGCGACAAATGTTTTCCTCAAACGCACATTTTACAGGACCTAGTGTCACAAATAAATAAAAAAATTGTCAGGGAGGCTGATCTCGGATCCTCGAACTCTGAACTGTTGAAATCAATCACGTGCGAAATCCCAAATGTTTAATTTCTTTCTCTTAGCCCCCTCATTCCCATTTTTTTTCTTAGCTCGTGGCAGTGGAGCCCGCTTTCTGACTTGAGAATTCCAAAACAATGACTAAGTTCCAAAGGATTACGAAGAAAGAAAACAAAGCGAGACTGTCAGCGTCGGCCGGATTTGAAAAAAGAAAGACAAACGGTACTCGAGGGAATGAAAGAAAAGGAAAAACCAGCTGCTGGATGACATCAATCCACAGACAACGCCACAAGCTCTCAATACTGTTGAGATCGTGGATGGGTGTGGGGGCAGAGTAACAACTGCACGCCGGTCTCCCCCCCAAAGCTCTTTTTTATAAATCAAAAACCACAGCAAACATGAGGAGGGTATTGATACAAATCTCAGGATTGTTACAAGTTCTTCAATCATCCCCCACCCCTCAAATCAAATTTGATTTTTTTTGTTACCTGGTAAAAAAATTTCCCCAAAGCAACAACCCTGACAAATTCATCAAATTTTCCTACACCACCTGCTGTAGGAAAAGAAACAAAATTCCGCAGAACTGAAGACGAATAACGGAAAAGGGAGGAAGGAAAAGCTCTAATCAACCAAAACCATCCTTTCAGGTATTCTCTCCTTACTGCGAAATTATCGACTTCAATTGCACTCAGAGTAATGAACTAGTTAAACTTTATTCCGAGAGAATAAAGAATCGAAGTGGAAAAGTCCAGGAAGGAGAGAGAAAGAGAGAGGCGGAAAGAGGTGAAGCGGGAAAGGAGGAACCATTCGGCAGAGCAGAAAGAGGAAAGAAAGGAGAGATGGTCTTTTGAAAGTGTTTCAAAAGCTTTTCGCTAATACCGAGCACCTTTAGCAAGCTGAACATGGGAAATCACACTCAATGTTCGAGTTTCGAAAATTTTCAGAGCTTGTAACCATAGTGACTGTACCGTGACGTCATAAATACACCCGAGCGGAGGCCTTCTCCTTTCCGATTCATTTTTGTATGCGATCATTTTTTTTGTATTAGTCTTTGAAAGTAAGAAACTGCATCGAGACAACCCCCGACAAACTCCAAGTCTAAACTATTTCGCCTGTTTGACGGTCGATGAACTCCACTCGAGCGACGGAAGAATCTTTTTTTTCTATCTATCCGAGTTTCGAAAGCTCAATAAAACTACAGAAATGCTTTTTTGGAGCCCTGAAAGATTCATTTTTCTACTCCCCCAAAAATCTTCCACACATTTGTGACTGTCGCTGTTTACTTCCTAACCACGGATTCATCAAAGTTATTTAGAACTTCTAGAAAGACGGAGCAAGCAAGATTAGACGTCAGCCGCAGGCAGATGGAGAGATTCAAATCCTAAGTCATTCAACGCTGGGACGCCGCTATCCAACGAGAAAAAAAAATATCAGAAAAAGGATCATCTCTCGGAACAGAGCTTATGAAGATTATCGAGCTTCCGTTTATGCGGCGCAAAAGGAAGAAGAAAAAAACTCATTCAAACTAAATCCCTTTCCCGCTGCGCGTCTCTTACCCCGCCCCCGCCCCGCACCAGGCCAACCAACGACATTGTGCACGTATAACACGGATTTTCTCAACACCTAAACCTGATGCAAATAAAGAATGATGTAATGCACAACAATGCATCGCGACCAAAAAAAGTTCTCGGCCCACCCACACCGTCTACCCAATCATATCGATACGAGCAACACATCCTTTCTGGCTCTTCCTTCACCGCTGGCACCTTAGCGCCAGAGGTTACCACCTGTTATAACACCTACCGAATTCTACAACTCATTTTAAAATTATTTATTATACAGAGAGACAGAGCGCCCGGACAAAAACCCCACACAGAACCAGCCGAGAATTTACGAGGAAAATCCTAAGGAATCTCCTACAAGATCATTTCTCAAATTTGCCATCCGACCATTTCAATCTTTCTTTTATAAACCAGAAACAGGTTTTTCGTTTTTTAATTAAATCAAATTATCATTAACATCCACCGAATAGATGCTAGAAGACCCACTCGACGAACATAATTGTCTTTGGTGACCAAAAATTGGCGCCGATGATAAGAATTTCTTAAATTGCTTTAAGTGGCTTTACCCAAAAACAATGACACAACTTTTTCCAGACGTTCCTGCCTAAAGGGAACCAACAAAATCTTCCTTTAACACTAAACCTCCCCTTGAATTGAGCTGACTCTCAAATTGCCAAAAAATGAAAATGTCAACGTATGTCAATTATCGACCGAACACTGTTTTTGACAATTACAAAACCACTTGGGGGGGAAGGGGCATTGAAAATCTCTTTTGTCTTTACCCGAAAGTAACAAAAAACAAGAACCACACAAAAGTAACCGAGCGCGAGGGTTCTAATTTGTATGATTTACGTGTGTGAACCGCGCACATATGTGCGAATTGAAAAAAAATTCCAAGTTACCGTTCGAATTATTGAAGTCCATGGCGAGAACGCGGTCAACGGTGTGTATTCGCATCCTCGACCAAAAACCGCAGAGATCCCCTCACCCACCCACCACCATGGTGGTCATCTCTCTCTCTTCCACATCTCCGATGCCCTTGCTTCAAAACCTTTTGGGTGTTTTCGGAACGCACTATCCTCGCCCTCCGCCTCTTCCCATACCAAAAATAGGAATAAAAAAACAACGACAGCCGTCTCTCCTATTTAATTATACTAATACCCACGTTCTTTGGTGTTAAAAAAGGAAAAACAAAAACAACAAACCTGGAACCTATAAATGAATCATACCACCAATATCCTCTTTCATTAGAAAAAAGTCTCCAATCAGTACCGCCCAGGAGCTTTAAGTATAACGTCCTTCGACGGTTAAAAACCAGTCTCGCCTATTTCCCATTAGTTTGTTAACTAAGGACAAAACCTTCCTCTTCGTCCTCTTCCGATTTCCCCAAGGGCATCCAGAAACTTTTTAAGCTCATCTTAGCCTATGATTCTAACGCCTAAGCTCCCACCTGTACTTTTCTGTCCTATTCTTAATCCCCCAAAAAGACAAAAAGACGCGAAGGCATCGAATGCCCCCAGAGGCGGCTATTACCCTTTCGGAAATCCAAAAATGAACTTTAGAGACTAAATAAGCTATCACATCCAAAACAAAAACAACCAAAAAAATCTTACAAACTTCCGACTGGGATGTTTTTAAAATTGACTAGAAAAATCAAAAAATTTGGGTGGGCGTGCCAGATAATCGAACCATTTCCTGAAGGGAGGGGGCACAAGGGGGCGCCTGACATTGTATAAAGCAAGAAACGAGGCAAAACATAGGCGTTAAAAACAAAAACAAAAGATTCAAGAAAGGAATAATTGTCCTTTCCAACAACTCCCGAGGGGGGCCCCCCTTCTTCACCCCCAGCTCTTTATTAAAGACCTTTAAAAAAATCTGGAAAAGAAAATTATTTTCGAAAGTGTTCGACTTAATAAACAAAGAATTTAATATCGAATGAGAAAATTACTTTTATTAACGGGAAATGGTTTGACAAAACGTGACGCCCTCGTGCTTCTTCTAAATTGTTTCAAAATTACCTTCTCTTTCGTTTTTATTCTTTCACTCGCCAACCCCCAACCCCCACTCTCATCCCCACCAACCCCCGACTTTAATTTAACTTAATAAATAAATTTGCCTCCTTAATAAGAAATCTAAACAGACCCGTCACACCGTATACAATTACATTACCCAATGAAACATTTTATTTTTTAAATTTCCCTCCAAAAAATTTAATTAGTTTTACATTGAGGAAATTTTCAATGACTTAAATTAATTTCGGTGAGAGGAACTCCAGACCTAAACAGCATCCATCTTCTAAATGTAATTAGTATGACTGCCAAATTTGGTGAAAATCCGTTGGTGAGTTACGAAGCTAAGATTTTATATAGACACAAACCAACAGGAACATCGATTTCCTGCTACACATCTACAGATTTTGAGGGACGGAGGGGTGAAAGTGAGAAAACAAGCGAGAACAGCTTCATAAGAACATCCCCTTTGGGGTGACAAAAAGAGCCCAGGAATCTAAAGAAAGCTCTCATCACCCAAAACCCTTCGGATATCTCGTGCATTTCCGCAAACATAAAAAACCTACGAGACGACAAGCCTGAAAAGAAAAACCCGTTACACGGAACAGTATCACCCCGCACAAGACGGTTCTCCTTGAGTAAATATCGAGGCCTCGTAAAACCGTTTAACGCGATCGCAAAACCATCGCGCTCCAACTTGGGACGACGAGGTGGTGGTGGTGATTCCAAGTTTCCTCTTCGACAATCGATGACGCACGAACGCATGACCGATATACGTTCATGTAAAAGTGCATTTGTCAGATATGTCAGCAAAAGAATTTCGTCTCCTTTCTCTTATGCGCCTCGTCTTAAACCCCAAATTCTCAAACCCAAAACTTCCAACCATTCGGACATCGAACCTGTTTTTGATAAAAATTGCTGAGCTGCATTTCTGTCAGCACAAAAAAAAAAGGAAAACCGGTTTCGTGTTTCAAACAAACGACCCCAGGGTCTAGACACCGGACTGAAAGAATGAATGAATGTTTAATGAACTCAACCAACACTGCCTCACCAAGACCATAGCGTAGGCTCATCCACCAGCCTTGCGAGGCACCAACTCGAGTGTCATCATCACCACCGCCATAATGACGCCCTAACGGTGGTATAGATTCTGCATTACGACCAGAAGGGGAATCCCCTCTATACACCAACTCATCTTCTTCGAATGATTAAAAACAACAAGACGATCGATTAAACACCAAATATCTTGCAATTTTCTAAAAAAATTTATCAACTCAAACCAAAAACAAAATGGCGGCGCTTTTTAAATCCCCCGTTTCCTTCGCCTCCATCTCACAGGAAATTTTAATCGGAAGGTGGAGGAGACGAAAGTCCTTTCGATCGCGTATTCAATGACCAAAAATGAACGATTCTCTGGGTGGCCGGTCGGCGAAGAACAAAAACGAATAAAAGAAGTGGACCATCCGCGCTTTTGTTCCAATGAACGAGAGCAGACAGAAAGTAAACGAAGGCGGAAAGGGAAGAGGAATTATTTAACCGTCCGTTGAAATGGATGCGTGTTTACCCGCGAATCGTCGCTAAAATATGAAATATGAATGAAATGAAATGTGACGTCACTGACTGTCCTTGACTTTGGAGAAAAAAAAAGCAGGTAGGGTCATCGAACTCTAAATGGTACCCGAGCCGGCCTGCCTGACTTTTCAAAATTCTTTTCACAATTCCTATGGTACTTCCAGTTGCTTTCATCTTTCCGTTTTCTTTCGTTGCATTTTCCTCTCGTCTGCGTTCGGAAAAAAACAGCACTTTCAACGACCGAAACCTCCCCTGTCACCAGAGAACTGGAGAACGTGAAGAACGTCGCTGAAACAACCAGAAATCTGCCAGAATCTTTCAAAATTCTAATTTCACTTCGGAGATAGAGAAAATTTTAACGTCTGCACCCTTGTTTTCCACCCCCTCGCCTATCCAGTGTGAGACCCAATGGTCCCTTGTATAGACTATTGTGACTTTCGAGTAAGAAGCGATTGATTGTGGAGTCGCAACTCTTTCGCGCTTTCTGAAATACCTCAAAACACCCATGGCAAACACAGTTGACTGATGGCATTCTTCGACCATCCTTTCACGCGCCGTTGGATGACACCAAAAACCTCTTTCTTATCCTAATTGGAATCTTTCTACCTCGAAAAAAAAATTTGAAGGTGCTCTTCGTACTTTCCCTTCGAATCTTCCAAATCGTTTTCCAAATTACGGAATCCAAAGGTATTTCCTTGTCCCCCCTTCCACGTCCTCCTCTTTTATTCGTCTCCCACATGGCGTTTTCAAGTGTTTCCCGTGATTTTGCGTCACTAATGGCTTTCCATCCCACATACGCCATAAAGTAGAATGAAACAACACAACGTTCGAGTTGAATTCAGGTCTAAATTTAGACGACTTCTCTCGACTTTCTTGAAAATCTCCAACCCCGAGTAAACCGGAAGTTTTTCTAAGGTCCTCGACCACCGTCATAGTCCCTCGGGAAACTTTTTATCCCCGTTTGAAAATCCCTAACCTTTCCACATAAAAGAAATCGCGCGTCCACTTCAGGTCTTCCCCTCAAGGTCTTCCTCAATATGTCACCAGAGAGAAGTAAGAATCCCTTTCATGTCCTCCACTCCCCGCCTCTCTTTTCATCCGTCAGCGATTTTCCACTTTTACGCAAATCCTGTGATTTGGAAAATATAAAATTGTGAGTTAAGGTTGGATGAGAATGTGCGAATTCGTTCCTTCACAACTTCTTCCCATCTCTCGCTAAAAATTTTTTAACAAATCCAAAAAATAACATTTTGAGTCTTGTTTTCTTTCTTCCTCTTCTTCAACCCTTTCACATGCAATTAACGAAAGAAAAGAAATTATTTTGATTGGATTAAAAGCATGGGAGGAAAGGACGAAGAAATCACAAGAAAAAAAAATTTTTCCTTTGTCTGATTCTTCACTTCTGTCAACAACAGAAAACAGGTGACTGCACTTTGAATACCCACTCCTACACAATTCTCCCACCAAAACGAATTTCTGTGTATTTCCATTATTCTATTTCAATCGCTCATCTACCCTTCCACCTCTTTCCTCCTCCTCTCTATTCTTTCCTCCATCTTCCTTCCTCTTTTCCATTTCTCCAAATATTTTCATTTCCTTCCTTTCTTCATATGAGAAAAATACAGCCTGCAATTTTTCAGAGAAGGAAAAGAACAACACAGATGCCCACAAAAGACTATCTGGAAAACAGTCGTCAAAAAAACCGAGAAAATGAAACCGACAACATGAGGGGGTGTGGGGGATGAAAATCATCGATTTTAATTGCCGATAAAAGCTCGGATTTTAAAGGAAGGAAAGAGACGACGATTCCACAGGCGCCGATCATAAGGAAGACCGAAGAAAGACTCGTTAAATCCTCTAGAGCGTGATTATGTCCGAGTCGTTTGATATTTTATGGTGAGGCCATGGAGGCTGTCGTGACTATATGAACCCAGACTCTGAGGAATACCCGATATTTGAAACAGAGTATCCACCGGTAATGAAATTTCTTTGATCACTGGAAACCAACAAGAAAGAAATTAACCTAAGTCTTCAACAGCAAACTGGATTCTAATTATACCAAAACAAAGTGAATACTATACATTGGTATATAAAAAAAATGGCGGACTCCCACCTCAAAGAAAAAAAATTGGAATAAAAATCTTCAAACTCATCGTCTGATTCCTATCGGGCTTAAGTCTGAAACCTTGGAAAAAAAAAATTTCAAAATAAAAATGGCAGCTGAAAGACACTTTCCTTCCTCCTCTTATTCTCTCTTCACCCCCAAAACGAATCCATCATCACCATCATTACTTAACACAACTCTGAAAGGAAACCACCACCACCACCTTCATCATCATTTCGAGACGTCTCACTACCGCCACTTCCACATCCATTCACACACTCCCCGACCTCCCTCTCTCCACCCAACCACTTTAACGATGTAAACACGGAATCCGTTCCAACAGCAGAAGAAAAAGACTAATAAAAGCTCGACTTCTTAAGGACGATCATAATTTAAACTTCACGAAAATTAGGCAAAAGTGTTGACAATGTATTTTTGAGTTGAGTTCGAAGCTCTTGCGATTCTCCGTTTTACTTTTATAAAGCTCCCCCCCTTCCCACCCCGCGGTCTATTCTTCTCTCTCTGCGTCTCTATATCCAATATAATGACTTCGCAACATTTTCGAAAAGAAAAAAAAAATCTGACGGAACTCAAACTTCGTCCCGTGAAACGAACGAATCAGAATCGTCATCGCAAGCTGTTCCCTTCTGCTCGTACCCCCACCACTCCCATCTACTCCCACTCGAAATTAGGTCAACCAAAACTATTTATTTTATTTTTCCTATCCGGACGTTAATTATCTGCCATTCATTAATTAACCATTACGAGTCTAAACGATTATCCGGCCCCTGAAAATTAGAAAGAAATATATAGTATAAAAAAATATATATACATATCACGAGCTCTCCACCGTGGTACGATCCCGCAAAATTCGACCTGAAACCGCCTGGGCAGACGAGACAGACAGTCATATTGATCCAGACTCCAAGTGCTCCCATTCCCCATCCCTCCTCACCAACTCTCTACCATCTTCTTTCCCTGTAGCATTTGGCCCTGGAGCTTTCGCTCATACCATCGTCTCTCGCTTTTTTTTTCTCTCCACGACTTCCCGGGTTCTTCTTTCCTTCCTTCTTCTCTTCTCTTCTCTATTCTCTCACAATACTCATTTCCTAAACGATTCTCTCCAGGATTCGTTTGGGATATCACAACAACGTGTCTTCCCTTACTAATCCACTTTTCTGACTTTACAAAAAAATTTTTTCTTTTTCATCTTCCTCCACCCCCTCCCCCAAAACAAATCACCTAATCATGCTCGTATATTTTGGGTGATGTATGACTTTCTCAAAAAGGCCGTTTGAAAAAGAAAAAATTATAAATGTCACGCTAACCCAGCCGACGTTCTGCAAAATTTAAATAGTCCAAAAAAGAAAGAGCGAACGCCTTATTCCGGAAAACTTTTCATTTCCCTAAACCCTCATGTTCCTTTTCCCATACTCATATCCTTCGGGGAGCTGTTTAGGTGAATGCTTCACAAACACACTAAAGCAAAAGCACCCGATTGTGTATTCTTAACCTCTGTGATTGTTTCCTACAGCAACAGCATTAAAAAAAGAAGGAAAATGTTTATTTTGATTATTACTTCCATTTTCCAACTTCACAGTGAAAATGTGAAAAGTTTTCACCACGACTTCCAAATATACAACTGAAGGGAGGATGAGGTACAACAAAACCCTTCGCCACCGTTTATAGGGTACGATGAGATTCTCCTTCATCTTCTTCCTTAGGAGAGATAAAAAGAAGCAACAACACAAAACAAAGAACAGACAATGCGACAACACGCTGTGAGAAACTAAAGCCGAGTCTCATTTTAATGAGATGAACAAATTAGGAAAAGGTGAGAAAGTCCTCGACGAAAATAAATCGATTTGGTAACTTCTCAAAGACGAAAGTGGGTGCTAATTTTTAAGGATCGATTTTCTTTTACCGATTACGTAACGCTCCAACAAAAGACACCTGTTACGCACATAACAAAAAAAAATTGACCGGTTTTGTTCTATTTCTTCTTCCAAGTCCGAGACGTTCGTGAGTCGGCTGACGTCCTTCCCAAACCAGACACCAGCCCAGTGCTCGACTGTTACTCGTTTTCCACACTTCTTTCCTTCCCTCCCACTCCTTTCTCCCATGCGAAAAATTCCCGGAAGAATGATAAGACCACCTCCGACTTTTCCTCCTGTTCCTTATAAAGTTTCACGAGACCTTTTCACTCTCCTTTGAACAATCGAGACCTTTCCTTTTGATTTACACTCCTTTTCCGTCTCCTTGATCTTGATCAAAACCGACAAGACTGTTCCACCTTTTTAATGCCCACCTCTTCAGCTTTCAAAAATAAAAATAAAAACTCAGACTTTTGCAATCTTAGTCACGAAAACCACATTTGCAAGCTGACGGTTCTCTCAAAATTAAAAATTCATACACAAAAACGAACGTGATCCTCGAGCTTGACTTTTCCTAAACGAACGGGAAACGCTTTGGTCGGAAAAAAGCAGAACTTTAATGGTTCTACCTTTTCTCCCTGACCTTCGAATAACAAAAAAAGCTTTCGAATCGGCACGTAGCAACGTCGAGAGATTCCCCGAGCCTTTTTATCCAAGTTTAACAAATCGAACGAAGTAAAAAAGAACCAAAAGCGAACGCCCTCCCAAACCTTTCAATTAATTTCCTTGCAATACAAAAAAAACCGATAAGACAAAGTTGAATGTTGAGAGGGCGGTTAAAACATTTCACTCAAGGTTACATCATGTGTCAAGTAGGTATACTCAACTTCGCGAGTTAATTAACTTAAAATTGGAAAATTTCCCCAAATTGATTTTAATCCAAACGTTCTTCTTTCACTAACAACCGGCCATTGTTTCCCTGCTAGGGGAAGAAAACGGAAAGAAAAAGCAGCGGGAAAATTCCTTCTGTTGTGTGGATTTGGGAAATCTAATAAACATCGATTTCCTCCATATTTCCTACAGGTAATGTGACCCCAAGCATCTCTACCGCCATCTTCCCATCCAACAAATAAAAAAAATTTTTTCACACATCCCAACACCCCACCTCCCTCTCCTCTAATTTGACCACAGATTTCCATTTTTATATTTTTCCGGGATGGAAGAGAAAAAGAGGACAGAAAACGAGGAAAATAGGGAAAAACCTTCAGCTCTGTGTCCTCGACCTAGTTTTACCCCTCCAGGGTGAAACCTAGATTCCCAGTTTGTGTGATTCGTGTCTTCTGAGTTCCAGCTCTAAATTTTCCCTTTGCCTCTTTTATTTGTCTCCTCTTCCAAAACTTTCCCATTTACTTCTTTGTGTCCTTCCCATCGGGACAGAGAGAGAGAGGAAAGGGTTAAGTCTCTGCAGAACTTGGTTGGGAAACTCAAAAATTTAATGAAAAGAAAAATTTTCCCGAGATTTTTTTTTTACTTTTAATTAGGCTCTCAGACGTGGCTGGGGGGGATCTTTTAAACTTTTCTAAAACACGGAATTACTTCTTTTTCTTTAATTTCTGACTTTCTTCTCTTAAAAAAAAATCTTTAGACACTCCCTTCCTCCATTCCTCTTCCTCTTTCCAATCCGTTCTCATTCTTCTGTCAAAGCAAAAAAAAAAGGAAACGGAACTTTCAAACCCTTCATAAAATTTTCAAAAAATACAGTCGAATCTTTATTGTCTGTCTGTCGTCCTCATTTTAGCTTTTTGTTATTTTTTTCCCCACATTTTATTTTAAGTAGGAAAGCTTTTCGCCTAGCTCTCACTCTTCCTCTCGAACATCAACCAAAATTTTGGAAATTAACCAACCGTCTGCCGTCATCATACATACCAAACCCTCTCCTCCTCCTTCCGTTTTGTCTCTTCGACCCATATAAAAAACATGAACGCATAAATTTGTTCGATGTTTACGTAAAAGATCTTCGGAGAGAGAAAAACTGACCTGCACCAAGCATCCGTTTTCTTTTCGTTTGATTTTTGACCGGCCGCAAGATTACCGGAAATACCAGTCCTTCCCAGACGATGATGCATGTCCGTTAATCTTCTCCACCTCCTCCTCCTCCAACCAACCTCCTTCCTCTCTGGACCATTACAACTCACTCGCATCTTCTTTAATTAATTATTGAGGATCAAAAAATCAAATCTCCACACTTTGCGGCACATATTTCATTCATTCAGTCAATCAAATGCTCTAATCAGACTCATTCTCACACTTCTGACAAAATCTGCTGTACGAACCTAAACGAAAAACCGTCCAAACCTTAAATATCCATTTAAATAGAAACTGTCACTTTTTATTATTAAAACCATTCAACAATTAAAAACTCGTTTTGGTATTTACAGGTCCTAAGTCATTCCGCGCGGTTGTCTTTTTACCAAAATCCACGAAAACCACGTTCACCTCTGACCAGGATTCCTCCGAGTCGTCTTTTCGGTCACTCGAATTTTTTTGGTTTATCAAAAAGACTGGAGTACCAACCTTACCGTTACAAATTTCGGAGACGAAAACCCATCTTGATAACAACCTCACCTCGTTTCAGGTTTGAGAATTTTTAATGACTGACCCAACTCTCGACATTCGTGCTAACCAAACGTTATTGCACTATTCGGTAAAACAGAAAATTTCTGAAGAAACATAAAAACCAAAACGAAACCACATCCCAACAGCTTTCCAAGACTTTTTAAGATATCATTATTCAGAGCAGGTACATCTCTTAAATAAAAGTCGAAATAATTTAAAAACTTTTAACTCATGTACGTGCCTTTGTCTGCAACCACTTTTCCCAAAAGGATTTTCCGAGAAAAAAAAACTTTCGGAACCAACCCATGCGAGTATTTTCACTTCCCGAAGATAAATTTTAAAATTTCCCTTAGAGGCAAATAGGTAGGAGAGAAGGGGGCAGGACCTAAAAAAAAAGGAGGAAAAGGATTCTATTTACTCTTTGAACATCAAAAGAGCCGAAAGATACCCCCGGCGCTTCCAACCCGATCTTTCCCATTTCCATTTCATCTCTTTTAAAAATCTCTTTTGGAAACGGGCTAATTCGTGCACCCTAGATTCACCCGACTGGCAGCTGCCCCGGTAATTTTTGTCTGATAGAATCGCTTTTTTTGTCGCTACTCATTCCACACAAGATGAGTTCTTAGTTCCCGATAACATGTTCCCTTGCCTTAAGGCTTTTTATTTTCCTTTTTGATTTCATCGCTTTTGACCCAGATAAAACTTTTCCCTCGAAACGGGGGAATCCCTCAAAGAAATCAACACCGCGCTCTCCACTCATGGGGAATACCCACAGAGACAAACTTATTTTCATTTTGTTTTAATCCCCACATTCACATCCAGTAAACCGCGTGAACCGACTCATTTTTATTATTCGATTTAAAAATAAATAATAATAAACTCTCGTCTTCTTTATAAAAAAATATATTGTGAACATATAAAAAAGTTGATATAACCATTCAACAAACAGGTATTAAAAACAGAGGAAAACTAAAAATACAGGGGAGAAGAAACTAATAAATTTCTTCAACAGAAACTTAGAAAACATAAAAAATTTTTATTTATTTTTATTCCTCTCTAACTAGAATGACATTAAAAATCTAGTCAGCGTATTCAAATATCCGTCCATCATCTTTTCTACGGTTTACCTTCAATCATTTGGTCACCCTCTCCGCCTGACCTAATTTAATGAAAGACGATTCACAGAAGAAGGTAAGGAGAAGAAGCTCTGCCAAACAGTATACACTATTTAGCTTCACAATAAAAACATTTCAACCAACTCCCACAGCCTTATACAAATTCGGGTCTTCTAACCTCAAGATGCGACCTCAGATATCTCACTGATTTTCCACTCCAAATCCCTCGAATGGGGTTCCTCCTCAACTGTCCTTATCAGAAAAATTCACGACCCATCCGCCATAATACCAAAATCATAAAGATCATCTTGAAAGTTCTGATCAAAGATCTAAGTAACGTTTGTCCCTGTCACGGACAAGGTCTGATTGATTTACAATTACCACCCCAAAACAGACAGAAATATTTTCAAAGAAAAAAACAAACAACGAACCTAAACAATAGAAAACGTTTCGTTTCATCATTCTTCGGGGGTCTTCGCGGGTTGATCCGACTTGGATCTTGGCGCCACTCTTTACAAATGTTTACCTAAAAAACCATTTTCCAACGCCTTATTTATGATTTTTCATACTTTGTTTGATATTATATTTATGATTTTAATTATTTATGATATTTACCATCTTGACTTTCTTTTTATTAAGCTCCCAAGAAAGAAGCCTGAACAAACAAGGCTTTTAACAATTTTTTTTTAAGGAGTCATATATCTAAGGGAAGTGGTCCAGTGAAGAGGAAACCATGTTTACCCCAAAAAACAATTCAATTCATCAGTAAAGGAAGGCGGAGGAGAGAGGGCTGAAATAATATCTTCGCAAAAAAAAAATGTCGATGCAAAAACCCAGCGCTAGAAAACTTCAATCGGCTCGACTGTAAAAATAATTTTTTTTTGGCAAAGCTTAATGGTCGAATCTCACTTCAAGGAAAGCAATTAATAGAAATTAAAAATGTGTATGAGCTGAATGTCATCATGTTTCACAAACCATTTACAAAGGCGTGGCTACGTTTACAGCAAAATAAAAAACAAAAAATTCCTTAAAAATTTTTTTCTGTCTCAAATTCCCTCCCTCTTTCACACAACCTGCTGTTCAAAATTCCAAATTAAGACCCGAACAAAAATCTAATCCAATAGGTTGAGTATGTCATTCACAACTAAACACAAGTTAGATCTTATTTGTAAACAGGTATCATTACGAAAGAAAACTTACTCACTTTAAATCAATAATTCATTTTTTTTCGTTCACAATTTTCATTTGGCAAAACAATACTACACACGTCCATTCTGTGTGACAGGACAACAAACCCAGGTTAGACATAAAAATCCATTGCATTAAGAAGAAGTAAACCTCAGTCTTGTAGACCTTTGATAAATCAGAAGACATGGTATAAAATCGAGCAACAATAAAAATTATCGAAACCACATTTAAAAGTGATCACTGATCTTAAAATTTTCATCACCAAGTCAAATAACCAAATTCAAGTCAACCTAACACTTAGAGTACAAACAACAACCATCAATACACTCATAGTTGACTGTAAGTTGATGTTCAATCAAGGAATAACAAAATATATGTCAAAGGAAGCAATGAAAGAAAAATAAAAACCAAAACAAAATTAGTCGCTGAAACTATTCACAATAAAATTCACCATCAAAACAGTTCGAAATTACACAAACAAAATCAAGTAAATAGTTTCAGCTTCCACAAACTCAAAGAACGAGATCTTTTCATTGATTTGAATGGAATCGAAAGATGACAACAAGAAAAAATTAAAACTTACTTCTCTGCCGGTGTCTATCCACTGGCAAAACTGGTGCAGCTGCAAGCCGATGTTGATGTTTAGTGTGTACTGTATCCATTTTCAATGGTATTGAGTACACCAATTCATCACTAAAGGGTAAGTCTCTGTTATTTGCTATTATTTTCAAAATGGCCATAATAAATCAACCTCCATTTTGAATTCACTGTTCTTCCTCCTTCATAAGTTTTTTTTTTGCTTTGAGAATGAATCACACTCACTGATATAATTGAAAAAGTTTTTCACTTGTGGACAGCAAAACTATCTAAAAATATCTCAATCACAAGGTTATTTTTAAATCCATTCCAAAAAAACACTTAAAACACTAAACTCGATACTATTATTTTAGTCACAACCTTATTAACTATTACTATCACTGTTCTTTTTTTTCTTGAAATGACCAAGGGTAATTTCTATGAGTCACAAACCCAATAGAAATTTCAGAGTACAAAAGTAAATTTATGATTTATATTGCTTATCCCAAGAGCAGAACGTTTTTCCACCAACCCCCCCCGTACACTCATTGAAAAAATTTAACGAAATCATTTTCGAATCACCACCGTTTCACCCATTCCGAACAAAAATACGTCCCGATTTTTATTTCTCCTTTTTTCCGTTTTGTTTTTTTAACCAAATTTTTTTAGATCATTGAACCTACCAAGGCCGAATCGAGAAATGTTTTGATGATTTTCGACGTTACCTGATACGTATTCGCACCGAATCTCCGTAAAAATCCTTCAAAACGTATTATTATTAAATATAATTAACTTGTTTCATTAAATAAACCAATATTCTGTCATAAAAATTAAAAATTCAAAACGAAAAGTTTAAAAAAACCGAAATAGTCCACCTGGCCTACCCGCACACCCATGAATAAACATGGACTCTTCCAAACTCAGGTCATATACATTCAACAAAATAAAAACACAGCGGCAAGGTTCCGAGTTTTTTCACATGTATCTCGTAAAACACACGTTAAAATCGACTTATCCCCGCGAAAATCCGTGCACTGAGAAAACAGTTTCCTTCTTAACACGATAAATACACTCGAGAGTTTTCACAACTCTCCGTATTATTATTTTTTTTATAAATAATAAACATAAAAAATGGCTGATGTTAAAAAACCTTGTCAAGGCGTGAATAACACACGTTACCGTTTCACCTTATAATTCAAATGTTAAACTCGAAATTATCCGCACAAAATCGTTTTGAACGCCCAACTTGATTTGTAAAGATGAGTTTTTTACTTTTCACAACACGGATATAACGTTATAAATATTGATATTTTGCAATAACACACCCCAATATTTTCATCATCTAACCGTCGGAGAACATGGAGTCCAAACTGGCGTGGTCGCTATTCGTCGGTCGACTTTTTAGTTCGAGTTTCATCCGCAAGGCGCTAATGTTTGAAAACTTAATTCTTTGCTCTTTTTATTTTCATTTATTTTTCCTTAATTGTTTTAAATTGTCTCTCGAGATTTTTTTTCAGTTAATACCCAACTTGTTGCGCTTTCAAACTGTTTACTTTTTTTAAGTCAACATTTAAGATTTTATCGAGAAAACTGTAGTTAGAGAAAAGGACATCTCATGAAGTGCCTCTTATGTTTATTTTATGTAAGAACCCTTTCCATCAAAAACTACTTACCTCAAATTTTAAAATATTTAAAAACCAAAAATTCAACAGTAATACACACTATAAGTAGTTGAAGGATTCTATTATTCTATAACTCTATACTATAATGCAAAAAACCGAGAATAAAATGAAATAGTATTGCAAATAAACGTTATACATGCTGAATAAGAAACTCTTTCACAATATTGTGAAAGAAATCGCAACTTTGTTATTAATAGCTTTTTATTTCCTACTCTAGTTTCTTGGTTTCTTTCTCAGAACTGAAATTAAGAAACCTGTCTATTTTTCTAAACAGAAATATTCCCATAAAAGAGTAAATTTATTAACTTGGATTTATGTAAACCTATGGTATTCTATAAAGCAGTCTGATTGGTTCGTTCTCGAAACTACGTCACAACAAAATCAATTCCAATGTTATTATTGGTCGAATCAAATATTATGAAACACAATTAAAAGTTTGTTGAAATGCTGTAAATATTTTCTGTTCTCACATTAAATTGTAATAAATTTAATTTCTCACTCAACCACGTAGCTTAATATTTCAAGGTAATAAATATAATTTTTAGTCTAACGTGTTTTAGGATTAATTAAAGAAATAAATTGGACACATAATTTTGCCGCTAAAAAATAATTCCGCCATTATGGAAACGTTTTTTAAAGGGTTGGGTTTGTTTGTAAACAAGTCTTTAACAGTTCGCTATGAAGCGAAAGTGTTCTGCTTAATTGACCTTAAAATACGAACTAAAATTGGGAAGTCTTTCTGACCTTAATAAAAAGCCTTTAAAGGCAATATTAGGTCAAAATCTATGTCAATCAACTAGTCCCATTGCAGAAATGTTGATTATACCATAATCACCTGTTTTCCGCCGCTTGTAGAA
Organism: Columbicola columbae; assembly: GCA_016920875.1. NCBI lineage: Eukaryota > Metazoa > Arthropoda > Insecta > Psocodea > Philopteridae > Columbicola > Columbicola columbae. Next base: position 4,578,677 of record JADMLL010000011.1, on the reverse strand, counting down.
GTTAGGGGAAAGTTAGCAACAACTTGGGAGCAAAAAAACTTAATCTTTTACAATACAGAACTCAGAAAAATTTCCTTGAGCTTAAATGGTTTGATCACCACATTCAATATACTCCTTATGTCTTTTCTCAACAGAATAACTTTTCTGTTGGAGTTTACCAAACTTTATGTATATGAACACCTTCATTTCTGAATAACATTCAGTCAGGCTGTCGAAAACTTCTTTCAGATCAAACCAATCCCATTTTATATGGAAGTAATTTAAAACATGCCAAATGGAGGTCATATGAAAGAAGTATTAAGTAATATATGTGATAAATTAATATAGCTTTTTTATTTAATAAAAACAGAATAAAACTTTAATAAAAAAGGTATAAGTTACTTAAGGATCAATCCAACATTTATTAATTTGAATAAACATCACCTTGATTCTCCCTCATTCTTATAATATTAATAGAATTGTTCATGTACGATCAAGTAAGATCTTGATAATTAAAAGTTTCCTTCAATCAGCACACATTAATTGTTTTCCTCAAAAAATCAGTCAAATTAATTTATGAAAACAATCAAAACTTTATTTCTTTATATATTTTTACAAAAAAAAAACAATTAAATGCAAGTAAGAAAAGTTTAATCATATTTTACAAACTCAGATTTGAAGACATCAAACAGTGAATAGTTTACTTCAATTTTCTTTTCTTTCAACTCTTGAAGTTATTGATGCACTGAAGTTGTTAGTATAGTCATTCTACTGTAACAAATTGAGAGAATACAAAACCTGCAAAAAGAATTTTGTGGACTGCTCTTAAAATAATTCGAGTTAAAATTCATATGACTTAGATAAACTCTTCATCCATCATGTTGAATATACCTGAAAATAAAAAAAATTTTATAGAAATTAATTTATAATTATTTTTAAATATTTCAGGCATTTATAAGAAATTATTAAAACCCAGTTTTCACAAATGTCAGAAATTAATGAGAATTATTCGAACACTTAGGAAAAGAGACTTTAAATGGTTTTTATAATGAAAATTTTAAATTATAAAGTCTTGTCATCAAATTATTATTGGGAAAATGAAGGAAATATTTTCCAAAATTCATGAATTCATGGCACTTATCATGAAAATATATAAATCATTGTAATTTACTATCAAAATTTTTAAAAAATCTTACTTATTACACATACACACACATTTTAAAAATTTAGATACAGCAATTTGGATGCTTTTCAACAAAATCAACTTCTTCAAATCACGACAGTTTTGAGAAGTCCATTACAATAATAAGGACGAAAGGACTATTTTAGAAAATAAATTATGTGTAGAACAAGGCATAAAAGAAAAGCAATGCTGCCACCATAATTATGTTTTTTTAAGAGGAGTTCGAACCCCAGTCCACAAACTGTTATAACCTGTGAAAGACATGACTTAAATTCAACCAAAAATATGCACATACTTGAAAAAACTGAAAACCATTCTTCACCTTTAAAAAAATTATTATTTTTGGTAATTTTGACAATTGCAGTAATTCTTAACAATATTTTTGTACTTACACATTTTGTACGTCAAAAATTTGGTGGGACACTAATTACAAAACAACTTAATAGAAATTTGTTAAGTTTAAGTCATTGATTCCCAAAGTGGTCTATTTCGATGCTCAGGGGTCTAAATCAGTGAAAAATTTAGGGGTCTATGAAATGAAAATGGTGGTTCATGATAGCAGATCTCAACATACACTGAGAGTACCTATTTACCTACATTGTACAATCTTATAATACAAAACATATACATTATTTATAAAAGTACCTATGAAGTAAAAACTTCTTTCACCACTGTGACAAATTTACAAAAATCAGTATCAGGTAAGTAGGGGATCTACCCAAAACTGAAAAACATGGCATCTACAGCACAAAAAGTTTGGGAACCTCTGATTTAAATGATTTGAATTCTGTGATGCTGAGATTTAGTAAAGATAGATGACAATCATATCTTTCAATGAAATGATTTGAATTGTATTCAATGGTAATAAATAATTTCATAATAAATTACAAACATTTTTTATGAGTGAAATTTGAGATTGATGTCAGCATACTTTATGAATGCATTCTGAAGTACTACAAAAGATAATAATCACCAAAACATATTTCTTTCCACTAAAGCATAGGTTGACTACTACTGTTTTAATCTTATTTAATGTTAAAAAATTACAAGATGCTAGTAAAAAGTATTAGTTCACAAACATTGCTTCACTAGTCAGTAATGCTGGCCGATCAATTAAAAGGCTGCAGTCAGGAGTTTGTTTGTTTGTTTGTTTACCATTTGAACTTCTTCCAAATAAAATATGAAAAACTCACACTCTGTCAATATCATTTCTCTTCACTTCAAAACTACTTCAGAATATACAAAATTTCAAGTCTAAAGTCTATTTTGCATTTTCCTTAGGAGGTAATTCCCAACCTATTTCATCAACTTTTGATTTGAAATTTTCATACTTTCTTTTCCTATCGAAATGTTTGACCTAAAAAGAAATAAGTGAAATTGTATATATAAGATATAACAAAATAGGATTGGTTGTATGTAGTTTCACGAGATAAGACATATTTATTTACCCATTGCTGTGAACAACATTTTTCAAATTCCTTCCTAAATTTTGCACATTTCTCTGATATTTCATTATTTGAATCTAAACAAGTCCAGTATTTATCTCTGGCACTCCAACACTTCTCCCTATCTTCTTTGTACTGAGTAGTCATTGTGTAACCTTAAAGTGGAAAGAAAAATTTTTTATTAACATCTTTTTAAAGGAATGATCACACGAATTAAAAATTTTGAGTGAGCACGTTATGTATTAACCGTTTATTAATTTATTTTTCCTTTAAACATCAGCCGGTGTAACGGTATAGTGACTGAACAATTAATGATTTGTTCACCAAGAGCTTTTTTCACTTTTATAAGTATTTTAAAATACCTTAATAAATTTAATTTCTCTAACTTGGTGTGATTTTATTTTCTATTTTTAAAAATAAAAGCTGCAGACCGTTTCTTGAGTCACGATTTTTTCAACTTATTGACACGACTTTAGAGCCACGACCGATTTTCAAATGTAAATTTGAACGGAATTAATAAATCTTAATGTGTCCTAAAGTCAATCAAAACTTTCGTTATCTCTTGGTTCCTTATAAGCAAGAATGCTCACCGAAACTTTAGTGTTGGTTCACATACCAAGGGGGCGAAGCGTTCAATTAATATTTACGTAAAATGGAGTTTTGTTATATTTTGTTGCTTAGTATTTCATTATTTTCTTTTTTTTTGTATCGGTTTTATGTGTCAAGGGAACCGTTGAGGATTATCAACCAATACAGGTTCATCTTTCTTTCGGGAATAGTGTCAGCGACATTGTCGTGACATGGGTCACCGTATCAAAAACGAAGCATTCCATTGTTGAATACGGGATTAATGGTCTCACTCAAAGGGTTGAAGGAACGCAGAGCAAATTTCAAGACGGTGGGACCGAAAAACGAAAGTTTTACATTCACCGTGCCCTTCTCCCCAATTTAAAGGAAAATGTTACCTATGGTTCGTTTTGATTGAGTCTTTCCATTTGTTTCTGTAGCTGGGGGGCAAGAAAAAAAACGTTTCTTTCGTTTTACTATTTTCCGCAGAATATCATTGCGGCAGTGATTTAGGATGGTCGTCTTTGTTTAACTTCCACACTCCTCCAAATCACTCGAATTGGTCTCCCAGGTTTGCCATTTATGGTGACTTAGGGGCTGTGAATGCTCAATCGCTTTCAAGATTACAAAAGGAAACTCAAACAGGAATGTACAATGCAATTCTCCATGTGGGTGATATGGCTTACGATATGGATTCAGACAATGGAAGGGTTGGGGATGAATTCATGAAGCAAATAGAACCGATAGCTGCATTTGTTCCATACATGACTGCTGTTGGGAATCATGAAGAGAAATAGTAAGACTCATTAAAAAAAATTTGTCACTGCTTTCAAAATTATGTTTTGATTTATTCTAAATTGAAAAAAAATGTTTGCAGTAATTTCTCACACTATCGCCTTAGATTTTCAATGCCAGGAAACAGTCAAGGATTATTTTACAGTTTTAATATGGGCCCTATTCATTTTATTGTCATCTCGACAGAAGTTTATTATTTTCTCAATTATGGTATTGAACAGGTGCATAATCAGTTTGAATGGCTGAAGAAGGATTTGGAGGTACTTCTTTCAATCATTTATTGTGTTGTCTGATAATTCTATCGACTCCAGACAAAAATAAAAACTTATCAGTGATCCATTTCCTGTTCTTCTCTGAATTTTATTTTTAGTGTTTTGGTTTCAAAAGAAATTTCTTTGATGGCATCACCAATAGTTTATTCTCATTCATTCTTATTGTAACATTAATATTTTTAGGAAGCATCTGCACCTGAAAACAGAACTGTAAGACCTTGGATCATAACAATGGGTCACAGACCCATGTATTGCTCAAATAACGACCGCGATGACTGCACCTTCAGGGGTGATTTTGTTCGAGTTGGTTTCCCTCCACTTGGCTCCTACGGTCTCGAAGATTTATTTTATGTCCATGGAGTAGACGTTGAAATTTGGGCCCACGAACACAGTTACGAAAGAACCTGGCCCCTTTACGATTACAGAGTGTATAATGGAAGCGCCACAAATCCTTATCACAATCCTCAAGCTCCCATTCATATCGTCACCGGGTCTGCTGTACGTTTTGTCTTTTTGTTAATCATAGCCGTCCTCTAATCTTAAAATTATTACAAAACTGATTTGCTTTCAGGGTTGTGACGAATATGTCGATCATTTCAAGAGACCCGTCGGTGATTGGTCGGCTTTTAGAAGCTCCGATTACGGATATACTCGTTTGAAGGCTTATAACGCAACTCACCTTCACTTTGAGCAGGTGTCTGATGACAAAGACGGTCTCGTTATAGATCAGTTTTGGGTCGTCAAAGATTTTCACGGAAGTTACCCAAAGAGAGAGAGAAATACAACGATGAAGACCAAAGCCATTATAAATAAGATTATTATAGAGAAATTGAAAGCCTTGAATAACACTAAGATTAAATTGCCTTAAGCCTTTTGAAGAGTATGTAAAAGAGTAGGCAAAAGTTTTTGCTGCACATATTTAATTTACGCACTCACGTTTGTTACATTTGAATTTTGTATTCAATAAAAAGTATTTATTGGGTTTTAAATATTTTTGAACTAGAATCAAGCAAACCTTTCAGGCCATTTTCTTGTAGATTTACTTCTAAAGTTTTCACCAGCTACAATCAAACTTGTTTAACTATACCCACCACCTATAATTTAATTTCACTGTTACATCAAAATTTAAGTATTGTTTAATATTCATTAAGTATTTATTTGTTTTTTGGGGAACAATACAAAAAAGTATATTAATAAATATAAATGATTAATATATATTGGTAGATTTTGTTTTTCATTGAGTAAACCTTGTTAACCGGAATTTTTCACTATGTTAAAAGCCTGGGTATTTGTTAGTTAAGAATTAGGTTTATTATACTGAGAATTAGAGTAGATATAATAAAAACGTTGAATTTCATAAAAACCGTTAGGAAGAAGCAGTTTGTCTGGAAGTCTCAGGTAAGATAAGGGTTGAAGTCAGATCAATGCTCCTAGTATGTGATAATTAATTTGGGACACATTTATTAAATGATCTTCCACATTAATTATGAGTTCTAATTTCATATAAAATATTTAGATACTCTAAAACGCCCAAGAGTTTTCTTAGTTTCTACCAGGAGTTACGCCATAAAGCTTTTAGTCAATTTCTAAATCCAATGAATTCGACAAGGCGGTGGCCTCGGATATCCGTTAATCCTACGAAAGGAACTTACTCCAAACGACCGTTAATGGCGTCTTTAAATTCTCCAACTTTTTGAGAAAACCAAAAAATTTCTCAGAAAGAAAAGGTTTTTAAAATTAAAATAATCTAAACATTTTTTTAAATAATAACTATAATTAAATATGTCTTTCTTACAATTCAATAATAATTGTAGTAAAAGTTATTTTAAAAAACGCGGGGATATGGCTATTTTTTTAAACGGGCAAAAAATCGGTATTAATATTTAACGACTAGACATAAATATATAAGTCATATAAAAAATTGATTTATAGAAACGTCCTTTAACCGCCTACATAAATAGATAAGTTCGTTTTGTTATTTATAGAAACCGTTAAATATGGAAAACGTCAATTTCCTGTTTCCTGCTTTGATTAATTTTATCCCTCTTAAGCAATTTCCTTTCTTGTTCTGTTTTTTCTTTCAAGTCTCAAAAAAAAGAAATTAAAATCATAAAGTCTCTTTGTTTTTGGTCTGAATCATTTAAATAATTAAATAAAGAATTTGGTAAGGTTTTAATTCAACACCGGATAAATAAGCTACAAACAAACAAAACAACAGGAATGTTTGCAAATTTTTTCAAAAGACAAATAATTAAATGTAAACAATAATATTTGTACCAGTCCTTATGTAAATTAGTCTTTAAAGGCACACTTTCCTGCATATGGTAAATGTTTTGTACCTTTTGGCACATGACAAAGATTTTCAAATTGAATTCCTGACGATGTGTCACTTATAAAAAATATATATTTTAAGTAAACAGGAAATAATTAATTTCGGGTGAATTATCAATCTCATGACAGCTGACAAATTTTATCAAAGTTGAATTATGTTCGAGTTAATTTTTTTATGGTCTTACCATAAAATAGATTCCCAACTACCTGAATTATTACTTCGAAATAAATAAATAAATACTATACTAGCTGCCTGTTTTATGATAAACAGATACATAAAAATAATTTAGGTTAATAATTCAATGTTTATGATTTTTTGAGCTGTCTAGATATTATTTCACTTTATCATTTTAAATGTGGCACTATAAGTGGCAAAGAAATATGGCATCATGTAGGATATGCAGTCATTTAAAGCTAAAAACCAATCCAAGTAGGATGTTAATAAATTAATTATAAAAACTCAAAATCATTATCATTTGTGAGAAAAAAAAATTATAAATCCTGTCTTTTGGTTATTTTCATTGATACCTTATACTAAAAATTGTTTAATTGCTAATAGTTTAACTCTTAAATGAATGGCCACAAAAAAACTTTTAATAAATTAACATCATGATGATTAAAAATGACTCATCTTTCACGAAACCAAACTGAGTCAAGAAAAAATTAGTGGCTTTACATTTAACGACTGTCTTCAGTGATGGCTTTAATGATTCTAAATTAAGATTTTAACAAGCTTTGATGTTCTTAATGAAATCATCAAATTTGAGTTTAAAAAGAAACGACTGAAATGTTATGTTCTTACCCATAACAACATATACTTTGTATCCTACAGTATGTTATTCTAACATTTTTAGACTTTGTAACTACCTCAACTTAACTAAATCAACTATAGCTCTACCCTTGCCAAATGGCTCTTCCTTCCAAGTGGCTATGCAAGTACTCTTTAACGAATTTTCCTCCTTCCTCTTTTTACAGTTTTTATAAAAACAACCTTCTGCATATTTCTGAAACTTAAACATCAACTTATTGTCATTACTAGTTGGTCCGACTAAATAATCACAAATGAAATTGGGCTTGTCAATGCAACATTGTAGATACTCAGGATGAGTTGTATAAAATTTATTAAGCTTAAACAAACTAATATTCGTCTTTTCAACTAACAAACCAGTCACATATAAATCATCAATCCAAAAATAGTCAACATCATCTGATATTTTCGAGAGTAATTTCGCTGTTTTTGGAGTTGTTATGTAGAACCAGCCTGAGAGAAAATTCGGATAACTCGTTCTGGGGTATTCTTTAAACGTGACAAACCATTTGCTCTTGGGCTCTCTGATCGGTTTCATGTGAGTCATAACATAGCCGGCTAACAAGAATTTGTCGTGAGGCAGTTTCTTGAGTAAAAAATTCAGTCGATAAAAATCGAATATGATGTCGTGGTCCATTTTTAAAATATATTTGGCTTGAGGACAGTAGTTTGAAGCCCACTGAAGTCCCATCATGTGTTTGTACGTTAAATTCCTATAGCCTTCGTAGAAATTCCCCTGAATGATGTCTCCGAATCGTCGGTTTTCATCTTCTATCGCAGACTGAGAGACTCCATTATAATTAAGTTTCTCGTCAATGAGAGCCAATAGAAAAACTCTACGAATACCAAATTTGGTTAGAATTTTCGTCGAGAAAGACCTTCTGATGGCACTTCTTGTTTCAACATCTCCCGCATAGGAAGTGACTATCAAAACGGCCAGGATGTTTTTACGATTTGTTTCGCCGCAAACGTTGTTTTTGATAACGTAACGAAAATTGTTTAGGTTTAACAGTTTTTCTTCTTCGCGGATTTTAGCCTCGTTGAAGAATTGTATCTCATCGTCGGCGCTGTCCTCTCTTGTTGAGCTCTCCAAGTAAAATATTATAAGAAGAACCGTTATAGATCCAAAAATAAGGATTAAACTTAAACATTTTTTCAAATTACAAGAATGATTACTTCCTGTGAACATTAAATATAAACTAAAATGTAATTGGTCAACGCCATTTAAAAACGTGGCAATAGACAGTTCCGAACCGGGTCAAGAGAAAAGCGTTGCCGCCTTTTCTTGTTTACCCACTCTAAGTACGTTTCTGATTTTGGTAATTTCACATTTTTAATAAAATGGACAAAAAGAAAGTTTTTTATTATATTTACGACAAGAAACTAGTAGATGTCTCAAAAAATATTCCAAATATAGGAAATAGGGTGAGTTAAAGGCGTTACATTAAAATTTTTTGTGGTTTACAAATTCCTCAATTAATTAATTTTTAGGCGGCAGTTGTACAGTCTTTAATAGCAACTTACAACTTATTTTCCAAATGTGTATTATGTCCAAGTGAAGAAGCTACAGATGAAGATTTACTTTCATTTCATTCAACAAGCTATTTAGAATGTTTGAAGAAAGCTCAAGTTTCTTCAGATTTAGAAAAAATAACAGATTCAGAGGAATTTATTGATTTTAATTTAGGTTATGACTGCCCTTTGTTTGAAAACATTTATGAGTTTGCCAAATTGATAGCTGGTAGTTCATTAACAGCTGCCAAAAAATTAGTGAAGCATGTTTGTGTTAAAAGAGAGGTTCATTCAAATGTATTGAAAAACTCTCAACCAAAGAGTTACCTTAAATTTAAAAATATAATAAAAAAATGTGAGGAGAAAGATGTTTTTGAAATGCCTGTAAATTTAACACTAGATGAAGATGAGATACTGAAAAATGAGGATGTTCAAGAAAACACAGAGAGTACAATGAAGGGAGAACATAGAAATTACGAAGTCTCATTTTCAGTTGTGGAGTCAGGAGTACAGCCGATTTGTATAAATTGGTTTGGTGGGTGGCATCATGCTCAAAGGGATGAAGCTGGTGGTTTTTGCTATGTAAACGATATTGTCATAGCAATACAATACTTACTTAAATTTTTTAAAAGAGTGCTTTATGTTGACTTAGATGTTCATCATGGTAAGTAAAAGGAATTTTTATTGGTTGGATTAAAGTTTGGTGATAGTTTAATGAAGGGAGAATAATTTAATTTCTAGGAGATGGTGTTGAAAATGCATTTTTATTCTCATCCAGAGTGTTGACTTTAAGTCTACATAAACACGAACCTGGTTTTTATCCAGGTAGTGGATCATTACAAGATGTGGGTGAAGGGAATGGAAAATTTTACACAGTTAATGTTCCCTTAAAAAGTGGAATAACTGATGATAAATATGTTAAAATATTTAGAGAGATTGCTTCCAAAATTCTAGAAAATTATCAACCTCAATGTGTGGTTGTTCAGTGTGGTGCTGATTGTCTGGCTTGTGATCCTTTAGGAGGGTTCAATCTGACTTCAGTCGGAGTAGGTGAATGTCTCAAGTTTATTCTGAATAATAAACTACCTACTTTGGTGTTAGGTGGAGGTGAGTAAAGGACTAACCATGTATAAATAAAACCTTTTTTTATGATTTATTTTTTTGGTAAAACGAAATGTATACAATTAATACAAAAATGTATTTTTTGACAACATGATATTATGCTCATTTGGCTATTTACTGGAAGTTTGAATTAAATACATCAGTTCTATAGACTTGTTACTAATACAGTGGCTTTAGTTCCAAAACTGTAGCTCGATACAGCTCACTGTTGGCTGATGAGAATATTTTACAATAACCTGTTGTTACATTAATACATTTGTATATTTTCAAATTTCTAAAGCAAATAATTTATTTTTAGGAGGATACAATATTGCAAATGTATCAAGATGTTGGACTTATCTCACTAGTGTCATACTTGAATGTCCCATCTCTAATGACATACCAGAAAATTCTGTAAGTTTTTACTAACTCAGACTTTACTCTCTGAATACAAATCAGCACCAAAATTTAGTCAGAGTGTAGTTTACTCTAATCAAACTACCCTAAAATTACCCTTTTGTGAAGGGATTTTGTAAAAATATTTTCAAATATCTAATTTCTAAAATAAAAAAATTGCTAAGCCATTAATTTGGAATGATAAAGTTGCTCACATTTTCAATTTCAGATGAAGATTATTGTTAAACAAAACCTGACTTCAGGGTGGTAACATGTTTTAAAAGCAACCATATCCTTCCAAATTCTAACTCTAAGTGATAAAACAGTTAAGAATTAGATATGCTGATAGTATACGATAATAAAAAGTTTCTTTTGTCTTTCCTTTGGAAGATTATATTTCATTCCCTTAGTATTCTGGCAGTCTCTACAAGAGTCAAATGACTCAAAGGTACAACTAAAATTTCAGTAATGTCCAAATTAAAATCTTGTTGGCAACAAAATGTTCCTTAACTAAACTGATATATACATGAATAAAAAAAAAACAAATGAAGGAAGACAATTTTAATTTGTTCGCTAGAAAATGAAATAAAATAAATAAATCGAAGCACACGCACAAATACAATATGTGCACCTTGTTTAAGAAGAGTTAACAAAATATTTCTGGTTTAGCACATTCGACAAAAATCAAAAACAAAACTAAACAAAAAAAAATGGAAAAAAATAATCAGGTCACTTGTTCCATCCCAACCCTCCTTGTCCCTTCCCTTTACCAAGAACAGTAAGATACAGTAACTCATCTCATTTACAATTTCAGTTTCTTCACCTCTACGGACCAGAATACGAACTGAATACAGCTCCAGGTCTTCGAAAAGATGAAAACTCAGACGAATACATACAGACCGTTCTAAAAACGATTCATGAAAATTTGGATAATTTAAAAAAAGTTTGAGACGTTTTGAATTCCAAAACGAAAAATAATTTGTCAGAAAAAAATAATAAAACCGGAAACGTTTCCATTTCCGTTTCCTTTCACGCCAGTTTCAAATCGAATTTCTCGATCAATACGTGATGCAGTCTCAAAACTTGATTCGTGCCTATTTTCTCCTTCAATATCCCAAGAAATGTTTTTATGGTCGAGCAGAATTCGTTGAAAGTCGTTTTCAAGACTCCAAATTTCGGGTGAACGTATCTCCCGTGGACTTCCTCGAAAATGGAGGATTTCGTCGTGTAATGAAATTTCAACGCAGTTTCTATGAGATTGTGAATGCAGTCGAGAAGATCTTCGCTGTTTTTCGAAAGGAAACACCTGGGAATTATAAAAGAAAAAAGATGAGACAACTTGAACGTTGGCAACCGTGACAAAGGGACTAGCATCGAAACGGAAGGACATACCGAGTGAGAACGTCTTTTATATATTTTACATGTTTTTGATATAAATCATCGATGTTTTCAGTCGTTTCCAAATCTTTTAAAAAATATATCCAAGGGAATTGAATCCCACTGCTGAATATGTAGTCGTCTAATGTGATCATTATTTCAGTTATTGCGTGACGGAAAATTTGAATCTGAAAGAAATTGTGAATCAATTAGAGGATCTACAAAAGTATGGTACCGTTAATAATTAAAATCTTGATCATTTAATTTTTGTCATTATTATAAATTAAATAAAAATGACAAGATGTCCTTTCTTCGTACCGTTAAGCCCGCTTTTATATTTTGACCATAGAGGTTTAAAAAAATTTGTTTATTTAAAGTTGGCAATCCTGGATAAGTCTTGACAAATTCAAACATGACTGCGCTTACCTTATGATAATCTGGCGAGCGGATTAAAACCTTCGAATTGAATTTCTTGTTCTTCACGTAGGAGTTTAAAAAGAGAAAATTCTCGTTCATCGTCCAGTTTATCCGTTTCAGCTTTAACAGGAACTTGAAAACCGTTTTGTACTTGCTCAAGACTTTTTCCGTTAAAATAATGTTCAACGGCCAGTCGACTTTGTAGGACAATTCGAACGGCGAGAGGACGTCGTGGAATGAATGATTCAAAAACGGTGGCATTTTGTTTATTTGAAACGAGAGGTTTTGAGAATTCGGCTCGGCATTGTGAATCGTGTAATTCAATGCTTCGTTTACGATGTTGCTGAGATTGCTCCGTTCGAAAAATTGTTTCGGCTCCGAACATTTGGCCAGAGAGCGGAACGTGTTGTGAGTGAAACTTCGACCGAATTCGCCGTCGTTTAAGAAGAAATAACTCCTCAGGGATTTCAGGTGAGAGATGAGATTTTCGCCTTTTAACAAATGCGAGAGCAATGCGTCGTTCGCCAATTTCTCTTGCACTCTGAGCGGTATTAAAGCGCTTTTCAACAGAAATCTCTGAAGATGAGTAAAATCCGTACACGGAATGATGGAGTCTTCTGCTTCCACGTTGTAAAACACATCGTTTTGGCGTAGTTTGTGAAAAAACACTTCCGCATCTCTGGCTAGCGCAATCTTATATTCTTCTTTCAACACCGTCGTGGAAGATTCTCCTCCTGCGACCTCCGTTTTGCCTCCAACGTTTTCCTCCGACACGTCATTTTTCTTAGACATGAAACTTAACAGCGAATCGCACTCCGCGTCTTTCGTTTCTATAGACTTTTGCTCGGGGGAATGACCCAAATCCGTACATTCCAACTTTCGTTTGAGTTTAAAACCTTGAAACTTCGCTTTCTCTTCAATATCTTTTGTATCCGATGTTTTTGCATCAGAAACTGATGTGACAGAGTTGTCGTTTAAAGCTCTCACTTCGGGAACTGAAACTGTAGATTGTTTTTTGGCTATTTCCGTCTTAGATTCGACCGATTTGATCTCCCAATGGCTATCCTCTTTTAAAATCTGGTATTCACTCTCGAGGACCCTTCTCCTGTTCTTTTCCAATTCGCTCATAAACTTGTTTTCTGAATTTTTTGGTTTTGACTTTGTTTCTGAATCCGGCCTCGTGCCTAATCCGAATTCCGATCTCATAACCTTAAATTTATTCTTCTTTGCTTCTTCAGCAGCCACAATTCGATATGAATGACTTTTCTGCAACTCTTCTTTATTCACTAATTTTGATGGCTCGTCAACCGGCTCCACCGGCGTTATGTCTCTCCGATCCAGCAAGGTTACCATTGAGACATTCTCCACCGAACTTGGATTTGAGTTCTCATCGTATTCCACTGTTTTCTTATCCTCTGTCGGTTCTGTGTTCAAATTTTCGTTTAGATTTACATCCAACGTCCCCGTCACGTTCCCTTCATCGTCTATTTGTTCCGTTATTGACTCGAGTTTGTTGTCGTTTATATCGTCCCAGAGTTCGTTATCGGTTTGAACTGCTTCCGTCACGCTGTTCAAAGGCGGTGACTCAAGTATTTTTAAATAATTATTTTTCCTCAGTTCTGCGAGACTTATTTTCTTTCCGACGACGGACAACAGTCCGTCGTAATACTTTTTCAGACTAGTTTTCGCCTGGTCCGTGATTTTCTTCTCCACCTCTGCGACCGCTTTCATCTCCTCTCTGTATTTCTTCTTCTCCGTTTCCACTTCCATCCTCTTCCTCTCTTTCTCCGTCTCAATTATATTCCAAGCTTGGTTCAGTAATTTATTTTTGAAATCCTTTTCCGCTTTCGCACTCTCCAATCTTAGCTCTTTTAAATACTCCCTTTCTCTTTCCTGCAACTTTTTACACTCTTTAACGTATTCTTGGTAACTTTTTTCCTTTTCTTTTTCCTCCTCCCGTAACTTTATCACCGTAACGCTTCCTCCACACGTGTCGATGACTTTAGACTTGTAGGCCTTGAAATCGTTTTCAAGCTTCTCGAGTTCTTCGACTGTTAAACATGGTCGCATTTTGGGATACTCGCCCTTTTCTAAAATCTGAATGAATTTATCCTGGAACAGAGAGAAGGAGAAATTAATTTGAGTCTTCATCTATTGCTGGAAGGACATCTTTAGCTAACCCACCCCTAACCCAACAAACGGCTTTATAATAATAAACATAAGAATAGGTATGAAGACAGAACTTGAGAGCTTACTTCCGGATTAAATAATTTCAAGAAGTGAATGCTCTTGCCGCAGTTGAAAATATTCTCTTCGTAACCACGTAGAAAAACAGGCGTCTTCTCATGGTCTACGAAAAAGGAATTGTAATAAGCTCTGCTTTTGATTTTCATCTTTTGACGCTTCCAGTCTATGAACAATTCATTGTTTTGATTATCCAAATGTCCTTTGAACATCCAGGTTTGAAGAATACACCTGAAAAAGGTGAATGATTCAGACTGTTTTCTGTTTTGCTTAATCGTCTTTGGAACAAGAACAGAATCGAGGAGCGGGGATGGTAACTCACATGAAATAAACAGTGCAGCAATTCTGAAGAATGCCAAAAATTAGATTTCGAACGCATTGCTTGTTGATTTTCTCGGCGATGTTGATCAAATACGTGAGAAGTTGACCTCCTTCCGGGATACTCGTATCCGATTTAAAAACTTTGCAGATTTCCGCGACGGTCACTATCATCTCGCTGATTTCTCTCACGCAAGTCTTGAGCGACATTAAACTTATCGTGCGAGGAATTTCAAGGACGACTGTGTAATGAAGCTCCAGATAGTCGAATATACTTTTCCAAAATGCCTACGATGTAACAATCATTAACAAAAGCTTAAAGATCTCTCTCATCTTTGCTATCCAACCAAATTGTGTCATCTGATCTGTTAGATATTGATACAGTTGGTTACAACATAAAATCAATCAAACACAAAGGAACTCATTGATTCAATGTCTCATCAACAGAACTAGACAACACTGAATACAACAGTAGTAGGCAAAACAACTGCAGGGCCAACATCAATGTGTTCGACTCCATCTAACTCATCAAGTCTGCCACTCACCACCTTGGTCAAAGGTAAAAAAAAATTTTTTTAATACAAATTACCTGAGAAATTGTTGTGCACGTGTCGAAATTATTTTTACCAATTTCAACTGCATAGAAACTCAGTTTGCTGTAACAATTCCCAGCTTTTATGAATTCTTCTGAAAAATTATACAGACTCTCCGGCGTGACGTCCTCTAAACATGTTCCATAGCTCATTGTAAAACAATTAGTCTTTACATCAAACTGAAAAGTAGTACTGTTGATTCCTGTTAACATATATTTGACATCTTCTACAAAGTCACTCATCGAAATCATCCTTAAATTTGGAAAACTCTTCCCTAACTCAGGTCTAAATTCCTTGATCAATAACTGCTCTTGTTCCCAGAGGCTCAAAATTATCTGTTTAGAAGTTATATAATGGGATGAGGTTAATGACGATCCATGCTTTAATTTATTCCTCTCTTGAATCAACAGGAGACTTTCATCACTTTCTAAATCATGACTATTCTTCACTCTTTCATAGAGGATAGAAAAACTGTGAGAATAATTTGAAGTCCTTTTCAACTCTATCAAGCTCACAGTAGGATTAGATTGTTTGGATTTGACTAAATTACTGTCACAGGTGCTGCTTTTATTTAACGAACTTTTACAATCCACTTCACTAATTAGAGAATTAGCCTTTCTTCTTATCTCATTCGACCTGAAACCACTTCTTGACCAAGGTTTCAGAATGAATGACAAATCAGGCAAATGGTGACTAATTGGTGTATCGACAAAACTATCCAATAAACTGGTTTCATTAATATCCTCACAACTTTTAGGATGAAATATGTTTTTTTCACTATGGTAATTTTTTCCTGACATAAAGTCTGTGAAAACAAAAGAATTTGAATGACTTGGACTAGAGATAAACGTAGGTTTTGCACTTAATAAAGACTCTAAGCTAAGTGCTTCTGGTATCAACAGATTTTTCCTAGAATATTCTCCAAGGAATTGAAACTTTGGATCGAATTGCCTCATCCAATTTTCTTCATACTTTAAAGCTTTCAAGCACAATGCTCTGGAATTCCCTTCATTTGAAAAAGATGAGATTTCTTCATTTAACAGTGAGAATGAATTCGAAGTTGGGAAAAATTCAGAATCGCTACATGATTCACTCTGAAAACAATAAATCACAAACAATAAATAAAGCATTGGGATCAATCAGCAATAATTTAAACAAACAACACTTACAATCAATGTCAGAGTTGAATCAGTTAATGGTTTCTTTAATAACAGTAAAAATTTAAGCAATTCATTGGCACAATCGTAATCATTTTCTAGTAAAGAATAAACACTCCTCTCAAGGATGTCATTATACTTCTCAGCTCCACGTTCTCTCAGTTCCCTTCCATAGTCAGTTATCAGAGTTGCAGGGCTCCAGTTTCCACCATATTCGGTGATGCAAGGATCCGGGGGAGGAGGTATAATCGATCTTCCAAGAAGGGCGTCACACCCCTTCCTCTTCACTCTTTCATAACATTTTTCAAAACGTTTGTCGTTCTTTTTGTGGGAATCAACATTCTTCTTGTTAAATTCTTCACTAACAATACGATAAGCTAGTTTACTTATAAGTGATAGTAAATTATCAGACATTTTGAGAAATAACTAAGACAGCCTTTGTCAGAATACTTCTGACAGTTCACCTGCAAGTAGATCATAAATTATCGAACGACAAACTTTTCCTTACGAAGTATTTTTGCCGTGAGAAGATCCATTTCATTCTAAAGATTGATAATTTTAAATCAGCAAAAACTGCGTTTCTTAAAACGATATTAATTTTGTTCTTATATTTATTTGTTTACATCAGATTTGACAATATAATGATATTATTTTTAACCCAATGGAAAAAAAACCGCCATCGCATTTTCGGGACGTCTCGTTGCACGACTAAAAAAAGGGAGGGAAAAACAAATTTTGAAAAATCCAACGATTAAAATTGTGAACAATAACAAACGCTAACGAATGTTTATTTGTGAATAATAATTATACCGACTACTTTTTTTAATTTTCATGTAAAAGTGTATAAATTTCAAGCAATTGTTTAAAAATTTTATTATTAATCTCAATTAATGTCATAGAGTAAACAACTTCCAAAAAAATAAAATCTGTCACATAAAATTTAGAAAAAACACAAAAATTTTAAAACTGAGTTTCGACTGCAAGATTAATTAAAATTATTAATTTTTATACTTAATATGATTTCAAACTTGATTTTATTTAAATTAATTTTAAAAATTACATTTTACGTCTGAATAAGAAAAATTTTTCAACTTTCAAATGTTGGCACAAAAATAAATAACATTCATAGGTGCTACCTACCGGTCAACGGTGAAACGTATCATAGACGTGTTAAAAATGGCGTTGGTGCGTGAAAGTGTTGTCAGAAGTCGTCTATAAAATTAAATGTATTTATGGAATTACAAAGTGATTTGATTTAGTTTTTTGATTTGTGTATGAATTGAACATTTTGATTTAGATAATAAATAATTTTAGTCATTATGTGCACATGCAGACAGTGACCGAGCCCTTCGTCGGCAAAACAAAATTTTTAAAAGACAATTTAACATAATTCCAGGAGTGAAGAACTTTGTAAAATTTGTTAATTTGTAAAAATGATTAATGCCTGGTTTCTTCTAGTCTCTTTTTGTCTGGCAGGGAACGTTTGGGGTGATGAGCATAATCATGTTGTGAGTAGTCTTTTTTTTCTCTTATCAAATTTTTTTTTTCTGTTACAATTTAAAAAATGTTGAGTTTGCTCTTTTTTGTATAAATAAGTTAATGACATTTTTGTATGCAGAGAAGATGTTAAATCATGATAAGGAGGAGAAGAGAAAAGTATATTGCTATAATTTCACTTTAGACTACATTTCCAGTGAAAAATTTTATTTGAACATGTAATTGTAAACATCTCTGTAAATAATTTCAAGCAGGTTATTTCAGTTAGTCAAGAGAATTCTGAAAAAAAAATTTAATTATGTTGTTTCTTGATGTCACTTAATGATATTGTCCTTTCACAAAATTGAAATTTCATTTGTAGATAAAACTTGATTAGTTTATTTTATCTATATCTAATTATTGCTATTCATTAATGACTTTCAGTACAATAATGGGGATGAGGTAGTTCTTTGGATGAACACAGTTGGACCTTATCACAATAGGCAAGAAACTTATGCATATTTCTCTCTACCATTCTGCATTGGTCAGAAGCCTACTATCTCACACTACCATGAAACACTTAGTGAAGCTTTACAGGTAAGCTTTTTACTTTTTGTTTTTCAAGTCAAGGCTTTGGAATTATATGTTTTTGTTTTTTTGTTTTCAGGGGGTTGAGCTTGAGTTTTCAGGACTTGACATTGAATTCCAACAAGATGTTGTGCCGACTTTATTTTGTGAAGTTGAGTTGAATGAGGAAAAACTCAAAGCATTTGTATATGCTGTCAAAAATCATTATTGGTATCAAATGTATATTGATGACTTACCTGTTTGGGGTAGGTGGTTTGTTTAAGTCAAGCTTTCATTTGACATTTTAAACTTTGAAAGAGGTTGGAATTTTCTAAGTGAAATAAAACAATTTTTGACTTAATTCTTCTTATTAGGTATTGTTGGTGAGGTGGAATCTGATGAAAATAAAGAAACAACAGAATATTACATATGGACTCATAAGAAACTTGATATCGGTTACAATGGAAACAGAATTGTAGATGTCAATTTGACTAGCGAAAGTAAAAGAAAATTGACTGATGGTGCTAAGATTGGTTTCACCTATGAAGTTAACTGGAAGAAATCACCTGTCCGATTTGAGGATAGGTTTGACAAATATCTGGATCCTAACTTTTTCCAACACAGGGTAAGAAGAAAATCGTAATTTCTTTCTCCCCAATAGTTTAAAAAATAAAAGTCACTTGTAATCAGCTAATCAGTCATAAAACTTGTTTATTATGTCAGATGTTGACACACATTGTCTTTTATTCAAATGCTAGTGAGTTTCACATGACACAAAAGTATTTATTTGAATCAATAAGAAATTGTTGTTTCATGGTTTTTAATGCATTTCTTTTTAAACTTGTTAACTTTAATATATCCAAAAAAATTGTTTTGTCATCTTGAAATTTGATTCTAAGGCCTGAATTAAAAGTTTACCAGAGGTTTTGAATTACAATTAAATGATGTGATTGAGGAAAATATTTTTATATATTTCTTTGTTATTTTTGAAATTACTGTTTTTATTTGTGTCAGTAATATCATTTTTGACTTTCAAACAATGTCATTGTTTTATTTTCACTTTTCCCCCAAGTTCTAATTCGTTATCAAATTTTAAAATTCACAAAACAAATACCTCATCTCGATGGTTTATATTAGGAAAGTTGGAATAGTTTAAAATTTACCTTCTCAGTTAGCTTTTGAAGATTTTACTTTGATTATGCAGTTTAACATTAGTTTGTGGGTTTGTAATTCCCCTAGATAAATCTCTAAAACGAGGAGAATGTTATTTTCATTCGAAAAATTGGGTTAGTCAGCTGTTGTTCCTACTGTTAGTTTTCTAAAGCCTTGTAAAAGATTCAAGTATTTCGATAAATTGTTGTCTGCCATGTTTAGTTTTTGGGGATTCTGTCATAAATTGGCAAAGCCCTCAGCTAAACTCTTAGGCATGGAGAAGGTTTTAAACCTTTTTAGTCTGTTTATGCAGAAACTTACCTCACCTTGAGGAAAGTAAAGGGTTAAAGTTGACCTAAATCTGGTTCGAAAGAAAAATGTAATAAAGAACAGACATAAAAGGGGGGAGAAAGAAGAAAAAGTGAAAGTCATAAGAAAAAGAAATAACTTAGGGTAATAAAAAAGCTTATAAAATACCTTTTTTATTTTTTGTCCTGAGTGTCAGATGATAAAAAAAATGGGGGCACAAAGAGAGAAAACAAGCAAATAGGTAACTAACTGAAAGCATTAAAGTAAAATAGAATTGTTTTGGAGTTGGTAAAAAAAATTTTTTTAAATGAATTGGCTAAAATAGAAAAATTTGAGAATGTTAATTTAACAGCACAACAGATAGAAGACATTTAGTAGTTGTAAATGTTGCTTGCAAGATGTTAAATTGCTCTCCGAAAACTCTTGTCCCCTGTTTTATGATGGATAGTTTGTCTTATGTTATTGAGTTTTTTATTCTGAACTTTCTGTGTTGGGATATTCCTTTCTCCAAAGATTTTTGTGGTTGTTGTATGTCTTTTAGAAGGAAAAGTAGTTTTTGATAAAAGAGATGATAATGATAATTTTATCAAGTGGTTTACTTATTCTGAGAAAGAGGCAGGAAACCAGTTATCTTAATTAAAACTGATGTCATTTCTTTGATTTCAATTAATTGATTTTTAACTCTTTCACTGTATATTCTAAGAGATATACTCATGATATACTCATTACTCATAAAGAAATCCACATTAAGACAATTCTTTTAAAATGATACCAAAGTCATAACTTTAAAATAGGATAATTTACTGTTTTTATAGCAACATTTCATATTATTTAATATAATTGTAATAATAACAATAAAAAATTTTTTTGTTTTAGATCCACTGGTTCAGCATCTTCAACAGTTTTATGATGGTGATTTTCCTCGTCGGTTTAGTTTCCATGATTCTGCTGAGAACTCTCAGAAAGGATTACGCCAGATATTCAAGAGACGAAGAAATGGATGACATGGTAACTGCTTAAAAAATTATAAAAACAAACCCATTTCTTTTAATTTTTGAATTTGTGAATTCAATTCGATTAATAGAAAATTGCAAGTTAAAGCGATTATATGATTTGTTGAATTATACTCGAGCTGTTCGGCCGCCATCTTGAAATGTGATTTTACAAAAATTTAGCCAGTTTTGGTGATATTTGTTAGGATCCGTTTTTTAATTAGTGTATTAAAAAACCCAATTTATTGCGTTGCCTACTGGTTAATATAAGTTTTTTATAAAAAGAAATTTTCGACTTTCTCAAATAGAAACAAAATTTGAGTAATTTCCGGTTGTCGATTGGTTTTATGGTGGCGGTGAATTCGATGATTAGCCGGATTAATGTGATAGCGATTATTTATTAACTAAATTATGAGTTATTGATCAACTGCTTAGAGAAAAGTGTTAAGTATTCTTTACCCTAAAGGCATCGTAAAAATGTTGATTGTTGGTGTAGTCGGAGTTTTCGATTTTGGAAAAAGTTGTTTTCGTTGTTAGAAGGCTGTGAATATTAAAGTGTGGAGCGGAGATGAGCAAGTCGAATTTTTATTTTATGTTTTGTTATAAACCGCAAGAGAAAACTTTCTCCGCACGGAGGTAATTTTAACTTTTCCCATCTTCGTGAAAGGTCATCCGATTTGACTTGTACATCGAGACATAACATAAAAGTACCGTTTTGAACTTTTTTTTATTGCTAATAAAAGAAGAAGAAACTTGTTATGTAACCGAGAACTTGTTTTGCAGGAACGGGATCTGGGTGACGAATACGGATGGAAACAAGTCCACGGAGACGTGTTCCGTCCGCCTTCTCAAGCTCTTCTCTTCTCTTCCCTCGTCGGAGCTGGATATCAGGTGACCGTCGTCACATTCGGCGTCATTGTCTTTGCCATAATCGGGGAATTGTACACGGAAAGAGGTTCGCTATTGTCGACTTCGATATTCGTGTACGCGGCCACATCTCCCATAAACGGTTATTTCGGCGGTTCCTTATACGCAAAATGCGGAGGGAAACGATGGATCAAACAAATGATTTTGTCAGCTTTCTTCCTCCCGGCCCTAGTTTGTGGAACTGCTTTCTTCATTAATTTCATAGCGATTTATTATCACGCCTCGAGAGCCATTCCATTTGGAAGTATGGTGAGTGGAGATTCTCTTTCTGTTGAATTTCATCACCGCCCACGGTCTTGTTACCCGTTTGTTTGGTTTCAGGTGGCAGTGACTTGCATCTGCATCTTTGTGATCATGCCTCTAACGTTAGTGGGCACAGTACTGGGAAGAAACATTGCTGGTCAACCCGACTTCCCCTGCAGAGTAAACGCCGTTCCTCGACCCATTCCAGAAAAGAAGTGGTTTATGGAGCCTGGCGTTATTATCATTTTAGGAGGTCTATTGCCCTTCGGTTCGATATTTATAGAAATGTGAGTGGAGACTTTGATAAAGACCGATAAACGTGGTTTCATGAATTAAAACCATTTTGGTACAGTTTCACCGGTTTTCTTTTGGTTTCAGGTACTTCATTTTTACATCGTTTTGGGCGTATAAAATTTATTACGTATATGGCTTCATGCTCTTAGTTTTTGGTATCCTTATGATCGTCACAGGTTGTGTCACCATCGTCTGCACTTATTTCCTACTAAATGCAGAAGATTACAGGTGGCAGTGGACCTCTTTCCTAGCTGCGTCTTCAACTAGTGCTTACGTTTATTTTTACTCTTTTTATTATTTCTTTTTTAAAACTAAGTGAGTATGATGTTTTGTTAAATTTGGTTTTACTGTAGCCAATTTTTGGGTCACTGGAAAGTTCTGAATACCTATAAAAATATTTAAGTCAAAAAAGTGTCAGGAATTTATTTTGTAAGTGACATGCGACATTTAGGAATGTCCACGAGTTAACTCATTTTAACGCATGAATAATTGATGAGATGACTTGGGCACGAAATTGATGATCGATAGTGCGTTAATGTATTGATGTAAACCCTTACATAGATACGTTGTAGGGTTAAAGTCAAATTACACCTACAGACAGTTTGCAGGAGGTGTAATTTATATCTCAGTTGCTCTGTAATATAAGGACACAAGAGTTTGGAGTTAAGCTATCAAAGGTTTGGGTTGGTTTGGTTACATAGACTAAGAAAATCGGAAATAGAATGCTAAAGGAAGTACTAAAGGAAAAGACAAAAGTTAGACTGAGAAAATAAGTGTGTCAAAGTAGTTGACATCTGAAGACGGTGTAACAAATCTGGTGGGGAACACGAGAAAATGAGGAGTCTTTAATGAGTTAGGGTGTAATTAAAGTGATTTTATGGGTCATGTTTGTTTTCTTTTCTTGCAGAATGTATGGCCTGTTTCAAACGGCGTTTTATTTTGGTTACATGGCCCTGTTCAGTTTAGCATTAGGTCTCATGTGCGGAACTGTGGGATACATATTTAGCTCAGCATTTGTAAGGAAAATTTATTCAACTGTTAAAATCGACTAGGAGTTCGTCTCGAAACAAAAGTAAGTAAAAAGTTTTATAATACCTCTTTCCTCACATTTTTCCAGTTGCTGACAATTATAATTAATCATCTGTTCTTCTCTTTTGTCTTTCAGGGTGCACAAACGAACGGATCTGTATAAACTTGTGTATATAAAAAGATTTCTAAGATGTTAGTTTCTTTTTTTTTGTAATACGAACTAAATTTGATCAATCTTCGGGGGTTATTCTGTTTGTCTTCTTTTTTTTGTAAGCCCACCAATTTAGGTATTTTTAATAAACTGAAAATCGAGAGTTGGAGAGTGGTTCGGCTTTCATTTTTTTGTGTTTGTTATTCTCTTGATGAGGTTCTTCATAGGAGAAGGAAGACATGGTAAAAAAGTTCTGGTTACTTGAGAGTTATGATTTTGTGGGAAGTAATTCTTGTCGGAGTTGATCGGGAAGAAAGCACGTCTTTAGATTGTCCTCACGGGGTTTTGAAAATGTTTTCGTTCGTACTAAACTCTCCACGGTCACTAAACATAAAGAAATTTTTTTATTAATTTGTATTTTTAAAAAATAAATTAAAGGATTTGCTCTGATCTACAAATTTTAGGTTGCTAAGCAAAACACGTTAATCATAGGCCCTTTTTTAACCTTAATCAAATCATCTAATTGGATTATCGGAAAGTCATTTAAAAAATTAAGCTGTCAGGGATGTGGGTGTGTGTATGATGTTCTTGCCACGTTTTGCTGGAAATGTGAGCAACTCGTTCTTGTTACCGCTTTCCACGATAAACGGAACCCCATCTTTTTCTAATAAAAAAGAAAATTTTCAATTTTTTTATTTCATGATTAAAATCCAACACTATGTAATTTTTTTAATTAATAATTTTTAAGAGTTAGTCTCAGGTTTTATGTTTATCAGATGGGGTAGAATTGAGTTAAAATGAAGTTGGGTTTTTGAAATAACCAGTTCATGTGATAACATTCACATATGTCATTATTACATATCTTAACTCTAATAAGTCGATATGTATGTAAGCTCTATTCACTCTTAAAAACAAGAAGTTGTTAGTAAGGTAAAGAACTTGAGTGAGGAGAGGAAGAAGTTTCAAATTTTCACTCAATTTTTGGCGTTCCTTCAGTCACGGTCTTTATCGAGAAAACAAATACTTCCAAACGAAACATTCGTGTCAAGTAATTTCCCGTAATTATCTCCTCAATCGTGGAAAATAACGCTCATTACAGGAATTACTGCTGGAACGTTATTCCCGGAGCTGAACGATTTTCAAGATGGCGGCGCCCATCTGAAGCGTCTCCCGTTTCAAATTAAACGAAATCGAATTATATCATATAAAGAGTTACTTTTGCCATTTAAAATTGTCATATACGTGACCCACCGAAGTTATTTTTGCTTTTTTCAAGTCTCCCATACCCTAATATAAGTTACAATCAGTTTTGAATTCGGCGGAAGTGAAATTGCGACGGCCATTTTTCTTGTTTTGGAATTCGGCCAGTTAGTTTCATAAATGATTTTTCTTATCGATAGTGGTGCATAGGTTGAGAGTTTTGTCATTTCATAAATAATGCACACTTTCGTGAATAATTCTTTTAATAAGTAATACACGCTCTTGAGAGGATGTAATATCGGACATTCGCCATACACCCCAGCCAAAGTTCGACAAGGCGGTGACATGTCCCTCCATAAAATAACGAATTTTTGAAACCGCCGTATTGAATCGTCTTTGAATTTGATCGTACTTTTGTTTTTCTTTGTGCAGCTGATAACAGATTAAAATAAGTGATCTTGGGGGGAGAAGGGGGCTAAAGTCACACAATTTCATGACAAAGCCGTGAGGAGAGATTTTATATATTTTTGAAGAAAAATGAAATTAAAAACAAAAGTATTTTGTGCGTTGTGAGTTTAGTAAAAATTGTGTAAAATTGTCTTTTGTTGAATATAGAAGGTCGATTTATCTTGTTTCTTTTTGAAAAGTATTGTAAAAATACAATTTTAGTTTATTTCCGGTTCTACGAGATGGTATTTCTCTTTTTTTGTGAATTTTTTTTTACTCTGAAGAAGTGAATGTAAATTGTATTGAATGAAATACATTGAACAATTTTTTTTTGTAACATGGTTTCGTTTATTTTCATTTTGGTTTTACGATTTTGTTGAAGTGTTGCTTACTTAAAACAAACTCAACTAATTATTTGATGAAATCTAAGGTAAGGGATCTTTTTTTATTGTTCAAGGTTGTGAAAATCAGTTTTAAAGGTTAGCTTTGATGGTAGTGATCCGAGTTTTGCTTTTGCTTTTCTTACATTCTTGATGAAGAATACTGGTGTCTGAAGTGATTCAACTGTTCCATATAAACAAGCATTGTCAGTGTGTGTAGAAAATCATTCTTATATAGTCTATTTATAGATAAAGATTGGGGTCAGGCTTGAAAATTAACTTTCCATTTCTGGGATGCAACTTCCAAGGGAACTCTCAAATCACTAGACCAAGTTTTTGGTAATATTTCACTTATGAGGAAGTTGTTGAGTATATGTTTGCTTGATTGCAGAAACAAGTTATGGTTTATGTTATTTAGCCAATCTGGAGATTAGCTAAAATGATCTGTAGAAGTGCTGAAAACTTTTGTTACTCAAATTACCTAGGTGATCTCAACATTTCCCACCAGGAACTCATTATAGCTGAAATTAGAGCGTCACTGGAACAACAAAATTTATGTAAACTTTTAAAAAGACTTTATTTCATAAGTAATGCACACTTTTTGAAATAATTCATTTCATAAATAATCCAAAATTATGTATAGGAATTAATTTGTGATTAATAACCTGGATAATCTGCACACTACTAGGAACTAGATAAAGTCAAAACAATTTATTTGTTGGAAGGATTTGGAATATATAAGCTATAAATTATTATTTATAAATTATAGCTATATTTATTTATTTATTTATTGATATTCAAAGAATCGAGTAACAAACTTTTAAACTTAAAATGAGGCGGAAATGGGCACATTATCTAGTCAAACTCTTGATTCTTTATTTAAACAGATCAAATCAGTTAATTTGCGTATTAACTACGTAACATGTGTAATTATTAATGTTTTGTTGGATTATCTGGAGATGAGGAAGGGGGATTAACCCCTGGTTGTAGATGTGTGCTTAAGAGGATTAGACTTCGAAGCCAAATCAGGTATTGTGGAGGTGAACTCAGTAATAACTCTCAGGACTCCTACACTTAAACTGACTGACAACATTTTTTTTCTTTACCCCCATGTCAACTGCCATCTGTCTCTAAGCGAGACATTTTGTAGTTGGTCTGGCTTAAGGGGCTTTATATTCAGGGAGCAGACCAGTGTCTCAACCCCAGGAGTAGGATAAAAGGATGCGACTGGAAGGGCAGTCTAAGGTTGGGATAAGACTAGGGGTGAAAGATAGTGTGGTAGTAGGAAGAGGAAGAAGAAGAGGAAGAATAGGTTGAGAGGGGAACAGAGAAAGGAGATAAAGAGGAAGGACAAGAAGAACAATATGAAGATGAAGATAGGATAGTGGAAAGAAGTGGAGTTAAAGTAAAGATTCATCAGGAAAGGCATAAAGTAGGAAGATAGGTAGAGGGACTGACAAAATAAATTTTCCTTTGATACTACCATCAGTCAGTGGAAATTTCTCAGGAAGCAATAAACTACAATCTAAAATGTAACAATATTATATATTATATTTACACATACATACAATTTAGCTTACAATTAATTCTATTGATTAATATCATTTGATATTAAAACATAACGCAGTTGGGAAGAGAAATTAAAAGAAAAGGCTTCACTATAAAAAAAAATTTCTGAACAAATATTTTAACAATAAAGTACTAACAATGACGATCTAAACAAAGAAAGCTTGACACAATCTAATCAAATGCTGAACAAATAAACCTAAATTAAACTCTCCAGAATGATTGATTAATAATTGACTGATGTGATTGAATGAAATGT
Organism: Columbicola columbae; assembly: GCA_016920875.1. Classification (NCBI taxonomy): domain Eukaryota; kingdom Metazoa; phylum Arthropoda; class Insecta; order Psocodea; family Philopteridae; genus Columbicola; species Columbicola columbae. The sequence goes on along the minus strand of JADMLL010000011.1, from coordinate 4,551,190 downwards.
TTGGCTCGTTCCTATGGAACGTCGAGACATGATCGGATCTCATTCAAACTGTTTCTCCTTTTTGTTTCGTAATTAGACAGAAAATCTCTGGGGAGGGTTGACTTATATAGAAAAGCTCATTGTTGAAAGTTTTGTAGTTAGAAGCTGGAAATTATTATTAATGAGAAGCTTTTGTGTGTCAGCTTAATGAATGTTCATCGCATTTATAATCTCAATCAATCGATATTTTATTAATTTATGCGAGAATCGAAAAATCTGGAGATGAATTCATAATAAAAACAATTAACAGTCAACGTTACAAGCTTTTTAACGGTTTTCACTAACCATTGGCGGGCATTTTGTTCGACGAATTTGAGGTTTGAATCATCATCTTCGTCTTCGAGGGCGTGATGTCCTCCAGTTTCGGCTCTTGGCTAACCTTCTAAAAGAACCCACTAAAAGGATCCGTGTCTAAAACTCGGTGTTAGGTCTCTTTTGAACCCATTCCTTGATTCCTGGCAAATTGAGGACTTTGTCTTTGAGGGCTTTTAGAGCCGGATATGGATCCAAAGCGTTTTTCCCGAAAATGCATTCGAAGTTTTCCAGAGAGGAAGCAAAAACAAAATCCGCCCACGTGATCTGGAAAGATAAAACTTCTGTGAAAGCATTCGGGGTTGCGGGTATTATTATTATTGTTGATTGTATTGTGGTTATTATCTATCTATCTTTATCCGGGGGGATTATACTGTACCGAATCGCCGACAGAGAATCCGTTGTTCGCATTCAGTATGGATTCGAATTTTTCCATGTAGAACGGAATCGTTTCCTTCATCATGATGATTTTCTTTTCTTCTTTTTTCAAGGGATCGCATTCCGTTCGGTACTGCATCAGAGCTTGTTTTATGTCCGAAAGTGTATCTACGAGGATGTCACATTCCAGTGATTCCCATTCGTCTTTCCCGGCTAAGTTGTATTTCTTGGCTAGGTAGCGAGCGATCGCATTGCTTTGACCGATCGTCTTCCCTTCGACTTCGAGAATGGGAACCATCCCGAACGGCGTTTCTGGAAATTATTTATGAAAAATACTCATTCGAATAGACAGGAAGAGGATACTGTACAGGGTGAGTCAACTATTCTTACTTTTCTTATAACTCGGCCATTCTTCTTGCGAGATCCTTTCGTCTATGTATTCCACACCTGCATATGCGAATATGAACCTGATATGTTCAGCTCGTCCTCTTGCGTTGAAATAGATCAGTTTGTACTGGGGTTCCATTGTGCGGATCTGTAAATCATTTTAGCCGTTTTATAGACCCAAATACAACACCAGCCGGGTTTCCAATTATTTAAATTCAGTTTAGATCTAAAAATAACTATAAAACCAACAGCAAACCCAACAGAGGTAATAATTTTGAATGATTTTGGGATATGGAAGTTGGGAAACAGGGATGAGGAGAGAAAGAATATAGAAAACAATTTCTTAAATGGTTTTCTCATACGTATGCCATTATTAAAATGTTGAGTATGTGTTACGAAAGCTCGGATAGAGAGAAGGAGGTTAAGCTTTAAAAAAATTTCTTTTACGTTTCCTTCTCTCTTCTCTTCCATCTCTTCCCTTTCACTCTTACCTCCATGAGCCTACCTCTCGAAAAATCTTCACAAAGTTCAAGGAAACTTTTTTACTAGCAGCTGTTTTGTTAGATTCGGGAGAGTGAAAGAAAAAAAAATTCGCTCTTTCACATCAAAAGGAATCGATAGTGTTAACAAAATGGCGGATTTTGTGAAAAGGAAATCCATTCTTAAAAAGGTTTTTGATTTTTGATTCTTGATGAGGTCAAAAAGTATTTTTAGTTCTTTTGAGAGAGAGACTTTCCGGTTTTTCGGGTTTCTTGTTTCTCGATTGAGCGATTCCTTTTCAATTTTCTAGAGAACACAGTAAGAATCGGGAATCAATATAATGAAGCAGAAAGGAAGGTCGAAAACGCAATAAAAAGCTTCAATTTCCGGTCCTTTAAACCAACACAAAGGTTTCATATTCACTATCGATTATCCTTTGAGCTGTACAAACACAGATTTTCAGGGAGACCGAAATACAGACCGCATCAGAGGGTACGAGGGTGGGAATAATAAAACAACAAAAATTTTAATTTTGTATGAAAACGAGAATCCAGGGTGCACGGGTCTTGAGTGTGCACGCTACGATCTCTCCAAGAAATCGTTCCCAATGACCGCACAACTACGAATTTTCTAAGGGAAAAGCCCACAATTTTCGCAATCGATAATTATGCTACGTATGTAATTGCTATAAATCGCGTATTCTTAGTCGATGTTGGAACTTTTCAAGTGTGGCCGGTGGGGAAGGTGGAGGGGGTCATCCTCTCGAGCAGACTTGCTCCAAAGTCTGGTGACCGAGTTTTCGAAACGATTTCAAGACCCGGGGCTGATGACCTGGTTTCTTGGGACTCCAGAAATAATCGTTGTTTTGATGAGTCAAATCGAAGTTTGAGGAATGTTTGGATCTTGTTATACATGATTTTTGATGAGTGGTATATACGCTGATAAAATCGTGAAAGGCGAATCCCCGGAAAATTTTGAAAAATTTTTAATGACGAATTACAATTGAAAAATGATCGCTATCTCGTAGGCCAGTCACGACCTCGTATTTTAATTTTTAACGACCCTTATACACCCAGAGGAATATCGTTTAATAAATTTCCATAATTTAATTAGATTTGGGGTTGAATTTCTGCTTCCCAAAAATTTTTAACATCCCTCTGGACCACGATAAAAGTTCGGAGGCTGGAGTTCGTTCGATCATAATAATTGGAGAAAATGAATTCCGTACTAGATTCTAAGACCCACCGAAACACTCCATGTATATGTGGAATACTAACCCATTTGTGACTAGAATTTGGGTATGTGGGAATTAGCGGGAGGGGGGAGGTGGAGGGGAAGTTGTCTAAAATTATTTTCCTTTTAGACTGGCAACGTTGATAATTTCGTTTCCTTCTCAATTCTGTTAACATTTCCTCACATCTGGTCTCCGTGTCTAAATTGTTTTCCGACAGGAGAAAAGCTGTTCTCTTCCTCTCTCTTATCCTTGCTCGTCTTCTCTTCCTACACCTCTCCCTACCCCCCCCTTGTCGACGCCACTTTCCATTTCACTCTAGAGAAGAGCAGAATCTAATGGATTTCGTTGACGTGTTTTAACGATTCGACCTTGACTCAAAATATTCTGAATAACCGAAAATTTCTCATCCTCCTCTTTTTCTTGCCCTTTCTTCTTCATCTGAAAAAAGCTCTCCGTCCCTTCCCCTCCCCCGCAAGAAGTTTTCGAAGAAGGAACAAACATAAAGCTTGATTTGAGAGGAAGGAAAAATTTTTCATCCACCGAGTAGAAAGGTTTGTAAGCGATTAATGGCCTTCCACACTTCCCATGTTAACTGTCGCCTTGGGAGGATGAAGGGGTAGAAGAGGAGAGAGGAAAAGGGCGAAAGACTGAAGAAGAGAATTTCGGTACGAAAGAGGAAATAGTCGTGGATATAAGCGAAAATTCAATTTGGAAATTTCTTCCTCTGGAAGGAGAAGGGGGTGCTATTTACCCATCGACTTACCCTTTACACAACGGTTCTTTTAGTTTTGAACTAACCCCCGCCCCCGTAAACTCAAAAATTTACCATATTGTCGGTGTGAGAAAGAGAAGACAATAACGCGGTTATGTAAGATTTATTATCAACGATGGAGGAGGCAGCGAAGAATTTTTTCTCATTTTTCGGGGGCAGAGGGAGAAGGACGACAGGGATAGACTCACGGATGTTAAGGGTTGAAATCGATTTTTAAAATTTAAAAAACGGAGTCGTTTTCAGGTTGTCTCTTGGTGGTAGTAGACGAGAATTTAAACGATTTTCGGATTTGGGAAACTGTTTATTAAAAATAATAAATAAAAAATTTATGTAAGGTGATAAATCATTTAAATAAAAATAAATAGATTAATAAATAAAGTCGGAAATGACTTGTTGAATTTATATAAATAAACGAGTAAACAAAAAAAGATGAAAAATGTCACCTGGGAAAAGTGTTTAGTTGGTGAAAAATAGAAAAAGTGAGTTTTCTTACCTTAGGATGGATTTTCTCGTTGTTGACAGTTTTTCCGATTTTCCTTTGTCCTCGATTTTCTTTTTGGGGGATTCCTGTTTTCCCTAATTCCCCGAATGGAGAAGAGAAAAAAAAAACTTTCGCGTTAATAGAAACCTTTCCTCTCCGAAAATTCCTCTCGGAAAATTTCCGATTTACCTCCGTCCGTTTTTGCCTTTCAACTGTCAAAAAAATTTTTCTCGTTTTCACACATTCGCGGAAAAACCATGCGCGACGAAAATTGTCAGTCCGAAACGTTAGTTGACTCCCGACTCTCGTCTCGTGTACACGACTCCCTTGGCCATCTTCTTAGGTTGATTCCCAATTCCATTGTGACGTCATTCGAGGGGAGGAAAATGGTGACGTCAGAAGTGAGAAATATTTTCTCTCCTTCTGCTCTGATCATTTGTTCTGATAAATTTAATGAATCTGATAATGGGACTGGTGAGGGAGGGGGTTGGGGGTAGTTGCCTTACCGTTAACACTTCCTCTCGATCACCACCTCCATCACTGTCACCTCTCTCCTGTCAGTTGGATGTCCATCGAATCGAAATGATCGGATAGCGGGATTTGTTTTCCGGGGTGGGGTGGAGGTAGAGCTTTCGAGGTTTAGATGAAGCGAAGTATAAGGGATGTAGAGAAGGGTATAGAATTTGTTTTGGGGGTTGTGGGAGGAGGAGAGTAAACTCGCGCAGGTGTGTCTTAAGACCTTTTTTTATGTTCTATTCCCGAGGTGACCATGCGGAAAAGTTTCTGCAAGAAGAAAATCTTGTTTTTGTCGTTTTAAATTTTAACCGTGGTTTCCGGTTTTCCTTTTTTTAGTTTTCCACATCGATTTTTGAACTGGAGTCAGGCATAACATTCTCGAAAGTCGTTTCTGTTGGTTTGTCCTTTCTTCCAGAACCTACCACTTATCCCTTCATCTCATTACTATTAGGTGAAAAAATTGTCACTTCTGTGCATTACCCCTATTTATATGCTACGGTAAAAGTGATAAATTGGGCGAATATTTATGGAATTTCAGCGATTATTCACACCCACCAAGTTTGGTTAATGTCACAATTTGCCGAATCATATTGACTGGCTAATTTATAAAATATCGGACTTGTAATCTGAGCAAACTTTTTAATACCCCATTACGAGCTGGAAATTTTATAAACTAGCCAGTAAAAAGTGATAAATATATTATAGATTTTACGGTAAAGGTGATAAATCGGGCGACTATTTATGAAACTTCCAGCTAAATTAGTTGGTGATTATAAATAATCGCCGGAGGTTGTATGTTTTCATAACCACCATGGTTAAGGTCACAATTTACTGAATATTTATCACATTTACCGGCTGATTTATAAAATATCTAATTCTTGATCTTAAAAAATTTAATTGATTACCCAAATCAGTTTCATAAAAAATTTAATTAATCCACAAATCGGAGAATTTATAAACTAACCAGCCAATGTGGTAAATATATGTTACGGTAAAAGTGATAAATGAAGCGAGTATTTATGGAATTTCCAGCTATTATTCATACCCACCAAGTTTGGGTTATGTCACAATTTACTGAATATTTATCACATTTACCGGTTAATCTAAAAAATATTCAACTTCTCATAGAGTTGAATATTTTTAAACTACCCGGTAAATGTGATAAGTATTGCGGTGATTGATTTTTTCGTCTTATCCAACACTTTTCGAGTTTTAGAGAATGTTACTGTGGTCTTACTTATGGAGAACTAGAGGTTTTGATCAATCGTATTTCGTTGTGTAATTTCCGGTTCAGTCAGTATGTCGTTATAAACATCCCTTCGTATTAGACTGAACTCATATTCCTTATATTAATATAAGAAAAGTATATTTTAACCAAACACTACAACTCATCAACCAATTTTGAGGAAGAAACATTTTGTCTGGATCTAAAGTACCTCCTGTCTGATTAATTTGTTATTGAAACCAGATAGAATTTTATTCCATAAATAATGCACACTTCAAGAGGAGGAACCTTTATCACTATAAGAGGAGTTAGTCTCGTGAAAATTGCGTACTTCTAGCACAGACCTATTTCATAAATATTGCACACCACAACCCAGAATTCATTTCATAAAATTTTCTCACTTTTATCAGTATTCCATTTCATAAGTAATGCACACTAAAAGAAGGATTTATCTTCAAAATATTGCAACATAATGTTAGGAATTTGTTTCATAAATATTGCACACCTTCAACAAGAAATGGTTTCATAAATAATGCACACTAAAAGAGGGATTAATGTCAAAAATATATCAGACTAACGTTAGGAGGAGTATTGTTAAACAATGCACGCTACTGCCAAAAATTTGTTTCATAAATATTGCACAGGTTTAACAACCGCTTTCGAGTTCAAAATTATGCAGAATTTGTGATACTAATATTCATAAAAAGATGATCGTGTTTATATAATTAAACGAATTGATATCTCAATTTGCTTCCCTAAAACTCATTTCATAAGTAGTGCACACTTTCATCAAGTTTGCTTTGCAGAACGTTTGTCGTAATGTATTCATAGCTTATAGTATTTATTAATTAGTCAGTGGGGTTGTTTCCGTGGTAAATTCTTTTTCAAAAGCAGATGGGGTGGTTAGCAGAATGTATCAGAGCAAAATGTCCTCTCAATCAGTCTTGTTTGTTCTTCTTTGGACCTCTGGGTTTGTCGACTGGATAATAAATTTCCGTATCTCTCGATTGAAAATGTTTGATGGCGGTTTCGTTCGCGGTCGTTGTTTTGGTTCCGACCATATATCTGGTTAGTCATTGTGTTACTCTAAAAGAGACACATTTTTGAAGTATTACATCCGGTTTCATTGTGTGTTTTGCGGCTTTATCGGTGTCCAAAATGGTTTCCTAATTATCTTTGAGGGTCTGTTCGCTTATTTACCACGTTCAATGTAGGCGTTCATTTTTAATTGTCCTACATCTCACCTTTCTTTGTTAGTTCTATCGATTATGTGTCTGTGGGTTAGCTTTTCCTTTTTAATTTTTTCCCTGTCGTTAAAAGTCTTCAGGATCGACTATCATTCATAATTAATTTCCAGTTTTGGAATATTGATTTCTTTTACCGCCCCTGATTTGAACTTTCGTAAACAAACTTTTCGAGCTTGATTACAATTTGTATGTCGGTGTCCTGATGTATTTTCATTTTTCCTTTCGGATTTGAGTTTTAAAGTAAGACAGGAAGTGGGAGAGCTTTCGCGACAGAAACACCAGACCTGTGATTCGATGACCTAAATCCTGGGTTATCGGGTTTCTCTCTTTTTTTGTGGAAACCTGGGGTGTACCAGATAGTAATTAACGGACTAAAGATGAGATAGATGGTCCGTGTACCTGATTTTGTTTGAGAATGTGACTAAGGCTCTTTTACTCTTTGGCTGTGGCTCTTCCACAAATTCTTTCCGGTGAACCAAATATTGTATATAGAATTTAGGACAGTTTCTGACTTACCAAACAACTTTTCAGACTTTTGACTTTTAAATATTGAAAGACGAACTCAAATCCCAATGACCTTAACATAACCGCAGGGAAAAAATCGTTTCAACCTTTTTTGAACTCCATTATTCTCGGAATTCTGAATATTTTGGGCTCTCTGAAAATCAATGGATTCGATAACAAAAGGTTCCCTTTACCATTCTCCCACCACCGCCTCCTCCTCACAATCAACTTCCATTCTTTAGAATTTCCTTTCGCCTCGTTGGAAAATTAAAAATGTCAGAACTGGAATTTCCCGGAATGAATTCTCGCGTGGAAATGAAAGAAAAACAATTCCCTTTTTAATATGATTTCTAGAACATTTCCAAGGGCTGTAGGGGAGAGCGGGGTAGGCTGGGGTGGGGTTAGAATATCGACGGAAATTCTCTTAGAAATACAAAAATGACAAACGGAAGGTTTGCAAGAAAAGTGTCGTTGTCTCTTCTATCAGATGTGTGAGGTTTGGTTATAGAACCGCCATTTTGATTCAGGGGATACTAAAAAAGTCAAAAACCATTCCAAAGGAACACATGATAATATTATAATGAGTGCGATAACATAATCCAGGAATGCTTAAAAGAATTTCGTGAAGAACGAAAACAGGTTTGGTCGTGAGTTGATGCGTAGCCTTCGGAAAGCCTCCTCCATCTTGAAGAATCCTTTCACATCCTCATATATGCCCGTGTGGAGTGTTTGTTGGTGTGTCTGTGCACGTATGTGTTTTCGAATCCGGTTTTTAGAAAAGTGTTTTCGGTCTTCTTTCACGGTAAGCCTTGATGTTTGGTTGAGAGTCGACTTTCTCTTTGAGAGCTTTCAAAGTCGGGTATTTAGCCAAAATCGGTTCTTTCAAAACGTTTTCCATGAGTTCGCTGATTGCGGAGAAGTAAAGATCGGCCCATGTAAGCTGGAAAGGTTTTTAAAATCGATTATCCAATTTGTTGTAAAATAATTAATTTAGTAGCTAATTAATAAATTAAAATTAATTACCTGGCCGTTTACGAAGTATCCGCCATTTTTCTTAGCGATTTCCTCCAATTTGGAGAGGAAGTGAGGATTGTGAGTGTTTCTGATATCCTCTAATTTCTTAGCTTTTCCTTCTTCGGTCTGTTCCTTGAAGTAAGCGGAATAATCTGGAAGGAAAATAAATGTCACGTGACTGCTGACGTTATGGAGAGAGAAACGAAAGGACGGAAATGATGGGTGTTTTCCGACAACAGGAATTTTTTAAAACAGGACTCTACTTACTAAGTCTAAAATCGGTGATGGTGTCGACGATCATGTCAGCTTCCAAAGCATCCCAATCGGATTTACCGACGAGGCCGACTTGCTTAGCGAAATACCTGCAGATAGCCGAAGACTGATTCACCCTCTTACCGTCGACTTCCAAAACTGGAACCTGACCGAATGGAGTCGCTGAAAGACAAATGACAATAGTTTCAATGAACTGCTTTCAGTTATGGACCACTCCTCCTCAACTCCACTTACTTGGCTTGATTTTTGGCCAGTCAGCCATCTCGAATCGGTTGTCCTCAAAATCGATGTTTCCATATGCGAGGATGTACCTGATGGGTTCTCCCAAACCGGTGAAGTTGAAGTAAGTGAGCTTGTATTTTGGCGCCATTTTGATTTGAAAAACTGAAATGTAAATAAGAAAGCTGATCGTGAGGTGTAGAACAAAATGGAAGAAAAATTTCGACTGATGAGTGAGAAACAGGAAACATAAACTGGAATCACATATCATCATCATCAAGGTAGAGTTCCTGGTGATGGAACAAAAGATGGCGTTTAGCAGTCAATTACAGATGCTAAAGTTCGGTTAACATAAAAAAAGAAGAAAATTAAAAATGGCGGCATGAAATTCGACCTTCAATACACACGTACACATCCGCATCTCAATCCACATAAGTGCCATCTCAAATTTCAGACAATCGGAAAACCTTTTTCCAATCGAGACACATCTGACAAAGAAAAAGGATAAAAAGGTGTCGGGTAAAACCAAACAAACAACAATACCACCTACAGAGAGAAAAGTGGCCATCGAGAAGCAAATAAGCTTCCGAAAAACCATTCAGGAGCGTAATTAGTGTAATTATTCCTGTTTTAAATTTCGCCCGGGAAAGAGGAGTAATTTAATTAGAAAATTGAATTTCCTCGGCGAATAACATCCGAGACCTCAGATGAAGGCTTTTCCACTGTCACCCGTTACCTTCAATTAACCCCAAGCCTAAGTTAAACATGAACCGGAAGTGAAATGAAAAAAAATAAAAGGAAAGAGAAAATCCACGTAAAAGGATTCGATTCCAAAAGATCAAATTAAATTATCCGGAAATGTCAAATTAAATTAAGGCGGTGCTCTGTCGAAATATTTTTTTTCCTTCTAATTTTACGGCTGAATGGAAAAATCCGGGAAATCCCCGTTTTAAATTTACAAAAAAGAAATTCGATTTAGGGGTAGTTACTTATGGTTCAGTTTCCGAAGTCACACCTCAGATGTGTTGGGTAGTGCACAAAATGATCAAACGCTAATCCGGGCATTTATTTAGTGAACAGGGAGAAGGTAAAAGTAATAAATCCAGCGATTGTTCATATTCATCAACAACTCTTCGTAAATGTGACAAATTAATGAATACTTATCACATTTACCGGCTAATTTGAATAAAATATCCAACTCATAATTTGAGAAAACTTTTATTATATTCTCAGGTAGAAGTTACAGATCTCATAAACTATCCAGTAAGTGTAATAAATATATATGCTACTGTAAAAGTGATAAATCCGCTGAATATATATAATCCTCAGCGATTATTCATAATCGCCAACTAATTTTAGTAAATGTGATCAATTATTAATTATTTATCATATTGACTGGCTAATTTATAAAATATCCAATTTGTAATCTGAGCCAACTTTTTATTTTATACCCCATTACGAGCTGGAGATTTTATAAACTAGCCAGTAAAATGTGATAAATTTGAATTTTACGGTAAAAGTGATAAATCGGGCGATTATTTATGGAAGTCCCAGCTAAATTAGTTGGTGATTGTAATTAGTCGCCGGGGGTTATGTGTATTCATAACCACCAAGTTTGGGTTATGTCATAATTTACTGAATATTTATCACTTTTGCCGGCTAATTTATAAAAAATTCAACTCATAATTTGAGTAAAATTTTAAAAATTTCCTACCGCAAGTTGAAGAATTTATAAAGTAGTTAGTAAATGTGGTAAATATATTTTACGGTAAAAGTGATAAATATGGCGAATATTTATGGAATATTCAGCGATTATTCATAACCACCAAGTTGAGTTTATGTCACAGTTTACTGAATATTTATCACATTTACCGGTTAATCTATAAAATATTCAACTTCTCATAGGGATTATAATAAAAGTTTTCTCAAATTACAAGTTGAATATTATACAAACTAGCCGGTAAATGTGATAAGTATTGAGGTGATTATGTATTTTCGCCTAATTTACCACTCTTACCTTAACACATATTTATCACATTTACTGGCCAGTTTATAAAAATATCTCGTAATTTAGCTAAATTTGGTTAAATTTTCTATTACAAGCTGGAGATTTTATAAAGTAGCCAGTAAATTTGATAAACATTCAATAATTTGTCTCATTAAACAAACTTAAGTGGTGATTATCAACAATCGCCCAAAATTGTGTATGTATTCGTCAAATTTATCACATTTACTGTCCGGTTTATAAAATCTCCAACCTCTAATACTAGAGTTTGTTCAAATTATGAGTTGAATATTTTATAAATTAGCCGGTAAATATGATAAACACTTAATAATTTCGCACATTTAAGAAAATTAGTTGGCGATTATAAATAATTGCCGGAGGTTATGTGTATTCCTCCGATTTATCACTTTTACCGTAGCATACAATATATATTAGGTATTATGCACAAAACTGTCTTTATTTCCGGTCGATCCACCTAGTAATATAAGATTTTCCAAAGAACTCATTTTCACTGCTTTATATTAATAGATTTGATTAGTATAAGGGTATACTGAGTTTCATTGTTTATACTTCTGATAGTATATAGAACAGAAGTTTGCAAACTTTTTTGTGTCGCAGACCCCTTGCCATGATTTTAGGTTTTGGTAGACCCCCTATGTACCTGATATTGATTTTTGTAAATTTCTCACTGTAGTGAAGTAAATTTTCTACTTCATAGGTACTTTTATAAATAATGTATAGGTCTTTATATTATAAGATAGTATAATGTAAGTAAATAGGTCCTATCAGTGTTTGTTGAGATTCACTAAAAATTTTTTGCTGACGTAGACCCCTTGCAGGTTGTCATAGACCCCTGGGGGTCGATATAGATCATTTTGGGAATCACCGGTTTCAAAGTATCTCATGTCTGATTAACTTGTTATTTAAACCAGATAGAATTTTATTCCATAAATAATGCACACTTCAAGAGGAGAACCCTTTATTACTATAAGAAGATTTAGTTTTGTGAAAATTGGGCACTTCTATTTCACAGATCTATTTCATAAATACTGCACATTTTTAGGAAGAATTCGTTTCATAAATATTGCACACTACTACCCAGTATTAATTTCATAAAATTTGCTCACTTTTATCAGTATTCCATTTCGTAAGTAATATACAATATTGCAATATAACGTGAGGAATTTGTTTCATAAATATTGCACACCTAAAAGCTAGCCCTGTTCAGTTCCCTTCCGATTTCAACAAGTAATTATATGCTGGTATTTAGCAGACAGGAACTTTGACTCCCAAAAGTTCTGTATATACACAAATTCAAGAGGCGACGAATCTTGTTGACTATTTTTTAAAAAATCAGATAATCGAATAAGATTTCGTTTCTACCAAAAATAGTCTGTCTGATAAGAGCTAGTGGAAAAAGATTTTTTTTTGTCTTATCTCATTCCACTTCCGTTATCTGTCTCTTCCGGTGGACTATCGGGTAGTCTAAAACCACTTTAAAAAAATGTTTTGTGTCCTTCCTTCCTTCCTCTTTCTCTTGGATTGAATATCGCATTTTTGTCGTGGGGAAGGGGAATGGTCGTTGTAACGGTTAAAGGTTTATTTACTCTATGGCCCGTGTTGCCTCAGGGGTTTAGCAAATCCCTTTTAAAACTTCTTGTTTGTTTGAGCTCGCTTCGGAGAGTGGGATACTGTTTGCCTTGTTTTCATTGAATAAATCTTTTGGTAAAAGTTGTCGCGTCATCCTCGCCTGTCTCGGCCAAGTTCCCGACGGTAGGCTTCAAGATAAGGAAATTTGTTGCCAAGGGAATGTTGTAAATCGTCCGGAAGAGTTATAAATCAAAAGAGGTGAAAGGGAAAACAAACAAAAGAAAACAGATTTGACTAACAATAAAAGTTTTCTTCAAAAATTATGAAGCGAGTGAGGAAGTGGAAGCTAACAGGAAGTAAGCTGGCAGATAGTCAAGTGTTCGAGTCGGGAAAATGCAAAGTCATGAATGTTAGCACCACAAAATCTTAGAGGAACCAGTCTAACACCTCATAAACTAGAAAACAAAGAATAAAAATGGAAAACTGGTTCCATCACCCAAGGGCGGGATTGATTGATTGATTGATTAATAAATTAACGATCAAGTGGTCGATTTATCTTGAGCTAACGGTATCAGGGCCGTAGTCCCTATCAAATTCCCTTGTAAATTTATTCTTGGAGGTTTCATACACCGAATATGAAGAAATAGTAAAGCTCATAACACAACACCAAGAAGAGAGGAAGGTAGATCGATGAGGAGTATAAAGGAAGAGGAGGTTGTCGTTATAAAAAAAAATTTTCGTCACCATATCAAAAGCTCTGAAAAGCTCATCGGCGGAAGTTATCTACTCCTCCTCAAAGGAAGGAAGGAAAAAAAACGTTCAACGAGATCCTTTGTTTAATTTAGCGTAAAACGGTCGTGGGGGGTTAAAGACTTTTCAAAATTCCTGACAAAGCCTTTGATGTTGTAAGCTTATTTTGAATAAAATTTGAAAAAAGAAAAATGGAGAGCAGACATCAAACGCACGCCTTCTCACTTAGCTTCGCATAAATTTCCCGTCTCCACTTTTTCATTCACTAAAACAATTTTCTGTAACCTCCTTTTTCTGGTACTCATAAAGAGAGAGAGAGAGAGGAAAAATTCCACCTTGGAGAGATCAATTGGCGAACAAAAATATCTTTGAAGTGACTAACTACCAACCACCGGCCAAGGTCTTCCCAATCTGGTCGAAAGAATCAAAAGGAACCACTAGAATTTCGGTCAGATATTTTGTATAATATGCGTGTGAATTAATCCAACATCCGTTTTTCGCATGAGTGTCTTAATCATTTTGTATTTTGACGTAACATGTTTACTCCGCCATCTTGTGTCTATGTATAACGATGATAACCCTTTGATTCGAAGCTGATCGAAAATTACTTCAAATAAATTTGGGTTTGATGGTTATTATTATTAGCCTCACCCATCGTTTCCGGTTTTGAACTAAAATGATTCTGGTAGAGGTGGTGGTTAACAATTTCCCCCCCGGGGGAAGAAGGTAGGAAAGGGTGGCAAAAGGTTTCGTTGTCGAGTGGTAAGGATGCGATGGAGTTCCATCACCAAAAGCCGAGAATGATTGACGATTATTGGAGTACTTACTGTAGTAGTTGGATAAGTGATCCGGGTACGTGAACAACACAAACGATACTGAAGTTGAAGTGGCCTGGTCTCGAATGCAACTCGACGCTTGTTCTAGCCCACTCTACACTGTTATGTCGGGGATAGCCAAAGTTTGATAACCTTGTGACTCAGGGCTGTGCTTAATGAATTCGTTTCGTTTTGGTTGCCATTTTTCATTTCTTCTTCTTTGTTTGGTTGAAGGTTTTACCTTTAAAATAAGCTCGGGGGTGAGAGACTTTCAATATCAGCACGTCAACCCCCCACCAGCCCTGAATCTATTAAGTTGATTGATTAGTTTCGTTTCTCTTTCCTCATGTTTGATACCCCTGTTTTGAAGCTATTTTCCGTGTTGATGGAATTGGAAAATTTCTTTCCCTCCCCAAATTTTTTCGAAAGTGCTTTTGCGTTGAGAATCCTTGATACACGAGTTGCGTAACATGTCGGCAACTTGGGTCAATTAGCGGTTTTCGCGTGTTGTACATATTTCACAGCCTTCTTTTAATCAGAATCCTGGCGACGGGTGTTGGCCGGATGGATGTTGACTATTGTGTATAGTCATGGGAATAATTTTTCATTTCCACATCAAAGAAATTGACTTTGATGGTCTGTCACATATACACATACACCCCACGCATACCCCTTCAGGCGCCCCATCCGCCTTCTTTTGGGTCACCTTCCCAAGATGGGAAATCAGTTATTCGGGATGAGTGGGTGTCCTGTTTTTAGGATAAAATGACCCATTTTCCTAACAGAGCAAGTCGCCCTTCATTCCGAAACCTTGAAATCGATAGGAGAGGTGGATGGAAGCAGGATGAATGTGTTTGCATAACTTCTGAATCCGTGTTCATGTGTTTAAATTATCGTTTCAGTTGTTGGAATGGAAGAATCGCCACTGACAACTTCTTGGCTTCGTTAGCTATGACGATTTATTTTGGCTTCCTCTTGGCGTCATTATTTTGCGTGTAGCTGTCTGTTGATGGTCTCGGCTGAAGTTCTTATGGCATTACATCCCCATCAGCTTGTTGTATTCCTTTCATAAATATTTTCATATTTCTGTGGAGTGTTAATTTCAAAAATGTTGCACACTCGAGTGAAGCATTTCATAAATACTGCAAACTATATTTTGAGTTTTGTTTCATAAATATTGCACACTCTGGTTGAGTACTTATTTCATAAATACTGCACACCATCTTTGAATTTTTCATTTCATAAATATTGCACACAATTTTGAGGTTTTCATTTCATAAATACTGCACATTTCATAAATACACACTATTTTGGGTTTTTTCATAAATACTGCACACATTTTGAATTTTTTCATAAATACTGCACACCATCTTTGAATTTTTCATTTCATAAATATTGCACACAATTTTGAGGTTTTCATTTCATAAATATTGCACACTATTTTGGGGTTTTAGTTTCATAAATACTGCACCCTAGCTTTGAATTTTGTTTCATAAATATTGCACACTCTGGTTGAGTACTTTTGTCATAAACATTGCACACTATTTTGGGGTTTTCATTTCATAAATATTGCACACTCTCGGAGTATTTATTTCAAAAATATTTCACATTCTCGAAGAGTATTCGTTTCATAAATACCGTACCTCTTGTGAAGTACTCATTTCATAAATAATGCACACTTTCTTGCATTTTTCACCCTCCATGACTACAGGATTTCCTTAATGTTGTGTTCAGAATTTAGTTTTGTGAACTAATATTCTACAGAACCAATCGAAATTTTATACAACAATAAATTTAATCTGTATCGATTGTGCATTATTTATGAAATGAATGGAAGGCGAAAAATGAATCTAATTAGAGAAGCGTTTACATTTTATAAGACCACAGATCACTGCTGGAGGGCACTTTAGCCATGCACAACAGAACAAAGGGGTGTTATTATTTATTAAACAAAATTACATAAATAAGGACGACATCAGGGATAGCTATTACAAATAAATAAATAAATAAGATGCGGTTAGGAGGGAAATGGAAAACGAAGCTAACAGTACAAACGGTTTCGATTGATGATCAACTCCCATGTCAATTCCTTTTGTGGCGTTCCTTTGGGCGGTATTTCCGATTGTTCGATTCCTTTTATTTATTAATAAAAAAAAATTTTATAAATAAAAAACCGATATTTAATTCAAATTTGTTATTGTCTACGTAACGTATAATTTTCCTGTCGTTTTTTTGTTTCGTCGTTTCAATGGAAAAGCGTTTTTACGACAGGAAAGAAATTTTTCGACAAAGGAAAAGAAAATTTCTCCAAAATGGATGGGAAACCTTATTGAGGACAAAAGAAAGGCTAACTTATGGGTTTTCACTTTCACAAAAAATTTTTCCTTTTCATGTCCCCCTCCCCCGACAGACTGTCTATTACATGACACAGCATGTTAACGGAAAATCATTTCGTGATAGAAAAGGGAAAATTGTTCCGCCATTTTGGATTTTATCGTGTGTATTTGTTTATTTATTTTTGATAAGAATTGTGGGATGGTGTTTGCTTTTGGACTTTGAAGTCGTCGAAATGGATTCCCGTCCATCTTCAGTCGAGAGAGTCGGCTGTTGATGGTGAGGCGGGAGGTGGTCAGGGTGGGGCGGGTTTAAAGGTCAGAAAGTTGGCTGGCTAACTTGACGGTTGGGGAATGTTATCGGTTGAGTTTTTACCGAGACACGAATCAGCCTAATAAGGTTAATAACCAGTTATGGGTTTCGGTGATTCGGTTAGAATACTAATTTTATTGGATTTGTCCTTTCGCGGATTTAACTATTCTCTCCGTCTGTTTGATTTTTGAATGGTGTTCTCGTAGCTGAATCATATTTTCTTTCTGTCGTTTGTCTTGTTTCTCTGTAGTGTTACCCATTCATAAGTGATGCACAGTTTTTGATCGAAATCATTTTGCAAATGCTCACTTTTAGAATGAGAGAGAGAAAGAGAATATTAAAAAGACCTCATTTCAAAAGTATTGCACAATCACATCGAGAATTCATTTCAAAAGTATTGCACATCGCATCACTCATTTCAAGTATTGCACTCATTTCATTTCAAAGTATTGCACACTCATCGCTCATTTCAAAAGATTGCACACTCGATCATTTCAAAAGTATTGCACAATCACATCGAGAATTCATTTCAAAAGTATTGCACACTGACATCGAGAACTCATTTCAAAAGTATTGCACACTCGCATCAAGATCTCATTTCAAAAGTATTGCACATCATCAAATTCATTTCAAAAGTATTGCACACTCATCGAGAACTCATTTCAAAAGTATTGCACACTGACATCGAGAACTCATTTCAAAATTATTGCACACTTACGACAATTTTAATTCAAAAGTAATGCACGTTAATAAATAATTCGTCTCATGAGTAACATAGACTTTTATCAAGAGGTTGATTGTAGTATTGTAACTCGTTTCATAAGTAATGCACACTTGACTGAGGATCCATTTCCTAAATGATGTACAGTTTATACTACTCTACACCGTGAGAAGTCTCTCTCTCTCTCTGTAGCAGTTTTTTAAAGACAAATGCCTTTCATCGTCGTAGGTTCCTTCATTTTTCTTTTATCATCACCAACCCCGGTCTCCCCCGTTTCCTGTCGGTCACTTTATACACCCCTACAGGACTTAGCTTCTCTCTGATCTCTCCCAACATTTCCCTTTCTTTTGAGTCTCATTATTCTTACTCCTCATCTCTACCTTCAAAAGCTGATTACTGCCTTCAGATAATGACGCCATTTTGGTTTCCTTTTTTTACTCACCCTCCCAATGGCTTGTTTAAAATCCTCTTCAACTCATTCAATCTTTTCATCGGGGTTCATTAAAATTCCACGAGGATGTTTTTTTTGTAAATCATTCAATTATAAATGTGAAAGAAAAATTTTTTTCTAAATTAGAATTCTCCTAATTTCTCTTCAAATCCTCTTTTACTTCATCCCCTCCCCCACCCCTGTATTTCCCACCGCCTGAAAAATCTTTTCACTAAAGTCTTCCAACTAACAAAAAAAAAGGAAAACTAGATTGAAGATTTTAAAAGACAGATTGTAAATAAATCCTGGGAGTAAGGTAAAAGCTTTCCTCTTTCTCCTCTAAAGTTAACAGTCCCACCCCCACTCCCACCTACCCCCCATCAATCTCATCCCTCTTCTACCCTCTACAGTTCATCAGTTCTGGCTAAGTAAATACAAATTCTTTCTACTAGGTAAATGTTTACCTTTTTTTTTTACTTTCAACTCAGATAATAAAATCGTTGCTGTTGTTGCTGCTGCTGTTGCTTTTGTTATCGGTTGTGGGAAGTGTTATTGAAATGAATGAAAATTCAAAATCGACAAAAATCATTTATTAATAATAAGTCTATTAAAATTCTGACATCTTTGATTCTTCGAATAGGATGCTGTGATTCGGATTTCTGATGGTGTTTCTCTTGCTGTTGTATTTTTTTTAAAGTTGGTGAAAAAATTCGGAAACAACGTCAACTTCTTAAGTTAACTCCAGGAATTTCAACAGCTCAAACATCTGAACCTTTACAAGGCGTCAGGAGGACGTTTCTCGATCCAGGCTTTGATCTGTGGAATGTTGACCACTTTATTCTTCAAACTCTGAAGGTTCGGGTAATCCTGGAAGAAGTCGAGCTCAGCCATTCTTTGCAGGTAATCGACCATCCCGACGAAGTAGATATCGGCCCAAGTGAGCTGTGGGAGAAGAAAGTCTGATTAAACATCGTCGAATCAATAAGCCCCCAGCTCTTTCCGATGTCACATCGTTCAGGTGATAGCGTCGGTCGAACGTTCGTCACGTTCGCTTTCGTTAATTCCTTTTGAAGAAACGTGGGAGGAGACTCACCTGACCTCCGACGAAAAAGCCGCCATTTTCTTCGACTATTTTATCCAATCTCTTCAGATAATATGGCACGGTTTCCTTCTGCAGTGGCGCTAGTTTGGCAGCTTTCGTCTCTGGATTCTGGTCGTAGAAGTAATTAGCCAATTCTGTTCGACAAAACAATAACCAAGATCTCATTACGTCACGACAACTGACACAAATAACAAAAATGGAAATGTCTCAATGCCTGTCGTTGTTGCTGTTCTTCTAACGCAACACTTTGTTGACTTACGTTGTCTGAGGTCATTTATCGTGTCGACAATTATGTCAATGTTGAAAGCGTCCAATTCCGTCTTCCCGACGAGATTCATCTGTTTGGCCAAGTACCGGCATATGGCAACGGATTGATGATACTGCTTTCCATCGATCTCCAGGACTGGAGTCTTTCCAAAGGGCATAGCTGAAACAAGTACAGAGATAACATTTATCCGAATGATGGTACAACCACGCACAAGTCAATCGCGATTAATGAAATACTCACAAGGCTTGAGGTTGGGCCAGTCTTCTCTCTTGAATCGGAAATCTTCGAAGTCGAGGTTACCATAGGAAAGGAGAAACCTGATGGGTTCCCCAAGTCCCGTAACCGGGAAGTAAATCATTTTATACTTTGGACTCATTTTGATTATGACAGCACAACAACAACAACCTGAAAAACAAGAAGACAAACAACAAAACTTGAATTGTCGTCTGAATTCGAACGTCTTACGTTCCGGTGATTTCTGAACGGGTTCGTTTCATTCTTCATCAGCGAACATCAACAAAGGGTGGTCGGAGCTTTCAAAAGCTCAATAACATTGAATTTATGAATATAGTAGGTCTAGTTTTACGCGGAGGAGGAAGGTCGCATAAAATTTGCATGATAAACTTAAAATTGCGTTGAAATCTCACTTTCCCAAGCGGAGGTTGAAAGGAAAACCGTTTAACTTCAAACCAACGCGTAAAACGAGGCCTGTCAGCAATTAAATGAATAGAAAAAAAATTTCTTTCCGGGAGATAATTAAAATAACGTGCATTACTTATGAAATGAGTTTTGAATAATTACGTCATGAATTTCAGATATAAAAACTTGCAATATTTATGAATTAAGGGTGTGCATTACTTTTGAAATGAAAGGAGTACTTCAAAGAGGTGAACTTACAAAATCAATTCTCTTTAAAGTTCAAGTGTGCATTATTTATGAAAAATTAGAGAAGCAAATTAATTTTATTTTAAATTTAAATTCAATGAATCGGTAGGAAATCATTTTTTTTAAATATTACAAAGTGTGCATTATTTATGGAATGAAGTCTTCATGAAGGTGTGCATTATTTATGAAATGAAAATTTCCTAAAAGTGTTATGCTTGCTGTATTTATTTATTTTAAAGACGTTTATTGATTAAAGCAATGCAGGGAAATCATTTTATATACCTAACAATGTGCATTAATTATGAAATGAGTTTGGATTCACTCAAATATTTAAAAGAAATTTTTTTGACTCATAAATTGGGGCCTGACTACACTTGCATGTCGTACTAAGTGGTCATATTAATTCACATACTTAAGAATCATGTTAGTAATCTAATTTAGTGGGGAACAATTTGTAAAAGGTTGCCGACCGCTGTCGCCAACAGAAATGATTCCTATCACCCAACCCTATGAGCATGTCGAGTCTCTAGTACTCAATTGTCGTAACCTCGACAACTTGATCACATGAATGGTGGATGATCCGTCGTCTTGAACAAGAAACCTGACTGAGATTCGAATCATTCTTGATTCAAATTCAAGTGTTCGAGTTATCTCAAGGACGCTCACCAAATAAAAAAAATTCGATTTGATAGAAGGCTTTGCGAAAAAGTGTTCACGACTACATTCTTGTTGGTTCCAAGAATGAGGAAATGAGAGTTGGCTAATCTCCGTTCCTGTATCCCGGAGCAGGGGTGTCAGTTTCCTTCCTGGCAGTATCAACCCAACCCCGAACTCAGGCTTCCTGTCATGAGATTGATTAAGCCTCAGAGTATTAAAACCTCAAAAATTAATTTCAGGAGTAGTCAGGATTATGTTAATCTTTTCTCAACCCCATTTCAAACATCTTTTGAAGTGAACATTTGCTTTCGTTGGGGATTAAACCTGCATCAACATGCAACACACTTATCTACTTCCCTAAACCACTTCAGAAAGCCTTAAAACAAATAGTCATTCTGACGCTGCAAGGTTGCTCAAATCAGAACACCTGATAACTGTTATCAAAGATGGTTTCTTAACAGAAGATGAGTGGAAAAAGGAGAAAAGACCGGCCGGTATAATGGAAGTCAAACCAGAGGCTTGTTCTAACGACACACGAATTCTCGCGATTTAAAAATAAATCTAAACACGATTTCGTTCTAAAAATAATAACAGACATTCAGGGAATGATTCGCTAAAAAATTAATTAATTAATTTCACTGGTTATTTATTAAAATAAAAAGAAAAAAATTTTCAAAAGACTTACCTTGAATCCGAACACACCGAGTTGAGTTATGCAATTGAAGAATCTAGTGCGTAGCAAACACCGGGCCTCGATTACGAAACAAGATGGCGGCGGCACCGAGAAGGCCGTTTACCAAACATCTGGCTACCACTGTTCGATTCATTTCGAATGCCAAGTTTCTTTTATACCTGTTTTCATGATCCTTTTCATCCTTCTGTCTTCGTACAGGGGTTCTGAAAATCCATTTTTGACCTGATTGATGTCTTAAATAATTTTGACATATTGGCAACACCCCTTGAAGTTGTAATAGGAATCAACCGTTTTTAAAAGGCTGTGAGAAGAGTAACGGATGGTGTGTGGGGTGTAATGGCTGTTTTGTTCTAAGTTCAGTGTGTTGTAATTTTATTGAGATGACTTGGTTGTAGTGTGCATTACTTATGAAATGAATTGTAGTGAAGAATTCAGAGTTTTTCTACCTCCATGAAGCCCAAAATTAAAATAAAAAAAATGTTTTCTTATCCGAGCGTAAAATAAAAAGCTGTCGCCGATCTTTCAGTGACCGTGAACTTGATGACTGATAAATAAATTCTACAGACGCCCTCTGGTAATCTTAAATAACAGTAGATAAAAACGAATCCAGTTAGATAGAGACGAAGACACCCACACCACTGTCCCACAAAAGCTCATGTGAAATGGTGGTGTCATGTGAATGTGACAATCTGGAATTTTAGTTGTCCACCTTGACTCCCTCTTCAACCTGAGTGCTCTCTGTCAATTTTCCCACATGAGAATCCTGAGAAAATAATTTTTTTCTGCACGATTTCCGGTCTTGAGTTAGCTTCTTTTCGGTTTGTTGCGTTCATCAACAACTTGACCGACCAGAGAATCCCTCCTTCGGTTCCCATCCATCATCTTGGTCTCAAATCTTGTTTAGAAGACACATTACTCACTAGCTAATATGTAATCCTCGCCTTGTGAGGGACTCACTTGAAGTGGTTAAAAATGTTTTTGAATAAACTTTAATTTATTTCAAAAGTAATGCACATTTTTAACAAGGCTTAGTAACATGAGTTATAAACACTTTCCAGACAATTTCATGATAGGTACAGTAAGAGAAGTGATGTTAAGCAATGCTGAAGCAGATAGTTAAAATAATACACCAAATTCCAGTAGATAGGGAAAGGTATACAGAAACAGAGAAAGAAGGAACAGAAGAAACAGTAAAAGGGGACAAAGAATAAAGAAATAAATTAGGAAATGGATGAACTAAAAAGCAATCCAACTTAATTCCAAGACCACTGACTATGACTCATCTTTCATTAATTTAAATTTTGTATCCATATATAAAAACTCATCCACAACTGAAGCTTAAAATAAAAACAAAACTCCAATCCCAAGACACCATGTTATTAGTAAAAACAACAACAACCATAACATTCAGTCCAAACTTATTAAATTTAATTAAAAGGAAGTAATAGGCTTTGGAAGCAAAATTTCTTCTTTGTTGGCATGAACACTTCCTAAGAGGATAACAGACAGTTACATAACAAAATTTAAAAAGAACTTAGTTTATGACCATAAAAACATTCTCACTAATTAAGCAAGTTATTTTCAGGATAAAAGTGAAAAGTTAAGTTAAATGGAATCCCAACGGAATTCAGAAAACTTTTAATTAAACGGATTTTTTATTATTATTAAGTGAGTCGTTATTCCAAAACACAGGAAGTTTTGTCTAGGTTGCAAAACCACATTTAATAAGCACCATGTTTATTTGTTGACTTTTGCTACTGTGAAAAAATAAAAAACAAAATGACATCGATACGTTTCACTTAAAATCATTCGAGATATTTATGGGATTATGATAAAAATGAAAAGGAGAGCGTGATTCATGAGTCGAGTGCCGCCATATTGAAAAACAAAAATCTTTAATTCGAGTCGCATGACTGAAAATGATTCGAAATTCTTGAGAAAATATTTTTGAAAAAGGAGAAGAAACAATAAATAAAACGATTTTGAAACGCAAACCTGTAATAAAATTAACAATCTCACTTTCCGTTATTCGAGTATAAGTCGTCGTCAACAAAGTCGACGGTTATAAATTGGCGTTTTCGAATTGTCTCCTGACACGACAAAATCCTTTTAACATCCCTTCGTCTTCCTGGTTATTGGCAAGCGTTTATTTATTCGTTTTTATTGATATTCAAGGACTTGTTGGGAGTGGAAAAGGGTGGGTAGGACACACACATGACGTGGGGGTGGAACAGCCAACAATTAACTTTTGATAAAAGGCTGTGAGTGGATAGACTGGGATATGAAAGCATTTGGCTGTTTAAAACTTAATTTTATTGAAACTATTTCTTGGTTGAATTGTGCATTACTTATGAAACCTATTCATTATAGAAGTGTGCATTATTTATGAAATGACTTGTTGGAAAGTTAAAATAAAGTATCTAATCAATTTATTTAAACTAACAGAGATAGATAATTTATTTAAATTATTATTAATTTTTCTGTAAAAAGTTGTGTTGCTAATGAAACAGTCTTAGTGAAGGTGTGCATAATTTATGAAATGGATTTTAGTTGAAAATTTGCAGAAGTTTTGAAATGAATTTTGGGTTTTGTTTTAAAATAATCCCATTTGTATGGCTCAATAGGGTGTTTTGTAAAATTTTTGTCAAACAATCTGTATTATTGCATTATTTATGATGTGGGAATAAATAAACAATTAATAGAGGGTGTTGTAGTGGGTTCTGTTGAGTTTTAAGAATCCAAAGAAGTTGGGAAGCTGAGAAAAAAGTCTGAAAAGAATTCTCGCTGAGGTTTGTCACCATTTGTTCTTGTTTACAAAATGGGTTATGTAACGAAACGGAATTCGGTAATGAAGTTTAAACAAGGTATCTACGTGTTTTCTAGAGTCAACGAATTGATAAGTGTTGCTAGACTCAACACAAAATTAAAAATAAAAAGCGCGAGAGTAATAAATAAGTCTCACCATTTATTAATAAATATTTGGAGAATTTTTTTTCGTGGGTCGTTTGCAATAAAAATGCAACCGTTTCAAGCGTCTTTGGCCCGTTGATGTGTTTGTTTGAAACATTCACAAAACAGCTTTAAATAATACACGACAGACTTCCCACCTATTTCATAAATATTGCACACCTGCAGGAAGTATGTGTGCATATTTCTGTCTGCTTCCTAAGTGCAGTTTTGTCTAAAATTTTGGGTTTTAAGAAAACAATTCCTTCCTCTTCCAGGAGCTTCTCTTCTATCCTCTTTTTGAAATTTTGGTTTTTTACGAATTTTAATTCAAAACATTCTGCTTGAATGACTGAACATAAATTTGTTTATATCTATTGTTGACAAGTCGCTTAATTTGCTGAGACCACTAACCCGGTTACAGTGTGTAAATGTTGGCAAGTAATTAAGTGTATAGTCAAGTTAATACCAATACTAACAAGATTAATTAAGTAATTCAAAACAAATATTTCAATTGTTGTAACTATTTTCTAGGCAGACTTGTTAAAAGATTTTTGTTGTCGAAAGTTAAGTATCTGATTTTCAGACTTGAATTTAAAGTATTAAGCGAAGTTGTGATCGGTGAAGGCGTTCGTTAAGCGGCAAAATATATTTTCTATTTCTTTCCAAACTGTATGAAACTATTTATTTGATAAATTCAGCATATTTTCAGCATTCATCCGTTTCATAAATAATGCACAATGTGATGAAAATTATTCAAAATGTTATGATTTCTTTCTATATTAGTTTAGTATTGTTTGATGCATAACAGGATGTGGGAGGGGAGGTTCAAACTCCATAACTTATGTCAGGCGCTTTAAATAATACACCACAGACTTCCCACCTATTTCATAAATATTGCACACCAGCAGGAAGTATGTGTGCATATTTCTGTCTGCTTCCTAGGTACAGTTTTCTCTAAAATTTTGATTTTTAAGAAAACAATTCCTTCCTCTTCCAGGAGCTTCTCTTCTATCCTCTTTTTCCTAAAGATGGAGGACTGTTGGTGGTTTTCTGTTGTTGATCATCTTTTCCAGAAACCACATTCTCGATGACGGTCCCTTTCAATCCGGTTGGTCCTTAGCTTTTTCTGAATTTCCACCAATCGTGATGTCTTTTCCTTTGCAGGGATTGGTGACGTTTCAGTGACATTATCCAGCTAATCAGAGTGACAAAACTCCTGTGTAAATTTATCTGTCAAGTATCTGATGTTTCCTTATTAAATTTTTAATTTCACTCTAAAAGTGTGCATTAATTCCGAAATGAGGTCTGTGGCCAAGTGTGCAATATATATGAAACAAAGGGATTCCCCAGAGAATGGTACATTATTTGAGAAACAAATTCATGACAGTGTGCAAAATTTATGAAAGGAAATCCTTAAAATATTGTGATTTTTATTTTGAATGATTCCATCAAAGTTTGCACTACTTGTGAACTGTAATTCATCAGAGAAGTGTGCACAATTTATGAGATCAATCCATTTTTAATGAAAGAAATTCTTCCTATAATCGTGCACTACTTATGAAAGATATTCTTCACAGAAATGTATGATTTATGAGAAATCAGTCCTTCCTAACAGTACAAAATGAACTCTACGTGGAACTGTCAACTGTTTATGATATAAATTTTAATAAATTAATGTGCATTACTTATGAAATGTACTAATCACACATTAGTTAAGTAATTCTTTCACTAGATTGATACAAATTTTTCCAGGTTGAGCGTTTGGGTCAATTTTTTGTGACAGTCACCCTCTCGGATCAATTGTGTTTCCTCCTCTTTAATCTCTGGACTATGACAGCAGGAACGACAAAGGAAACGTTTGCTGTCGACTATAAGAATACAAGGCACTAAGGTAAAAACAATTTTTGTTCGAACTTTTAATTAAATAAATTGAAAGTGTTTAAATTAAAAATTTATTTTGCTTAAATAAGATAAATGAACGACGTAAGGGAGAACGGATAAATTTAAACTATTTAAAAAAACTTAAATAAAAAGAACGGATTTTCAATTAAATTAAATTAAATTAAATTTGATTTAAACGCCTAAATGCCGTTATTCTCTTCGGCTTTACGTAACATCATTTTCTTCGACGGTTTCGCAGATTTTGCGAAAGGTTGCTTGGAAAAGTTTTCTCCGTCCGCGATCGTTTCCGGCAATTTCCTATTAAGCGTTTCCGGAAGAAGTAAGGCCAATCCACCCGCCAAAAGAGCCAAACCGCCGAATATAAGAAGAGGAAGTGGTCTCCAATAATCAGCCTACAATGACAAACCAAAAGGTGAGTTAAGCTATTTGATAACCGGGTAGACATGGAATGAAAGAAAAGGTTCAGGTACCAGTAGGTTGATATAAGGAGCTAGAATTCCTCCGATTCTGGCGCTCATCGAACATGCTCCCAGACCCGCATTCCGTATCACAGTTGGAAACTGCTCCGTACTGAACACATAAACAGTGCCGTAAGAAGACGTTATGGCTAATTTACCTAACATGGCTAGGACTATGGTCAGCCAATTCATGTCTGAAACGGAGAAACGGCTTATTAGTGATTCTGTCTCACTGGCCTGGTTTTCAAATCCAAGACAAAGAAACTCACCAGCAGGAACAAAGAGGGTGAGCAATAGGGCCACTCCTCCTATCAAAAGAGCCCCACATAACGTGAACTTTCTACCAAAGCGATTAAGTGTGAATATTAAGACTCCATAACCTGGAAACTCCATTATTCCCGACAGGCAGAAATTCAGGTAGTCGTTCCCGCCCAGATTTGAAGTACTCCAGGATAATCCGTAGTAAGCTAAACTGTTGACAAACCTGAAGAGAGATACATAAATAAATAATCATCCTGACTATTGATATAGAGACAGATAGGAATTCGACGACAGCACAAACCAGTTAAAAAATATGTTGAAACTCCTCCGCCTTAAGTTAGGATGTTTCATGAGATCAAGGATGCTCGGTTGAGGAGGCTTCGCTGTTGTTGTTTCCTTGTACGGTACGTCGCCATTCCTCTGTCGTATCTCGTAGTTGCTGGATTCTTGTTCCAACATTCTCTTCTTCTCTTCTGCCGTCTTTTCCTCGGGAGTTTCTGCCGCGAGCAAATTGTCTAATAAGTCTTCCGTCAATATGACTTTGTTCTCTTTAGCAGCTTTCATTAGAATTTGTTTCGCTTCCGCGTGTTTTCCTTTCGTCATCAACCACCTCGAAGACTCTGGAATGACCCTGTAAACAAAGAGAAAAAGGCTGTTTCTAGGTTTCCTTTTATTTCCTACCGGAAGTATGAAACTGAAACTAACCACCAATAAGACATGAACAGGAGTCCGGGAACCAGAGTAATGACGACTTGGAAAATACGCCAACTCTCTTGGATCGCATAGGCAAAGCCGGCGATTATAAGAAAACCGATTGAGAAGAACATGTGAACGATGGTTCCAGCAAAAAGTCGCTTTCCTGGACCCACCATTTCCATGGCTGGAAAAAGACAAAGTGGAAGTTAGTCGATACGTTCGCCGGTGAGAAATGAGACTTTAGCAAGCTACACACTAACAGCAACCTACCTATGACATATGCAACCAGAAATACTCCGGAGGTTGATGCGCCTATCATTATTCGAGCTAGGACGAATGTTATATATTCGGGAGCAATGGCTGCGAGTAAACCTCCCGCCAGTTGCAGAACGAGGGAAATGAAAAAAGTTGGCCTTCGTCCAAAACGATCGGACAAATCGCCGAAAACGTAGGAACCAATTAAAACACCTGTCATGAAGAGAGAATCGGCCGTAGCTCGTAGCCAGGCTCTATCACAGACTAAAAGAAACTAAAAAGAAAAAATTATTCAGAGGTCAGGATAATTTGGAGCAGAAGGCTACAACCGGAAGTCCTTTCCTACCACTCACCTCTATCACGCTGCTCGATTTGTACTTGGATTTGTCGAATATCCATTTGTTGCATTCTTTGGTCGCGTTGACATGAACCCCACCATGGAGGTAGGCCTCCGTGTAATTGGCATCGTACATTGTGCACATGGACCACGTATCCGCGAAGTCGTCCCATGGAATGCTTACGTTTTTAACATCCGCCGGTAACAGGTAAGTGGCGTTGTCTGATTCAAAAGGCAGTTCGCATCTAAAGGAAGAACGAAATGGATGAGCAACATAAAATGGTGACGGATAACCGATGGTAATCAAAGGGAAGTACCTGTGGTCCGGTTTGGCTCCCAGGAAGACGCCGGCCAACTTGTGGAAGGCGCATGGGATGACAGTGAAACACAAAAGGAGATAAATTCTTTTCTGGTATCTACCAAATTCTCCCAGATGGAGAAGGACGTCATCGTAGGCCATGTTGTGGATTTCGTCCAGCGGAATCTCCTGCAGTCCGTCCTCTGACGCCGACTCGATATCAGTCACTGGCACCTGTACAAAGAAAACCAAACGATATACAGTTCCACTCCTCGCCTCGCCTAATTCACATATTTGCGGTGTATCGGCTTAAATATTAATGACGTCATACACTATTTTCTTTTCGACTTTTATTCTCTGCCAAACCTTAGTTTCCTCTCTAAATCGTTAACCAAAACCTCAGATAACTCTAACGAGCAGGTCTGAACATTGTAAAACGGATCAAGAACAAACCCACACCCTCTCCCAACTAACTGTATAAATACCATCTTATGGTAAAAGTAAAGAAAGGAAATCAAACATGAGATTTACCCGTGACCAAACCACCCAAAAGATCAAAGATCTCGACTGTATCTCTTACCTTGTCGTCCATTTTGATATTTTCGGACTTTACTTATCAAAATTTCCTCACATTATCACACTCCATTATTTATACTGTTTATTTTTGTATGTATATACATTTCTATAATTTTAAATTTTATATAGAGCAACGTGAAACACCCTTGTCTCTCGTCATTTCCGGTTCACTACGGATTCACTCTCACGATGGAAAACACTTTCCCTTTTGAAAAGAAAATGGAAAATCAAAGTTTCATGTCCTGACTCAGTTAATTCGAACGGATTTTTCTATTGACATCATTTCTTCCTGTTCGTGTGTCCCGTTTCCCCGTGAACCGGATACAGGAAATCGTAAAAAGACGAATATTTATATCTCTTTAGTTTATCCGAAACAATATTCTTCGTTATCGTCTGACCCGGGTTATCGATCCCGGAGTAAGTTTCCAGCAACGTTTCGTCCAGAGCATGCGCTATCCCGCTTGTTTACTTCAAACTTTATTCCCATCTCTCATCTTCCCTCCATCTTAACAACTTTCAAACCATATTTTCGGTTTCTTTTTCTGCTGATGACTTCATCCGAGAAGTCTTTCTTAGAAGACATGACACATAGCGTTTGTTGTTGTGGTTTTGGCTTGGTTTCCGGTTGGTACTTGATGATGAGTGGTTGGAAATGTTATAAAGAGGAAAGGATAACGAAACGAAGATATACAGTCGGTGAGAGGAAGTTAATTCAAAGATGGACAAAGTGGTCTTCCGCATTCTTTTAATATCAAAGCTTCACTTGACTTCATCTCCAGGATGGACCATCATCAGAATCACTTCTCCGAAGTAATCAAAAGTCGATTTTCAATTAACCTCAATTAAAGCGAAGAAATTGGAGTTGGGAGAGTCAGAAAGCCATACTTTGCTATCAGGGCATTTAAGGATATGGTGCTTAAGGTTCTTTAGAGGAGCCTGATATTAAAATCACTGTCACAAGTGCTTGTTGATAACAATTTTTTTTTTCTTCAAAAGATAACAAAGCTCATCTTTTATCAGCGTCTGTGGGCTCTCGATAAATCTCTTAAAGCCTACACTACTTTTGGTCAAGGACGGTTCTTTTATTTCCATGGCACGAGGCCGATACGTTGGGGTAAGGTCATACGTACAGACTTAAAAATAAGCGTGACGTCAGAAGAGAAAGACTGGAAACTTTATTTTAGTCACGAACTCATCTCTTTCAAAGAATATTTTAACACTCGAAACTCAGGACTAGTCGTCTATGAGTCTGTGGAAACTTAGGTGTTCAGTATTGTTTCCTCAAGTCAAGACACCAACACACGTGTTTGACATTCTCCTCCACGATGTCATTTAAATGTCTCAATGAAAACCTAACAGCCTACATCACACACACTCAAGACACTTACACAACTTGTTCACACAATGTTTGAATTCCAGGTTCAAGAAACTTATTCCAGAGGACTGAGTACTAGAATTTGCAAACTTGCCAAACATACTAGACGACTTTTTCTCTCTCTCTTTCATTCAAACCACTCCTCCATACCATTCTCCATAAGCTAAACCTGAATATAATTCATTTCCGCTTTTTGCCTTTGATTTATCGTGGTTACCGAAGGCCAGTTTCCACATTCTTCGTATTCGTTTTCTCACCTTGACCATGATTTTCTTAAAAGAGTTAATGACGTAATTAACAACTAATGTAAATTAAAAATTTTATGATCGGTTTTCCCTTTTCTTTCAGCCAGCATTAGCTTTCTTTTGTCTTGTTTTGTGGTCGATAAAGCGAGATCATTTCATCCGTTTTTGGAGGACTTCCGGTGGTGTAGTTGGGCGACACATTTGAACGCCCGAGTTTTTATTATTTTGTTGTTGGTTTGGGTTTTAAGTGTTTTGATTAATTTTTGGCCTTATCCTTCAATTTTTAGCTCCCGCTCCTCTCCTACACCCTCCATTTTACTGTCAAAATTGCTGCCGTTTACGTTAATTGAAAAAACTCAAAATGGGTTATGTCAACGGTTGGAAATGGGCCAAAGTATAACCCAAATTTAGGTCGGCAGGCAAAAAACTCGCTAAAAATATCGAGTTTCCTTTTTTCTGAGCTTGACATGACCGAACAAGTCGAAAAATCCAAAAATAAGGATAGACAAGAACCATAATCAAAGATTGTTTTTGTAAACAAACGAAATGACATGAAACAGATTACTGGGAGACATCTTGAATGCAGAGTCGAGGTGTTCAATTAACGTTCAGGTTTCGACAGAAAAAATGGAGGGAGCGAGAGAATAAAGAATAAAAAGATAAACATTGGAAGAAACGACCGTTAAAAGTGACCGGGAGGACACGTGTTCGTGATAGGTAAATCGCGCCACGTGGATTTGAAACGCGTTCGAAAGATTCGAGGATTTGAAATGGATAAAAAGAAAGCGAAAAACTTTTGACACCGCCTTTTCGAAACGCTAACTAATATATAAATAAAATGAGATAAAAAAACGTTTTCACTCACTTTATTCCTTCGTTTCCAGAGTCCATTATTTTGAGAGTAAACGAACACATTCGACTACGGAATCCCAACGGTTAATACTCATGCGTAAGTTCGAAGATCACGCCATACGAAAATAAATCAATTCAAGAAGGAATTAACTCCGAATTCTCATTTCATTTGAAGACGCGTTGTCGAACGGTGAGCGAGACGTTTTTTGTTTTGGTCTTGAAGTTTTTTTTATTTTCCTCTCGGTCCAAAAGTGAGAAACGTCGCTTGTAAATGTTTACAATTCAATCATGATTTATCTAAAATTTGATTCGATCGTTCATGAATCGTTAAAATTAAGCGTTCGAGACGATGGGAAAGGATAAAAATCGAAAACGGAAAAGGAAGTCGGTGACTTATACCCTTTTGCTTTTGATGATCCACCGCATCCTCTAAAAGAGGCAAGGGAGAGAGAACGTTACGGAACCGCCATTTTGTTGTGCGCTTCTAAGGTTTTTTTTTGTTTTGCTTTGCCCTTTTTTAATGCTTTTTTACCTGAAGTGTCAAGGTTGTTAGACGTTGAGTTGAGTTATTGATTAGGCTAATTTTCACTACTCTAAGGTGTGTCAGACAATTTGAAGAGAGGAAACCTGGATGAAATTCGAAGAAGGTATCGTTTTCGCCTTTTCCCCGCCGTTTAACCGATTCATTGCCTGAACCGTTTTTATGTTTATGTTTCACTTATTGCCTTGTTTACAAACCGATCAGAGGTTCAGATAATTTGATCCTAATCTTGTAAAAACGTGCATCTTCTACCTTGAAAATCGTTTTGATCCTTTTTTTGTTTGTAAACGAGTCAATTGAAAAAAATCCACATGAATGATGCTGCGTTTGGCAATGTTTCAATCCATTTATCAAAAAGTATTTTAATTATAAAAATATTATTAAAGCGACCTTATTTGAATTTTTATTTTTGGGGGACCACAGATGGACTTCACATGTTACTAAAATGACGGTTATTTCCCAACTCACATGTGTTGTTTTTATTTTGAATTTTGATGCAAGAAATCAAAATGGCCTTGCTAATCGTAATGGCTAATCATTCACGCACAAAAAAAGGGAAGGGAGTATTATGGTTGTGCGGCGACTTTGAAATCATTTGATGGACCATAAAATGTTACACGAGTTTAGAGAAACGAATTTGATGAATTAATGCAGTGTCATGAAAGTAAACTTTCGAAGGCTGGTTTAAACATGGAGTTTGGGATTCGGTCGAATTCAATGTCAGAGTTAATAGCCTAAGTTTTCAAAATCATATGGCTTTTGTTGTATTAAGGATAGCACGTGCTGTCACGTTTGATGTCCTTTTTTTTGTATTGATATTTTGGATGGATTCTGTTCACACACCAAAAATAGGGATTTTCAAATATTCTATACATGTATGAAACTTGGAGAGGTGTTAATTACAGGGACATGGATGATGATCCGGGGATTTCGTGATAATGGCTTTGTTTCCTGATTTTTTGTAAATCATTGGAATGAGGACTGTTGTGTAAAAGGAAGTCATTTGACTTTTCCCCTCAGTAATTAGGGTAATTAATGGTTTTAGACTTGAACTGTTGTTCCTACTTCCTGCAATTTTAGTTTCTTAATGGGTGCCTTTGGAACTTGGTTGTAGTTCTTTGTTAAAGTTGTCTCTAAGTTTAGAAGAGGGTTGGGAGAGGAAGGTTTTGGAACCTGGTTGTAGTTTTGTTGGAAAGTTGTTCTACACACAAGAGGGTTGGGAGAGAAAAGATTTGGAAACTGGTTGTAGTTCTGTGTGAAAGTTGTCTCTTCATATACAAGAGGGTTGGGAGAGAAAGGATTTGGAAACTGGTTGTAGTTCTGTTGGAAAGTTGTTCCTAAGCACACAAGAGGGTAGGGAGAGAAAGGATTTGGAAACTGGTTGTAGTTCTGTGTGAAAGTTGTCTCTTCATATACAAGAGGGTTGGGAGGGAAAGGATTTGGAAACTGGTTGTAGTTCTGTGTGAAAGTTGTTCCTAAACACACAAGAGGGTGGGAGAGGGAAGGATTTGAAACTGGTTGTAGTTCTGTTGGAAAGTTGTTCTTCATACACAAGAGGTAGGGAGAGAAGGATTTGAAACTGGTTGTAGTTCTGTTGGAAAGTTGTCTCTTCAATACAAGAGGGTAGGGAGAGAAAGGATTTGGAAACTGGTTGTAGTTCTTGTGAATGTTGTTCCTAAGCACACAAGAGGGTAGGGAGAGAAAGCTTTGGAAACTGGTTGTAGTTCTGTTGGAAAGTTGTCTCTTCATATACAAGAGGATTGGGAGGGAAAGAATTTGAAACCTGGTGGTAGTTGTTTGTTAAAAGTTGCATGCCCTACAACTTTGGGGAAGGGGCAAGGAGTTAGTGTTGCTGTCAGCCTACACAACAACTGAAATGTGTTTCCAACAGATTCCTCAAGAAACAAGTCTCCAAAGATACTCAGTCAAAATTTCTGTGACTTGAATGTCTGTCAGTTTCTCACCCACACCACACCCCCTCCCCATCACCAAATTTTTGTTAACCACATAAAACCAAGATGGTGGCAATTTTTCTTTGTTTGCTCTTTCTCAGATGTGATTAATAATCAAAAACAAAAGTTTTTTTTTGTCTTAATAATATAAAACGTGACGCTTTCATAATTTCAGCAATTTCCATAAATAAAAACTTCGCCATAAGAATTTTTTTTACTGATTCAGTAATTTACACGGCATGTGGAGAGACATAAATTTCGCGCAGAGCGTGCAATCAAAATTTTCCACGACGATACAAGAAATTTTTATCCGGAAATCGATTTATCGATTGACAGGAATTAGATTGGTTCTTCTTCTTTAACAATGATTGAGAGGCAATTGTCGTCTTTTTGATGACAATTTTTTAGGCGCGGTTGAAAGGTCGTTGAACTGTAAACAAAACGTTCTGACTATTGTCTTGTCATTTCCTTTCCCCTCTCTCTCTCTGTTTGGATTAGTCAAAGAAATTAATTAGTTTTGTTTTCAAACATCGAATATTGATTCCGATTGGTAGCCATGTTATTGACTTTATCTTGGTGAGATGTGGTCCATATGGCTTTGTGAGGATGAGATCTAAAGAGAGGCTGTTGAGGAGACTATGTTTGGGTTGGTTATAGGTTTTGTTTCTGTTGCGATGGGAACCAAATTTACTTTGATGTTGTCTTAAGGGTTTGAAAGCTGGATACGGTACGATTTGGAGATTGTCTGGGGAATAAAGACTTTCATTAATGAGTTTTGAAGTCTTGTTTTCTGTTGTTGAACTTGAAGTTATATCGCTTCAATCAACAACAACACGAATTTCTTAAACAATAAACAAAGATCATCTTATTAGACTGATCTGATCTTCACCTGGAAACGGACTCAAAGATGAAGACACCTAAGTTACAACATCACGACGTCAACATTTCCGAATCACGTGCAACTTGAAAGGGATTATAAAACTCGACATCGCTATAATTCCGTCGGCTTAAAAAAAATCCACAACATCAGAAAAATTGCCGACAGATAAATACGAAATTAAAATTCCCATCCAAAACTCAACTTAGAAGAGACGATTCATCAAATTCAGGACTCCAACAATGCGGATCGAGTTGTCCCAGTTTGAAAAGCGTCCCAAAATATATAGCGCTATAAATAATCTCCTTCAATCAACGGAAAATATTTCGTTTCCTCTTCGTCAAAGAAAGTCATTCGCATCAATTAAAAGAGAAACTTTATTAATGATGGATCGACAAAAGTTATGATCTTTTGGTACAGTCAGCTGGGGGTGAGAGAGGGATGAGAATGGACAGATGACTAACAAACAAGTTGGTGACGGTTAGCCGTATTCTCTCGTCACGAATTACAACAAATCCATTTGGGAATTGATAAAAGCTCGAATTTAGGTCGGTCATATGCTAATTCCGGTCCTGTTTAGATAATAACTCTGACAATAGACAGGAGTGGAAGTGGAAAAAAAATTTCCTTTTCCTAAAATTAACCCGTAATGAATAAAAAATGGCGGTAATCCGTTCGGCGTGACACTCAGTCATTCATTCGATTGTTGAAAAATTTTCTTATTAAATCGATCGATGAGTCAACCAATCAAAAAAGGGAATCGATTATTAATAAATAATATATAAATAAAACTCACATGAATCAAGGCATTGAAGCGAAGCGTTCGACATCCGAACGTGCGACAAAATTTTTTTTTTGGATGTAAATACGGCGAAAGCCTCAAATCGCATCCGACTGGTTTGAGTGGATTATTTTCGAACGGTTCGCACATGCGTCATCGATTGTTAGAGTAACGTCATTTCAGACACGTGGTTATGTTAGCCATGTGTAATCTCTTTCATTTATTTTTTGGCGGAGTGAATAGTAAGACTTCCTCCCGAGTGTGCGTGTCGTAGGCGCACGTGTGTAACAGTTCCCGTTTAACCATAACGTCACGTGAGTCTTACTCATTTGGCGAATCGTTTTAATTCTGACTCATATCCATCTATTAAATGTCTTTTTGAGTTTCTGGAGATTGATTGAGAAGACCAACCAACATTGTATGTTTCCTTAGGGAACATGTTTTCACTCATCCGAGACAAATGCCACACCCTTAACTCCTCTTTGTCTTTCCACCGTTCTTCCAGTTCTAGGCACTCAGAAAATTTTAATTTAGTTTCAATGATCTATCTTCTCCTTCTCCTATAGTTTAAAAGGCAGAACAACCAAAAACCTGTTTAGAACAATTTTTATTATCAATCTATCACAGAAGGATTAGTGTTGTTTTAGGTCTTCTATGATGCCCTCTTCGACAAGTCAACCGTGTCTATGTCTACTTGATATCGGAGTAATGCAAGTCTTCAACAATGTCTTCTTGATCCAGATCATCCAGATCATCATCTTTTATTGTTTCTTTAGTCGCTTTCTTCTCTTTCTTCGTTTCCTTTTGTGGTTTCTCCTTCTTTCCTCGTTTTTTTGGAGGTGCTTCTTCTTCCTCTTCATCCTTGAATATGTCTCCGCTAAAAAATAAACAAATCCGTTGATTATGTTCCTTTCTTTCTTTTCTAATTTCTCTCCCAAGTGGGTGTTGTTCTTACCTGATGGAATCTTCATCGTCTGATGGGAATAGTTCTGGAGGTCCTACAGATTTCGTTTCTATTCTACTTCTCTTCTTGTTTAGTTTGTATAAGACGGGCAGTTTGAAATCTCCCAGCTGAAAGATAAAAATTTTGTCAGTGGAGTGAAGGAGGAGGCAGTCACCTTCCAACACATCTCCATGAACTCTTCCTCACCTTTTCGTTGTTGGTAACTCTCTTCGCTTGCTGTTGCATGTGGATTTTCCTCCAGTTCTCATAATATTTCAAAAATGGCGGTTCTTTTGTCCGGATACCAGCTTCGATGGCTTCGACTCCCTTCAAATCATCCAATTTCATCGTCGATTTCTTTCTTTCTCCCTCCACGAATTTTGAATTTTCCGATATCTTATCTAAGATAGCTTTGAGCTTTTTTGTATAATTGACGACAGTGCACGTTTTTAGGAATTGTTTCACCTTCAAACAAACAAACAAATTATAATTCAAGTCACAACAAACAAACCAAAACTCTTCCTCTCTCTCTCTCTCTCACCTGAAGAACGCAAGTGACCGTCATATCAGGAAAGCTGACCCTGTGACATTCCATCGCGAGATACTCCATCAGCAAATTATGAACGTTTTCTATGAGAGCGTCTTTGAAACCGTTTTCCTTCATCTGAGACTTGGAACATCTTAGTACACAAGTCAGATCCATCGGTTTCATCGACAGTTTCTTATGCTCTCGATTGAAGTCGAAATCTCTCAGAACCTGCACGACAAGACAAAACAAATTATTTTTGCTTTTCTCCGGATAAATCCGACAAAAGAACAAAATCCTCAAAAGCACTCACCTCCAACAGAAACGGAAGTACAGGAATGAAAATTCCGGCTTTATTCGATAGATTTATGAGGATCCGACAGCAGTGAAACCGCAGCGGATAATATTGAGCGGATGGTATGAGATTGATCGTTCCTATGATTATCTGTACGAGGGGATATATTAAAGACCTGAGTGGGGATCGTTCGGGAACGATTCCGAACAGCTCACCCCAGAGTTGAAGAGATGAGACGAACGCCCAGTTGTAAACAGTTTTGAACGAATCCTGCAACCCAGAAGATGAGCAAAATGATAACACAGCAGCAGGAAAGTAAGAGATAGTGTGTTAAATGTCAGCGCACCTTTTTCTTAAGTGTTATAGCATTTCTAAGATGTATAGCAAGTTGTCGGATGTAAACGAACGTCATGTGATAGCTGATGGTATCGTCCAAAGCGAACATTTCGCACAACGACTGTCTCATGAAATTGATTCCTGGCAATGTGTTAGGCGAAACGAATCTTGTGTTCTTAACATAAGTTATGTACATCGTCTGAAAATTGAAAAAATGGACAAGTGAGTAAGTTTAATTAATCCGTGGAGGATCTGAGAGGAAGGAAGATGCTGCATCATTACCTTAAGACCAAGTCGCAGTAGCGAATTCCGAAGATTCGTCAACCTGAGCGTAACCAGGAACGCAAGAACTCTAACCACCTCCTCATCCATCGCCCATAACTGTATCATTCTCTTCAATATCTTCGGAGATATTGTTGGAAAGAATACAATATACGGCGACATCTGATGTAAATGTTTTAGAAGAACCCTCAACATGCTTGGAGATGACACTCCACTCAACTGAAACACAGAAACTTTTATCAAAAACCTTGATTCTGTGAGTAACCCATCACCGACCAACTTCTTCGACTTACCTCCGTGAGATCAGACAGATAGTTCTTCAAAGAAACTCTCAATTTCACCCAATTCCTAGACTTGATTGGAATATTCTTGGAACTCCGTTGTATACCTAAGAAATTCTGTATGGCCGGAAGTAAATCCATGACGCACATCCTGACGACCGAATTGAACGATGAAGAACCTTCCACCACGTACTTGCTCGTGGAATCTTCTTCGGGTGAGACGCTAACCAAAGCGGCATGAAATGCCTCGACGACATCTCTTATCACACCTATGTCACTAGAAAACCAAAAGAAATAGTTTCAAGAGGAGGACCCAACAATCCAAAAATCATTCCATCATGTCAAAAATACCATTTCTTGGATTGAAGTTGCTGTTGCCAGTTAGTAACCATTTCCTGTGTTACTTTGTTGCTTTTCCCCTTTTCTTGTTCTCTTCACCTCATCATCAGGTTCATAGTCACTTTCATCGCTGGCAACCTTCAAATGACAATTTTATGATTAGCACACAATGTGAATTGTTTTCATGAATTTTGGAAGAAATGGATTTGTCACCTCTAATTGGTCTGGTGGTTTGTGAACTTTGTCCTCGTCATCCTCTTCTCCATCTTCTTCATCACTTCCCATATCTGAGTCATTAAAGTTCAGCAATGACTGATCATTTTCCTGGAGGAACTTGTAAAATTCTGGATCTGATGTTTTCAACCCGTCTAATTGCTGCTTGTGACTTTTGAATTCATTCTCTACGTCACTTTCATCAGCACTACCATCCCCATCTTCATTATCATCATTAACCTCATCATTCTCGTCTTCTTCCTCATTTCTTTCTTCACTTGCTCCATTCATTTTGGCCTTTTTATTCTTTTTATTACCCTTCTTTGATGATACTGTTTTGGTTTCTTTAAAACCATCTGGAATTGACATAATAAATAAAACAGATAAATAAATAAATAAAACATAAGATACATAATTTCGAAAAGTTAATAAAATTCACCCACCATTACTTTCATCAGTGGCTTCATCATTCACAAACCCATTCATGAAATCGTCTACACTCATGTCCTCCATTTTAACTTTTTTCTTCCTCGCTTTAATAAATTCTTTCTTTTTAGTCTTTAATAACTGTTTAGGTTTCTTAACTTTCTTCAGTCTGTCTTTCATGATTGCTTTTTAATAAACCTGAAAAGAGTAAGAAAAAATTCGAACTATTACTTGATCTCATGATTTTTCTCGAGACATGGAAATTTGTTGAAAACTTTGACGTAAGAATGGCAGTGTAAATTTGAAGGCTTCCAAATTGTTGTAAAAGTTTTTAAGTCTATTCAAACCCTTTGCTAACTCCTATCTTAAGAAAATATTACTGTAAACTGCTGGAAGTGGATTCTGAAAGTTGTAGATCAACAGCTCACCACTAAAGATGTAGTCAATTATGAGAACAGTTGAGTTTGTGTCTTTCTCCAGAGGCTGAACAGCAACTATTAGTTGTCATACATGTTTTGGTTATTCAATTAAATTTTTGGACGTTTTAGTTTTATTGATTATTATTAATCTGTCTGTAATAACTGTATGTAATATTGAAAAACTGTTGAGGCATATCATGTAAAATAAGGGCAGTGGTTTTAATCCTGTTTTTCACCCTTTTTTGAGTATAACAGGATACAGGAGGAGGATTCAAACTCAAGATCATTGCATCCAAGTCAGGAACCACTGCACTACTCCTCCCATATATGACATATTATATATGTTCAAGTACTGACACTAGTCATTTGGCTGGGTTATTGATGATGATGGTTCTATTTGCCATTTCAACTAAGCAAAAAAAAATGAACTGACGTTTTTGTTTATGGCAACAATTTTTCTTCCAGTGCATGAATACCCAAAAAGTAATAATTTTATTTTGTGATTACTTCAAAATTCTTATTTCTTGTATGCCTATAGAATAAATTTAATTTTTTAAAACGTCCTAAAACGCCAGAAGCCTGGCACAAACTATATTTTTTCTTCTAAATTATATTTTGTGCATCATACACTTAGAACCAAGCTTTTCAAGGAAATTAAAAATTTGAAATATATTTCAGTACAGACATTTAAATGAATGGAAGTAACGAAACGAATTTAAATAC
The DNA here is from genome assembly GCA_016920875.1 of Columbicola columbae. Taxonomy (NCBI): domain Eukaryota; kingdom Metazoa; phylum Arthropoda; class Insecta; order Psocodea; family Philopteridae; genus Columbicola; species Columbicola columbae. The sequence continues at coordinate 4,510,408 of JADMLL010000011.1, read as the reverse complement.
CTAAGTGTAGGCAAAAGTGAAGATACATTAAGAGAAAGTCTTTTTGGAATCAATTACTAAAAGTCTAAAGTCAGTTAAAAAGTTTTCCAAGTGAAGATATGGAGTCAGACATAACCTAACCAGGTTAGGTAAAACAAAATACCGTTATCACGAATATTAGTATTGACCAGTTGATGATTTAAAGGAAACAAACAGTGATGCGTAAAATACTTCTTAAGTGAACACAAATTAATTACAAATTAAATCACTAACCTATAAATCTGTTTAGAGTAATTTTTTATTTAAAAAAATAAGCCCGTAGTGTAAAGTAGGCAGCGTCAACCATGCGCTTTGTAAGATCTGCCAACGTTAAATTTAAGTTGGCAGCACTGACGGAAAACAAAGGAATTTTCTTATTCAAAATAGCCAATATTGTTGTGTGTCGCAACATCGAACGCTTCGTTACGTTTTTAATTTTTTAATAGCGTTTCGCAACTACCTGGACTAATTTCATCATTGTTGATTATTCGTTTTGTTCAAAGTTAAACCCGGAGAGGTGGAATCAAATTATAATATCCAATGAAATTCGTGAAAAATGAAGGACAAATCGGTTATGGCAAGTGATCAAAATGTCAGGCATAAAAATCTAAGAGATAAAATGGTTGTGAATGAGAAAATCACAAGCTCCGAGTCGAAACCGCAGGACAATGAGGATTCGGAATCTCTCGACGAGCCCTTAGATGTCGGAGAACATTATCTAGTACGTAGGAATGATGATTCCTGGCGTAAGTGTTTAGGCGTTACCTCTTGAATCACGGTTTTTATGAAAAAACCGTTAATTTAATTCGTTTTGTTGATGAAGTACGATTTCTAAAGCTGAGTTAAGTTAGTAATTGTCATTTTTGACACTTTTCAGATCCAGCAGAGGTGATTCAAAACAGATACAACGATCAGGAAAATCATTATGAATACTATGTCCATTATGAAGGGTTAAATAGAAGGCTTGACGAATGGGTTTCAAGAGACAGGATTATGTCATCGAGGTTTGACTTGAATGAACAACATTGGAAGAATAATGAGAAGAATAATAAAGATCTGACAGATGGTCTTGATAGAAAGATAACAAGAAATCAGAAAAGGAGGCATGATGAAATCAATCATGTTCAGAAAGTGAGTTTCGATTTGTCTAGTCATGTTTCTGTCATCTAAAATGATAGTTAACATGATGGTGGTATGTATTGTGTTGTAGACTTATGCTGAAATGGATCCAACAACAGCAGCTTTAGAAAAAGAACATGAAGCTATAACAAAAGTTAAATACATAGACAAAATACAAATTGGGAAATTTGAAATTGACACATGGTACTTTAGTCCTTACCCAGATGATTATGGGAAGCAAACAAAACTCTGGATATGTGAATATTGTTTAAAATATATGAGACTGGATAAAACTTTTAGATATCACATGGTGAGTTAGATAATTTTTTTTGTGAACTGTCGATGAAGATGTTATAAGGGTGAGTTATACAGTTGATTGATTTGAATAATTTTTTTCTTTCAGAGTGAATGTACAGCAAGGCATCCACCTGGTAAAGAAATTTATAGGCAGGAACTTTATCAATATTCGAAGTAGATGGTTCCAATCACAAGATCTATTGTCAGAATCTGTGCTTGTTAGCGAAATTGTTTTTAGATCACAAAACTTTGTATTTTGATGTTGAACCTTTTTTATTCTACATTCTTTGTGATTCAAACAAACATGGAGCTCACCTTGTGGGATATTTTTCAAAGGTTTGTGTGTTAACTATTTTTCTGATGATTTTGTTTGTAAATTCATCGGATTGGTAGGGATTATTTTGGTTTACATTCTGGAGAGGTTTTTGGTTAGAGTAGAATAGTTTAAAGGAGAAGTATTACAGACATTGAGAGGCCTGATGTTGAAGGTCCAATTTCTGTTAAAACTAAAGATTATTGGTGCCTTAAAGGAATGTCACTACTTTTGTCAAATTTTGGATGAGAATCTGACCTTTTAAAACCAATGATGATAAGTTTCAGTTTAATTCGAAATTGAACAGAAGTCAGAATTTGGTGAGATATGAATCTCATCTCAAAGAGACAGGAATAAGAATGAAGAATTTAGTTAACAGAGGGGAGAGGGCTTCATTTAGCATTTAGTGCTTTCAATAAATTTGTTGGGTTGAGAGATATCTGTATTGGTTACAACAGCTTTGAGCTTTATTTTGGTGTAGCTAAATTCACCTACAATTTGGGTGATGCCAATTAAGTCACTCGACTATAATATAAATGTCTGCAGGAATTTAACAGCCACTCGAGAGGAATGATTTGGGGTTAAAGACTTAGCTAGTTGTATTATGGGTTAAATAAATTGTGTTCAAAAGATAATGTAATGACTTAATGGTGATTGGAGAATGTCAGTTAAGATGAGTTGTTAGAGAAATTGTTAAGAAGATTTAATTTTGTTTTTAGGAAAAGGAATCGCCAGACGGTAACAACGTCGCTTGTATATTAACGTTACCCCCATACCAAAGGCAAGGATACGGAAAACTGTTAATCGCATTCAGCTACGAACTCTCCAGACAGGAAGGAAAAGTCGGAAGTCCGGAGAAACCATTATCTGATTTAGGGAAACTTAGTTATCGATCATACTGGTCGTGGGTACTTCTTAACGAGCTAAGGGATTACAACAGGGGATGCATAACAATAAAAAATTTGAGGTGAGGGTAGAGGAGGTAGAGAGGGAAAGACAATTAATAGAAATAGAATGAGCGTCACTTTCTGTTGTTTGTTTTTTTTAGTTTGAAGACTTCAATATCTCAAACAGACATCATCTCAACGCTCCAATCCATGAACATGGTCAAGTATTGGAAGGGTCAACACGTGATTTGCGTGACTCCGAAAGTCGTCGAAGAGCACATAAAGTCAGCACATTTTAAGAAACCTCGGTTGACGGTGGATCCGAAAGCTATACTGTGGGCGCCGTCAAAGAAGACAAACACAAAAACGGGGGGAAAGAAATGAAACAGAACGAAAGGAGAGATGAGCTGAGAATTTGAATGGAATCCTTTCAAAGGTTTAAGAAAAGGGTGCTGATAGAAGAAAAAGCGTTCGAAGCGTTCGAAGAGGTGGACGACGAGGAAAGGGAGAAGACAACAAAAGAAAACGCACGTTGGCGTTTGATTCATGTTTTGAAAGAATTTTTTTGTTTACATGTCACTTTCAAAAATTTGTTTTGAAGAATACTAAGTGGATGGTTTGTTTTAGCTGATTCAAAGCAGAATTCACTTTCCCAACCTTTTTCTTTTTCGAATTTGAATTTGAGAATGAAAAACGTCTGCTAACAAGATGAAATGTTTTTTTTTTGGAATGACAATATAAACATGATTTCTTAGATTGTTGTAAGATTTTTCGATTTGTGTAGTCCTTTTGAGTCGTACTGAGTTTATGGCTCTTCTGGTCCTCACGGAACAAAAGAGAAGGTATTTTGTAAAGAGTTTTCTTATTGGTTGAGTTTGGGTTTAGGGGTTTAGAGGAGAATGGAGCCTTTCTGCTGTGAGGTTAAGAGATTCATATGTGATTTGTATAAATGGGACTGTCCAATAGTTTTGAAACAGATTCCTTTAATTGTACTGTCTACTATCGACTTAAATCCATCCCTGAAGCCGGCATCATTTCTAAATTAGCTGAACTTGTCTTAAATGTGTGCATTACTTATGAAATATGGTGGTATGTCTCTCGCACTCTTTTCCCACTTTCAAAAAAATTTTTTTGGGGTTGAGGAATTTGCTAGAACACATAACCTGTACATCTCAATGACAACGGGGTTTTTAATCGACCAAAGTGAATCCTTAGTAATAAAGGCTTCTAAGCCCACCAATTAGAAGCAGCCCTTTGGTTTTCAAAAAAAAATGGCGGGAAAAATTTGGATGTTAAATTGTAGAGTAAAAAGCATTCAGGTGAGAAGATAATTTTTCTGAAATTTATTTTACTCAGGAAACCTATAATTTGGAGGTATTTTCGTAAAGAAGGGGTCATTACTATCTATAATCAATATCGAATCAATCACTGGAGAATATATAGAAAGCTTTTGATTGGTTCGTTTAGAAGTCATTACCTTTGACAGCTTATAAGGTGTCCCGCTGTTGGTTTGATCCTCTCGGAATTAAGAGAAATGTTAGCGAAGTAGTCATTTAAATCATTCAAATATAAAATTTAGGCTTATAATTAACACTGTTGAATTAATTTAAATTGAATTGAACTGAAATAATCAACAGAAGGAAGAGTTTTCAACAGCAACCCCTCGAAAAGTCGACTTAGTCCTCGGCGTAAGCGGGTATGTATTGCCAATTGCCTAAACGACATTTCTAAGGCGTTCTCATAAATCGAAAAATTCGAACGATTTTGGACTCAAATTATCCGTAAAACATAAGTCGTAGGAGGTTAACAGGAGTCCATGAAAAAATTTTTGACAAACGCCTTAAAAAGCAAGAACCAATCTACTAAATGCTTGCATGTAGTGCAAATTGCATAAACAAAATTCTGCAGGCGTCAAATTTTCCGAAAATCCAACGAAAAATTGCGATTTTTAGGCTCAATGTATCAGGCAAACATAAGTTGTAGGAGGTCGAAGAGGTCTCACCGGATACTTGCAAAACGCCTTACAAACTGTTAATAGTCCACACGCATTAGCTTCGTGTTTGGAGTTGGGTCATCGGAAAAAATTTTTTTTTCTTTCTTCGGAGCCATTTTGACTTTTCATTTTCCTTTCCAAATTTCCAAGCCCCTTTCATTTGTAAGTGAATCACGATTTTCAAGGTCATTCATTCTCCATCGATTCACTGAATTAATTTCCCAGAATATTAAGTATACCAAACAATAATGGCGGTTCTGAGCTTTACACCATATACATATTACGGTAAAAGTGATAAATCAGTCGAATTTACTATGATTTCTGGGGGATTAATTACAATCGCCGACTAAATCTTGGTAAAGGTGATAAATTACTGAATATTCATCACATTTACCGGGTGGTTTATGAATTATCTACATCGTAGTGGGGAATATAATCAAAGTTTGCTCAAACTGAGTTGGATGTTTTGTAAACTAACCGGTAAAAGTGATTAATCAGTCGAATTTACTATGATTTCTGGGGATTAATTACAATCACCGACTAAATCTTGGTGAAGGTGATAAATTACTAAATATTTATCAAGGTAGTGGGGAATGTGATTGAAGTTAGTCGAAATTGAGTTGTGTATTATATAATTAGCCGGTAAATGTGATAAATATTTAATAATTAAGAAGGATATAGATAGAGTTAATAGTCATGATTGTGATATGAGTCATTTATTGACAACCTTGGTACTTGTACATGTGCGATATACAGATAGACAGTTACACGGTCAGAAAAATTTCTGATGACTGCAAAGATTCATTTCCATTTTGACTATTTCCAACAGGTTTTGTCATCCATGTTTGTGCCGCCTACGAGAAAGTGCAGAATTCAGCACAACCAGTCCGACAGCACTCGTCGGAGCCAGTTGTGCATCCTTCATCGTCGGCATCTTCACAATATTCCGACTGACTCCTTCTTCCTCCTGTCTCTCGTCTTCCGCATAGACATCATCAACAAGAGACTGGACATCTACAAGGTCATAGTCCTAGCCAGCATGTTCACATGGCTCGGAATCCTCCTCGTCATCTTCCTCATCTTCGGATTCATTCTTCTCGTAAGAACTGCCACTCCCCCTCCCCCCGACGAACCATACAACAACTGAACCTGATGGCACCGAATCATTTCAGATTTCGGTCAAAACCAAGAAGAGATGGATGGCTCTCCTCCACCCCTGGGGTCTGTTACTCGTCTACTTCGATCTCGCCTTCTGGCTCACCTGACCGTCTTCCTCCACTACCAGATTGTTGTCCTGGAAGCTAAGAAAGAGATCACGTTCAAGGGAATCGCTCCACCGCTCATGTTCTTCTTGCTCATCTACATCGATCTTTTCTTCTACTCCATCATCTACTGGACGTATGCGACTTACTTCATCGTTGCCGAGCTGACTGTAATCGAAAAATTCTTTTAACCAACAGAGGAAGTATAGAAACGACAGCGCTTCCAATTAGAAATAGTTTATTCAAGACATTACATTACGCTTAAAAAAATCTAGCCGGTGTACTGGACACGCTTCTGCAGGCACCACTATCTCATCATCTCGGTTATCAGTGGTACCAACAGGAAAAGCTTGACAATTCCTTGTCAGCAATATAAGAAAAAAAAAAAAAAATATCTCAAAATACAATTTGACTTAGAATATAGTTTTCGATAACCTGATATGAAACAAACGGTTAACGACAACCGATCATCTCATTATCTACCTAACTTATCTACCCAATAAGAAAGTTATTTAGTAATATATGACTTTTATCTATTTACTATTAAACTTTTACTTAATAACTTCATCAAACGCAAAAGAGGAAATGAAAAACCAAAAAGGCGATTGATGACTGATGATAACTTTGAACGAATGGGAGGATGGAGGAAGAGAAGGAGGCCAAACTCCTCAAGAGAGGGGAGGAAGGGAATCTGAACCTCTGAATCTCTGACCAAATTTATGTTCGATGTAAAAAATATTTGTGACGTCATCAAGTACATAACCCCGAGTTTGAGACGCCATTTTTGAATTCGGAAAACTGATACAACTAAACAAAACTTTTGGATGAGGTTGTACGTCGACATTTTTAGCTATAACAACTGGATTTGTAGTAATTGTAAACACTCTTTGACAGGGACGTCAGCAATCACATAACCCAGGACTGCTGTTGTAAGTAGACTAACCCCCTCCCCTCTTTTATATATACACAACAAAGTTTTGTATGAATATGACAAGTTTTGAAATCAGTGCTTAATCAGTTGAGAGCTGTAACAGTATGTCGGAAGGACACTCAATTCTCAACCATAACCTCTCTAACCCACTAACCCTCACTCACTCAAACCAAACACTCTCAACTTTGTGTCTTGCTCTCTCAAGTTTCTTCCCAGACACCTATATCTCCCAATACGAGACCACACCAACCTGATGTTGGTCACCACACCCCAACAGCAAAGAGTGTTCTCGATACACAAATCACCAACCACTCACTGCTTTGATATACTTTCCCAAGACTCCAAACCAATCACAGAACCAATTCTGAAACCAAACTTGAAAGAGCAATACACCGAGTTGACAAGTCTTTAGCCTGGCTTTTAACTCTTTACTACGACTAACCCACACCAACACACTTACACAATAGACTCCAGTACAAAGTTACACTAGTCATGATCAAACCAATTTAAACAAGTTCAAACATGTCTCAAAATTCTAAATAAGATGGCTGGTAAGCTGTCATTCGGTTTCAAATATTATTTCAATGCCAACAGCATACAGTTAAGAAATGTATAACCAACTATACAGAAATAAATAAAACGTCTGAGAAGGGGACATGTAGCTCTGAAATTTTTTTAACCTGTTAACTGGGTGTGACGAAATTTTTTGTCATCTGAGTAACATGATGGTACCAGACATGAAGATGTCTCCTTCGTGTTGGCACCGCCTTCGACGATTGTATATCCCAGTTAACAGGTTAAACATACAGCATCACTGTTAAAATCAGACCAACAGGTAAGTGTACAGTTTAAGTATTTTAACGGCTGTTGTTAGTGTTGTTGGTATACAACTTTTGGCTATAACTAGGACGTCCGCCTCAGGATTTACATTCAAAAAACAATTTTATAACAATATCAGCTACTGGTTCTAAAGACTGAAACGTTTTTCTTGTGCTGAAACTTTTCAGTTATATCTGACTGTTGAAAATGTTGGTGTTCATTTGATTGATTTTCTCGGCGAAACAGTTGTTTTAAAAATTTTGTGTTGAAATAGGGGGTCACATTCTACAAATTTAAGCTATAAATTCATTCTATTAACCAAACCCCACTCTTTCAACACTTAAATTCTTTCACAAATTCAAAGTTTAGGTCAAAACCAATCCTTCAAACACTGAAGATCCAAAAATTTGACGCCAAAAGTTATATACTAACAAGAGTAGTCTTGCATTTATAAATAAGAACCAGCTGTACATAGTCTATATATCCCTTGGGAGTCTACTGTATATAACATAGTACCATAAACTAATAATAAAAATCAGCAGTGGCGAAACTTAGTACGTGCCCGTGCCAATCATTACAATCACTAAATCTCTAAATAGGAAGTCAGCATCACGTTATATCTCCAGTTGTAGCTTATGACTCTCCATCTCAGGAGAACCTAAATTTGACTGTAACATAGGCACGTGCCACGGGGCATCACCACCACCGATATAATCAATCAAATTTAAAAACATTCAAAGCGTAGTTCATCCTTTGCCCAAATCGATAATTCCAATCAAATATTCTAAGGAAAAGGACACTTTATACGATTCCCCAATTTATCATCTGGGGAGGAATGAATTTGTGTTTGCAAACACTGAGCAAAGGACACAACCAAACGCTAACAACCTTCCATTCCATCCTCCCAAAAATTAAAAACATTTTACAAAAGAATCACTTCGTCTATATTCTATCTACCACTCTCACAAGAACAATTCATCATCATCATCATCATCATCACGAAGACAAGAGGAAACGTTAACATCTACAAAAAGAAAAATGAAAAATTTCATTCAAAAATAATCGTCACGACTTCTTATCAACCACCTCAAACACGCGCACACAAAAAACCGAACGTCTCTATTAAAGTCTATAAACCTTATTTAAAACATTTTATTCTCTAGACAAAAAAATTTTTTTTTATTGAATGCACTTTGTAATAAATATTTCTTCTCTTTAAATCACGATAATCTACAAAAATACTGTTTCCAAGTCCTCATTGTCATAATATTCGGCAGGCGACAGCGACTTTCGCACAAACTCCGTGTTCACTCCCAAACCGACCCGAGAGGTAGTTCAAAACCACAGCCCCGTTTGGACGGGCGTTAATCAACGACAAACAAACAAAATAAAATGAATTCAAACGATTACAAGACAAAATCTATTCTAATACCATTCAAATTATAATATTTCTGTCTTTTTATACCTGTTTTCTTTACAACTTTTAAAGAGACACACAAAATAATAATAAACTGACTTAAAAAGAGAATAATAATGAAATTCGTGAAATCCAAGAGATAAATTTTAACAAGAAGTAAAAATTTCGGAGAATGACACTTCCAAGCAAAAGAAAACAAAAATTTGCGTTGACTAAGATTTTGAATAAGTGGTTTTTCAAACCCTGAAATATAAACCTTCTCCCCTGTTTCATGTCATCATCTCATCTCCTCCCCAAATGGACTATGATCCTTACTCGTAAACCCAAAAATTTGTTTCAAATTTCTTCCAAATCCACCAAGGGAATTGGCAAAGGTCAACCGACAAACAGAATGTCACACAAAGTTTCCAATCAGTTTTGATAAAAGTGACCCATGTCAACTAACTTCTGGACTTGATTATAAAACAAAACAATGATCAATACTTTAACACTAGATTTAGGGAGACGATTGGAAATTTGGCTAGAAGACACTCTCATCCTTGACAAATAACAAATCGTCTCACACTCTTTAACACTTTATCATCAAATTATTGCTTTAGTCTTATTTATTCTACTCTTAGTGCCAAGTTTTAATTGGAATTTTGGAAAGAAAACAGAAACACAATCGAAACGCATGGCACTTAGTGATAACCTATTAAAGGAGGGAGGAACATGACGATACCGAATTAGATAATAGCAATGATAATAACTAGATAAAATTGAAAACGAGGAGAAAAGGTTGTCGAGTTTTAACCGTCGCAAAGTATGTATTCCTCTACGTCGCTGTCTTCCATGTTATGTTGTGACGAGGCCGAATACTCGCCATCATCCTCGCATCAGTCGGCGTAAACGAGAAACTGTTGATCGGCCATATCGGCAACTTCGACTTGTACGTATTGCGGCGAATCCATCGACACCATTTGAGATGCCATTAGGCCGTGGTGACTTTGAGGATTTCTCCCGACAGCATTTCGAGACCTGAAACGCAAACACTTTTTTTTTGAGAGAGACAGAAAGAGGTTCTAATCCTAATAAATCCACAAAGACACTTACTTGGCTTTGGCATGTGTTAGAATGTGTGATTTTAAATTCGTCGACTGAGCAAATTTTTTATTACAGCCATCGAACGGACAAACGTATGGCCTGTCCCCTGTGTGAATCCGAACGTGAGTTCTTAGATTGAAATCCAAAGAAAATCGTTTACCGCAGCCTTCGAAAGTACACTGAAACGAACGGAATCAATTAAAAACCTTCCAGACCACCACAAACCTTCCAAGACTCCTTTCGACTCACCTGGAATGGTTTCTCTCCTGTATGCACCAACTGGTGACGTTTCAACTTTGAACTCTCTACAAATGCTTTACCGCATTCTGCACAAACGTGAACTCGAGGCCCGTGAGTGTGAAGATGTTTTCTCATGGCTGAATTGTCTCGGAACATTTTGTTACAATCTGAAAATGAATGTCCCATAAAAATCAGTCATCGCCACCTTCTAAATTAGTATGACAACTTCAAATTATTGACTTACCTTTATGGGGGCAGGCTATGGTGCGATCCATCACATCCATTCTCTCCTTCTTCACTTTCAGTTTATGACCAGTCCTGTAATCAAACCCCTCATCAATGTATTGTGAGGGCCTAACAACATTACACCTTAATTAGTAAAGACAAACTAAACTCTCACCACCACCACCCTTTTTGAGTAACATAAATAAATAAATAAAACTTAAAAAACAAAATCAAAACTTAATCAAGCTCCTCCTCAACTTTTATTCCCAGAACTTTTAAGACAAATTCAGGTTGAGATCTGAATAATAAAAACATGGCCAAATGCCAATTTAATTCATCCTTCAAATTTCCACAATTCCTAAACAAGTAGCTCTGATTTTTTTTTAGAGGTAAACAAAACAAAAACAACTCCACTTGGAACAGTGACAACCTTGCAAATTCAGCAAGTTGTTTCGGATCACTCAAGTCCAATCCAGGTATTGATTCCCCAGGCTCTCTCTTGAGGTACTGACCAGTTGATTCCAGATAATCTTCATAATCAGGTTCTCTGTCTGGGTTACTTGCTTCATCTGGAAAATAAATAAAAAAACGAAACCTGTCAGAAAGGCAATGACTTAATTTTCAAAGTCAAGATTACCGTCCTCCATAAAATTGCTACAGCGCTGAGATGCACTCAAAAGATTTAGTTTCAATTATTATCTGCCATAATTCTCTCTTAAAGTCTTGCTCTCCTATTTACTTATAGTTATGAAACAAATTTGAATTATTTTTATTTGAAAAAATTGGTTAATTAATTATTGAGGCGCTCGATTGGATAAAAATTTTAAACAGAAATTTTTTCCGTTAAAAAAAGATTTTTAAGTGACGGGAATTAGGAATCTGTTGAAAATAAATAAAAAAAGGAACCTTTTGACGAAGTGTAGAAACTTCAACACTCGATTCACGCTCCTTAACGAAATAAACAACCCGCAAAACAAAATTTGTTTCGAAACGACATCTTCGAGCCATGTAACGAACAGTGACCGACGCCATCTTGTTTATTCCGGAGAAAACAAATGACGAATTCTTTCCCAATAATCGACTACACGTCACTATCTATCGATTTTTTCCCAAATTTTGAAATCCCCAAAAAGATCTGTACCAAATGAAAAGAATCCTTTCGGCTATTTCCCAGTTTGAGAAATAACGCGTAATGCCACACGTCCAGACCCATAAAATGGCCACCATCCGCCATCACTTGGAAGAAGCCATTTGCAAAATATGGCAGCTTCCAATATGAAAGTTTTTAATGGCCGTCTAAAAACAAAAACAAACTTTCGCCGGGTCGATTAATAAATAAAAAGTTAAGGTCGGGCTTGAATAGAAACCGAAATTGGTGATAGGAAAAACCACGATTATTGATCAGCAATGGCGGATGTACGTCATCCTACGCAAACCCAAGCAAAACCAAGGTGAACGTAGACGCAGAAACCCCGGCACTTTTTCCCCCGTTCGTTTCCCATTTTTAAAGCCCATTTAACCGAAATCGATTTAACTTACCGTCGTCGGTGCCTGATGCCCACATCGTCACGGAAAATTCGCCTTCCAAGGTTTTTATTTGCACTTGCTTTTGTTCCCATTTCCTCGGCGATCTTACTTCACCTTCAAGTAATTCAGCGCCCCGAAATTTTGGGGCTCTCCTAAGTCCTGTTTTTTTAACACGTCTAGACGGACCTGGGATAGACTCTACATAGTTCATATCCTGTTCTAATGGAATTTCCTCGTACGACAAGGGGTCGTCACCCACTTCAACACCACAACCCACCACTTCTTCCGTAGTTTGTAATATTAAATCATCTCTTCCCTCCGAAAGAGACTGAAGGGAGACGATGGGCTGCCCGTCTAAATCGATCGATGTTTCCACCGTTTCACATGGTAATTCCACAGGTACACTTTCTATTTCCACTTCTTCCCCTTGAATTTCAAGTTCTTCACATTCTTCGGACATCATCTCGGTCACGATTTCAAACACTTTAAACACAAATGATTTATAGCGCACTCTCCATTGCGCAGCGTTTACAGTTTGTTAAACAATGTAAATTTTAACTATCAATGTTGCCAACCTAACCAAAACTCAACACATTTGAATTGGAAAAACGTGACGTCATCACCATTCTTCACCCCGATTTTTAATTATTAAACCACCAGAAAAATTACCGTAACATTATAAACATAATTTTTTAATATAAATCATAAAAAAATTAATAATTTAACATACCTACTCCTATCAAACTCCATTCTTTCATTATTAATCCAGAAATTTTTTCCGCCCTATAACTACAGTTCCGTTACTAACAAACTATTCCAAACAATATAAAGCTGACATTTTAAATTGAAAAGAATATTTCTAAGAAATATATTGAATACCAAATAATTTTTACAAAATATACCACAAGACTCTTTGAAATAAATTTAAAATTGTATCCGGCAAACTGTATTGTGTTTTGCATGTAACAATTTTTGATATTCAAATTAAGATTTAATTATATTATAAATCAAGAACTACAAATTAATTTACTTAACATTTAAAATATTTTATTATTATAAAGTTAACGACAAATTATAGAGGAAAATAAATTTTTCTTTCGACTGAAGATCCTGCCTTAAGTAAAATGTTACCTTTCATATACTATAAGTTTGTATAAGTTACGTTTCGTTAGAAGAAAATAATTTTGATAAAGTATAAGACAAATGACAAATATATATTGTAATAGTTATTGTAGTTTTATTAATTGTAAGAAAAATAAATAAATTTATCTGTGAAATTGAAACTCTCACCTCGGGTGCCATAGAGTTTAATTTCTCTATGACATTGATGATCATATAAACATGGTCGACGAATCCACTAGGAAAACTTTAAGTGCAATTCCTTTGCTAAAAACTAAAGCAGGACCAAGGGACAAGGACATATGGGTGCAAAGATTGAAAGAAGAATATCAGTCATTAATTAAGGTAAGACAATCATTTGTAAATATTTCATTTCTCAGGCTGTAAATATCAAACATATGTCTTACCTAGTTTAGTAAGCCTGCTCTCCTTTTTGGATTTTCAATTATCTGACTATGATACCTTCCATCACTCATCTAATTTGTTTTTCTTTCAGTATGTAGAAAATAATAAAGCAGCAGGCAATGACTGGTTTCGGTTAGAGTCAAACAAAGAAGGAACAAGATGGTTTGGAAAGTGCTGGCACATACAAGATTTACTGAAGTATGAGTTTGATATAGAATTCGACGTAAGTTTATCAGCCATTACAATTCACACCTAATTTTATGTTAGTAAAATGAATTGACATTCATACAGAATGATCTTTTCCTAGATTCCTGTGACGTATCCAGCAACAGCCCCTGAAATTGCCTTACCTGAATTAGACGGGAAAACAGCCAAGATGTACAGAGGAGGGAAAATATGTCTAACAGAACATTTCAAACCCTTATGGGCTAGAAATGTGCCTAAATTTGGCATAGCTCATGCAATGGCTCTTGGAGTAAGTATCTAAGTTACATCATCAACATTAAACCATTAAACTACAAAATTGTGTACGGAATTTATTTTATGCTTTGTTTCAGCTTGGGCCCTGGCTGGCAGTCGAAATCCCTGACCTTATAGAGAAAGGAGTGGTTAGTTATAAAGAGAAATCAGGAGCAACATGATTTTTGTTAACTATTCTATCTTATTATATTTTATATAATTAAACCTCTTCAATGATTCTTTGTGGTAAGAGAATATCAAGCTATCTTCAACAACCTTATACCTGAAATCCTGAACCTCAAACGAGCATGTTGCTACAAACACTTTCTGTCTATCAATGTTAAGAAAGAAGTAGTCAACTCTATTGAACATTTTCCTCGTTTATTACAGATATCATTAAATATATACAAACTAATATGTATTATGGTCTAACAATAATTATTCTAATAAATTACCTCACACTGATAGTTTAGAGAAATTTTAAAAGAAGTCAGTCAATTATAAAAACAGAAACACAATTGTCTTAAAAGAAGTGAGCAAAACTCGTACAGATACTCTATATACACTTAAATGCTAATATTTCAATTAAAGTGACTCTCGATTGGTATTGAGTAGAACTCTCATACACTACCTGTGATTTAAGAAAATCAGTATCAATCTTCGATTAAGTTTCCTTCATTTTATGGATTATTAAAAGTTTCTTTGATGATTCATAATAATGCTATTAGTAGATTTACTCACCCTTTGGGTATGGATTTCCGCATCCTTTTAACCTTTGGTGAGAGTATATTGCTTTCATCAATAACTGTTCCAATTTCTTTGACCACCTTCCCTGATGTTGTTTCACCTGAGGTTCCACCACCCTGACCTGTAAAAAAATTTTTATTTTTTTAGAATGTTTGGGTTTAGTATTCAAGTTAGTTATGAGAATTGTGTTTTCCAGTTTCTGATTGAGATTACTAATCGAGTGGGACCCTCCCCCAAGAAAATTCTTTCTCAACTTCTCACCTCATCCTGGACCAGTTCTTCAAGAGTTTGACAATGTGCATTGACTAACAAAACATTCAGTGGACAATGTATTAATGTAATTAAGGCCTAGATAATGATGAATTTAACATAGCTACAAAAGTTACAATAACTGGTACAAAAGAACAAAATAAAACTGTTATCAACAGGAGTGTGATGACTTCCACATGACTCCCTGACATGTTGTTGAGCTCTTTCATCCCCTTAAAGCCTATAAAAATACTTCTAAGTCAGAATACAAAGCTCTTGATCATTGATCTATCCATAATACATCTATCTAAGTTGGATTCAGTGGACAAAATGAATGATAGAAAGGTGAGAGAGGTTGAGGGGTGGTAGAAGAGATGGATGACAGTATTCTGGGTATAACAAAAGGAAACAGAAATTGAAAAAAAGGTTTTTGATGTTAATCTCCCTCCTCTCTCTCCTTTCTCTTCCCAACCCTCAGATCACCTTTACCTCAGTCGAAATGGAACCTTTTTCACTGATGAAGCCTACAGCTTCTAACTTAGGCAAAATGTTTGGATGACATAACTATACTTCCCTCATTCTTCAAAAAATTTAACTCAAACAGCTTAACAACCAAAATAATAACATCAATAACATAAACACTAACATCCAAAATAACTCACAACATATTAATACATGAGATAAGAATGATATTTTACTCAAAAACCGAAATTATAGTATATAACAAAAGGTGTCATCTGCTGTTACAAATTTTGAAGCATTAGACAACAAGCTGCAGGCTTTACCCCAAGTACACAACAGAACATGACAGTGACTTAACTAACCTTCAGTTGACACACTGGGACTACCAGTACTTGAAGAACAAAGCTTTTTTGCATTCTGAAAAAGAAGAAAAAATTAAAAACAGTCTCCTCCAAATTTACTGCAAACTTTTAATCGACAATAAAAGCAATACTAACCTTCAGATCGAGAATCTCAAGTTTTACTCTTAAATCCCTTTTCCTGTCTATTACAAATGACCTCTTCCGATTTACATTATTTGCTAAATTTGGCTTTTTGTTTGGACTTTTCATTTTATTTTCTTTTGGTGATTTTGTAGTTTTGTCAACATTCTCTTCTTGGGGTGTTGAATTGGTACTAGTGCTACAACTAGGTCTACTTTTTGAAGAAGATTCAGCAGTGTTACTATTAGTATCACTGGAATAATTCTGTTTCGTTTCAATAGGCTTATTTTCAACAACTCCTGCATTTTCTGTATTTGTCTTTGGATTGTTTATATTTGGCTTTTGTTTTCTGTATTTCTCTTTTCTGTATTTGACTTTCGACTGACTACATTTCCTTTTCTGTAAGTTTGTCAGTACTCTGACTCACATTTGGATTTGTTGGGACATTTTGATTATCATCATCTTGTACTGCTTGATTTTGTCGTCTATAAAGTTCCTGCACTGTTGAGATTTGTATTGGACTTATTCTTAAGTTTTGTAAGTGATTATTATCTTGTGTTGGTCTGTCTTGTACAACAGAAGATCCTTGTTCTCTTTGACGATCGTCACTCAATTGGAAATATCTCTGCAGGATTGAAAGCTGAAAATTAATACATGAATTTATGACACCTTTATGCATTAGGAAGGCTTAAGATTAAGTGCTCAAAATGCCTGGCAGGCAAAGAAACTCAAAGATATACAAGTTTGATGTGCAACAAGTTAAAAAAATCAAATCAAACACAAGGAGTTGTGTCTTGATAAAAATCTGAAAAACAAATATTTTACTTACATTAATTCCTTGCCTACTCTGAGAATTAATTATTTGATTTGCATTCCTAATATTCAAAATATTTCTTAACATCATCTCACTATACTTTATGTTCCTTTTGGTGGCACTGAATAATGTTAAAATTTGAATGCATTGAAAACAAACTTTGCTTGGAAGGGGCTCAGTCAAATCAATCTAAACAACATAAAAACAAATTTAATCTGGCGTCTATATAAATTTGCATTTTAAAACGATAAAAAAGGCTGTTACCTTAATACTGTAACAATATTTAATCTGATCAATTATATGGCGCGCTCCGTTCCGGTTTCCGTTGGATGGACGCAAATCGACAAATTCCCGACTGAAATTTAGGCATAATCTACAAATCCTACTAAAATCTAAATTCATAAGACCATCGTCAACCCGCTCTTCAGCTCCATTTAATCCAGCCATCGCGGAATTAAATTGGTAAACAAATCCGTTTTTATGAAAATCGTTGGAACTCACTGTTGCCAACAACCCGGGCAATAAAAGAAAATTTACACGAGCATAGGGTAAACATTCGAATTTTAACGGATTTTACGACCCGTCTTTTCAACTGAGAAAAACAATTATTTCATCCTAAAACTTAGTTTCATGAATAATTTTAAATAATCCCAACACACCACTTTCAAAAATGAAGAACCGGGGCTGTTTGCGAGTTAAATACCTCACCGACAAAAATTATTTAATTGCTTTTAATTTGTAAATTCAGTTAACAAATCCACAGCCTTCTAAATTATTGCCGTTGTATCTTAAAGATACTGGATTTAAAAATATTTTTTTCCATTTTCTAGACTTGATTTTAAATAATTTAAAGCAAAAATAAATTGTACGATTTAAGAATATCAATTTAAATTAGACTTAATTTATATTTCACGTGGTTTTATACTTAGTCCAAGACTTTAACGATTAATCACGTTTATTATTAATTTCAATACTGAATTATACTTTCGAAAATCATATTAATAAACTCCAAATATTGCCTTTTAAACACTTTTGTGCAATAAATAAGAAAGAGTCTGCCGTTTTTAAGGAGGAATTTTTATTTTTGAGTATGGGTATGTAAGATCGTGATTACGTCATCAATTCATGTCGTCTCTCTTAGAACCTAATGTGCAACATACTTTTGACTGTATTTGGCAGTTCTATATTGCTAGATATGCTATAAATATATTATAATATTAACAATATAAACTTAATATCATTACTCTCTAATGGGTAAACACAAATTTTCATGATGGTTCGGAAAAAAATTTTTTTTCAAAGTTTAGTAGACTAGTTTTTAGTTTAAGATGGCGGCTCTTGGGCTCTCCCTACTCTGGGCCTAAAATCTGAAAGGTGAGAGCCTTTGCCTATTTGTTGTTAGTACATAAAGGTTTGAGAAAGGTAAAGGAAATGGTTTTCTGTTGCCTTCTCAGGTAAATTTTCTGTTGGGATTACCTTCCATAAGATGAGTGGAGACTGACTTCCCATCTTCCCATTATCTGCTGTAGATTAGCCTCTCTAGAACAAATCCACAAATAGGGCTACTGTTCACCATGTAGTGTAGGAATACTACAGGACTACAAGATGTGCGGCTACTGTATACCAGTAATTGTAGGACCACAATGTAGTTCTTAAAGGGTTTAAATCCCAAAAAACAGCTTGGAAGTCACTTTAGAAGGGCTACTTTGCAATTGGTGATAGGAGGCCTGTCTCAAAACCATATCACTACATCTAACAGCATAACTCCAACAGGAAAACTTAGGTCACTGTAATAGTTCGAACTTAAATAATAACGCCTAACTTCAACTTTTTAAGTATAAATACTGAGAACCTGGCTTATTGGGCTAAACAAATCTTTTTCTTTAACATTTTAGGGAAGATAATGAAAAAATGTCACCTCACTACAACCGCCTTCAAGTTTGACTTTTTGTAATTTGTAGTTTTGAGGAAAATATAAATTTATAAAGAAAATTAAATAAAAATCAAAAACTTGTTTAAATTAATTTTTAATCCCAATTTACTTCTGAAAATTCCACTCAACAACTTCCTACATCCGGTTCTGGAAACCTAACAACCTGTTCTACAGGAAACAACCCCTTAATGCCATACCCACACATTTGGTCTTGAAGAGAGAGGGGTGGTGGATGGAACTGATAACTAGTGGGCTTGAGAGGAGAGAAAAAATTTTTTCCACAATTATGAGATGTAATTCCTTAGGCCTATTCACAGCCCTCTCTCTCTAACATTCCATCTGCCTCTCTCTCTCTCTCTTTTTAAGTTTCTTACTTCATTGAATAAGTTTTCTCCTATTGGCTACGTACGCGCCTACGCCCCAGGAAGGAAATATTGAGACAAATCACTGATAATAATAAATTACCTATTGATTGAGTTACCTCAACATTCTCCTTCATTACGTCTTCGGTGCTGTTTCGAATCAGTCAAGAGTCCAACAGCCGAACCTGCAATTCCGTAAGTAAATTAACATCAGCCAAATTTATTTATTTAATAAAATTTGTGAACATAACATCCTATCAAAAACAAGATGAATGACAATCTAAAATGGGATAATTTATTTTTAAATAATTTTCTCATGCATTATCCCTCAATATTATTATTAATATAATTATTTATATGATTTAAATTACATAAAATTAGTTTCAGAAAATTTGGAAATATTTAAAACCAACTTTTATGAAAGTTTTAACTTTTCGCAACAGTAAAACGTATAAACCGCACTTAATTGTGTCGCATTGATATTTCCTTTTCAGACTTTTTTTACGCGGTTTGGAGCAAACCCATGAAGTCGTAAAGTGTTTTTATATAAAATTTCAATCTGTTTTAGTGATTTTAGTTTCAAACTAGTTTAGTTACCCAAATTTTGACAAAAATTTTTCTTTTGAGTTATGTGAATTTGACTTACCCTGGTTAAAATTTTTGGGAGATTTTTGAGGGAGGAGTAGTGTAGTGGTTAAGTTCCTGACTTGGACAGAAATGGTCATGAGTTCGAATCCTCCTCCCGCATCCTGTTATACCCCTCCTGTCCCATACTGTTATCCCTACCTATTATACCCATCCTGTTATATCCTGTTATAAAAAATTAGGATGAAAAACGGGATTACAACCACCACCAATTTTTGGGAAATTTTTCTGATTGAGAGAAAGAGAGAGGAGGACAAAGAATACAGCAGAGAGAGAGAGATTTGTGGATCCGGAAATTATACCCCTAAAAATTTTTTTTGATTTTTATAGCCCTTAATTATCTGCAACCCTATTAAAAATGGTAGTAAAGAGAAGTTTGAGATTTTTGCGACTGTTACCATTAATATTAATAATAATAATAATATAAAATCAATAAATAAAATAATTAATATATTATTACTAATTATCCGCTCCAGGAGTCAACAAATTGGCCTCTTCTCAGGTATAATTTCCTTAATGTTAGTCTACAAACTCCTTACTGTCTTGGGGATGGTAGTGATGCTATTCTTTTAGCTGTTGTGACGCTCAAGTCAAATTTTAGGGAAGTGGAAGAGAATTTTCCTTTACCCATCCAAAATTGAGTCGAAACCGAATATTTTCCCAAAGATGATGTTCACAGCTGTTAATGTTGGCGAGGTGAAAGAAATTTTTTAAAAATTCGATTTAACAGTCAAGAGAATAACGTTACAACCATCACGACGTTTCTAAGTATTGATACAAAGCAGTGAGCAGTTTGTAATTGTAGGATTAAGGAGGCTGTATGTAGAGTAGAGACCAGGTGTTGACCCCGGGAGAGAATTAATTTGAATTTGAGTTTATGCTCCAAAAACCAGAGAGTAGAGATTGTGAACCATAAAACTAACATGTTACCAAAGTAGAAGACAATCTTCAAGACCAAGTGAAGGTTTATGCTCAAAAAAATGATGAAATCACTGAAACAGTTTTTTTGTGGGCACGATTGAAACTTTATTTCTGATTATTGCTGTCGCCCTGTTATCCTGTATAGTTTGACCCTCTTCTGTATATGTTTTGCACGAAATAACAATTTTCTATGAGTTCAAGATCATCTCCTCTGCCGAGTGTATGTCTCTGTCTCTCTCTCGCTGTTACTAAGAAACTTATAATAACTCCAGGATCACTGCTGTTAGTTACTATCATCATCTCATTTCTACTACCCTTAGACACTTTCTATCTTCTAGTTCTCCCTTTGAGGCCCGCCCATCTGGTTGGAGTAGACACCAACTATACTGGTACATTTGCTCACAAAACACACACCGAGGTGACTTTATACCATACCATCTGCTAGGTAGATCATATTATCAGCTTTCAGCAAACCTGAACCTAATTAATTATTTGGAGGGCGAGGGGAGGGACAGGCTTAGGTCTCTTCCCTCAATTTCGTGCCTGATTCATTCAACACACCTCTAAGAGTCGATATCTTGCCAATATTGTCAGCTTCAGTCTATTTCTCTCTCATTTCCTAATCTTCTGCCTTAATACCCATCATCTATTGTTTTCTTTCGAGAATATTCTTTCAAGGGGGTGCAGAGCCTGAATTTTCGTTGTTAGGGTGACTCTCAAGTCCCACGAAGGCTTCAAAATCAATTAAGTATAACACGACTCCCCGGAAAACAATAAAAATTTTTGTTTTGTTCAAGTCTTAAGTCTGACTTTCGACTCTTTACTTGAGATTTAAATGGAATGAATGAAGAGCTTTCAACCCCCGACATCAAGATTTTAAGAACACAACCTAAGATTCTTATTTCGAAAAAGCTTTGTTCTAATAAATAATAATAATGATGGTGGAGGAGGGAGTTAGAAAGTACAATGGAAAAGACTCCGAGGAGGGAATATTTCAAGCGATTTTTACTCTCAGCATTTTAAGCGATTTTCACCAACAATTATTGAAAGGAAAAACCTGAAGGAGATTATGATGTACGGCTTTTGTGTGTGAGGAGGAATATTCAACCAGTTCAAACCAAATTCAAAGGAATGGAGGAAAAATGGCGGAGGCGTGGATTCAAGTTTTTGTTTTAACTCCTCTTACCTCCCCAGCCCACCCAATCTTCTCAAACATGATGAAGATTAAAAAAACTCCGCCGTCAGCGATTTTATTATGCTTCACGATGGAAAATATGGTTTCATTTTCCTTCCTTCCTCCCTTCCCTCACCCATTCTCATCCCCTAGAACTGTTTTAATCCATTTCCTTCACCTCAGGATCAAAAACCTTGAACAACCGTTCAACAATTGATTGAATGCTGTTGTGAGTAAAAGCGACAACAGAATCGAAATATGATTCCCTATATATTAAATATGAATATATCGTCCCTCAAGGTTGAAATCAATTTGCGATTAAAAGGGCGTTACCGTCCACGTTTGTTTTGATCAACAGATGGTTGGTTGATTTGTTTGTAAAATGTAGTTGAGTAAGGGGGTTGTAGTGGTAGTGGTTAGAGAGTGAGGAAGGCGGTGGGGCAAATCGGTTTTGAAGATGTTAACACAAAAGCTCACATACCTAAAATTAGAATGAATGACTTCATCGAAACCCATCTGAGTCTGGGACCTAGTCAGCTGTGTCTTTTCTGAGAAGTGCTTTCCTCTTCCATCTTTCACTTAATCACCTTCATTCTGAACGCTCTCCTTTCAAACTTTCCACTCAACCTTGAAACAGAATAATAAAAATAAAAATTAATTTTCTTTAAATCAATGGCGGAAGAAAGGTTTTATACATATAAAAATGGATATACTTCAAATTATGAGCTTTTATCTGTATCTTTTGAAAAGACAACACGAAGAAGAGGAGAAAGACTTCCATCTATCATGAGGCAACAGCCATTAATAACCTTTTCTTTTAATAAATTAATTTTGAACTAAAAACGTTTTTTGAAAGTTTGATCTTTCACTCCTACCCTCTCTTCTTGCGTCACGAAAAAACCTTTCTACAGTGACGTCATCGAATTTATAAACAATAAAAGAGTTTTAGTAATTTAATAAAAAATTGAGCCAAGATCTGCCATCTTCTCCAGTTTCATTTTAACCCCGGAGGTGGTAACAGAAACCAGTAACTTCGAAAGTGGATCTCCTAATCCAACCAACACCCAGGGCATAATATCAATTCAGGGAGTCAGATTCCTCCTAAAAATTCAGTATTAACACTGGGAGGAGTCAAATACAAAATATATCAACAGAAAGGCCTATCGCTGTGAAAAAAGTAATTAAAAAAGATTTTGAATGAAACAAGCCCACGCGAATTGATATCAAAATTCATCTTCTCCCCGCCATCTTATTATATTCAGGATATTTAATATCGAGAAGGAAATAGGAGAAGAGAAAGATACATAAGAAGGAGGAAAGGGAAACATAATCGCATTAAGAGAATCTCGCACTTCATTAACCTCTTGGAAAACTTTCCTTAGGTCCAGTCGCCAGCAATTAATTAATTAATAGGGAAATAAAACCGAATTTAAATCTCTGGCAATAAATATTTGCGAGCCTGTGATTCCCTTTCCTTTGACTCCTTTCAAAAGTTTGAATGTTCATGGAAACTGTTTCCGGTTGTTAAATTTTATTTTTCCATAAAAGAAACTTTTTTGAAAGGCAGGAGCCTTGAATAGAAAACATTTCATCTAAAATTCGGTATAATTGCTGAAACTGTTTCTGGTAAACATTTGAAATGGCAAACCAATACAAAGTAGGCTTGTCAGCAACAGCATTCACTCTTAGCAATTTCCTTTCAGGTAAAAAATGATTTGCAACGTATCCGGTCTGCTTATTTTTCTAACAGTCTGCGGGATTGTTGCCTCAAGTCCAGACAGGGCGATCGATTGCAGGTGAGTTTTGACAGTTTCTCATCGCCCACTTCCGCCCATCACAATTCTAATCAATTTTATGAAATTCCAAAATTAAAACCCTTCCAGGAAATTCGTCTTCGCCCCACTATGCAGAGGAGTAGCGGCTAAAAGGACAACCTTGGGAAATGCAAACATGGAACGTGACATCTTCGATGGTAAAAGGTTCGTAGACTCAACGTCTACAGTTTGTACTCTCAATAATTCTCCATTTTACAAACAATAAATAAAATTTTATTTTCTCAGTTTGAAAGAACTTCTCAGGAGTCTTTACATTCGAGCGGGGATTGAAAAATGGGACGAAGAGAACGATGAACAAATGAGAAAAGCAATCAACGGACAGGAGATTGGGGAAAACGTTGCTAGAAAATATCAGCAAGACCGAGATGACTTCCTTCACAAGCTGTTAGCAAAGAGTAATAAGATAAACAGTGAAGTGGACACCATTCCCGACTCTTTTTATGATAATTTGTAGTCACTTCCTTACAGAATTTCAAAGACAAGCACGTTATGTACAATTTAGTTTTATTGCTTACACTCCTCTAAATTATACACCCCTTCAAGCGTTTCCATTTTGTGTTCAGTTATGGAATAGAATTGTCAAATAGAAATTTTATTTGAACTTATCTTCTATCTAATTATCTTTCTCTTTCTAACTAATTAGCATTTCCATTATTCAGTACCTACCAGCATCCAAAACAATTCTTAATTTAATCTCTTTAGCCTTCGTTGCTATTTCACCAGAAATTTTTACTATAAGCCAGTAATTTGTGCTTTATAACAATCTTAAATCAAAAGCCAACACTACTACTCAAAGAATTTTTTTAAGATTATTCAAACAAAAACAAAATCGGAAGTAAGAGATCAAAGTAAGTAAAAATATGTTTCCTTCAATTATAAAAAAAATTTATTTCAAGAATATTTAAGTAAATTAAAGGTATCACTGTGTCACTTTTAAAGCGTTATCAATTCACGATTTCTGGTCCAAAATTAACACATAAAATGCGAATGATCCTACTAGTGTCAAATGCTCACATTTTCATTTAAATCAAGTTTCAAGTGAAACGTTTCGTCGGTGTGGTCTTTGGTTACGGTCACCACAAGTTTTCCATCCCTGAAAATAAATAAAACAAAATGGCAATACATACTAAATATTTAGAAGCATTTTTCGATTAATAATACAGAGAGACATTTATTCTGTAAAATTTTCAGGACTTAGAATATGGCATCGAACGAAAAACGTTTGTTTCGACCGTTACAACTCTTTTGAAAATTCGGTAACGTGTCCTAATTGGTTTAAAGCCAATGTGACGTCACTATCAAAGTTGCGTCCGATTGGTTGACCAACCGACGCCATGATACGAGGTACAGGCTGTTTGTTGTTTGTTTCTTTTTTTTTGAACGAACAGATAAAACACTGACTCTCGCTTTCCACTCACCTATTTATATCTACATCCAAAGTAAATTTAGTACCAGTTTCCAATTCTCCTATAAGAAGGTTTTCTACTCGTACATTGTCCTTATTCAATACAGAAACTGATATACTTTCCCCGGCAGCAGTCACCTTGAAACGTTTTTTTAATGGCACTGGACTAAATTCGCGAATAGGAAAGATTTTCTTTTCTCCACCCGTCGGAAATACCTTAAAAGAAAAAAATTCACAATGATTTCTGCTTAAGAGGGAGTAGTGACATTTTCTTTCAGAAACTAATAAATTTTACCGCGATTGAAAAGCTACTCGACAATGTTGGGGCATCCACAGCGAGGGCACTGGGGAGTTGTTCATATTTGGAACAGTAACCGGCTTGTTTGGCAGCACCCAAAGCGATCACTTCCTCCGGATTTGAATTCATTATGATTTCCGATGATGGAAGGAGATTTCGAACAATTTCTTGAAGTTTTGGTGTCCTGAGCGTATTTCCACAAGTGACCACCTATAAGAGACGACTTTTAACTTTAGAAAAAAATTTTTTTTTGGAAACTTAATTCAAAATCGAATGAAAACAAAAATCACCTTTTTGATTTGATTAAGTTCTAATTTACTTTCGCGAATGACTTCTTCAATTGGAGCAACTAGTTGTGGTATCAAGGAACCTATGATGTTTTCAAAACGAGCTCGAGACACGGAAACATTGAAGTCGTAGCCTCCTGCAACGCTTTCGCAACTGCACTGAGCAACATTTTGAATGGACAAAATCTGTTTAGCCCCTTCCGCAGCTGAGTATAATTTGTGTTTATCTCGTTCCGTAAGGTCTACCATTTTGTACTGTCTGAAAGTGAAACGAAAATAAATAAAACCAACAAAGAACAGACTTCAAAATCGACCAAGGTGAACCAAATCAATGCCAATTTATTAATGATTTCAAATTAATATCAAAATACACATCCTCTCACCTCTTAAATTCAGCTGCTAAGTACTCGCATAATTTTTTAGTTAACTGAGACCCTCCAAGATTGTATCTGTGCACAGATCCAACAACAGAAAACATTCCATCTTGAACCTGGAGTATTGTCGCATCAGTTGTAGCTCCACCAACTCTATAAACTAGGCAATAACTGAAAAAATTTACAAATAAATTAAGCTATACTAATTATTATATTCATGTAGGATTGAACAACAAACACTTACTATGAAGGTTCTTCAGGATCTAAACCAAGCCCACACCCCAAAGCTGCAGTTGAGGCTTCGTCAACCACTTGAAGAACTCTAAACCCAGCTCTAGTTGCCACATCTTTAATCAACTGAATCACTTTCAAAGAGAAGTAATGAGGCACAGTAATAACAATAGAAAGTTCCTTACGTCCTCCAACTGCTGACTCAGCAATGGCTGAAAGTTATATTTCACATATTAAAAACAAAACTCTACTACTAAATATATATAAAAACCATGACATTAAAGGATAATATTATACTAAGAGCATATACTAACATCGTATCTTCTTAAATATCCATCCTGTGACTTCTCTAATCGAAACATGGACTTGTTTACCATCATGAACAAACTCATACTTAATAATGCCATCCGATTTATTTATCCTGTGAATAGCCTCACTTTTAATGTGATTCAATTCATCTTCACTAAGAGCATCGTTGAGGAGTTGCTTGTTCCTAGTAATTATGTTTGTGCTATTTCTAAGCAATTCAGATAAAGCAGTTCTTCCAATTGAATGACCGTCTGGCGTCCAATGTATTATAGCAGGAGTTATTCTATCACCACTATCATTAGCTAAGACATCGACACGATCCTCCTGTAACGAATTCAAAAACAACTAACTTTTCATTTGTATCAGTTGGTTGTCATAGCTGTTTGAAGATGTAGTAACATGGCAACAAGTTAACCAAGTAGGGTTATAATTTATTAAACGACAATCTCCTCCCGTAACAAATATGAAATTTGTCTAAATAGTGTTAAAAACATTGCCAGAGAGTAATTATAAATATAAAACACTTACATCCTTACATATAGCTACACGAATAGACGAATTACCAATGTGAACACCGAAGAGAGCAGCCATTTTGAAAACCGAGCTAAAAACCGGTTAAAGCTTCTACCCTGGCTCAAACAAATCCGTTGTCTTGTCTTATAAAATGAATCTTTTAATATAAATAATTTAATTACGAGGACTAAGACAATAAACATTTCCAATCCATGATTTTTATTAAATATAAATAAAAGAGAAACAAAAATTTGTTAAATTAAACGTGGCTCCAAATTACTTTGAATTTCGAAAAACAAGAATTTTCATTTCAACAAATGCACGTCTAATGTAAAGTATATTACTTATTACTTATTTATATATATTATTTATCTAATTTGTTGGGCTGTAAATTATAATTTCAGTAGCTTAAAATCAAAAATTTTATTTAAACTTTGCGCCATTAATTTACCAAAACTGGTGACACGTTGTAAGAAACATGGAGGAAGAAACTTATCCAACTGTAAATATTTCTTCTTATTTACAATCTTGATCGACAGAATATTTTTCAAACAAAGATTCTTTATAACTAATATTTAATAATTAAAAAAATGGCTGAAGAAATTCAAGAAAACGCTACCGATAAGAAGAAAGCTCATCGAGAGCGGAAATCAGGTGAGGTGTTAGCATGTGAGCTTTAACCAAACTTGGTTAACAAATATAACCGTCAGTACCCAAGTAATTGCCTTTCATCGTGACTGATCATTAAGACCCATCTTTGATTCAACTTCAGGTAGGAAGGCTGAGAAGAAGAAAGCTCAAAAACCACACATTCAAGAGTTGACAGATAGACAGAGGAATCCAAAGGCCTTTTCATTTAAGAGTGCTGTTCAAGCTGAAAGAAGGTTTCGAAGAAAGCAGGATCTTGAAACTAAGAAGCAACACATCCTGTTGTTGATAGGAATCCTGTAGAACCTCCTCCTATAACAGTGAGTGAAGTTTTTGTTGTAAAAATAAATTTAGTGTCTTTGGGATAAAATCATGTTTGAAGGGTATCATCCCAAAAAATAATTTTTTTTGTTGCTTTTAGGTTGTTGTTGTGGGACCACCAAAGGTGGGGAAAACTACATTAATTCATAATTTGATTAAGCACTTCACAAAACAGCCATTAGCAAGTATTAAAGGACCAGTAACCCTTGTCACAGGGAAGAGGCAAAGGATAACCATAATCGAATGCAATAACGACATTAGTTGTATGATGGACTTGGCAAAAGTAGATTTAGTTCTTTTGCTTGTTGATGCATCGTTTGGGTTTGAAATGGAAATTTTTGAATTTCTTAACATTTGCCAGGTAAAACCTTTTAGTCATTCATCAACACCTTTGATATATCTTGATTGTGTGTCGGTTTCTTATTAATCAGTTGTATTTACAGGTTCATGGTATGCCTAGGGTTCTTGGTGTTTTGACACATCTTGACCTTCTCAAGAACAATAAACAGTTAAAGAAAACTAAGAAAACTCTCAAACATAGGTTTTGGACAGAGGTATATGCTGGTGCAAAACTGTTTTACTTGTCTGGAATCCTTCATGGAGAGTACCTCAAGAACGATATCAGGAATCTAGGAAGATTTATCTCTGTTATTAAACTTAGGCCTTTAGTTTGGAGATCAACTCATCCTTACATCTTAGGTTAGATCATGAATAATTACTCTGTTGTTAGTATTATGTGGAACCAAACCAAACTGAATTAATTTATTTCAGTCGATAGGTTGGAAGACATAACAGATCCTGAGAAAATCAGACAGAATTCTAAATGCGACCGAAACGTTTGCCTCTACGGTTACGTTCGAGGCGTGGCGCTGAATAAGGAAAACAGTATACACATTCCCGGTTGCTGCGACACCAAGATCGCTGCCGTCAACTTCCTTCCGGATCCTTGCCCCCTGCCGGAGAGGAAGAAGCGATCTCTCTTGGAAAAGGAGAAGACGATTTACGCTCCATTTTCGGGTGTCGGCGGCGTCGTTTACGACAAAGATGCCGTTTACGTGGAACTGGCCGGAAGTCACAGTTATCAGGTATCGAGAGAATCATTTCGAACGTGGAATGGTCTTTCAGTAAGTTCGTTTGTCACTTGTTTTGTGTTTCGTTCCAGGAATCGAAACCCGAAGAAACGGAATTGGTCAATTCGATATTAACAGCTCAAGACGGACTCGACGTGAAGAGAGAAAAATCCGAATTGAAGATATTTTCACACTCGAAACCGATAAAATCGAACGAGTTCGAAGATAAAACAAAGCTGACTGATGAAAATGTGATAAACGGACAGTCGACGGGTGAGGATGATGCCGAAAGCAGCGAAGACGAAGAAAACGATGACGAAGATGGGGATAAAGAAAACGAGGAGACGGAACAAAGCTACGTCGAAGAAAAAGTCGAGGAAGATGGTAGAGTCAGACGACGAGTAGTTTTTAAAAAAGAAGTTGACGTCACTTCCGGAAATGAAGATGACATTTCTGAAAATGAATCAGATGAGGAAGAAACGATAGGAAAAGAAGAAACGTCAAAAGAGGAGAACAGCATCAAATCGAAAATCGAAAACGCGCTGAATAGGCTCAAACAAAAGAAAGACGATTCGGAGTCTGAGTCATCCGGAATAGAAAGTCAGTCTGAAATGGATGATGAGGAAGGTGACGAAGAGGAAGAAGATGAAGTTGATAGCGATGAAGATGAAAATATCAATCTCAACAGAAAGAGAAAGATGTCCGAGACTGAAAACGGGTACGAGAAGAGTGGAAAGAAACCTAAAACGGATGAAAAGACTGTCAGTCACGATTTCGAGTCGTCAGCAATCAGATGGAAAGAAAATCTAGCGCAGAGAGCTTCTGATGCTTTCTTGGAGAGACAGAACAACACTCAAAACCTCTACAAATTGGTATACGGTGAGTGAACCGTATTTCTGAGGGAGCTATGTCCAAAGATGGTGCACCGAAAGTCTAACGAGTTGTGTGTTTTTAGGTAACGTCAAAAAAATGCTTCAGCACAACAGAAACGAGGAAGACGATAAAGAGAAGAATGAAGAAGAGGAAGAAATCGGTGGGATATTTCACGTGGTCAGCGAAAAACAGCGAAAGAAAATGGCGGAGAAGGATCTTCTAGACGAAAACGATTCCAGTCTCTTCGTAGTTCCTTTAATCCGAGACTGGACTTCAGAGGAGGTTAGGCGCCATCTTTTTGCTGACAGAGTTATACTACGGTGGGTAGACTAATTAGCTATGTTCTGTTTTATAGATGAAAATTCTAATCAGGGACTGCTTCGTGACTGGGAAATGGAAAGACACGGAAGATGCGGAGGAATTGTTAAAACTCGACGACATGTCCGATGAGGAATTGGGAGATTTCGAAGATTTGGAAACGGGAGAGAAACAAGAGGAAAGAAACCGGAAACGAAAGAGGAGCTCCTTGAAAAGAAGAAGAAATTGAAGGAGAAATTCGACGCGGAATATGACGAAAAGGAGGAATATTCGTATTACACGGATCTGAAAGCTCAAGTGGATCAGCAAGCTCAGGTTGGTAGGGAAAGAGGAAGGAAGAAGGATGGAGAGGAAGTTGAGGAGCTTTTGTAAAACACTTCTTTGCTGAAAGCACGCCCCCGTTTATTTGAATTGCAAAAGAGAATTTGTATAAAATCCCAAGTTCACGGTCAGACATTAGGGCTCCCGGCCTTGTGTTTAGTCAAAACTGGTCGTATCTATTAATCAAAATCCACCGGAAGTACTTCAAGAGATACTCGTGATTAAATTGATTTAAATTTTGTGCAAGGAAAGGACAGTCGGGATCGGATTCGTTTTAAATTAATTAATTTACATAAGTAGGATTTCCGATTCCGGGTCATCGAATGAGCCAGTGCCAGGGAAGAGAAATTGTTTGACGTGCTCTCGCATAAATTTTGCTTTCATTCATTGATTCCATCTTAAAAATGGAGAGAGAGAAGACAGAATTTGAAATTTGATTTTTATGTCAACAGCTAAACAAATCCGAGTTCGAAGGACTAGCCGACGATTTGAGAGTAGAATTAGAAGGTTACAGACCAGGAATGTACGTTCGGGTCGAATTGTCAACTATGCCGTGCGAGTTAGTCGAATATTTCGATCCAACGTATCCAGTGATAATCGGAGGACTGCTACCCGTCGAAGAGAATATCGGATTCGTTCAGGTAACAATTGTAACACGAGCACTTGCTGAAATTAAAAAGCCAGATGGTTTGAACAGTTCTGTTTGTCTTCCTCCAGGTCAGAGCCAAGAAACATCGTTGGTACGGGAAAATCCTGAAGACGAAAGATCCGCTCATCGTGTCTTTGGGTTGGAGACGGTTTCAAACTCTACCAGTTTTCACCAAACTGGAGGATAACATGAGACAGAGAATGTTGAAATACACGCCGGAACACGTGTCTTGCATGGCTCATTTTTACGGGCCGGTGACACCTCAGGGAACGGGATTTCTAGCCGTTCAGGATGTTGCAACTCGAACGGTGGGTATAAATTTACAGCTGAGATTCCATTTTGAGGACGGTGGTGGAGACATTTAAACCTAATTTTGGTGAAATTTTTCAGACTGGATTTCGGATAGCCTGCACAGGGTCGGTCGTAGAAGTAGATAAATCTACAACCATCACAAAGAAACTGAAATTAGTGGGAACGCCTTTAAAGATTTACAAGAAAACTGCATTCATACAGGGAATGTTTAATTCTACTTTAGAAGTAGGCAAATTCGAAGGTAAACTAACCTCTCTCAAGATACTTTGATGAACCAAACAAGGGAGACAAATTCAAGAAGAAAATGTTGGATTACAGGTGCCAAAATCCGAACGGTTTCGGGGATCAGGGGACAAATAAAAAAAGCGATTTCAAAACCGGAAGGAGCTTTCCGTGCCACATTCGAAGACAAAATCAAATTGAGCGACATAGTCTTCTGTCGAACGTGGTATGCCATAGAAGTTCCCAAGTTCTATAATCCCGTCACGACTTTGTTGCTATCCGGAGAGAAGAAATCTGTCTGGGAAGGAATGAAAACGGTGGGACAGCTGAAGAGGGAGAGGAATATAAAGAACGAAGCGCAGCCGGATAGTCTCTACACTGTGAGTAATAGATGAAAGAGATCGTAATCATTGTTCTAGTAATCATTTTGGGTTGTGATGGATTCACCCATTTTTATATTATTGTTCGGATGTCATTTCAGCCCGTCCATAGAAGCTATAAAGTGTTCAAACCTTTGAAAATACCAAAGACACTACAGAAAGGTCTTCCGTATAAAGACAAACCGAAGAAGAAGGGAAAGAGAAAAGGAAATAAACCGGAAAGAGTGGCCGTAATCAGAGAGCCGCACGAGGAAAAGGTGAGAAAGATGAACCAAAGGATGAGCAACGCCATCTTGAATTGGTTCACCTAAAATTTATATTTTTGTCGTCTACTTTCCAGGTGGCAGGTTTGATGAAAATGATCAAAGCCAATTTCAAACACAAGAAACAGATCGAGAGGAAGGCGATGATCGAGAGAGTGAAGAAACACGAAAAGGAGAAACGTATGGAAGCGATGAGAAAGTTGAGAAAACAGAAAGAATTGAAGAAACACATTTTTAGAACTCTAAGCAAGATGGAGAAAAGCAAAAGTAAAAAATGAACGGTTTAGAAATTTCAGTTTTCTTGTGATAATCTCATTGTGAAAGACGTTATCGAATTCGGGAGTTGAGGAGGACATTGGTGAATGTGGCCCTCACACCTGTGAAATGCCGTCGAAACTTTTGCCCAGAAGCAAAGGAATGAAGACTTGAGCAGACAATGGCCGCTTAATTCACTTTTTAAAAAAGATTTTAATTGTTAATTAACAACCGACATTGAATTGTTAAAAGTCGTCTAAAAGGAATTTGTCTTCAAGGGAAAAGAAATTAAATTTAAATAAAGTGACAAACGTTAAATTAAATTGAATTAAAAATTTAATTTTAAGTCCGTTGGATTTTTTAATTTTAAATAAATTCTTTTGGGAGGGAGGAAGCTGGAATGAGCTTTTGAGAGGTTTTCTAATCAAAAGCCTTAAAGATGAGAGAATGTCGAAAGTTTTTGTTCGACTCACCAAAAAATATGTCAAATCAAATTGTTGTCTCTTTGATTGATGTGTAATTATATTTATATTTGATTTAAAAAATTTTTTGTTAACTAAACTGTGGAGGTCTGTTGTTACCCCCTTGTCACACTTCATCAACAGCTTTTCTCATCTTTTCAACCAACATGTGAATATATATTCCCTGACTAAAGGAGGATCGTCACTTTTGATAACATCTAACTACTCTCTAAACCTAACTTCAGTCTATACTGATTAGGTGGAAAGCTAATGAACCTAAAGACGGGTATGTGGGTTGGTGATCAAATCAGCAGTCTGTATCACTTCTTCCTCTAGACTGCTGGTTCATCTTAGTTTTCCTTCTAGATGGATGACAAGACCACCGACTTTAAAGACAGACTACTCTTCTCTTAGCTGTAGCCACTTACTCATTACTTCCTTTCTGTTCTATCTCTAATTTCTATTTTCTATCTCTTACCATTCTTATTCTGTTTCATTTTTTCAAGTCAACACAATTCAAAAATACATCAAATTCCTACTCCTAAAGCACAGAAACAGGTCTGTTCCCTAGATTGAACCCTGTGTATTAGGCCAATCACCTTTTTCGAACAACCTTGAAGACAGGTATTATATAATTACAAGATAAGGAAAATAAAATATTACAGCTGAAGTTTAAACATTTTTTTATAATCAGACCTTAGCGTCTTCGATACATGGGATCGGCTCATTAATTTTGAATGCGGTTCGTATTTTAAAATTACAAACAAAATAATCCAGCGGAAATTTTTTTTGTCAGTTTTTTTGTATAATTTGCGCACGTATCAAAGGGGATAAACCCAACGGTGTGCTCTCATTTATAATCAACGACCGACAAAACAACTTTCTGACTCGAAAGTCAATCAAACATAAATCAAGTTCTCAAGCTCGCTTCAAAATCCTTGGAAAATTCAGTATTTCTTTGTAATTCATTATCATTTTCTGGATAAAAGGCAAATCGGTAATGAGTTAAACATATGTTGAAACCGTCCAGTCGACGAGGTCACCATTCAGTTCCAATGCTCCAAATGTCATTTTAATTGTAATATAAACAAAAGAAGTGTGGAAGTTGAGAGACTTACCTTTAACATCGAGTTTCGGTTTGTCAGAATCACGAGCTTCATTCGAATTAATTATTAATTTTACCGGCCAACTTCATTTGAATTCGACTTTTTCATTCTACACTTTTTTGTCCTTCGAATTTGCTTTACTACAATTTTTTTCATTCCCTCCTTCTTAAAGAAATGCTACAGTTTTTATTTTCATCAACAAGGCGGTGACTGAAAACCGTTAAAATAAAACCAAGGCCAAGGCCATTATTGAAATTTAATTATTTTTCCCAAGAATCGATTTCCTCCGATTTCATTTAATAATCGTTGGATAATCACAGTTATCAATTAGTTATTCATTTTAACGCAGGTCTTCTTTTTTCCATGAATTATTCCCTTCCATTTATGCTTTTGCCATTTTGATTTTTTGTCCAGTTCGGCAAACACCAGTTCCAGATAATTCCTTCCCTGACACTTAAGATCATTTTTTTCCCACCCAAAGTAATTTACTGACATGACCACTGATTATTATTAAAGTCAATTATTTGATTTTATGATGAAATGAATCTTTTTATACAACTCAAATCAAAAATATGAAAAATCGAAGCTGAGTTTGGCAATCACCATTCAACTGAATCCAGAGTTAATGGATTCTGGGTTTTCCCTTCCCGGCAAAAGGAATTTACAGATACGATCGTGCACGTATTCAGTTAAAGTCATACTTCGGTCTACACCTTGTAGACGTCCTGTTAGGAAAAGCAAATTTTTTTTTCAATATGCAACTTAATCTTTGGTGTAAGGTTGACGCCATTTTTTAATTATCATCTTGAGAGAGAGAGACCAATACCTTACAAATAAACAGCATTTCTTGTTCTGCAACTTTTTTCCCACTTTCCCACTCAAATTTGATTCTTAGACAAAATTATTTATTTTTATGGGTTGCAATAAGGTTCAAGAAAAGATTATTAATGAATTAGATACTATGCAATAGTGTCCATTATTCACTCAATGATGAGAGTGTACACTACTCATAAAATGAGCTGCACCTGGAGGTGTGCATTATTTTTGAAATAAATACTCCATCATAGAACTTTTCAAATAACATTCTGATATATCTTCAATATTTTGATGTTACCTTGCTAACAAAATCTGACCTTCAAATTTTAATTTTTCTTTTTACAAATAGTAAATTAAAATTGTTTGAACTGTAAATGAAATAAATAAATAAATAAACAAATTAAATTGATTTATAATTCAATATCATAACCCTCTTAAAAATGTTGATTTAAGTGAATGAACACTTCCCTTTTTCAAAAGTACTTTATCACAAAGACAATACTGGAAAGAAAATAACTTTTTGAGATCATTAACTTCCTCTTGAGAGAAATTGAAAGTGGTTTCTCTGATTTTAAGTTTTATTGGTAGCCATAGAACCCAACCCAGCCATGATTTTTGGGGGGTTTATAGAGCAAAAATTTGGATCTTAGCAGCCATTTTACAATTTGTACTAAAAAGGAAATGTAATTAGCTAATAATAGTAATAGTAAGCAATATTTATTGTACAGTTGTACAGTTTCTCCTGCAATTTGGCCTTCCACAATAAAATAATTGTCAACAATTATGCTTTTTCATTTGTATGGCACAAAATGGAGGCAATGGTGGTATCAGGTTGCTTTCAGCATTATAGCTGACAAACAATTCCTTTCTTTTTGTTACATTTTGTAATAGTCCAGAGACACTCATCAGGGTTTTGAGTTAATCATGGAGAAACTATGGATTAGGGTTTTGAGTCACTTGCTTTGGGTTATCTGGTATCAAAAGAAAGAACTCAAGGGTTTGAGTCAGTCATTAGGCAGCTATAAATAAGGGTTGTTTATGACTAGATAAGAGATAAGTCTTCATCAGCAAGAGATGAATATAAGTGACCATCAATAAACCACCTAGTTTGAAATTTGGATGGCAAAAGACAAGATAATCTGGTATCAAGGGTGAGAAAACAAGTGATAATCATGCCTTGATCCATGATGGAGGGAGTTGAGAGTTAGTTGAGGAAAGCCAGCTGAAGAAGAGCAGGAACTGCAGTCACAGAACTGGTGTGAAGAAAGGAAAGAAATAATAAGTTTGAATAAACGTTTAAAAAGAAGAAAGAGCGTCTACTTCATTCGCCTATCCAGCCAAGCAGCCAATCATTTCATGGTGCTGACTTAAAAGCCTCGTATCACAATGATCGGACATCAGCTAATGTAACAGCAAATCTCCTCAACTAGATACAGCCTGATGGGTGTGTAACCATCTTCTAACACACCAACTTATACAAAAGTGCTATAATTTCGTAGTAGTCCTTAATCGCCATCATTAAACACTCTTTTCCAAAGACTCAACTCCTTCAACAAAGTCAAACTTTAATGACTTGTAAGTTCTTTATTTAACAATCAATGAGGAGTCCATTGCTGGTGTTTGAAATCGTGATAGAAGAGAAATACGTGTTTCGATTTTGACTCTAAGAGCATCAAGGGCCTTAATGATCTTTGACCGCACACCCAACCGGATATAACTACAATTATTCCACAATTTCCAGTGGATAGAGTATGAGAGAACTTTTGCTTTTGTTTATGACATCAAGAGGAAATCCTACTACCAGAGATTTAGAGATAAGTCTTCTAGCTAACGAAACGTTTGAAATTATCTTTAATTCGGATCATGATCACCTGATTTAGAATTTCCTTTTTAGAATTCCAACCAGAAGTTACCTTTTCCAACAGCAAAACAAAACAAAAATTCTTCCTTTCCTCTTTGAACTACACAATCACCTTAGTATAAAGTTAATATCTTCAATAATAAAAGAAATTCCCTTAGAAGTTATAATTTACTATGAAAACCTAATCAAAGTTATGACTTAGATAAGTAGATAGATAACCAATGACTTTTCCTTATTCAAGGTGGTGCTTGATCATTGAACAGGTTTTTCTCATACCAGGATAGTAAAGGAAGTTTAAAAAGGGAAAATATGAATATTGAGCTTTGAGTAATATACATAATATACATTATAGATTTATGGATGTTTATGTTACTGGACACACACAGAATGCTTTCCAAACAAGCTTTTTCAGTTGTTTCTTGAATTATTGTTGCTTTCTTTCTGTTTTCCATTTTTCAGTATTTTTACTTTCTTGGTTGTTCTGTTGCTTACTTTTGAGCTTTTTGCTTTATAAGCTTCTTAAATTCCTGTTTCTGTGGTTTTCTTCTGGTTCTGTGTAATTCACAGACTGTTTAACTAATTGAAACAAATTTTTCTAAAGATTTAGTTTCTTTAATACTAGATTGCCTTTTGACTGCTTTATAGGT
Source organism: Columbicola columbae (assembly GCA_016920875.1). Classification (NCBI taxonomy): domain Eukaryota; kingdom Metazoa; phylum Arthropoda; class Insecta; order Psocodea; family Philopteridae; genus Columbicola; species Columbicola columbae. The sequence continues at coordinate 4,472,730 of JADMLL010000011.1, read as the reverse complement.
ATGCTTAGTATAGGTAAACAAAAGTTTTAGGTCTTTGTGGTGTTAATTTATGTTCCTAAAATTCTGATTTTTTGAGTTTTCTGTTTCTTTTTCTCTTTTTTATTGTTTTAAATTTAGTTCTCTAGTTTCTTAAACTTCCAAAACATTTAACTTCTCTGTTTTTCCCATTTTTAAATCTTCATTTTCTCAAATTTATGTAAGATTATTGAGATGACTCAACAAGCAAGCACATCACAGCTTCCATTTTCTTATCCAATCACATATCCAAAATGGTGTTTTGATGTCACTTTCTACTTACTTTATAATGTCACTTTATAATGTCAGCAAAGAAATAGTCAAACGTCTGGAGTCAAGAGCAAAGACCTGGAAAAGGTGTAAGTCTTACAAAATGAATCTCCCCGACAGGTTTTCACATGGGACGCCATTTCTGGAGTTTTTGCTCGTGTCGTGGAAGGACCTTGCGAAACAGTAATTAAAGGTTAATTAACAAAATTAACGACTCGAACGAGAATGTTGTTCAATGGAAAAGTGAAAAGCGATTTCCCTCGGTCAGATGATGAAGTTGAAAATAAAAATAGAAAGAAACGTCAGTTGTGACCTTCTTTCACGTTTGAATCAGTCCTGGAGAACTCAAGTCCATTTGGGTCTTTCCTTGGATTTTAATATAAGAAGTGACACCGAGTGGAGTGGAGTGAACCTGCTAGAAAACAAATTAAGGAAATAGTGCCGACAACAACAGGAACAAGAGTAAGTGAACATCTTTCTAAGAGAGGACAGAGGAAGTGTGTGTATGTGGATGGGGGGTGGAAGCTTCTCTCATTTCAAATTTTTGGGAAATTATTTCCTTCAATTTTTTTAGACCCCATAGTCAACTATCCAAAGTTTTTGGACAAGTCAGTTTATCCAGAATTTGGATTGATTACAGTAATTTTTGATGGTGTTGGTTTTCAAAGAACCCAGAAACCAGAAAAGGATCTTATTAGACTGAATCTGTTTTCAATTTTGGGTAAACCAGAATCAGACATACCAATTGTTTCAGACCTTTTCATACATCTAACCAACTCATCCTCTAGGTCTGGATAGGAGATTTGGACATTTTTGTCTTTGCTTTCCTCCCAGTGTTGTGCAGTGTATAGAGAGTCAGAATCATCTTCGTGTTGTTTATCTCTGTCATGGCTCTTTCCCTCACCACCCCTGTATGGAGTCCTATTTAGCAAACTCAATGGAGACCCGTGCCAGACTTCTCTTGTGTCATCAAGGGACCTACCAACTAAAACTATACCCTATCTCAGTACTTCTACCCTTATAAGACAATTTTGAGGGTTGAGTTACCTTTTAGTTATGGATGGGCTATTATCCCAGTCCTCTTTTCCTTGGTTAATGCAAAACACACTGCATGACAACCACATGTCGGGCGATTCAAGGTCACCCTTCAACTTATCCCGCCTACAGCAATGTTCCAGCTTTCATGATTTTATCTATTACGATCGGGATTGGTTGACGTAAAGTCTGCGTCATTCTCAAAATGAATTTTTCTAAAAAAACTGTTTTGGAATGCAACCAACCAGTTTGCTAGAGCCCAGCCAACATGTCACCTATCATCTAGTTTCCGTTTCAGAATTTCCTTCCCTCCTCTCTCTCTTGTTTTATTCACTTCAGAAAAAAGTTTTGTTTACTACAACCTTGATTTTTAGAGCCAGGTACCAAACAGGAATTTTCTTTTTCATACGCACAATTTACTTGTTGACCAACTTTCCCAAGAAAATTTTTAGGACTTGACCAACCTTTACCCAGATCTCGATTAGAGGGCAACAGCGAAAAAAAAATTAAAAATTTAAATTTAATTGAATTGTTAATGGCAGCAGTGACAGTGATTATTTTTTGTATTTGAGGAAACCTTTTCAAAAAGTGACTCTCATTCCAATTATTAATCAAAAACACATTTTTCGGGTTTTCCTGAAACTTTTTAAAATTATTTAGTTTCACTGGATGAGTGACATCTGTCTCTTGACAAAACAGTAGTTTGTAGGTACCCCATCAAGGGGTAATATCTAGGGAACGGATCAGGGTCCAACCTGGTGACCTTGCTAGGATTACTGTTTACAAACAAAACACTGCTTAAGTTTCATCTTCCAGGTTTCCACCTCCTCTTCTCGAATGTCCTTGAAAGTTGGTAAAATTCCCCAAATTTCCCACACGCTCATTTCTACTTCTGTCTAAAAAACGGAAAGAAGGATTATCTGTGGTCATCGATGGACAAAGTCCAATTTCATTCGGTGTTAGCGGTAGTGGATGGTTCCATCTTTTAGTGAACAAGTTCAGTTGTGAAACCAAAATAAATTAATTATCTCGATTAGTTTTACTATTTTATTCGTCATGAAACAGGAAGTTATAAACCAAATTAATGGTCCCGACATTTATCATATTAGCGAAAATCCCGCCCTTATGCCATACAGACTTTTTCAAGTTCGAGGCGGACAGCAAAATTTATATCAGTCGGCATCACCACCAGGGTCACCAAATTTTATTACGTAATCGTGACACTAAACAATTTTTAGTTGAAGATTTAATGATTGGAGCAGTACTCCAACAGCAGCTGTATGGGTACCTGTTTTAGTATCTAACTGTCTTCCTCCAAGTGCTTTATGTTTAACTGTTACAACATCCAAAGATACGACCATTAAACTGTAGGTTTCACGGTTTATTACTTTTAGCTGCTGTGTAGAACCTGTTGAACTGCTATTAGTAAGACCTTTAGCTGTTTTACATGTGCCGATTTGATTTCGGTTCAATTTATTGAGGTGTTGTTGAGTTATGTACTGGTTTTTATGTCCTCTGTCGGTTAAAGTTATTCTAACACACTGAGCCATCCTTTTGTAACCCACCACCTTGCTGCAGAATGTTTGGAACTTTTCCCAATTCTTTGACGACTGCAGAGTTCCTTCAGTGATACTATCCAAATTGAAGTGATCACCCAGAACTAAGCATCAACGTTTTGTTGTTTATATAAATTTTAGTATAAATCTTAATCAGAACGAAGAGTTATCGAAGAAGTGACTCTCGAAAGAGAACATCCTACTCGATACTTATGGATGACCTGTTGAATCACTTTCAATTAGCCGTAATTTTAAATGTTAACAATGGTTTTAAATTATTTTGGTCATTTTGACGATCAGTCACACCTTCACGGGGCTCACCCTCGGCCCTTTCTTACTCGGAGAAAATTTTTTATGTATAACTGAAGTTTAAAAGCCGAGATCACGCGCCTGATTCTGTGAAGTTCCGTACCTGACATACTTTCAGTCGCAAGAAGGTAAGTCTCGGTGGTGTCACAATCTTCAAAAAGGAAAAAAAAATTTTTTCTTCACATCGTGTTTGTGGTTGTGTTTCGGTGCATGTTAACGGTTACGTAACGAGAAAGTAATTTTCTTTTCCAGGCACTTCAAATATGCCGGGCACGATACCGGGTTCTCAAGTTCTGGAATTTTACAATGACGCAAAAGTCCTCATCACGGGCGGAACTGGATTTTTAGGCAAAGCCTTGATCGATAAATTTTTACGAGTTTGCACCAATGTCGATCACGTGTACTTATTGATCAGGGTGAAAAAGGGAAAAGATCCTCACACAAGGTTGAAAGAGTTAATTGAAGAGCCAGTGAGTGTACTTTCATCTTTTTTTCTTTTAAACTTGTGAACCGATCTCACGAGAGACACCAAACACACAACCTCACTGACATTTTGAAGTGCTTCCTACTTTTAACTGGTTCCCCCGAGAGCGACAACTCGTTTGGGTACGTGATTTATACGTATATGGTGCACGATACTCAAGGAGGACATTTTTCAAAAGCTTTTTTTTGAAAACAGACCAGAGGAAAATCTTTGTCAAATCCAACAAGCTACGATTATGTTAAAGAGAGAGGTCCAAGGTCATCTAATAAAGTTTCAAATCTTATGGACAATCAAATGATATCATGCAAAGATCCAACGATTAGTTTAAAAATCACGAGAGGTCACACTGAATCCCGTAGACAGAAACGAACATAAAAATGGAAATTCAGAAGCTTGAAGAAAGCACCGTCCTTCAGCCCTCCACTCAAACTAAATTTTCATTAACTTCTTCCTTAGGTATTTCGCCGACTTCGGAAAGAACGTCCTGATTTTGAGAAGAAGGTAACATGCATCCCCGGAGACATAATCGCCCCCGGTTTAGGTATGACTGAAAACGACTACGAATTTCTAACAAAAGAAGTGACCCACGTCTTCCACACCGCGGCCACAGTCAGGTTCAATGAAAAACTTTCACGTGCCATTTTGATAAATGTCTTTGGAACTCACGAAATGGTCGAGTTCTGTCACAAATGTATTAGACTTAAGGTAAGGCCGAGTTACAGACAGCCATTCATGAAAGACAAAAAATCTTTTTTTTATAACTGGTACTCAGGATGATGTTAGAGAAACAGGAGGAGAACCAGAAACTACGGTTCGCTGTTGATATCAAGTGCGATGCCGGATGTTGGTTAGGCGAACGTACCTGAGTGTAAATTTCCATTAACTCATCCGGCCACCCAAGTTGAAAATGTTTTCACAATAAAAACACTCACAATTATCCTTTTCATACAGATTTTTGCGCACGTGTCAACAGCATATTCGTACTGTATCTATAATAACATTGCGGAAGAATACTACGAACCCCCTCTCTCACCAGAAGCAACTCTAACCCTCATCAAAATCATAAAAGAAGACAAAGTAAATTCTATAAGTTCTGAGTAAGTATATAAAGAACAAATCGGATGAAAATTCCCAGTTCGGGATGAATGGCCCTAGGCAAATGACTGGTGTAAATGAGGGCCCCTCTTCAAGTGTTCATTTGTTTCAACCACTTGAGTAAAACACTTATAACTCAATCAAGGTCTCTGTATCGTTATGTAAGCTAAAATTTCCAGACGATACTTTAGAGGAAGTCACTAACACCAACTACTACTACCAATGGAAACTGTTTAACACAGAAAAATCAATTTTTAATTCCAGTCTCATCGCTCCTTGGCCCAACACATATTGTTTCACCAAAGCCATAGGTGAAGCTATCATCAAAGAAAACGGGAAAACGATTCCAGTGATCATGTTTAGACCTGGAATAGGTAAATATGAGATTTAAAATCAATCAAACACGAAAATTCTTCCAAAATGATTAAAATTTTCCTTTCATTGTAGTAATGGGTTCACTCAACGAACCCGAGGAGGGATGGGTGGACAACGTTTATGGGCCGACTGGAGTTGTTGCAGGTGAGAATATTAAATTTCAACAATCTTCAGATATTTAAAAATATTATTGTTTGAACTTTTTTTCTTCCCTCAGCTGTCGGAGGAGGATTGATGAGAGTTACTTGCGCCGATGCAAAGCTTGTGGCTAATTTGATTCCCGTCGACCTAACAATCAATGCTTTGCTCTGTTGTGCATGGGAAGGCGGAATTAGTTGGAATAATCGCGTTGCCATCGAAAATTCTTTGCTCAATCCTAAAGAATTGTCTGACTACAATAAGTAAGTTTTTGTAATTTTTTTACCCATCAGTTAAATTTTTTTCAAGTTTGCTGGATTGATGAACCGGCAAAAATGGCAGTTACACTGCTGCCACGCCAAAATTTCAAAATGACATTTTTCCGTTAATTTCTTCACTACTATCAATATTTTCTTTAAGAGAGCTGGAGATATATTGTTATATACAGAACAAAACACAAAACTCTGAGTTTTTAGTGCAAAGTATTAAATTATAGTAATAATAATTCGCCAAAGTATTTCCGGAAACGAAACTTGTCAATTTCAAAAAGGCTGTGAGCCAATTCAAACCGCTAGGGAGAGTCTAAAACTCTCAATATACAACAATCTTAAAACTTTTTCTTTTTAAATTTCATACAGAAAAACGGAAGTTGTGCCCAAAATATATAATTTTACTGCATTTGAAGACAACGCGGTGACATGGAATACTTTCCGAGAATACAGTTTAAATGTTGGAAAGAAGGTAAAGTAATAAAAACGTTTCAATTCCTTTTCGTGTAACAAACAAGTTCTAATACTAAAATTATATATTTTAGACTCCTATCGCACAATCCATTTGGTATTATTCACTAACTTTTGCTACAAATAAATATAGTTATTTCATTCTAAGCATGTTACTACATTTCCTGCCAGGGATTATGTTAGATGGATTGTTACTTCTTATAGGAAAAAAGCCACAGTAAGTAGGAACAAAATCAAATCATCTTTTCTCACATATGTTAATTTTACTTTTGGCACCGATAAGATAATGATCTTTACTTTGAAATTACAGGTTTATAAAAGCTTATCGAAAAATTGATGAATTTTCAAGACTCATGGCATTTTTTTCATTGACAAAATTGGCATTCATAAACAATAATACAAAAGGCCTTTGGTCAAGATTAAGTGAAGCTGATAGAATACTTTTCCCCTTTGATGTATCTGCAATAAACTGGGATGAATATGCAGAAAGAATCATTCGAGGAATAAGATTATTTATTTTTAAAGAAACCGAAGACACACTCCCTGCTGCCAAAAAGAAATTTTTCTAGTAAGTTTGTTTTTACTCTTATTGCACTGTTCAAATAAGATGGAATGATTTAAATCAATGTCAGGAATGAGGAAATCATAGTTTTGATACAAACAGATTGTTGGGTCTTGTCACAAACACTTTGTTACCTTTATGAAATTTATTTTCAGCTTGTGGATAGCCCATCGATTAGTGCAAATAATTTTTATTGGATTAGCTCTTTGGATCATGAGCAAATTATTTTTCATGACTCAAAGTGTTATTCAGAGGCCAATTGAAGATACCATAATAATGAAACCAAATTTGATAAGAAACTCGTCATAAAGTTCTTTGTGTTTGCAAATCTCCAAATCTTTTGATATTTGTAGACTTATTAATACATAAATAAAGATAATTTTTGTAGTATTATATTTCACTTTAAAAAAATTTTAATTCATAATTTGAACTCACTACTATCAACTAAAAGCGATGACATTCATTGAAAACATACAATTATCGTTGAGGTTAAACTGCTACAGAATCAACAACTGTCCTTAAAAATTTCACTTCTTCCTGTTCCACTGTCATTTTTGATGATTACCAACCTGCACCAGTTAGCATAAAAATTTCAAATAAAACACTAAGTGATGAGCCAAAAGTCATAAAGTCAGGTGAGAAATGAAACATACATGAAAAGAAACATAACACAGTGAAGCATAATAAATTATAATTGTTTATCTGAACTGATCATGTCTTTTTGGGGTTAAGTCTATGTTATAACACAATTATTACCATAAAATCAGGTGGGAATGAACACTGATATACGAATGCTGAATCTGGGAAAATGACTCACAGCGAAAATCTCATGGGATTCCAGTGGGGATAATGAATGATATTGTATCTCCTAGTTCTCCCCAAGCAGCTCGATTTGTCTGATATATTGAAATCCATATAATAAATATTAAAGACCATACAATGGCTCCTATGGCAGAAAAGATGACATCTGAAAACAAAAGTAATTTTTTAAATTGTTGTTGTGCTACCATGAGTGCTGTAATGAATCTCGACTGTTTTTATTTTATAATAATTCTTTATCGAATTAACACCAAACTAAAGATTACATTAACTCAAGATAGAAGATGAATGTTGCTCAGAAGCTTATTTCTAAACTGAGAGTAACCTGAACTGTGACTTTGTATCTGACTCTGACTTTATGAGTCTATATCAATATCTGACTTCAGGTTCCTCTGTCATAGTATTTATATCAGAGGCATGTGTGACAAAACCGAAAATTAACTGGTTCAACCATAGAATCAAAAAGGAACTACTTGTTTGGGAACAAATAAGATCAGGCATTTATAATTCCTTTGCCAAAACATTATTATTATTTTTGGGTGAATTTGACCATAACAGAATAAAATAAACAATATTGAATTAAAATTTTAGGCCTGGAATTAAAATTGTCACATAAATTATGTGATATATTGGAGATTGAAACACTTGGATTGCTAAAGAAAATTTAAATCATATTATACATCGATGTTGAAATTGAGCTGTCACGTAACATTGTACAAAGTTATCATTTCATGAGATCAAAAATTCAAAAACATGTCGAACAACCTCCCATATCCCAGGTGTGGGTTACTACAACTTATCACTTTGTATCTATCAACTGTTGGCAAAGAAAATCAAGACATTTCTAAGAGTGACTCACATTTCTTAATTTGTCTTTGTTCATCGAATGGAGGTCTCTTGAAAGCTTCTCTGAAAAACCAAACGGCATTGACACACCATAAAAAAGGAAGGAGGGCGAATCCAGCTAAAAACAAAATCATATTTCTCAGTTAATAAATAGTTTAGAAAAAAATGTTTTCATAAGCTTGTCCTGTCAAACATGGCACTACTGACAAGTTGTAGGTAAAAACTAAAAGCTCACCTCTGAAGTACCACCGACAAAGCTCCAGCTTTTTATTATCCTTCATTTTACTTAAATCCATGACTATTGTGTTTAATGGAATACGACTAGGACTAATATATAATCATGAAACAGAAATTACAATCATTTTCATTATCAAAAATGAAATTTTGTCGTGAATGTAGACATAGAGTAAATAAACTTACAGCGCATTCTGCCGGTCAATTTTTTCACTAATCCTACTCAAGAACTTTGAAGGACGGTTGGGACATTTTTTCAAAATAAATTTTAAGATTTCTAAAACGCAACATTTAGGTAAAATCCAAACTTCTTCATAGAATTTTCCTGACTTAAATTAACTTCTAGACATGATTAAAAGAGAATTAAGAGGGACAAAAACTGCAGAAAATTATACGAATCAAAATCGTTTCTCAACCGCCATTTAATGACGCCACCACAATTTAAGGATCACGAAAGTTCTCTTTCATCAGACGTAAGAAAATTTTTATTTTGTTTTGGTGTTTACTAAAGCATAAAAGCCTTTAAACAAAAACACAAAACCTCAAATTATGTACTTGTTTATATTAATATACGTATAAATATGTTATATTGTTAACAATATTGTACAACAAATGATACAACGTTACTGTAAATTAAAGCTTTTTAACGGACTTAATATGGCACATAAGTGACTTCTTTAATTGTCAATCTGAAATAGAAAACAAAAACCCAGTAGAAGTGTTGAACCTGTGAACGAACACAACTTCTTTTTGAGATGTTCTCATTACCTTATGCTCGGTATAATCTCAAGAATCAATATCCTGTCTGAAACACTCAACAGCATCCACATATTCTAGGGACTGTTGCCAATCTTCCCCTTCCGGTTCTTTTTCTTTCAACGAGGCTCGATGTTTTGTGATTGCTCTCCAGATCTTTAACTCCACCCCGCCTGTAAATCCGAACAAAGATTTTTAATCATGTGAAGACCCAAAAGAATGCTTCAATTCCTTCTCATCACCCTGAACTAACCTTTCAGATTAAGACGTTTCAAATCAGACCTACAGATATAATTCAAAACGTCATCTAGGGTGTATTCTTCGAGGATGATTCTCTCAATCACATGCTGTTCTAAACCAAGGTCGGAGAGCCACTGCATCAATTTCAAATCGCCAGGACTATCCGTCACTGAAATCTGAGGAATCAAACTATCCGGAGAGTGATTCGTCATGTTACTTCGAGAGCTATACCTAAACAACAACGACATTTCAAGACTTTCGTTCCCTTCAATCACTACAATCGAGTGTGAGTGTGGTTGTAGTTACTTACCCTGTGTCTCTACGATGTCTCATTTCACCGAACATGTTCATCTGTTCCAGTGTGCTGTTCAGGAAATGAATTTGATTTCTGTGTTCTTCCAAAACTTGTCTCAAAAGATTGTTGATGGTTTGCTGACTTTCGATTATGTCGCCCGTCAATTTAAAATTCTCTGATTTAAGAGCCGCGATTTGATCCAAGTGGATTTTAACTGATGAAGTTCCTTCGCTAAAGCTCTCGACCGAATTTTTCGTTGACATATTTGTACTGGAACCTGAAAACCATTACATCAATTACAAACTACTTCTCCCGATACTAGTCCAAATTCGAATTCAGACATTGGTTTACCATCGACGCGAGATTTTTGATGATCCTCTCCGGCCAAACTCGCCCCTATTTCCGGAGATAATACTGTCACGGCAGCTTGAACAGAATCTCGGACTAGGTTGTCTAAAGCAAACATCCAGTGAGGTTTGATGCTGTGCGACCTCAAAACTTTGTTGATCTGAAATACAAAATGTTATTGATTAATAATCATAAATCGTTTTGGGCTTCTAATTTACCTCTCCCTCCGTCCTGCCAGAAACTTACCGATTCTTGAAGAAGATAAATGGCTATTTGAAGATGATTGAGTGCTTCACTATCAAAATCCACTTCCTCCTTCACGAGCCTGATTGCATTTTCCACAGCCTGTTTGTTTTCGTCTGCGATATAGTCTTTAAGTCCACGAAGAAGTAATTGTAATTGTTTCTGAAATCAATCAACAGATTTTAAGCTGTAGAAGCTAAAAGGAAACTAAGGGAGACTAAAAATTACACAAATAGTCACAAAACACTTACATGTGTCAGATTAGTATCTCCGACTTCGTGTACGATACTATTCATCCAATCCTCGCATATCTTCACCTCATCTTGCATCAAAACCCTACTCAACGTCATCCTTCTCTGACTGTCCTTCTTCAGCAAGTAGAAACCATCTTGCTCGGCATCCGTCTGCGTGGCACCACCTCTCGATTCTCCTTCTTGAAGTGTGTAGCCGCCAGCTGACGATCTCCTAGTTATAGACAACGTCGAACTGGATTCCAGTGAATTTTCAATTGTCTCGACGGTGGGCGAAGAAATGATGCTACGAAAAACCAAAACGACGAAACTATAAAACCGAACGTGACCACACGAAACGCGATACCCGAATCGGCGAACCACTAATATCGCTCTAAAAAGGGCAAAAACTTACTTGGCGTAGGTGAGGTCAGTATTCGGCGATTGATGAAAAGCATTCAAATGCGGAACGCGACTGCTTCCGGGATGAGTTTGAGTTAGTCCAAAGCTGAACACAAGCAAAACGAGAAGAGTTAGTTCTCAAGCTCTAAACCTGAACAATTTAAAAAAACGGAGAACTGAACGATGAGCTAGACTAAACCCCCTAACTACCTAAACCACCGAAGAACTAAAAACTATAAAAGAAGTGATAGCCTAACGTCTAATAAAAACTCCTCCAACATATTTAGTGGAACAGAAAGCTCATATATACAACCTAAAAGAAAAGTTGCAACTCTGATTATTCTTCAAGATGCTAATGTAACAGTGATATTACAACCAACAGCCGGTAAGAACCTTAATCTTGTTATCGTTTCAGAAGGATCACAATAAAACCGTTCAATCATAGTCCTTAACCACAGCAAAACTCTCAAAACTGATTATTTTCGGTTAGTTCAAATCGCTTCTTCGCTGGTTACAGAGAAAGACAAGCACACGACGGACACACATACTAACCACTCGTCCTGTGATTGGTGAGTTCTCAATCCGTTTTTCTGAACTCCTTTATTTGAGCAAATCAATCTTTCCGCAGGTACGGATATGCTTCGATTTAATTCTGTCGGCGTAACTAATCTGGAACTTTTCTTCTTTCTGAAAATTTTTTTCCTGTTGTTAGTTGAAAAATCAATTTCATGACTAACTTAACAAGAGTATCAATTTATTTACTAACTCGTTTAAAAAACAGTCTTCTAAAAGTTCTGCTGCTGTCGCTCTGTCGTCTGGTGATGCTTCGAAGCACCTCAATATGAAATTTTTAGCTCGGTCGCTCAATTCGGAAGGAATCTCCGGATGAGTTTTGTAGAATCCGACTTTGAAAACAGCTGCTTGAGGAGAGCCTAATTCTATGAAGGGTGGTTTCCCGTCGCCATTTCCACGATGGTGCAACCCAACGACCAAATATCCGCCTGGAAAAATGAAAACAAGACTTTTGTATATATAGAACACCTCATCTCGATTCTCCAGCCTCCGAATGATGAGATTACTTACTGGAGCACCGTAGCCTCTTTGGCCTTTGTCGATGACTTCCGGAGCCATGTATTGCAAAGTTCCCGTAAAAGTTTCCGTGCTCGGACACAATCCGGCCAATCTCTTCGACGTGCCAAAATCCGAAATTTTAACAACTCCAGAATAAGTGTTCACGAGAACGTTGTCACCTTTTATGTCTCTGTAAGATGAGAAACCAATTTTGATTTGTGACGTGAAATAAACATTCGCGGTCGTGTCACATCCAAACGGAAGCCTTATTCCTAGCATTTTGATCAACGTTTTGTCTTTCCTCTACAAACGAATCTCTAGGAAAATTTGAAAACCAAATTTAGGTACTTCATCCTGTTGAGATACATGATGAGGCTTAACAAGCACAGTAGGTAAGATTTTGTTTTGTTTTTGTCGTGCACAGCCCAAGTACAGCTCTTCACCTATGGTTTGAGTTACCTTAACTTTTAATTCCCAAGTTGTTATGCCTCCCTATACCAAACTAATACTATTTAAAGCCTAACGGTTTTCAAAATTTGGTTCTAGCACAATCAGTGAGGAGGAGTAACACCCGAGAAACTAGACACTAGACTTCCATTTAGAAATTTTTAACACCACGCTCTCAGCAACAATATTTTGAATTAATAACAACCTGTGAACTATCTTCTGGTCGTGAAGATACTTCAGTCCTTCCAACATCTGTTTAGTATAGAAGCTAATTGTGCTTTCATTTCCCTTCAGCGGTCCCCACTTCGAACGAAGCAGAGCCGATAACGAACCCCCCGGAACTTGTTCCATGAAAATTTTAAAATAATTGTCCTCCGACACCGAACCCAAATACTGAACAATATTACGATGTCGAAGTTGAGAGTGAAGTTTGATTTCTTCGTGAAGAGGTTGAACATCTCTGAAAATAAAACAAAACCAAAATTAATTACCCCGGCAACCAATCACACAACCACCACTGAAACTCTCACAGCTTACCCTAAATTTTTTTCAGGGATTTCTTTAACCGCAATCCTAACTTGCGTATTGAGATCTCTAGCTGCGAACACGACACCGTAGGTTCCTTTCCCGAGCACGATTCTTTTACCGTTTTCGTCGAGTTCGTATTCGTACTGAAAATTTTTGTTTCAAATTTAATTCAAACGGAAATAAGACTAACAGAAGACACAAGTCTTCAAACCGCCTCACCTTTATCTGATGACAAGTCTGATCCGAATCCAGATCCGTGACCATTCCTTCTTGGTCTCTCGTCATCTCTAATATGAGATCGTAAAACCTTTGACGGTATTGACGGTTAGGAAAAAACATTTGAAAATCATCCGAATTGTGATGAACGTACAGGAACAAACATCTTTCGTCTCTTTTGTACAAACTGTTTGACGGAAACCAAAAATTAGTAACCATTCTTTCTAACGGCCTGTTTTCAAGCTTTCCTATCATGTTAGTATTCGAAACACGATTACCTAACGCTTTTTATATCGTTTGCGGGAAACAACCAGTCGTGAACTTGTCTGCAAGTGTTTTTCATTTTCTCCAGACACAGATTCCAAATCTGAATTGATTTTTCTTCAGCCCCTAAGTTGACGTTAACGTAACTCGGCATCAACTCTTTTGTTGGTTCGAGTACTAAAACCTTAAAAGCAAAACGATAAATGTTTTAATGATTTAATCAGATATTAGTGAGAGGTCAACACTACCAACAAACAAAAACTTACAGTCCCAACTTATAACGAAAGCATGAAATAAAAAGAAAGGAAATTAAAATGAATAAATTTCCACCACGACCATCTCTCTGCCTGCCCCTAGCGGCAAAAATTAGAATTAAAATTTTTCTCTAAAACGACTTACCGGAAATCTGATTATGTCGTCGACTTCCGTTTTGGTAGCTTCTACAAAATATTCAATCCAGTAGTGAAATATTTGTTCCTCAGGTGAAGCTTCGTAATCTTCGTTTTTCTTACGAAACCTAACTATCAACGATATATTACCTGAAACAAATCAAAACAAACCTTCTTTATCATCACCACTTTGAAAATGGCCGGTCTGATGGTATAAAAAAGGAATACGAACCGATAGTCGAATTCAGGTACCAATGAGGTGGTTTTAATTTGAACATGCATTCGGCAGCTTGAATTGCTTTGGTGTAATCCTCTGCAAGTACAGAGATTTCGAAAAAAGTCGCTACATCCCAGTAATCCTTTAGTGAGGATAAACTTCCTTTCTTCCCTATTAAATTATTAAGTACCAGCGCTACGACAAACAAAAACGAGGAAAAATTAACTTCAACAGTTGGCAACCTTGATTATTTGGGGGGAAATCATGGCTTCGCCAGACCTTACCGATATGCTGGAGTTCTGTGGATTTTGATATCTCATTCCCAGCTATAACGAGTAAAGTTGTTAGGTTAATACCAGCGTAATCGTTAGGTTGAACTTCAAAACCTTTGCGGTACCTAAAAATTTAAACGAATCATCTTAATTATTATACCGCAACGCCACTTTTACAACATTTCTCTTTATACTCTAGGTGACCACTTGTCATTTGTCTCCAAGCATGAGACCACAAGATTTGAGTATTCAGGGATTGCGTTTTAGTTACAGAAGGGAAGATAATGGACTTAACTATGGTTCAGGAACAAGGAATCAGAAGTAAGTAAAATAATTACCAATACCATAAATTGATAAAAGTAAGCAGAAGTCCAGAAAATTATAGAGTTAAGATAAAATTAATATTAAATCTGAAGTAGAATGAAAAAGAACAGCAAGACTATAAAAACCATAAAATGGAACAAAAAAATGAAAAAGATAAAGCATGTTATAAGGTTCGAAGAGTTTTTATATGCATATAACTACAAAAGCCATTATGGGGATAATATTAGCTTAAACAAACTAGAAAACAAGAAAATCCTTTCTTTTGACAACACCTACCAATAAGTTGCCTTTTTCAAGCTATCCATATCCTGATAATTCGACTTGACAAACTTATCTTTATAAATTCTACCACAAAGGCATATCATATCAGGGAAATGATTTTCTTTATGTTCTAAAGCCTCTTCGACGACGATTAAAGCTTTTTCTTTATCACCGGGTTTATCACGCCTGTAAAAATAAATAAATAAAAATTCACACCAATCAAACAACCTTCTCAACACTACTCTTAAGATAATTGATTCAATTAATCTCAACACGTTAATTACCTATTCAAAGCAAACGCGTACATGTAACGTATGAGAGGAGTGCTTATGTAACTTTTTTTAGTTTGAACAGTTTTTAAATCGTCAACCAAAGTTACCATGGCATCATAGTCTTGTATGTCTCTAAAAGATATTAACATATTTAAAACGACATCTCCGCTGAGTATGTTCGGATCATCGAGTCTTGCACGAAGACTGTGCAAAACTTTGGATAATTCGGCACCGCTATAAATTTCACGAGCTTTTCGCAAGTCTGAGAGAAATTTCTCTTTCATGTGCGCCCTAAAATCAATAAGAAAAAATTTTCTTCTTACTGAATTCATTCTCATTCCCTTACTAACAAAAAATGCTTTGGTTAAGCTGCTTACTTTGATTGTATTTCTACATCTTGAAGCAATTTTTTAAATTTTATGTTTAACTGCTGCTTTGGATCTATAGCTGAATCATCAGTCTGAAATTTAGCCGCAGTTGGATTTGTTGTGACACAGACATTGTTGTCTAGTAGACGATAACTTACAAAAATGTAACTTTCACAGGAAGACTGAAATTGGTAAATATCATGACTTTCATAAGAATAAAATTTTTTTTCCTTTTTTTAAAAAAACTATGACACTTATTTAATAATGTCACCTTTAAGCGTAATGTAGACTCAGGATTGACATCATTCAAAATGACAATATTTTGTTTCATCCCAAAAGATTCCCTCACTCCCAGATGGTAAAAGAGCCCCCTTTGTTGTAACTGTATTGACAAATCTACAACTGCTACATCAGCATTGTAAAATGTGTCAACCATGTTTGTTTCACCAAAATCTAACTTTTCAAACTGGAAAAATAATAAGTAGATAAATCAAAACTTAGCATCTCGAGTAATGATTAGGTATTAATAAAATACAATTTACTCACCGTAATGTGATGGAGTTCTGCATTGACTTGATTGCAAGCCAATTTCAGCTCTTCAAAAGCTTTTTTCCTGTGGCTTAAATGTTCAGTCTGGTGAAGGTCCAAAACACAAGCAACAGCCATTCGAGGTCTCTGTGAACTTGACGGAGCAAAGCCCTCACTCACAATTGTATCCAGCAGACTTTTGTCTGGTACACTAGAGTGAGGGCTGGGTGGTGGATCTTCTGTCACTCCAATTGGCATTTTTAGTGATACACAATTACCTGAATGACAAACTCACTTTTCTTTTCATAATTTGATTCTGAAAGGTATGATTTAAAAATAATAATAATTTCGCGTTAAATCTATTTGTGAACACTCCTACTTGAATCCTTTGAAAGGAAAAACTAACTTAACACCGCGGACTTTTGCGTTTATTTCAAAATGAATGAATTTCTGAATTTGGTTCTAAAGCAAGTATTGAAATATTATTTTTAAAAAGTGGTACCTGTGGGTGTAGTCTTGAGTGGGATTAAAATCAACCTATCACAAGTCCTTGTCATTTAAATTCACTAAGCTCGTAACAAACGTTTTGATTTTTCCTTAATAAGAAAAATAAATCTGGAATTGTTTGTCTAACTAAAAAAATCAACACTCGAAAAGACTACATGAATGATCATGCCTCAAGGTCGTTGTTTACATACAAAAGTCAATCCCGCCATCACAATTAAATCCTACTTTCACACGACCGAACTCCTTTACAAAAAATATTTAATTATACCAATTAGTACCGTACGAAACGAATAATTTCAAACTTACAAAATATTGATTAAACATGATTGACTCCTGAACTGTATAATTTATACTGTCTATTTCACTTCAGATAACAATCATAGAAAAACGAACGATTAATAAATGTAAAAAAATCATCTGAAAATATGAAAAAAAATATTTATAGAACTAAACAAAAAATATGGCTGACGGTTGGTCAGGAAGTGTTGCCAACAAAACAAGGCCCTGAGAATCAATTCGATAAGGAAAGAACGAATTCGCGGTTAAATGCTATCTCAATGAGGGAAACTAAAATTATGAAAGTTTTTTCTTTTTAATAAATCAGGTACAATTTCTGATTTGACTCTTTTGTCATGTTGTCTTATCCTATGAGCTTCTTTAATTATGGTTTTTCCTGTTTTATGGCGCGTAATCATTGTCACAGGCCATTTTGGACGCTCTTCTCTTCATGCACGCTCTGCTTCAGTTTTTGAAAATTTAAAAAAATTTTCATTTTGCGGTTTGATTTGTAATCAAGAGTTATGTTTTAGTATTTAATCAACTGAATTAATTTACTTGAATAGTTTTTTCATTGAATGCTTATTTCAGACAATGTGGCTCAGGTTTGTAGTTTTATTTCAATTTTTGATTATCATGAAGGAGTTTTAGCGGGGTTTACAGAAGTGAACAAAAAGATCC
Source organism: Columbicola columbae (assembly GCA_016920875.1). Classification (NCBI taxonomy): domain Eukaryota; kingdom Metazoa; phylum Arthropoda; class Insecta; order Psocodea; family Philopteridae; genus Columbicola; species Columbicola columbae. The sequence continues at coordinate 4,455,117 of JADMLL010000011.1, read as the reverse complement.
AAAGAAATTTTTTTTTCTTAATTTATTGCACAAAAATTAAATTAACATGCTATTATTTTTTTGTATTTAAAAAAAATGAACATTGTTTTATAAAATCAGTGCTGTATAGTGTGATGTGCAGATTTCTGGGTGCATTTAATGTGCAAAACAAAAAAAAAAAGTAGTCTAAATAATTTTAACTTTGCATTAACTTATGAAAATTTTATTTTAATTTCTCTCATTTTTGGGCGAGAGGATATTTCATCAATCTGTCACAAGATCAGGCCTACTTCTTGAACCAATTCAAATTTTCAAATGTGATATTTTATTTCTTTCATTTATTTCATCATCAACCCATTTCTGGAAGACTAGTTTTGATCATCTCATAACCTTGGTCAATACCTGATGACTGTTAAATCTTATCTTTCCAGAGATTATTGAATTTATGAACAATACCTTAATAAATTTAAGACTAGAGCTAAAAATTTTATTCCTAACATTCGAGTAGGCCTGTCATGTTTTAAAAATTTTTGTTAAAAAAATTATTTCCCTGTATTCAGGTTTTGTTTTGGATTGTTGTTCATGAAACCGGTTTACATTCATCACACCTTGTCTTTGGTTTATGTAATCATAATTGAAAAATAGAAGAAAACAAAAAAAAAATCATAAATAAATTATTTTCAAAATGACATTTCTTTTCATATCATTTTTCTTTTTTGAGTGGGTGATCTTTTTTTTCCTTTTGCTGAATTATATTTACAATAATTCAAAATTCTTCCAAAACGTCCTTCATTAACATTTTTAAAAAAATTTTTTTACATTCTACATATTGTATTTACTAATATTATACACAAAATTTTCTTTTGTTTACATTTTAGAAATTGGTTCACATAGTCAGAGTTTGGTTTCATGTTTGAGAGTTTAAACCCCACCGAATTCAATTTTTGATACCCTGACTTTGATGTGGACCTGATTTTTGTTTCTCTTGAGATTCATTCATTCATTCATTGGCTCAATTATGTCACAACCCTTATTTTCATAATTTGTTTAATTTTTGATTCATTTTTTAGTTTCCTTGGATTAGGAAAATGTGAAATTTTGTTTTGGAACTGATTGGAGCAAGAAATAATCAAATTTCTGGGAAATTGGGAGGGGGTTTATACCAAAGTGTAGTACACTTTGGTTAAACTTTCATTTCATAAGTGATGCACATTTTTGGCAAGAATTTAATTGAGCAGGATGATGGGGATTAAATGTCTGGTTTTGAAGTCAATAATAAAAATATTTGGGAAAATGAAACCTGAAGGAGTTAGAAGAACCTATCTTTTGGACAATTTTGGGTTTCGTTTGAAGTACTGATTAATATCTGAGGTGAACATAACCCATTCAGGTTTTTAAATTGGTTTAAGAGTGTTTGTGCCTTTTGGAAAAGTTTTCTCAGGAACTATGGGATGACAAACCTGGGGGACCAGAAATAAATCACAAAGAGCCAAAGAAAATAAAAAAACAAAATTTCACACGACAAACAAATTAAAATTTGAGATCGCACAGATTTTTTTTTCAGTTTCAGAAAAAAAAATTTTCATTAATAAATGAAATCACAAAATTAGTCTCTCACTCATCCACTCTCACTGGTGCTTCTCTCTTCTTCATAAATATTCGTCGCTCATTTGTTTTAGGTTCGTTTTCCGAGCGAGTTCCATTCACCTGCTCACGTCCTGTTGTCATCCGATGAACATCCCTGCCGAAGACATTTGAGGTTTTTCCTGACAAGCGCTGTCAGTCGGAGATGATGCACTCGCTCCCGAGTTGGCTCTGGTCGCAGCCAGCGGTGATCTGGACATCACTTCCGAGTTCCCTTCCATATTTCCTTGGTTCTGATTTGACTGAGATCCGTTCATGTAGTAATAGGGAGAGCCTGAAGGAGAGGAACCGTAATCAGAAGTGTTCGCTTTCTGGATTAATTTCAGGTACGTAGGTTTTAATGGAACCTCGTGACGGTTGTAGTTCACTTACACAAAATTTTTGTTTCATTAATTTATTTTTCACAAAAGTACTCACGGGTTACTTACTAAGGAGTCCTGATGAACCCGTTGGGTATGAGTAAGTCGAATATGGTGACGTCGTATACTGGGAATAAGCTCCAGTGTATCCGTAATCACTAACGCCGCTGCTCCCTGAAATATCCAGAATCATCCTTTTAAAAACAGTTTCCGGTTTGAGAGGAAAAGGAGGAAGTGAGGAAGAATGGTAAGAATCAAATAATCATAATTCCACAGCAGGACATTTATAAATCATCCTTTTCAGGAGGGAGAGAGATACTCGGAATGGACCTACCTGTGGCGTAATGCGTAAATGTTGGTAACATTGTGTAAGGAGGTGCGTTCCCTGGTTGTAATGTGGTCAATCCTGGATCGGGGGAACCTCCCGGGTGTGGCGGATCCGCAGCTTCAACAGGAGTGCCGTAGCCTCCGCTATTTTCTACATAAACATTGCAAGACATATCACTAACAAGCTTTCAAACTACCGCGCAAAAAACAAATGATGCCAACGTAAGAAAATAAAAATTATGCAAACGGATTACAACAATTCTAAATCAGGTGCGTCTGGATTTTTCTTTCTTTATTAAATTTTGTTAGCATTATCAGCAATTTTTTAACAACTCTTCTAATATTCTTCCTCCAGAAATTCAAATCCAGCGCTCTGAGAAGTCAAAAAATGAGAAAACCAAAAACAAAAATCACAAAACGCAGTCTATACCTTGGTTATACGGAGATATCGATGTGTCCAGTTTGATTTCTTGCATGGTTATTGGCGCCAACGGAGTAAGTGAACCACCTTCATGCAAATAGCAAACACAAGTTCAACAAAAAGAAAAGCAAAACAAAACGAAAAAAAAGAAACAACATACAAAGCACAAATAAAAATATGAGAAAACACTAACTAGCACAGACATGAGCTCATACTATAAATACACCATAAATACAAACCTAGAGTGGAGGCTATTGGAGGAGTATATACAGGACCAGTCTGTTGCATCGAGTCATAGATATCAGTCGCCGTCGTCGAGGACGGGAAACTTTGACCATCGTAGTAAGGACTATTTCCATTACCTCCGCCACTGTTTAGTTCTGATAGAAGTTTATGTTCTTCCTTTATACTCCATTTGCTGGGCCACAGCTAGAAGGAAAAATGAAAATATTTTGAGGTGTTTTGTGCTGATTGAGGGGGTGGTGGGTGAAGGTTTTCTTAGAATACTTACATTTGAATATAACTGGTCCCCGTTGTACTGTGTTCTTTGCCTTTTGATTTCATCATCTGGGTGTCCGTTGAGCTCCCTGTTTTCTTCTGAAAAGAGAAGGAAAGTCGGTTGTAAGTAAGCAATTCAATTTGGAATGTAGCACTCGATCGGACATTAAATCTGGGGGGTAACATTGATTGGCGAATTGAAGTTATGGCCGCCATAATTCATAAAACCGACTATTTATCGGACAAAGGATCATTAGACAAATAGAAAAACTACAAGTTTTGCTCATTCAACTACGAAATAATAAAGTTTGAAAAATGAGATGTAATCGTTGTACAGGAAGTCGAGGGAGAGACCATCAAACATAGCCCGCTAAGCTGGTGAAGCTTCCTTTTCCTGTTTTCGAGCTGTTTCCCTCCCCCCGACAACTCCCTTCCACCCCCAGAAACCACTTGGAAAACTCCGCGTCTGGATTTCTTTTATAGAAATTTCTTGTTTGTCACTTTCCTATCGTCAAAACGGATGACTACGACACTTTTTCGTCGGTTCTCATCATCCCCTTCACAGCACTCGTGGTTAGGCAGAGCTTTCTTCGAATTATGGGGGTTCAGGGTAAGAAGGTGGACGGGGTGGGGGTATACGTCGAATTTCATTAACCAATTATAAATCTCGACGGATGGAGGAGTCACCCAAGCCCAAATTCTTAATGAAATGGTTTCAAAAAGTTTTCTCAGATGAAAATGACCCCCGTGCTCCTCCTTCAAATCTCGGTTTCCTTTATTTAAAACGTGGAAACACATAATAAAGGCTTAATATAAATTCCATTTCTAAGGGTAGCCGGCCGGGGGTTGTTATCGACTGCTTGCAAAACAACCGTTGAGCCAAGGATATCTCAACTCGCCAGTCAAGGGGTCACTATGCGAAGGGATCAAAGAAATTTTCGAATCATTCCCAGGAGGTTTTCCCATTCAATTTTCTCTTTCTTTTCATACGCCCGATTCATTATTGTTTAGATTTGTCTTTTTCTACAAGTTTTTCCGACCGAATTCCCTTTTTCCCTTTTCTTTATTTTTGTCGAAAGCAAGAGGATCATCATTTTCCCAACGATTTCAACATCTTCAACTTCTCCTCCCTCCTCCTCCTTTTATTTTTATTGTTTTTCTTTCTCTTTTCTTTATATTTTGTCTAAAGAATGAAATCCCTTGTTTGGGTTGGAAATTTGAATCGAAGCCAAAATAAAATTTTCTAGTCGTTTGGCAGTTAACCACGAGGCAAAAATTTGCTTTTTAAATAAGATCGCTTTTAATTAATTTTCCAAATTACTTATTTTTTTATTTTCTTTCTCTTGTAGGTTGTTGGTTTCGAAACTCGGAAAATGGCCGTTTTGGAAGGAGAATAATGGAGGAGGAAAGTTATTGGCTTTTAAGACATTCCTGACCGAAAATGGTTTCGAATGAATCAAAATGTTTGGATGGAGGAGAGGAAAAACAATTTTGTGGTGAGTTTTACTTCTTCCTTTTTTTGGTTTGTAAGCCAACAGTTTTTCTGTTTTATTTTTTTTTTGGGGGGAAGGTTGTTTATTGATATTTTGAACTTCTAAGAGCAGAACTAAATTTTTTCATGGGTCACTACTTTTGATTTTAGGTTTGGCGAGCTACTTATACTAAGAAGGTGTCAGCAATTCGTTTGCAGCCATAGCAAGGTAGCCATGGATAGTTTCATTCTTCAGATATGAGTTAGGTGGTAAGGGAAGCATAACAAAAATTTTTTTTAGAAAAGCAGTGATGATATAAATTTTTGCTGTTGTGAGCCAGTTTGACTCCTCTCTAACACTTCTATTTATATACCATATTTTCACTGTTTTTTGGATAAAATTTGTAATTTTCCAAGCGTGCAGTAAGAAACCTAGCTGTAGACAAATATTTATAACAACTTCAACGAGACTATACCGATGAAATAACATGAAAGGGAATCAGGAACGAGAAAAATCCAAAAGTCTTTAAAAAAGATGGTTACGAACTAAGAATAGTCAAGTCCTATGTACTTCCATGGAGAAGGAAATGAAGGGAAAGTAGAAACTGAAAGAAGATAAGTTAAAAGAGATTAGAAGAAAATTTAATGGGAAATGAAAAGATGGAAGACAGCTTTTGTAAAAAGCGAATCCATTAATAGTAAGGCTATTAGAATAGACTTAGAGAAACTGGAGAAGGGTTTTAGAATAAAAAAGAAAGAAAATTATAAGAAGTTGTTAGAAAGAGTTTAGAAAAATAGAAATGACCTAACGGCTCAAGTATAAAAATTTTGAAAAACCTCCAAAACGTTATGCAACGTCGAACACTTTTAATTGAGCTAGAAAACAAAAATTTTTTCTCTTTTAACGACCAGAATCTGATTTTAAACTGAAATTAAAGAGAGAGGGAAGGGGGTTGGGCGGAGAGGGTAGGAAGTAGAAAATGGAGTAAAACTTTTGCAATCATTCTGTGATAAATCCATCGCGTATAAAAAGGGACAAAGGAAAAAGACGGAGGAATATCGATGGGAGCCAAAAACGAAATGGGGTGTGAAGTGAGTACCAGTGGCGAAATAAGCGAGTTAATTGCGTTAATCGCAATCCGATGGAAAGCAGAAGCCGTTATCGAAGATGACAGGAGGGGTTGCATCATAGGGGATGACATAATCATAAGCCCTGGCAATCGTCTTTATTAATTTAGCGCAAATAGCCTGGCAATAATATTGTACGCATACGGGGTGGGAGAGGTTGAAGTGAATCGACTAACCGAATTAGACTGTTTCCTTTCGTCTCTACTGTTTCATCGCTGTATAGCTAATAAACCACTATAAACGCATGTCTATAGCCTTTCATCAACCTAATGTTTGCTTTGTACCATTTCAGGTTTAAAACTCTGGAGATGAATCAAGCTTCATCCGGTTGATGGGAGAGCAACATGATGAAAGAAGACTTTGGAAGGTATAAGGATGTCTACCTACTTCTACTAAACTCTACCAGATAATCTGGAAAGTCAGATTTTATGCCAGCTTTGAAAAACTATGAAAATTGAGGTAAACAGTGTTATCCTAATCATCTCTTCCAAACTATTTCTGTCGGTTTTCAAAATTGTCCATGAAGCCTCCAGAAAACATTATTCCGAGTGTAGAGTATGCGTGTATGTGTATATAAAAAAACTGGAATAAAGGGTAGAAAGCGAAGAGTGAAATGGGATGAAAAAGGGTGGGACTAATGGGAGCTGGAGCCGGGCTGGAGAAAAGAAGTATTGGCTGAAGGGATGGGGTGAGTGAGTGAGTGGAGAGGAAGGAAGAGAAGGGAAAGGGAAGAAGAGAGATGGTGGAGGAGATGGTTGAGGCAGAGAGAGAGGGAGAGAGAGAGAAGTAAAAGTCAAATTGGATTACTTGTGTTTTGTTGTCTATTATGGGATGATGATCGAATTGAGCTGATCACTTGGGATTTTAAACCTCCCTTCGCCCTCGCAGCCTGTTCTCATCCCCCAGATTCCGTAATGGATATGATTTACTCTTTCAATTTGCCTCATATTTTAATTGTCTTTTCGCTTTTTTTTTGTGTTCGCTTCTTCTCCTTGCGGAGTTGTGAGGGCTTTCAAAAGCTCCTTCCCTGATTTGTCGGAACGTTTGAAACTCAGCACAACCAAAACTGCTTACAAATCCAAACTCTTTTCAGACTCAGAACGACATAAAAATGTTTTGCCAACATTAACAGAAAAAAAAAATTGGAATTCATAAACATGACACAAAGCTTGTTGAGTTGAATATACCCCCCGGAGAGGGGGGAGGGAAAAAAAGTTCAAAACATATTTCACATGGGGAAAAAGCTGTGTCGGAGATCCCTTTTTGGATTTATAAAAACAGCAAAAAGCAAAAGGACAGCAAATTTCGATGGAAGCGATGGTGCAGGGAAGGAGGAGGAGGCGAAGGGTAGGAGAGACAAAGGAGAGATTGAGAGAGAGAGAGAAAGCTCAAACATTTCATTTGCACTGCGGCCACATTAAAACACATTTCCATTTGTTTCCCAAAGCACCTTCTCCCCGCTCTTGTCTCGCCTCCGCCCCTGCCTCAGCCTCCTCCTTCACCTTCTCCTCTTTTTCAGGAAATAATTGGACACGATTCACATTTGTTATCTGGCGGAGGTTTTTTTTTATGCTATTTTGTTTTTGTATTTTTGTTAAAAAAAATTCACTTGTCTGCCAATTTTAATTTAAACCACAAACAGGAATTAAATTTTTTTTTTGTTTCTTTCTTGTGCTGTTCGGTTTTTTGACAAGGAAAAAAAATTAACCAACGGGAAAATTAACAACAGAAAAAAATGGAGAGAAGTGAATGGTTAATTAAGTTGCTACCGTTTTGAAAGAAAAATTGAAATCGTGAATCGGAAAAGGGCTCGTAAAAAATTTTTGAATTGTGACCCCCTCCCCAAACTTGTGGTATGAGAATAGTAAGTAGGGCCCCAAATTGAGCTGTTTGGATGAGAGAAAGCTCCAAGTTTTGCTGGGAGAGAACAGAGGGAAATATCGGGTAATGAAAATCTTTCAAACGCATAAAGCAATTCCAGCCAAATTTGAACAGGAGTTCTGTTCGTCCGTCTGTCCGTCTGTCAGCGTCTTTGGTTTTCTCAAATAAATAATGTTGCTATTGATCCCCAAATCTCAATGTAATCTTACGGTAAAAGTGATAAATTAGGCGATAAAAAAATTGATGATCACCAACTAAACCTTAGTTAATATGACAAATTATTGAATATTTATCACATTTACCGGCTAGTTTATAAGATTCCTAACTCTTAATCCGGGTAAACGTTTCTTGAATTCCACTTTACTAGTTGGAGATTTTATAAACTAGCCAGTAAATGTGATAAATGTTCCGATAAAATTAAAGTGATAAAATCAGCGAATATACATAACTTCCGGTGATTATTCATAATCGCCAACCATTTTCTCTCTTCGTAAATGAAACAAGTTACTGAATATTTATCACATTAACCGGGTAATTTATAAAATCTCTAACTCATAATGGGGAATATATATAACTTTCGGCGATTATTCATAATCATCGACTATGCGTGGTAAATGAAACTAATTCATGAATATTTATTACAATTCCCGGGTAATTTATATAATTTTCAGCTCATAATAGAATTTGATGAAAGTTTGCTGAAATTAAGAGTTAAGATATTTTATAAACTAGCCGGTAAGTGTGATAAATATTCAGTAACTTGTTTCATTTACGAAGAGAGAAAATGGTTGGCGATTATGAATAATCACCGAATAAACTTCGTAAATGGGAGAAATTAATGAATATTTATCACATTTACCGGGTAATTTATAAAATCTCCACCTCCTAATAGGGTATAAAATTAGGGAATGTGTATAACTTCTGGCAATTATTCATAATCACCGACTACGCTTCGTGAATGGGACAAATTGATGAATATTTATCACATTTACCGGGTAATTAAAACAATTTTCAGGTCATAATAGAGAATTTGTTAAAGGTTTGCTGAAATTGGGAGTTAAGATATTTTAAAGTAGCCGGTAAATTTGATAAATATTCAGTAATTTGTCACAACCACTGAGCTTCATTGGTGATTGGTAATAATCACCGGAAATAATATAGCGAAGTTCATTTCATAAATATTGCACACTGGAATGAGCATTTCATTTTGTAAGTCGTGTATATTTTCATGATAATCTCATTTTATTGTTTTATATTATTTAAAAAAATTATATATTGATGGGAGATAGTGAGACCTATACTGTACTCGTTCTCTTATTGTTGTTAATATTTGTCAAAAATTTGGGGGGATTTTTTTTACGCGTTTTGGAGTTATTTTAGAATTTTGCACAGAAACTAATGGCGGCGGTGTGAGGGGATGTTACTGTGGTACTCGATAGCATCTTAAGGCAACTTTCAACAGCTGAGCATTACTTCTTCTTGATCACCCCGCGCAATCGACTTTCCCATACTCAACCTAAAGGAGATAAATTGTAAGTCTTACCTGGATGGATTTCTTCTCGTTTCCTCTTGGGTATGTTTCCATTAGGATCTGGATGAGGTATTCCTAAAATGCCACTAATACTATAAGCCGTGGTTCCTCGTTCCGCCGCATGGTGAGCCGACGTGTGATGAGGAACGCCAACGGAGGGAGCATGCGTTATGACTGAGACGCTCGCACCACCGTGAGGTATGCTGTTATTATTATTAGATTGCTGAGAGCTTTGTTGCTGATGGTGAACGTGTTTCGCCTTTTCAGCAGCTTTATTCCTAACGATCCTAAAAAAAAGAAGAAGAAGGGAAAAAGGGGGATTAAGTCATAAATCAATAAAGCCATGTTGCCCTGCGGCTTGTTCGGAAACACATTTTTTTTTCGGTCGCTAATTTTCTCTTTTCTTTAGTTGGAACTCTCCGCGGTTGACATTGTTAATAAAAAAAAAGAGGAAAAGGAAGGAAGTGGGTGGTGGGTGGAGAGGAGGAAAGTGATGCTGATTGGGCGAAGGAAGAAGTGCGGGGAAGGGAGTCTCTTCCTTCCTCTCGGAGAAGACTTAAAAAGCTCTTTTGGGAGAAATTAGTTTAAAAAGTTTTTCCAAGTGCCATTAACAAATGTGATCGCTTTTATTTAATGCGTTTCTTCATGAAAATTATTGTTTCGCTCTTGAATCTATTTTTTTTTCCTTCCTCTTCTTCTTTTTCTTCAAGAAAGAAGGAAAGAAGAGGAGACAGTGAGGAGATTCTGAAAGGGGAGAAGAGACTTAAAAGAAAGTTTCTTTGAAAGTCATCTATCATTGTCATGCCGTTTTATTTCATAAGTAATGCACACTCTCGTGAGAATATTATTTCAAAAATAATGCACACATTCAATGGTTTATAATTTCATAAGTAATGCACACTTCCATGAGATTTTGATACTACAAATATTGCAAAGGTTTGTGTAGTATTCTTGTCTTGAGTGAAATGTAATTGTAGGAATGATTTATTTCAAAAATATTGCACACTTATGAGAGTGTAATTTTATAAGTCATGGACACTTTCTTGAGGTTATAATTTCATAAGTAACGCACACTCTCAAGAGGATATTATTTCAAAAGTAATGCACACATTGAATGGGTTATAATTTTATAAGTAAGACTTTCTTGAGGATATTATTTCAGAAATAATGCACACTGTCAATGGGTTATAATCCCATAAGTACTGCAGACTTCTTTGAGGTTATTATTTCAAAAGTAATGCACACTTTTAGCTAGAATCCATTTCATAAATATTGCAAGGTTTTGTGTAGTATTCATGTCATGGATGAGATACAATTTTAGGAATAATTTATTTCAAAAATATTGCACACTTTCATGAGGTTATCATTTCATAAGTAATGCACACTTTCAACGAGAATCCATTTCATAAATATTGCACGTTTATGTGCAGGATTGATTTAAGTCGAGGCTCAATTTTTTTTGCTGCAAAAAACGTTAATTTAATTGTGAGTCAATTTGACTCGCTTTAGTAAATCTAATGCCATCCTTAGTGTTAGTTATCTGAATGTCAGAATGTTTGTAAGCGGGGAGACCTGTAAGCCTGATCAAATCCTTGGGATGGGATCGTGCTTAAACGTTTAGGAGGTGAATCGCCAAACAGTACATACAGCTGAGCTTAAATCTGTCTCTCTCTCTGTCCGTCTGTCTCTCTTTGACGTGGAGGAACAATCAAGTTAGACAAAAAAACCTACGAGTTTAAATTCCCTGACCACCCTTAAAAAAAATCTGCGACCCTTTCCAGGCGATGAAGGGAAAACGTTTTTTCTTTTTTTTTTTCTGTTCCATTCTTCTTCTGCATAACAATCGACCTACTGCGAATTCTGTAGTAAGATTAACATTTTTATTCAGTAACAACGTTAACTGTTTATTAGAAAGTGATTTGACGGATGCTAGCTAAGTTGAAATGTATGTACGAGGGGTTGACAACAATTGACCATGTTTCTCTTGAAGGGGTCGAATGGTTGACACGGTGTTGGGGGATGTACAGACTCTATAAATTCACTCTCTCTCTCTCTCTGAACTATAATAAACAGTTGAATTTAATGATCAACTTATGACCTTTTCCTTTATTACTGTTGACTGCATATGATACATACCATAAGGATTAAAACTGGCCAACTTGGCTCTTGATCGAATCCCTCAAATGACATTATAACAACAAAAGAATAATTCTGTGTCCATCGACTTCCAGCTGCTAAAAAATGGTTTCTAGCAGAAGACATAAATTCTCTCTTGGGGTAATGATAAATGTGCATTATTTGTGGAATAAGCTATTCCCACCATTGTGCAAAATTAATGAAATGAAATTCTTGATAAGAGTTAAAGAATTTTCACGAAATTGTGCATTATTTTTGAAATGATTTTTTCCTAAAATTGAACGCTACTTATATCACAGAAAACTGTGCATTTATTTGTGGATGAAATTTTCTCACCAGTGTGCAATATTTTTGAGAAAAAGGTCACAGTCTCTTGAAAGCCAATCAAACAACTCAACCCATAAATGAATATTACGTGGACCGGGTTGTTGGGAAATTATGTCTAATATATATGTTACGGTAAAAGTGATAAATTCCCGGCTACTGTTCATGAATGTTGTACTGTTCAAACTTGGTGAATGTGTACCGGGTAGTCTACACAATATTCAACTCAATCTCAGCAGTCTTTTATCAAATTCCCCATCATGAGTTGAATATTTTATAAACTGGCCAGTGAAAGTAACAAATACTCGGTAATTTGTTACTTAGTCGGTGATTATGAATACTCGCCCGGAATTGTATTTATATTCGCCAAATTTATCACTTTTACTAGAACTTATTTAACACATTTATCACATCCACCGGCTAGTTTTTAGTTCAGTTTTATTTAAAGAATCCTTTGCTCGACTATTTTAATCAAATTGTTATGGAAAGTGGAAGTTATTTAAGACTCGATCAGATAATTAATAATAAAGATCTTGTATTTTATCTGGACCGGAAAGTAATTTCGTCTAGTAAAAATTTGAATTCATCAGTAAAATCTGCATATCCTCGTAAACTGTATTTATCTTGAGTGCAGTATTTATGAAAACTATGGCTAGCACTAATTGTAAAATGAACGTTCGTTAGTATCGTGGATCAATTAAAAAATGAGTTATTAGCTAAAGTGTGCACTATTTATGAAAACAATCCCTCATTTCTTGATAATACGTTACTCATAAAATAAACTCGACAAGGGAGTGTGCATTACTTATGAAATAAAAAGCAGAATCCGGTCAGCATATCTGTTAAGACATAGCCAGTTCTTATTTACGCGAAAGCAAGCCAAGAATCGCGTTTAAAAATCTGAATTCGACATGAAAGTGTGCAGTATTTATGAAATACAGCTTCATGGAAGTGTGCACTAATTATGGAAAATAGATATGAAGTGTCTCTTAATTGCTTAGTTGATTAATAAGACTTGCGTAAATAATTAAATTATTAATAACAAATATCATAGATAAAATTATATGGACCGAAGTAATACCGTGTATGTTACGGTAAAAGTGATAAACCGGGAGAATATGAATAATTACCAGTGATCACTTGTAATCATTAACAAACTTCAAGTCTGAGAAATTAATGAATATTTATCACATTTACCGGCTAGTGTGTAAAATACCCTGCTCTAAATGTTAGCAAATTTTTATCCAGATCTTCATTATGAGCTGAAAATTTTATAATTTAACCCGGGAAATGTGATAAATATCCAGTAATTCTTCCAATTTACCAAGCTTCCATAATGATTATGAATAATCACCAGAAATTATACACATACATTCTCCAAATTTATCACATTTACCAGCTAGTTTATAAAATATTCAACTCGTGATGAGAATAAACTTTTATTAAATTTCAACTCAAGAATTAGATATTTTATAAACTAGCCAGTAAATGATGATAAATTTAGAGAATATATATATAATTTCCGGCGATTATGCATACTCATCATCTAAGTTTGGTAAATTGGAAGAATCACTGAATATTTATCACATTTACCGGGTAATTTATATAATTTTCAGGTTATAATGAGGATTTGGATAAAAGTTTGCTAACATTACGAGTTGGGTATTTTATAAACTAACCGGTAACTATGATAAATATTCAATAATTTCTCAAATTTATGTAATTTAATGGTGATTATAAATAAATTAATTTATCACTTTTACCGCAACATATGTACGACATTTCTTTAATAATAAAATATGTAGGCCTATATGATTCTTTTTCTGTCGGGAAATGGAATGAAACCGATTTTCGAAAATACAGATAGAAAAATCAAATTCGAGCTTTCAAATCATGGAATCAGACATACAACGCATAAAAATTTCATTTGTCATTGAACAAAATTGAATTTTTGCTTGAGAAGGATTTGGGTAATTTATAAACTAACCGGTAACTGTGATAAATATTCTATAATTAGTCATAGTTATGTAATTTAATGATTATTTATAATCGCTGGGAATTGTATATATACTCGCACAATTTATCACTTTTACCGCGTCAAATGTACGATATTACTTTAATAATGTAATATGATTCTTTTTCTGTCGGAAATGGGATGAAAGTACAAAAAGGAAAATATCAAAATCGAGCTTGCAAATCACGGAATCAGACACATACAACGCATAAAAAAAATTTCATTTGTCATTGAACAAAATTAATCTTTGAATTTTTGCTTGTGGAGGACTTTTTTTGTAGATTGTCCACTCTCTCTTCCCCGTCCTTCACATTTGCTCTCTCCACTCTCCGATGGAGGACAATGTGATTCGATGTACCAATAACAAACCCCGAAAAATTTTTATTTTTCGAAAATTTTTAGAATGATAAACTCTCGTCCATTGTTGCAGTGTCCGCTTTTTCCATCCAAAATGTCGGCAATAATTCAATTCAATTCGAAATTCCCAGTTTGCATTTATATCATATCAAAACCGTCATTCTTCCTTCCGATTTTCCTTCTCCTCTGTCCAGTCCGTGCGTCCGTCCGTCCTCCTTCACCCCCGTCAGCCATTTTCCCGTTCTTTATAATAAAAATAATTGTAATACATTACTTGTTTTGTGAAGTTGCATTTTTTTTTGGTCGGTTTTTGGGGGAGGTTATAAATTTATATCATGACAGCGGAGATGGGAAATTCATCTTATTTGTCGAGAGAATCATCCTGGAGGCTGGGTGCAGGCGGGGGATGAAGGAGGAGGTTATGTTATAATTTTCTTCATGTTATATTTTGATATCGAACTTAGTTAATTATTTAATGACGTAACTTTTTTTATGCTGTTAGCAAACCACTAATTGATTAATTATAAAATCGATAATATCTGATCCTGATTGAATTAAATTTTTTTATTTTTGTTTTCAGACCGATTGCGGTCTCAATTAAGAGGACTGAATCAACACACTCAAGCCTTCTTGGAGATTCATCCTGTTCAGGAAATCAGTCAGCAAGAAAGAAAAAATTAATCTGGAGTGTTGGATATACTGTAGTTGTGTGGACTTAAGCATTCAAAACGTGAAATAGACTGTGATTATGACAACAGCAGGAAATTATGGATGAGCTGGATCAAGGGAGAAATGGGATGTTGGTTTTTGGACAACACAACTTTGAAAGGTGAGTTTAATAAATAACTGTAATGGAAGGACAGACTCAAACAAAAGAAGAACAGACGATATTGTAGGTCAAATTGTCATTAAGATATTTAATTACTAGAACAAGATGAGATCTGTCTGAGATTTTTTATAATCAAACTCCAGAAACTTGTGAAGTATAAACACAAACTACAGAAATGAATGGTATACGGTCCTGATTCCAGTATTGCAAAGTGTCACAAAGGTGACAATATGGGGAGGTATAAAAGCCAGCTGTTTCAAATTTTAAACGTTTACAATTTACACCTAACACTTAAAAACGCGTCAAAATGAAATGAAGTGGTTTGAAACAAGCTAAACAAGGACAACGAGGATCATCTAAGACTTCTGATTAGGGTATCATGAATCCTAGTCCATTGTGCTGAACGCGGAGCGAGGTAACTTTTTAACAATAGTCATGAATTTCTATTGACTCTCCATCCATCCCTTGTTCATTTGACTATTTTTGGTTATACCACTTCACAACGTCCCTAAGAGATCGATCCTTGAGGTACCCTATTATTAAGCCACTCTATTCAAGAGTTTATTTTTATCTTATTTATTTTGGTTAACTTTATTTTCATTATTAGAGTATTAACTCTCCGAGCCCTCTTTTTGCCATAATCCTCTCACTCTCGAAGCCACTTCCCGGATTGTCCTTTTGTTGGAACATCTTTTCGAAAACTCAGCGTGACGACTTTTAATTGATTTCGGTCCTCGGTTTTT
This sequence comes from Columbicola columbae, assembly GCA_016920875.1. Classification (NCBI taxonomy): domain Eukaryota; kingdom Metazoa; phylum Arthropoda; class Insecta; order Psocodea; family Philopteridae; genus Columbicola; species Columbicola columbae. The sequence goes on along the minus strand of JADMLL010000011.1, from coordinate 4,439,475 downwards.
CCGTTTCCGGAATGAATTTTCTTTTTGTTTATTTTTAAGGCGGGTTTACCAGACCTTGGGCCTTTCCTTGTTTTAATGATAGACGTCTGATTGTTGGTGAGCTTTGACCTAGTTTGGGTATATATCCCACTCGAGTAGTCTACCAAACACCCGTGGGAATAATATCTTTCCTGTTAACTAAATCTGATGTCACAAACTTCTGTGATTGAATGAAGTCAAATATTACACATTTTGAAGGAGAGCTCGTTTCATAAGTAATGCACAATTCATAATGAATAAAAATGATCAAATCCGGTGAGGGAAACAAACATTTGGACTATAACGACTCGGAAGCTGTTAATGTGTACATAACCTATTAACTCGTAATAACCGAGACTATCAGTTAAAGAAGTTGGGTAATGTGCAAATTGGCGGATTTCTCACTGTCTGTTAGTTTTTTTAAAAATATCAAGTCAATATTGAGAAAAACTTTCTTTTTAAAACATCACGTTTATCATAAAATATTTCTCAATAAAGACAAGGCAACGTGTTCTTATTAAACCATAACCTCGTCATTAAAATGAATAAATATTTCAGATGGTCGACTCGTTTCCGATATCGATCGAAATTTATTTATTTATTTATTTCGTTTTCAATAAAATTCCAATCTAAAAGAACCAATAAGCGAAAACAGAATGAAGGGAAAAAAAGGAGAAAGTGGTCGTGAACTAGAAAGAGTAAAAACAAGAGTTAAGGCCATCAACTCCAGTAAATCTTAATTCGGTGAAGAGTTTGGTTTGCGGGTGGTCTAACTACCCTCGGTAAGGGGGGCACAAAAGCGAGAGAGAGAAAGAGAGAGAGAGAGAGAAAGTGGTGGGCTGGAAGGGAAATCGTAGGAGGGCATAAGCGAGGACTGCGGGGAGGAGAGAGGCAAGAGGAGAGGGTTTCGATTGCACCGCCATTTTGTGGTCTCGAGAAGGCAAACGAGCGCAACGGCGACACAGGCCTTTGTCACAGAATACAAATACAAGGGAAGGTAGTCAGCGAAATAAATTTTTATTCGCGTTATTTTCCCCATTTCTCAATTTATGTATTCGTTTCAGTATAAAGTATTATGGTTTAATAATCATTATTGAGCGACGTTAATTTCGTTTTCAACAGCAAACCGAGTTGGAAAAGATTTTTGAGTCAGATGAAGAAATCTCAAATGATCGTTTCCCAGCCAATTTCCAATAATTGTTAAACTGAGTTTAGACATAATTTCTACCTTTTCATTAGGCAGACCCAAAAATAATGTCGGTTCAGTACATCACACTTAACATATATTACGGTAAAAGTGATAAATCGGACGATACACATATAACTCCAAGCGATCATTTCTTATCACCAACTAAGCTCGATCAACGGCTCAAATTACTGATTATTTATCACATTTACCGGGCAATGCTTAAAATATCCAACACCTATCTCATCAAACTTGTATGAAATTCCACATTACATGTTGGAGATTTTATAAACTAGCCAGTAAATGTGATAAATTGTGCGAAAATGTGTACAATTCTTAAATTTAATAATTAAATTACATAAATATGACTAATTATTGAATATTTATCACAGTTACCGGTTAGTTTATAAATTACCCAAATCCTTCTCAAGCAAAAATTCAGAGATTAATTTTGTTCAATGACAAATGAAATTTTTTTTATGCGTTGTATGTCTGATTCCATGATTTGAAAGCTCGAATTTGATTTTTTTTTCTATCTGTATTTTCGAAAATCGGTTTCATCCCATTTCCCGACAGAAAAAAAATCATATAGGCCTACATATTATATTATTAAAGAAATGTCGTACATATGGTGCGGTAAAAGTGATAAATTAATTTATTAATAATCACCATTAAATTACATAAATTTGAGAAATTATTGAATATTTATCATAGTTACCGGTTAGTTTATAAAATACCCAACTCGTAATGTTAGCAAACTTTTATCCAAATCCTCATTATAAGCTGGAAGTTTTATAAATTACCCGGTAAATGTGATAAATATTCAGTGATTCTTCCAGTTTACTGAGCTTAGATGATGATTATGAATAATCGATGGAGATTATATGTATATCCTCCAAATTTATCACATTTACTGGCTAGTTAATAAAATATCCAACTCGTAATAAATTTATTAAACTAGCCGGTAAATGTGATTAATATTCATTTATTTCTCAGACTTGAGGTTTGTTGATCATTACAAGTAATCACTGGTAATTATTCATATTCTCCCGGTTTATCACTTTTACCGTAACATACACGGTATTACTTCCCGGTCCATATAATTTTATCTATGATATTTGTTATTATTAATTATCTGGGCGAGTCTTAAATAACTTCCACTTTGAATATATTTTAATTATGATAGTAGAGGGCAATATTCTTTAATCAACTGAGCAATTAAAATGGGCGCTTTTATGAGTATTTTTTTTCATAAGTACTGCACACTTCCAAGAAGCTGTATTTCATAAATACTGCACACTTTCATGTCGAATTCAGATTTTTTAAACGCGATTCTTGGCTTGTTTTCGCGTAAATAAGAACTGGCTATGTCTTAACAGATTTGCTGACCGGATTCTGCTTTTTATTTCATAAGTAATGCACACTTTCACTAAAATTCATTTTATAAATGATCCACGATACTAACAAACATTCATTTTACAATTTGTGCTACACGTGGTTTTCATAAATATTGCACATTTGTAAGATAAATACATTTCACGAGGATATGCAGATTTTAGTGATGAATTCAAATTTTTACTTTGTTTTGGTGAAATTTTGGAAATAAAAACTTCATTTCCGGTTCGTAATGGTTCCTTGAAGGTGGATGAAGAGCGGAGAGGAGTGGATGAGTCCAATTCTCAAGACCACCATTAGCTTTTAGAATATTAAGCAAGACAAACATAATGTAATTGAATACGTTGCAATAATACTCGTTTAATAATTTTAATTATGTAACGAACTTCCGGTTGTTGACATCGTGTGTTTTCATAATTTTCTTCTTTCTATTATTATTCTTTGATCGATATCCTATATGGGTCAATGTAACCGAAATTAATGCCGTTGTGTGTGTGGATAACAAAAAACAAATTTTCGTCGTCAGGTAGGTTGAGATGTGAAAAAGGGCGGGAGAGAGAGGAAGTCGGATAGCCAAAGGAGAAGAGGAAAGGATTCGGGTTGAAACGGGTGAGAAGAGAAACTTGAGAATAGTTCCGGATTCGGGCAACAGAAACAACAGAACAAATGGAATTTGTTTCGAAGATGGGGATGGAAAGGAGTCTTTTGTGTTTGGAAGAAACTTTAGAACATGCTGTTCTGGTTTCGTTACCCGTTCTCACAAACTTTGGCCTTTCATTAGCCTTTGTTCTCCAGTCTTAGAGCTTCGAAACTTATTTTTCGACTTGAGGACTAACTGAGTATAATTAGGCGTTTTAGAAACACTCGGATTTGGAGTAGTCGACGGTTGGAATGAATTTAGTCGAGTGTGCATTATTAATGAAATGAAGTCCTCGGTAAGGTGTGCAGTATTTTTGAAATGAATTTCTCACCCGAGTGTGTGATAGTCTATGAAAACAGAACCTCGTTCAAGTTATGAACTAACCTCCTCTTCAAACTTTGCGGGAAATCCTCCACGAAAGTGTGCAATACTTATGAAATGAATTCCTTTCCAAACCGCGTAGTTATCACGATGATAATTTATCTCCAGAATAGTGCATCATTCATGGAAATAGATTTCCCATGTCAGTGGGATAACATTGTTCAGTATTAATGGGAGGATGGGTATAGATGATGGTAGTTATCTGGTAGATAAAAAAAGAAAGAAAAATTGTGATTGTCAGCTAAGGTCTCTTCATTCGAAACTGTGTCGAAAGTTAACCTCCGTCACGTAGAGACGCGGTACGCTTGCGTCGATTTTTCATCGCGATGTGTCCCTTCCTTTCAACCCCCACCACCACCACCCCCTTGGCCTCACACCCATCAATTAAACGCTCGAAAAGGAACAAAAATTGACTTTTTCATTTTTATTTAAAAATGGCCGAAAGTGAAAGTGGTGGAGAACAATGGCCGGGGACATAAAGGAAATCGAATCGAATTATTTACATAGTTTATTATGAATTCATTATTCTCATATATGTATGTATTTATTTATTTATTAACAAAAATTGAGAGAGAGGAGAGGAAAGATAGATAAAAGAGAGAGAGAAACTCATTTTTTTTGGAACTTAATCAATCAAACTCATAAGGTGCGTCGCTCTGAGCGTCGCTTGCTGACGTCGGTCGTCGACCGGAACCGATTCCTGCCGCCCGCAACCGTGAAATTTGACCCAAGCTCTCTCTCTCTCTTTCTTTCAGTCCTTCATCATAATCTCTTCTCTTTCTCCTCTCCTGTTTAAATTTCGATTTGAATATTAAAAAATTAGTCAAAAGAAAAAAGACATAGGCCTAGATAAATGTCTTCTGCTTCCTTTGTTTTAATCATTTTTATATCATAATTGCATTTGATGAAAGATCAGTTTTACAAAGAAGGCTCTGAATGATGCATATTATTATTAAGACTTCGTTTCAAAAGTAATGCACACTTTAAGTGTTATAGTTCATGTCCTAAATCCACCGCCTTTATGGATAAAAATATTTTCTTATAAATTAATGCGCACTGAAGAAAATGACATTCTATAGTAGACTCTTTTAGGTTAATATCATTTTAAAAGTATTGCACATGTCTGATAAAATTCATTTCATAAATTCTGCACACTTGTAGGTTGAAAAAATTATTTAAGATTTCATTTACACTTTTCACGAAGATTTAATTCCGTAGTTGATACACATTTTTTCATGAAAGTTTTATTTAACAAAGGATGTTCTTGAGGTACAGATTGTTCTGAAAGCTTCATTTCATAAGTAATGCACACTTTTAGTCAAAAGTCGTGTCGTAAATCCCGCATAATTATACGCAATAAAAAATTTATTTCTAAATTCATACTCTTGACGAACCATACGACCAATGACGTCTCAAAAGGCACAAACCTCGTCTTCCCTCTACTCCCTTCCACCTTTCTTCTTTACTTCTTCTTCTTCTATCATATTACTTTCATCCCTTCTTTTATCCCATCCTTTAGACTGTTCTTCTAGTCGCATCCTTTTATCCTATCCCTGGGGTTGGGGTCTGCACCCTGGATATGAAGCCCCTTAAGCCAGACCAACTACAGAATGTATCGCTTAGAGTCAGATGGCAGCTGACATGGGGTAAAAAAACAAGACTGACGAAAATGACAGTGGAATATTTTAGGGTAATACCATTTCAAAAGTAATGCACACGCCTGCAAACATTTCATTTCATAAATTCTGCACACGAATAGATAAAAAATTATTTCAAAGTTGATTCACACTTTTGGCGAAGATTTCATTCCATAAACAATACACCTTTATATCCGTTGTTCTCTTTCTAACAATTTCGCTTTCTTTTTGCTGTTGCTGCTGTTGTTGAAAGTGACATTTTCATTTGAAATATATTAAACTTTTATATCCACAAAGTCTTTTTTAAGACAATATAGTTACTGATCCGAGACGATGTTGTGGCGGTGACATTTTTACTATTTCTTAATCTTTCTTTTTCTCTCTCTCTCTCTCTTTGTCTAAATGCTTCTTGTAGTCTGTTACCAGAGAGGAAAACACGTTTTCTCACTTATTTATTTATTATTTTTGGGGGTGGGTGGAGGGAGAAATAGCATTTTGAAAAAATAAGAGAAAGGTCATCATGAATATTAGGCCATTGTGGCAGCACATACGAAGATGAGAAATGTCGGTTTCGATTCAGCTATTTTGCGAAATGTTTTACATCAATTTGAGAAATTTGGCTTTGCTTATTAAGTTTAAGTGGTGTTTATTAAGGACACGTGTTGAGTTCTTAATCATTTTTTGGGGATTTATGTAAATTTAAATTCCTTTTTTTTGAATTTTGATTTATTTGTCTAAATTTGGTTTTCAGTATTTTGGTCGAGTTGAATGAATAATTGTGTTTGTTGCGTGAGTCAAATTGACTCATTTCGTTCGTATTTGTAGGATTTGTGTAGAGTTTGCTTGTTCTGTGGCTAGTTTGTTTGTTGCCGTTTTATGAATTTTGAAGTATATATTTTGAGGTCTCTTTTTACGCGAGTTTAAGGTTGAGTACTAGAAAAAAATTTGGAGAATAATTTTTATAAGAACAAGTGTACGAATATTTCAAAGATTTCATTTAGTAAATTTAGCGCGTTTGTTTAAGGAGCTAATTTCAAAAGTAATGCACACTTGAATGAAGTTTTCATTCCATAAATTTTGCACACTTTTGTTGCAGATTATTTTGTATAAATCCACACTTTTTTTGCAAGGGTTATGTTTATAAATTTTGTTCACCTGGGCGATGATTTCATTCGATTTTTCAAAAGTAATGCACACTTGAATGTCAAAGAAGGAAATAATCGACGACAAAAGAATTTGTGATGTTTGGTGTTAACGTCATTTTGTTAAAAATTTGGGGGTAAAGAGGAAAAGGAGGATTATGGTTTGGTAAAACAAGTTTTTGGGTTATAATAAGTTTTGGAAACAAGCTCAAGCCGGTAGATTCAGAAATTACTTCTGGAAGTGGAAGGGTGAGGAATAGGTCCGTCTCTATACGACCCTTTCACGCGTTAAGTGTCAGAGTAATAAACCTTCGGACGGTTTGCAACCTTAATTTACAATTCTGATTGACCAATTTCAACTGTCCGCCTCCCTTCCTACAGTCTCATCCCTTTTCTTTAATAATTCATTTAATAATCGTTAAAAACCAAACTTCTCCCTCCGACGCCTGCTCTCCATCAACATCATCATAATCGTGATCATCATCCGACACCCGACGTCGCCGCCGCCATTTTGGTTTTTGTTTTTTTTGGTCGTTAAAACAAGTTAAATTGTTTGCAGTGAAAAAAGTGGCGAAATGAACCCACGTCGGTAATCCCTTTAAGAATTATTAAAATAATAATATTTACTTGATCAAATTTCGATAAAATTAAAATGTTGTTGATGGTTCACCACGTGTCTACCGGTCACGTGTTGGCGGGTTTAACTTCAAAACCAATTAAATCTAAATACGAAAGGGAGTCGTCGGTCTGGTTTTTTGTCAAGGAAAAGCGAACACACTCTTCTAGTCGTCTGGATAAGATCTTTGTGATGATGATTACTAATAGTATGTGGTTGTGGTTATGTCAATTTCGGTGTGGATGAAAATTTGACAAAAATTTGGAAACTGACTGTTGGGAAACGGTTTAAGGATACCGTTGACACTAAGTGTCGAACTTGGATTTGAAGTTTTTAGTGGAAGAAGTGATACTAAGGGGTTTAGAGACCTTGGAGATGTCAGCATGGGTGTGATTCTTTCCACGAAATTAACATTCACACGTCAGCAAGACAAATTTGAGATTTGTTATACGACATCTTAGATGTTAGTCTCTTGCCATTTTGTTTCGCACCTAGACCTACGTCATCATCCACCCAGAAAGAAGGATATCTCTCACACTCTTGTGTTAGGTTGGGTTATGCTGTGTCTTCATTATCCCTGAGCCTAAGACACATAATTTTCCAAACACATAAAACCAGAGACCTCTGTCACCTTTTTGGTCACTTTCCAAACTACAGAAACTTTCTCACATACAGAATCTTGTTAGTTCTTCAGGTGTTGAGCTGGAACTTCATCCATGTTGAGGAATCACAAAACCACCTTTTGGTAGGATCGTAAATTATTTATGACAGCACAAAAAAGTGTGCGAATTTTCGCAAGACACCCTGTATAAATATATACAGCGTCAACCGCACGAATGTGACAAAAAAGATTTCTTTTAAACATGGGGTGGCTTTTCAAATGTTATCTGGTCACGGGTTCAATTATTTCCCCGACTTTTTATTATTATTATCATCATCGTTCTCTTCGTAACTTATTTTTTTGTTAGACTAAATTCAAAATGTCGCGTGTTAGATCTTTTTTTCATGGATTTTCTGGTAGAATGATGGAGCAATTAAATTAAGTTCTTTTCAAGAGTTTTCAAGAGGGTTTCCCACCGATGAAACAACATTATTGGTCGATTAACTAAAACGTTTTTAATTTTGGTTTGTTTGCTTTCGATTTCCTCGCGAACGGAAATGGGTGAAATGATCAATCATGTGACCACGACCTGCAGAAGCCCGTCTTGGAGATAGTTAGCATCAACCTTAAGATGAGCAATTTATGAATGACGTCACGCCCACTAATTTCGCTTTGTCCAACAGTTTTATTAATGTTACAGGAATTTGATTGTTTTCTTGTAGTCGAAGCTCGAATTAATGTTGAATTTGACTAGTTAGTCTGCAGAATAACTGATGTGCGGAAATTATGAACTTGTCCGTATTTTATGTCCACATTACCGGTTTCCCTATCGTTTAAGTCCAAATATTTGTTTCTCTCATCTTCTTTCTTGTGTTAACTCGATCCCTCTGATACTGGTAAATAAATAAATAATTAACATGTTATTTTAGGCGTAAATAAACATCGCTGTTGTTTCAAACGCTGTTGTTCTCATTTTATTTTAATTTTGACTGGTGTCCTGCCGATAAATTGCAGATTATCTAGGAAACTAATAGTGGAATAAAGATTCAAAAGTTTGCAGTATTTATGAAATGAGTTCTTGTTGAAAGTGTGCAGTATTTATGAAATTTATTCTTGCTGGAAGTGTGCATTACTTATGAAATGAATTTGTGGTGAAAGTGTGCATTATTTATGAAATGAATTTGTGATGAAAGTGGGCAGTATTTGTGAAACGAATCCTTAATGGATGTGTTATTGCATAAATTAAAATAATTATTTATGAAAGCGTGCAATATTTATGAAATGAAATCTTCAAATAAGTTTTGATCTTTTTAAAATAGAAATTTTGAATTAATTATGAAATGAACTGAACAACAACAGCGGAAATAAATCCGAAAGTGAGAGAGAGAGAGAGACGTGTAGTTAAAATTTTTAATGAAAATAATGAATAAATAATTAATTAATTAATTAATGAAGTTAATAAAGTTCCATAGTTATTCATGAGAAACTCTCTTGATAGAGTTGGTCAGATGGACAGACAGACGACTGTACTTTTGAATTAATGGCAGTGATTGTCTTTGAAGGTTTCCGTCGAAAATGCGTTCATTTGATTAAACATAAATACACAGCAGATGACTGTTATGTGACTGTAGGCTGGTAAGAAAAGAGACAACAGCAGGAACAACTGAAAGACAATTTTTTGTTTGGAAAAGCAAGTTGGAAAATAGTTAACTCGGAAATGCTTTAAGATGATGAAAAACCAAGATGGAAGAGACCCTTTTAACAATGGGAATAATGCTTATCAAGGAGCTATCAAAAGTTTGAAAATTAATTTTAAAAGGAAAGAAGGTCGAGGGGATGGGAAAGAGGCAGGGAGGAAAAAGGGAAAAGCTTTGAAAACAAGTCGAGTTAAAACAAGAAGGAAAACTACAAGATAAGGGATTCAGCGAAATAATAAAGTTTTCCGGAAAATGGAGTCCGGATCAGTGAAATAAGGAAAAATCTTTTTTTGACTTTAAAATAAAAGACTGGAAATAAAAATGGCGGCTCGGGGTTTTGAAAGTTACGTCTGGAATATAATCTCGATTCTCGTTTTGGTTTTCCGACGACAGCGAAAACTTTTTTTCTTCTTCGCCCCTTGTTTTTGTCAACTCCCCTGTTTCATTCTGCTGTCGATCGGCGGGGAGATGTTCTTTTCAAAGGAAGGAAATGAAAACTTAAAATTAAATCCAATGATCGCTTGCATTATCGTGAAATCAAAGTACCAACAAATGCAGCGAAGATGAATTGATCCCGGAGGACAGTTTCGTCCCTCCGGAGACTTGTTTCCTCTCTAAACACCACCCCTGTTGTTGTGAGATCGTGTTACACTTGTCCAATATTTTCTGAATCATCTATTAATGTCCTGGTGACTACATTAGAATTATTAATAATTCACCAGCGGATCATAAAAACTGAATATATGCGATAATCAACATGGCGGAGGTTGAACGGGGCTCGAGAAAAGTCTTCGGGTTCCAACACTCCCACAGGTTGTTAAGTGGCCTGGATAAGAAGACAAAAGTTGTTTTGTTAGCATGGATTCAGGACGAGGACTCTTAACTATTATTTATTGTCTCTTGGTTCTCAGGTTTGTGAATGATCTTGACACCGAAGACAAAGTTTTCTCGACGACGCCATTTTAAACGGCTGAGAAGTTATGACCTTGGAGGTTTCGCTGTTGTCACAAGCCTACCGGAGATGGTGCGGAGCTACAGAAGTCGAATGTATAAAACAAATCCTTTTAAGGTTCGTACTTGAGGGTTTTCAACGGAATGAGGTTAGAAATCTAATTAGTGCCTAGTTCTACCTAATTTATTTGTCTTTTATACTTGTCTGGGTCATCTAAGGACCGCATAAATTCAATTAAACTCTTCCGGATCGGTTCTTCTGCTCCTCTCTTGTGTTATATCTCTCCTGTCGTTCTCTTTTCCGTCTATTTCTTTTTGAGTTTGGTTTTTCTTTCAAAAGTTGCGATTTCTGTTTTTGGGTTTGGTACTCTAGGTAAATTTTAATCATTTAAATCATGATAGTGTGCATTACTTATGAAAGAAATGTCTTCCAGCATTTGTGCCGTATTTATGAAATGAGGTCTTGGCGCTTGATAGTCAATTCTTTGGCGTCTTGTTCGATTTTTGTGAGCTATTGTTATCTAGTTTAGTTATTCAGGAAGGACTCGAATGATTTGGCAGTATGTCTGGGTTCATCCGAGGGCTATATGTCCGTGGAAGGCTACCGTAATTTTGAATATAAACTCGTGTAGCTACTCATTGTGTCCAACATGGTCTCTCTCACTAGGTTTGATTCTTCAAGTTCTGGTTTTTCTACAACATCTCACTTCTTAAGTGATAACGACTATGCATACTAGAGCCTTTACTCTCGTTTTCCTTTGTGGTGAGGAAGTTACAGTTCGAACAAGTCTCTTCTCTTCGAAATGTTCTAAAACACAAATTCAACCCCAATCGAGGGAAACACAAATCCCAAAAGCTGTCAAATGTTTTCGATTCTTTGAGTTGAAGAGAAACCGTAGAACGGCGGTGGTGGTGGTGGTCAGACAAACTTCGGGTCATCAAATTGAAAACAATCTCGGAATAACCAAAATTCCGAAAGAGGATTTTAATCAAAGAAGATATTACGATAAAGAACTTTGTTCGGGGCCGTCCCTCTCTCTGGAGAATTTCCGTCGTCCGGATTGTTAGTCAGCTCGGGAAAAATAATTGAAAGGTTAAGGAAAATTCATTATCAAAAAGTCAAGAGCCAGGAGGGTAGGGGAGGCAACAGGCAAACGATAAAAGTCGTATGCAGATGGAAAAGGTCCACGTTTCTGTTGTAGAAGATTAAATCCGGAGAAGGGTGCACCATGTAATCTTGGTGGTGCACATTGTCGAGATCCCCAGGGCAGTTCCTCTCGAAGTTTTCCCTCTTGGGAGACAACACTCAAAATTAATTTCTTTTGTTCGAGTCCAGCTCGGTTTTTGATCAATTCATTTTAAACGGATGGACGATGGTGGTGGATGGGTGCGGGAAAGGAAGAAGGTGGCTGGCTAGGTCGAACGATTTTCCTTTCGGTCGGTAGAAAGATTTTTCCGAGTCTTTTGAACACGACAGCTTTTGTTTTGTTTTGTTTGATTTGCCAAGGTCTTCAATGGAGTGAAAATAATTTTTTTTGCAGGTGCCGGATAAAAGCGTGAAAGATCGGGGGCGATGAAGCATGGAATGGGCAAAAAAAAAGCAGCAAACCGTTTTGAAATTTTGAGTTTTAAGTAGGACAAGGGTTAGCGTTGGCAATGTTCACTCGACTGGAAGCTAAAGGCATTGAGGGTCTTTCGCTTTTGAATTAAGCTGTTGCTGTTACTCGTGCCATATGGACTCCTCGTAATGGCTTTTCCACGCTAACGTGTACGCATATGTTCTTTTCTGTTTCTTTTCCTTTTTTTTGGCCGTCCGCCCTTCTCTTTTTTCAAATCAAGTTTTTTTTGCTTCACTTTCTCCTAATTGCCACCGATTTCTCACCCCTTTCGCCTCAAATCTTGTATTTTGATTATCGTGGTGCTTAGGTCTGTTTGTTTCGGGCCTTTCTCTCTTGCCTTCATACTGCCTTGTTCTCTTAATTAACCTGAGTGCTAACCTTGTGAGTGGTCTGTCGTTTGCTGTCGTTTGTCAATGGACATACTTTCTCTCCTTCACATTCTCATGGCTTCAAATTTTTCTAATCGGAGTAGAGCGGAGGGAATTCTCCAAACCCTCCAGTTCCCTTTTTCTAAATTGAAGAAACCCGATTGAAATGATCGGTTGCCGTTTCGAAAACCACCCCTGACACGAGAAACGCAGATCCATTCAAGGGATGAAGGGATGAATCGAAGGAAAAGAAAAGTCAAGCCAATGGCAAGGAGGGGAAACAAACTTTATGGTATCATTGCTAAAGACAAGCTTGGAATATTCCAACAGTGCCTTGAGTCGGAGGAGACTTTCTTTTCATGGGATGAGGAAAAGAGAGAAAGGAAGAAGGCAAAGGGAGTAGGTGGAAGAAGGAAGACGGGGGCGGAAGGCAGGGCAAGACGGAGAGAGTGAGGTGAAGTGGATGTTACGGAAAACTTAGAAACTACGTATTTTTCAGGAGAGGATTAAGAAAAATTGTTTTTCCCCACCGAACTGATTCAGTCTTTTGGTTGTCTTTCAACAGAAAATTTCGTTTGAATTTTTTTCTCATAAATATTGCACACTTGTGAAGAGTTATTTTATTAATTATGGACACAGATGAACAGGACGAATACAATTTTAGATGAGTCAAATCGGCTCATGATCTCTGTCCACGTTTATAAAATTTTGTTGTAACCGATACCAGGGGACCGGTAGATGGTACCTAAAAAGTTTACAGTTCGCTTAATCGAATTTCGGTTTTTTAAAAAACGATTTTTGATTATCTTCTGCTTCGAGAACTCACCTAACCAGTATGGAGTGGGCTGACAACCTCCCCATTCCAAGATTTTTATGGATTCTTGCCTCCTACCAAACCCAAGTTGTGGAATAATTAAGTAGCCAAGAGGAAACCAGTTGTCGAAATGATAAGCAAAAGGTTGATATTAGCAAAACTTGAAGATTAAAAGGATTCCCAAAATGGGGGAAATTTCAAGTCAGATGGGAGAAGAAGATGAAGAAGATGAAGATGAAGATGAAGGGAAAAAAAGCCGTTTTGGATCCTACCCTGTTCGCCAAAGTCGGCGAGGGAAGAGGGTTGAGTTGAGATCAATAAGAATGAACAACGTCTTGGGGTTAAGATCGAGGCTCAAGATAACAATCTTGTCTGGAAATCTACCACTCTCGCAATTATCCACTCTTTTCCCGAGGATTATCTATCTAATTCTCCTTCTTTTATTCTAATTCCTGTGAAAATTTTCATTTGATTTATTCTCCTTTCTTTGTGATTAACCCGATGATGAGCCACCAGATAATGGGATATAACGTTCCGCAAAAAAGGAGAAACTCTGACTCGTATTTGAAACATTGGAATTAGATAAAGTCAATGATCCGGATAAAAATCGTCAAACTAAATAAAACAGATGAAGAATGCATTAAGATGAGGAGGAGAGAAAGGGGAAAATTTTTTTTTTCAACCCATCCAAAAAAAGGAAACGGAAATGCTTCACTGCTGCAGACTCCATATATGACATAAATTATTATGGTAATATCGGCGAACTCTTCTTCTCCTCCTCCTCCTTGGAGCAGAAGAGTTAATTTTTCTTTTTCTTTCTTTCTTTCCTTTTCAAGTGAACATTTCAGATAGATGGAAAGCCTTATGGAGTGAAACGCCTACGGGAATGAGAATGGAATTCTGGGTAGAAATCAGACTTTTTCTTTCGAAAACATGACTCATTTGCCTCCCGTTTTGTTTGCCCTTTTCCTTCCGGTTTTCTCCAAAAGAATATTTGGATTTTAGCTTTTGAGCGGTTTGAACCAAGTAGAATCATGTTTCTAGATTTTCTGATAGATTTTACAGTTGTATGGCAAACTGACGCTCTTTTGAACGAAGTAGAATCTTGTTTTTAGTAAATTTTTAACGGATTTAAGCAAATTTAGAATAGAATGATATTTAGAATTTAGTGAATGTAGTTTAGAACAATTTGTTAACGATGTAGAACCTCTTTTATCTTCTATCTCGTTCTAAAGTCTAGAATCACGTTTATAAACTTTCTGTTAGATTTTTAACGCAATTTTGCAAGTGTAGTAGAGTAGTCAGCGGTAGTATAACGAACTGCCACACTTTTGAATGAAGTAGAATCTTGTTTCTAGACCTAATAGATTTCATCAAATTTAGAATGTAGTGATTAGATAGAATTTAGCGAATTTCGCAAAGAACAATTTAAACCAAGTAGAATCATGTTTCTAGACTTTCTGGTAGATTTATAACACGACTTTGTAGTTGCATAGCGAAGTGACACTCTTTTGAACGAAGTAGAATCTTGTTTTTAGACTTTTCAGTAGATTTTTAACGAATTTGAACAAATTTAGAATAAAATGCTGTTTAGAATTTAGTGAATACCAAACTGCCACACTTTTGAATGGAGTAGAATCTTGTTTCTAGACCTTCTAATAGATTTTAACGAATTTAGAATGGGATGATTGGATAGAATTTAGCGAATTTTGCTTAGAACGATTCGAACAAAGTAGAATCTTTTTTCTATACTTTCTAATATATTTTTAACTTTTTTTTCTACAGTTGTAAAGTGAACTGCCATTCTTTTATACAGGTATTGGTTCGTGATTTCCAATTTTTCCTGGTGTTAGGCTGCCATATCTCATTCGACAGTCTGTCTGGGTCATACATAGAATTGTAACCCATCATAAACGCGTTGACGATGCCGATGCAAAATCGTACCGGAAAATTTTTTTATTGCGAATAAAATACATATACAGTACATACAGTACCTCTTTTAGGATCCGGGGAATTTAGCACTGTACATAAATTGTATTTAAATTGTGTCCTCAAGTGCAAAAGCATCCCTGAATGTTATAGTGAACTACCCATCGTCAACGGGGTAATATCATCTAAGTCATAGACCTGTGCATTACTTTTGAAATAAATTTAGGTTACAATCATGCAGTGCTTATTAAATAATTTCTTCCTCCAAGTTTGTAGTGGTTATGAATTTGAATCCTCCTATCAGTGTGCAATATTTATGAAACGTTAAAAATGTTTGATTTAAAAAATTGTTGTGATAATCGGTTTGTTGTGAGTCATATTGACTCACTCAACCTTGGTCAATTATTTAATTGTAGTGTTAGATTTGGACTACAAATTATTACAAGTATAGTAGTTTGAATGATTTTGGTTGCTTTTTCAGGTTTCGCCAACCTGATGTGAGATTTGGTGACTGGACGACTTGAAATTCTTTTGAGTGCTGGAATGGAAATTTTGAAAGCTGTCGTGGAAAATTTTTAAGGTAAGTTCAGACTAAGGAATCTTTCATTTTCAGCAGTTTGCTAGTAGGTTAACCAAATCTAGATGTCAGGTTTCTTTAAGTTGCTTCAGGTTTTTGTCACTTTTTTGGTAATTCTCGTCTTCGGTAACTTTCTGTTGGTATAATTTTCACTCATACTTTGAAAGTTGTTGTAGGGTTGTAGGTTTTTAACCCATTTGCTTGACCTTTTAACCCAAATTTAGTGAGTTTGATGATGGTGGAAGAATACAGAGATAAGAAAATGCCAAAGAGGTTATAGTTGGTACAAAATGACACTACAGAGTCGAACACGTGTCACACTAACTAGGAGCTCACCGGTGAAACATTTTACATTCCGTATAAATTGAGTGGGGTTATATCACGGTTCTGAACTTACTCCGTAGTAGTGGAAACAAACTAAAAGCCATAATCATTCTAGTTCTCTTGGAAACATCAAATGTATTAAACACGAGAAAAGGAGCTCAGTTAAGGAGAGGAAAAAGGAAAAACGGCAACTTAATGGAAAAGGCAAAGGGAAGAAAAAAGGTTTTAGGGCGGGAGAAGAAAGCGAAAAAAAGTGGATGAAAGTAAAATCGGAAACGGACATGACACCACCGAGAGAACTTTTTTCCCTTGCTCTCTTTCTTTCTTTCATTTTGTCTTGAGAGAGAGAGAGAGAAAATTAGACTTAAAGAAAGACTAAAACCGTCTGCAGCGCTGTCGGATTGTAATTCCTCCTCGCATCCCATCTTCCTTTCCTCATTTTTATAGGTTTCTCCCTTTTATTAGACTTCATCCTAATTTCCATTGCGTGATGAGTCGTAAAAGAGTCATCTGGGAAAAGCAAAAAAGCTCGACTTTTGAACACCACCCTTAAAGGAAGACAAAGAGACGAAACCTGGGCTATACAAAGCTGGGAAAAAATTTCTCTTTTGAAAGGTAAAGAATGGAGAAAAGGGAAACGGAGACAGAATAGAAACGACGACGAAGACAACAAAACACACACAAAAAGAAGAGAAATAAATAAATAAATAAATAAAATGAAGAATTGTTCCAGAAGTAAAGAATAAAGGAAGAGACGGATGGAGGAGGAGGAGGAGGTGGTCGGGAGGAGGAGGAGGAAACAATGGCTATGAAAAGAGGAAAAAAGCAGAGCCGAAGAAGTTTTCCTCTGCTTGGCAGCGCGAAGGATCTCTCGAAACCAAAGGGAAACAGTGCGAGAAACCCAAGGAAATGATAATCTTAGAGAAACTGAGCTTTTCCCCAGTTTCTTCTTCCTTTTCATCCTAAGATGATTTACATAAAAGATGGAGTTTTCTTGGGACCGTGGAACTTTTTTCCCTTTTCCTCTCTTTTTTTCCTACTCATCTTTTTTTTAACATTTGGAAAGGTTTTCCTTCTTTCCACCCCCTCCTCCTCCTCCTCTTTTTTGGAATCGTAAAAATAAAATAAAAAATAAAATAAAATGTCACGTAAAATATTCTGTTTGAAAATATGACCTCTTAGGCACATAGAAAATAATCCAGGGGTGTCCAGAATAATTTTATTTTTCTGTTTTTCGAAACTAGTCGGAAGAAACTTTAGGCCGTTTTAAATTATTCATGAAAGTGTGCATTATTTATGAAACATGTTAGTGTTTATGTTTATGAAAAGGACATCAAGTGGGAGAGATTTTGTACATACACAATGTGAACCGGAAAGTAATATCACATATATCTCACGGTAAAAGTGATAAATTGGGCAAATATATACAGTATATAATTCTCTGTTATTATTCATAATCGCCAATTTAGCTTGGGGTATGTGACAAATTAAAAATATTTATCACAGTTACCGGCTAGTTTATAAAATATCCAAATCGCAATTTGAGCAAATTTTTTTATAAATTCCCCATCATGAGCTGGAAATTGTATAAATTGGCCAGTAGGTATGATAAATATTAACACATATCTGTATAGAATATTTATATTATTACATAAAAATATTTAAACGGACGAATTATTTTAATGTAATAATATATTTGTTGCCGCCTAAATAAGGCGAATATATATAATTCCCGGCGATTATTCATAATCACCAATCCAGCTTGGTTAGTGTCAAAAATTACTGAATATTTATCACATTTACTGGCTAGTTTATAAAATCTCCAAGTCGTGATGGGGAAATTGATAAAAGTTTGTTCGGATGCTTGGCTTTTGACACTGTCCTGGCGAAAGGAAAGCTATCCAAACAGCTGTTTTCGCCGGTAATAGTGAACAAACCTCCGAACTACTGGCAGATGATGAGAAGTGAGGCAAGGAAGCCATGAGCAAACTTTTATTAAATTCTCCATTGCGAGTTGGAGATGTAATTAATACTCAATAATTTGTCACTTCTACCGAGTTTAGTCGGCGATTATGAATAATGGCTGGAATTTATATATCTTCGCATTGTTCAAGTGGTAACAAATATTTAAACAAACCACCAATTTAGTTCATATAACCTAGACAATCCACACTCTCCTGCAATTTTTTTTTCATAAATACTGCACACTTTCAAGAAATCCAATTAATATTACCTGAACCGGAAAATGATGCCGGTCCCGTGCGTTACATTTAATATAAATAAATTACTATTGAGTGATAAATATTAATATATAAAGTGATAAATATATTACTAAATCATTCTGCTTCTAGTAATTATGGAAAAGAAAAACGCGTAAATTAAAATCCCTTCAAATTCTTTTTTTATGCGTTACTGACTGCGAGAATTCAAACAAACCACCGATTCAGTTCTTATAACCTAAGCAATCCACACTCTCTGCAATTTTTTTTCTCATAAATATTGCACACTTTCAAGAAATCCATTTAATATTAGGTGAACCGAAAAATGATGCCGGTCCTGTGCCTTTTAATATAAATATGTTACGATGAAAGTGATGGCGATAATAAATCAGACGAATATATACTTAACCGGGCGATTGTTCATAATCACCAACTAAGTTAGGTTAATGTGATAAATTACTGTACATTTATCACAGTTACCGGCTAGTTTATAAAATATCAACTCGTAACCTGGACAAATTTTTAATAAATTTCCCATAATGAGCTAGACATTGTATAAACTACCTAGTAAATATGGTAAATGTTATTATAAACTATCGCCGGAATTTATATATCTTCACATTATTAGAGTGGTAACAAATATATTATTACATAAAAATAATTCCTTTGTATATATATGTTTATGTAATAATATCAATATAGTATTAAAATATGTAATAATATTTGTCATGTTTACTGGGTAGTTTATACAATTTCCAGCTCTTGATGGGAAATTTATTAAAAATTTGTCCAGTTGGATATTTTATAAATAGCCGGTAACTGTGATAAATGTACAGTAATTTGTCATACTAACCTAACTTAGTTGGTGATTATGAACAATCGCCGGGTTTTGTATATATTCGTCTGATTTATCACTTTTATCGTAACATATATAGTGTAACGCACAGAACCGACATTATTTTCCGGTTCACCTAATATTAAATGGATTTCTTGAAAGTGTGCAGTATTTATGAGAAAAAAAATTGCAGGAGAGTGGATTGCTTAGGTTATAAGAACTGAATCGGTGGTTTGTTTGAATTCTCGCAGTCTGAAATGCTTAAAAAAAGAATTTGTAGGAATTTCAATTTACGCGGTTTTATTTTTCATATTTACTATAAGCAGAATGATTTAGTTTGAAAAAGCTTTTACCCGAAATGGGGGTAGGGGGGTTAGGGCATGCGAAAGAAGATATTAGAAAAACCGTTGTTCATAAACCGATGATAGCCAGAAGGCTGAAATACATAAACACCGATAAACATCTCGGAACATGAATTATTCTCTTTTGTAGTCGGCTAATGATTTATAGGAAGCGACGTGGAGGACCGGGAGGGAAACTCGGTCGGATGCAAAAGAGTTGAAAGGGTCTCTAGGCGAGTGTCTGCGGGCAGACAAGCACTTAAAGCGATGAAGGTGGGAAAAGGAAGGAGAACAAAAAGGACAAAAAAGGAGAAATAGGATTATTGCGGGCTGGGGTGGTTGTGTCTAACATATAGACACACGCACACACTGCCAGCTTGTGTAATGAAAGCACTTTAGAGTAATAAGCTTAGAGCTGAAACTACTCTTTGTAATATGGTTATTATTTCCATTATTGTTTCCCTTGTCTGTTTAACATTTTCAGGGCCGTAGTCTGCCGCTTTCCTTTCATCTCATCTTTCCTCTTGATACAAACTCTTTGTGACTGTGGAGCATGACTAAACCTTTTCCCGATGAACTAGAAAACAATTTTTCAACTTACCTATTTATAGAAGAGACAGAAGGAACATTGTCTTGACTACAAATTCCCTCTGCTAACAGTCTATCTCTTATTTCCCATGCAAACATGGTCGGATTCTCCCGTTTGTAGTTAGCTATGGCGTCTACAACAGGAGGTGTTGCTACTTTTGGTTTACTACCGCCTATTACTCCGGCTTTGAAGGATCCCGTTTCGTAATACCTGAAAGAGAAACCAAAATTTTAATGAAGTTTTGATGAAACTGTGCATTATTTATGAAACAAGTTGTTCTATAGAGTGTGCATTACTTATGAAATGAATTTTTGGCACACCTGTGCCTTACTTTAAAAAGTTTTGATAAAGTGTGCAGTACTTTTGAAACGAGAGTCTCTATATAGTGTGCATTACTTTTGAAATAAACTCTATCAGAGTGTGCAGTAATTTTGAAACGGGTTTCTATATAGTGTGCATTACTTTTGGAATGAATCCTTTGTCAGAGTGTGCATTATTTATGAAACGAGTTTTCATATCGAGCGTGCATTGATTTTCAAATAAATTCTTTGTCAGAGTGTGCACTACTGAAATGACTTCTTTATCAGAGTGTGCAGTATTTATGAAATGAGTTCAACACAGAAGTGTTTAGTATTTGTGGAAGAATTTTTTTTTGCCAAAATGGGCACCAATAATGCGATGAATTTTTGCTGAACTTATCATTCACTAAATTCATTCACCGTACTTGTAGTAATGTAAAAGATAGTCAGAAAAGTGTGCAAAACTTATGAAATGAGTATTTGTATATGTTGGTCTTTGGGAAACTATTTTCTCATGATTTCTATTATGGGTCGAGGGTGAGCTTGAGGAGAAAGTGTGGAAGAAAGGTACATAAAAAAAGTTTTTCCGGGAAAAGTCAAAAGCGTTCTTCTAGCTAATTTCCGGGGAGAAAGTGAAAAAGGAAGGGAAAATTTTCCCCAACTAGAAATTCATTTTTAGACCGAAATCGAGTGGCAGCATAAGTGACAGAAGAACCGGATCTCGAGTGACAGATTGGCGTGCGGTCTAATCCCAATTACCCGGGTGCCCATTTGCGGTTTCGGAATTTCCGTTCTCCCTTAAATAGGATTTGACCCGGAAATAAATTCCTTGGAGTTAATATTTCGTCAGCGAAGGTGTTAAGCCCTTTTGCCAAATTTAATTTTCTCCCGTTTGAGTCGCAGAGAAGTTTTTCCATGGAAATGACCAATCTTGGTTTCCACCAGAATCAGAGTTTCTCATTTTAGTCGTCGTCGAAAAAAGGAAGACAGGAAGGGAAAAGTTAGAAGGCGTAAAAAGGGATTTCGGAAGGAAAAACTAAACGATCACACAGCCTTCTATTGCAGAAAATTAACTGACATTCTCGGAGAGAGCGGAGAGAGAGATAGAAAGAAAGTAGAAATGAGAAATCTCAATCTCTCGTCACGAAGATTCAAATTCGCGGAGATTTGAATTTTAGAACCTTTGAGTTCATCCAAAATAATTGAAGCCGCCATTTTGAAAAATTCTCAGCCAAACTCATACCTGAATGCATTTATTATACGATCTAAATCTTTTCTCTAATTAAACCTTCATCTTTCTATTTTATCTTCTATGGTTATTGACACTTATGTAATTACAGTCAATAGTTTTCAGGTCATAGTCTTTACACTGAGCCAATTTGACTCACCAACAAATTTTTAGTTTATCTACTTAAACTTGATTAGTTTTTCGTAACGTTTGACGAGAACTTTCATATATAAATGCTCATTTTCATAAATATTCCACACTTTGATGGAGATCATTTTTCAAAAGTAATGCACATTCTCAGAAAAACTCGTTTCATAAATACTGCACAGAATTTTGAGAATTTCATACCAGAAATAGTTCATATGTACAAGAACTCCTTCCACAAGTAACCTACAAACTATCAAAAACGATTCATCTCAATCCCGACAACACATTCGTGACACAGCTCATTTCATAAATAATGCACACTAAGCACAAATTTCAAAAGTGTTTGGGGTTCAATTTAAATAGAGTATCTATTGATTGGTTGATATTGGGTGATAGGTGTTCTGCTTAAATTGATTCCCAAACGCTTTTGAAAATTGTCCTTAGTGTGCATTATTTATGAAATGAGCTGTGTCACGAATGTGTTGTCGGGATTGAGATGAATCGTTTTTGATGGTTTATAGGTTGCATGTGGAAGGAGCCTTTTACATGTGTGTGCAGTATTTTTGAGACGATTTTTTTTGTGAGCGTGTGCATTACTTTTGAAAAATGATCTCCATCAAAGTGTAGAATATTTATGTGGATGTTGCCTGTTGTGATGGAATGTATTATCGATAAAGTTAGTGTGCATTATTTATGGAATAAGCTGTATTAGTGAAATGGGGGAGCATTTATTAAAGAATTTCTTCGAAAAAAAGTGTGCATGAATTATGAAATGAATCCTGTTCAGTATTGGGTATTATTTTTGAAAGAAAAAACTCCTCATTATAGTGTGCATTATTTATGGAATGAGATGCCAGGAAAGCACGGTTTTAGAACGAATTTTGTTGTAGTTCTGTCTACGTTTTTGTGGTCGTTTTGTTTCAAAAATAACGCACAGTTTCTAGAAGAATTTTTCTTATCATTTCACAAGTTTATGAAAGAATTCTAAATGAATCAAAATTTGATTATTTCATAATTAATGCACACTTCTGTTGAAGAGTCATCACACGAATGTCACATACTTTTAAGAAGACACTTTGGCACACTTTGGCGAAGGCTAGTTTTACAGATTTGCAATGATTCAAGTAAATATTTTATACGAGTGGCCTAATCTCCGTTTAGGGTAGTTTGCTAAACCGGAAGGGGGTGAGAAATCGGAAAGAGGAAAAAAAACGGATTATCGCGGATTGGTATCCCGTCGCGAGCACGTATGTGAAGAGAATATTTGTTTATCCTGAATTGGTAGGCGTTCTTTGACCAATTTGGCTCGGATAATTGACCCGGACTGGCGTGATGATTGGGATGGACCATTCTCTCTGTATATCCCCGTAAGCTAAACATCCTTTCTAACCCGGGAGATCTGTTAGATATTAAATTAATTGCCTTTCACGAAATTTTGTAAAAACCGACAACAGGCTTTTAACTAATGTTACTCTAATCTCGATGATAAGTTTAACAGAAAATGAAGGAAGGATTTCGAAACCGGTTAATTTTTCATAACTTTTTTTGAGCTTAACCTAATTCTCGGATTTTTCTTTTTCACCCTTTTTAACACTGACATCCGGAGGTCTAATGTAAATCTTTTCGTGTCGGTGCCGGTGGAACTGACTCTCATGCTGCCTGAGCACCAATACTTCAAATTCACAACATATGAACTTTGCTGGTAATCGACCATATGTGTACAAGTATAAGATCGCCAGACGTATGGCATTAATTTCCGAATGTGACGTCACCGACACTCAGCCAATAGTGTTTGTGAAATATTTCATGGTACCATTGTAGGGTCACTGACGGTGGTTTTGTTTTTTTTAGGGCCTAACGAGAAAATACAACAGCACACCAGGATGAGCTTGGCTCTCTCAACCTCCAATCCAAACTTCCGATTTGACACTTTTGACATCTATAGATTGAGATGATGGCGGATTGTGTTGCACAGGTAAGTTTGACTAATGCCCGTATTCATTCTGATCAGGTTTGAATTGAAAAACTGTGCAATACTTTTGAAATACTGTATTTTCCTTAAAATCATTTGTATCTTACAAGATAAATTCTTCACATGGGTTAGTATTTCCTAAATGAATCAAAATTTGATGGATTTATTTCATAATTAATGCACACCTCTGTTGGAGAGTCAGCACTCGAATAACACATACTTTCAAGAAGACACTCTTGCACACTTTGACGAAGGCTAGTTTCACAGATTTCATAACATACTGATTTGAATTTGACATAATGATTTTAGAGCAGAATAAATGAAACAAAGTCTTAATGAGAGTGTGCGATATTTATGAAAAATGTTTAATATCCAAGGTTCTTTGAACCCCTTTGGTTTTCACTTTCTTCTTTCAGTTTCTTACAGAATTTCTTTTTGGAAGTTTTGCATACCGTTACCACTGAGATTTATTTCATAAATAATGCACAATTTTACGACAGATTTTGTTTCGAAAATATTCTCGCAGTTTGGCGAAGTCTTAATTCATAAATAATGCACACATTTATGATTTGTCAATTTCTAAAATAATTCAGTTTCGTGAAGATTTTATTTCATAAATAGTGCACATGAGTGTTGAATTCATTTCAAAAATAACGCACACTTTGATGAAGACTATTTCAAAAATGATGCACACAGAGGTGTTGAATTAATTTCAAAAATAATGCACAGTTTAATGATGATTTTATTTCATAAATAATGCACACGAGTGTTTAATTCATTTCATAAATATTGCACACATGGGGGTTGAATTCATTTCAAAAATAATGCACACTTTAATGAAGACTATTTTAAAAGTAATGCACATGTTTATGATTAATCCATTTCAATATTAATGCACACTTTTGAGGATGCTACATTTCATAAGTTTTTACATACTTGTAACAGGCCTTCATTTCATAATTAACGCACACCCTTTAAAATGAATCAGTTTAATGGGTAGTTCTGACGTATGAGAAATTCATTTCACAGTTAATGCACGCTTCATTCAATTCAGGTTTATTAAAAAATTTTGTCGGCGCTACAGCGTCCTGTCGTTAAATTTAGATAATCGGAGGTTTATCAGTTATGATTATAAGCTGTTCGAATAGTTTCCTAACCAAAAGTCAAACTTGTGAGCTTTTGCTGAGTGTAGAGACGAAAGCGAATCATTCAATTGTGAAAGTCAGTCACTACTACTCGTCGAACCGGCTAAAATTCTAAAGACAACAGCACGAGATAAGCCTTTTGAAGTATTATTAAAGCTGACAAATTATCGCCGAGAAGCAATTTAAAAATAGAAATAAATAGATAAATAAATCCCCCGAAAATTTCCCAGTGACTAACCCGAAGGGAAAAATTATTGTTTAAAAAGATAATGGCCTTCCTTTGAGTGTACCAACCGGATATGGAATTATCATTTTACCGGAAACTGAATTATTCTTTTTCCAACCGCATGGTGCGTTCTAATCCCGGCCGGGGAAAACCTTTTTTTTGTCTTCCTCTCTCCTCTCTCGTAATTGTTATTTGATTTCTGATATACAAAAACTGAGTTCCGCCCATAGGGTAAACATAGGAGTCGATTCATTTGTTTTTGGTTTTTCCCGTTTCAATATGGATGCTAAGCGTAGGACTCTTGTGAAAGGGAGTTCTTATGTGAGCGACCCGGGGAGTTGCTATGAATAATTTTATAAATATTTTTTTACATCAGGGGCGGAAGACGACGCCAACAGACTTTATTTCCCCGGTGCGACCTTTCTAATTTTAAGCATTGATAATTCTGGCCTTTTTCTCTGAACAAACTCCGCCATTTCCTTTTTTGGAGAGGAAGAACTAAACTAGAAGTAGATTTTTGGACTCTTTTTAGAGTATAACCGAATCATATATAGAATAGCGAAATGAAAAGGGCTAAGCCAGAAAGTCTATTATAAATATATAGAAATAAATAAATAATTCATGAATCTCCACAAAAGTGTGCAAGATTTATGAAATAAAATATAGCAAGTGTGCGTTTTTAAGTAAAATATAGTCTAACGAGTGTCTATCATCTATAAAATGATGCGGATAATAAAATGTAGTCTTAAAAGTATGTAGTTCTTCAGTTCAGAAGTGAAATCTCACAAATACTGTATGTGCATTATTTATGAAATAAGAACTTTGTAAAAGTAATTATTGTATTTGGTGTGGATTTTGAAATGAATTTCTAACAAAACTGTGCATTAATAATGAAATGAAGTGAGCCTAGTAGTGTGCATTATTTATGAAATGGTTTTTGTTTGTTTTATTCTACACAAAAGCTTGTATCAGTTGCGAACTGTGTGCAGTATTTATGAAACAAGAATTTTATTAAAGGGATTAGTTTGAAGTGACTTTTGAAATGAAATCCCAACAAAACTGTGAATTAATTATGAAATGAAGTCGTGTGCATTACTTTTGAAAGGAATTGTTTATAAAAGTGTGCAGTATTTATGGGAAATCAGAGAGGAGAAGGATTTGTAAGTCTTTTTTGATATGATTGCGAATGAAGCAAATGAAAACCGGACAAACAGGGTGACGCGTGTGGAAAGTTGTGCTTGAAGATACACCCAAACACACCAAAGAAGCATATCTTTAAGCATAAGCTAAACATAAGTTTATTGAGGAATTGTTTAAATTTTGAAGGAAGATTTGTTTTGTGACAAAAATGTCTTTCTAAGAGTGTTCTATCATGTCCACGTGTTTGTAAGAGAATCATTACGGAATCTTTCATCCGTGTCGCAGAAAGAAGGAGAAGAAGAAGTAAATGGAAAGGAGGCTGTGATTAAGATTTAAACAAAACAGTATTAAAAGGGCCAAATAAAGGAGATCCAAAGAAGGAAGAGAAAAGAAAGGACCGGCGGAACATGAACCGAAACCGGAGCTATGCAGAATATCGACTTGGATAGGAGCCATGATGGAAAGTCACGATTCATCAGAAGAGTCAGTTGCTGAATTAAAGAAGTACGGTAGATTCAGAAACGTCACTTAATTTAATTACGACTAAGATAGATATCTATTGAAGCGGACCACCAGCGCTTAACTCGGTTGGGTACAACTTTGCAAAAGAATTGTTTTACCAAAGAAGAAAAAGACGGAAAGGAGAGAGAGTATAACGTCGTAGCCTTAGGAGAACGTCCCTCCCGCCATTTTCTATTGTACCTGAAGAATATTGTAAGGAATCCGGATAAAGATCGGCCATCGCCCAACGACCTCACTCACTCACTCACCTCGATAAGATTTTCGAAACGCAGCCGTGAGATACCCTCAGCTGCCGGGAGATATCGCAAGGCCGGACCCCATTGTGAGCCAACTCGACTATCCTCTGCCTCACCATGTCTGGAAGAGGTCTGCCGTTCACGAAGACACCGCCTAATTGATTCACGCCGCCGTGACCTGAAACACAAGAAAAATACCAAAAAACAATCAGAAAAGAAAATTTTTTTCTTCCTTTTTCCACAACAGATGTCGAACGCAAAGGTTTTTCGCTTTTCCCTTTTCCTCCCGGAAAATGAGCATAAATTACAACCGAAAACAGATTTTCGAGACGGTTGGAAGGGATTCTGTTAATCCATTGTTCCCCCCCCAACCCGCTCCCGCCGCCACCTTCCACCTCCGCTTCCTATCCTCCAGTTTCCCGGAAGTCGGCTGATGAAATACCTGGAATTTCCGGAGGATTTAAACTCCACAGGGAACATTTCAAGAGAGACGACGGTGCGGTCTGTCGTAAATCAAAAATGTTTTGTTTCATTGGTCGTAAATTTCGGGTCGGGAGATGTCGTGCCATCTTTGGAAAAAAATTTTTTTTTTCATTTGGGGTAGTAGGGGTAGTCCAAGAACAAAAGGAAACGAAATGGGGTTGCAGAGTTTTTTTGAAAAGAAATTTCGCAACGATCGTTTACGTTGAGACTGGAAAGATATCGCTTATTTCCAAAGTAATGCACACTTTTGTAGGAGTTATCTTTCATAAATAATGCACACTTATCTATTTATACGTCTCCAATGGAGCATTCGAGAAGACAACTTTCTCTTATGTGAGTCGACAGCTGAACCATAATTTTAAAAAAGGTTAAGCCAGTCGCTGACTGAGAGAAGCTTAATTTAGACATTCTCATCACCAAATCGGGTCATTTAAAATTTTATCAAACCGGAAGTAACCACCCAAAAAACCCAAATTGATGGGTTAAAATTAATTATCATTAAAGCTGACCAAAACACAAAAATTAGACCAGATGAACAAAGGAAACGGGTCCCGGAGAAGGGGGGAAAGTGCAACCGACAGCGTCAGCAGTAGAGAAATAAAAGGAGCTTTTCGAAAAAGGCCTTAGAAACTTCACATTTTTTGAAGGTTAATTTCCCATTAAAATGGGAAAATGGCTGAGCTGGTAGAAAAAGGTTTTCCGTGGGCATCGACTCAATGGATATTGCTGCCGGAGTATTGATTTCGTGTAATATCTTTATTGTCGAGTTGCTTACACGGTCAACCAAACTCTTTGCCTCCGGGAGGGAAGGATTACATTCCACTCCGGACTCCGCCTCAGCTTTCTTCTTCTTCTCTCGTTTCTCCCTCTAATCTCTAATCCGAAATTTTTTTTTCCTTTTTGCTTTCCTTTCCTTTCTCTTTTAATTCAACTTAGGTTTTTCCGTTTTCCCCTCGGAAAAAAGGGAAAATTTTTACTTTCTCCCAGTCATTTTATTTTATTTCTTTTTCCCTTCCCTTCCCGTCGACTCGTACAATGCTTTCTAGTAAAAGCAAAATGAAGAGAAAGGAAAAAAACTTAGAAAGCGCAGAGCTTTTAAAAAGATGGATAAAACCGATCGAAGCAGCAAATCGTCTCTAGTGAAGTGAATTCGGGTGAAGGTGACAAATTCGGGGTTCTTACATCGGGGGTAATTGAGTTAGAGCTTTCCTATTCCTTCAGAAAAGCTCTCCCTCCCTCCCATGTACCGAATTTCGGAAGGAAAGCTTTTTTAGTTTGGATCCTGCGAATCGCGTATCTAAAAACTTTCGCGAAAATAATTTCAACCCTTCCTCCAACTGTGCATTACTTTTGAAATGAGCAGAAACCAACTAAACTAAAGTTAGGGTTGGTGAATTGCATCCTTCCCTGTCCTCTAGATATCGGTCTCTGATAGAATCGAAACGATTTTCCGCAGACATCATTTTCCGAGAAGTGGTAAATGAAAAGTCATAAACGGAAACGAGGAGAGGGATTTCCTTATTGGTCACGGGCGACCATCTTTATTGGCGTTGAATTACGTCTTCATTATTTTACACTTTGTTTTGTTAGGGGTTGATTGTGCAGGTCTTGAAAACATCCCTTAACACGGATGAAAAGCCCTTTTACGGTTCTTCCACATCTGTTTTGACTCAGGAATTTATTCCGTTTGAAAAGGTTTTTTCGTTTTTGTCTCCCTTTAAGCCCTCAATTTATGAAATTTATTCAAATGGGGGTAGTTTATAACCGCGTTGTTTAAATCGCACTATTTGAGACGCCCAAACTGGTATTTAGGAATTATGCACCTGGTTTAGAAATGAAGGTAAATAGGTTTTGCCAAATTCGCGGATGAAAGTGTGCAATATTTATGGGAAGAGTTCGTAGTTAAGTGCCACATTGCTTAAGGATTTTAAATAAAGGTGTGCAAAATTTATGAAATGAAAGTTGGCAACATCGTGCAACACTTATGAAATGATTCATGGATGGAAGTTATGAGTAGTTTAAGAATAAATTGCTCGTGGAATTGTGCAGGATTTATGAAATGAATTTTTAGTGTAATATTTATAACAAGAATGTAGTGCCACATGGTGTGCATGATTTATGAAAGAAGTTTTTTACAAAGTGTACAGCATTTATGGAATGAATTTTTAGGTAGAATGTGCAGTATTTATTGAAAATAAATTTTTCATGAAAATGTGCAATATTTATGAAACGAGTTTTGAATAAAGTGTGCGATATTTATGAAATGAAAATGTGCAGTGTTTTAAAAATAATTTGTTCATGGAAGTGTGCAGGATTTTTGAGTTTTTAGTGAGGTGTGCAATATTTATGACAATATTTCGGTGCCATATTAATTGTTGAAGGATCTTTAATAAAAATGTGCAAGATTTATGAAATGAGTTTTAGACCAAAGTGTATAGTATTTACGAAACGAATTTTTAGTGAGAGTGTGCAGTATTTATGAATTTAATCATGTATGGAAATGTGTTGTATTTTTAAAATAAATTGTTCGTGATACTGTGCAATATTTATGAAACGAGTTTTGAACAAAAGTGTGTATTATTTATGAAATGAAAAATGTGTGAGTTAGCAGTGTTTTAAAAATAATTTGTTCATGGAACTGTGCAGTATTTCTGAAATGAGTTTTTAGCCATAGTGTGCAATATTTATGACAGGAATTCGGTGTCAGGTGTGCAAGATTTATGAAATCATCAGTTTTTGTCTCACAGTGTACAGTATTTTATTTTTATGAAACGACTTTGTACTGAGAGTGTGCAGTATTTATGAAATGAATTGTGTGTTAAAATGTGTTATATTTTAAAAATAAATTTTTTCATCAAACTGTGCAATATTTATGAAATGAATTTTTAATGAAAGTGTGCAATATTTGTAAAATGAATTTAGAGTGACAGTGTGCAATATTTTGAAATGAATTTTTGATGAAAGTGTGCAGTATTTATGAAGTGAATTATTGTTGGAAGTATGGATTATTTATGAAACTAATTTTTAGTAACAGTGTGCAATATTTTTGAAATAAAACACATGAGAATGTGCGGTAGTTAAAAAAATAATTTGTTCATGAAATTGTGCAAGATTTATGAAAAGAGTTTTTAAGTGAAGTGTGCAATATTTATGAAATGAATTGTATATGGCAGTGCGTAATATTTAAAAAATAATTTGCTCATAGAACTGTGCAATATTTTTGAATTTTTATTTACGAAATGAGTTTATGATGGCTGTGGTTTTGTTTTATCCTTTACTATAATACTTTGATTAGTTATTGTGCAGTATTTATGAAACGAACCGTATCCTTTATTAATGGAATAATTTATTTATGAAGAATTGGAGAGGAAAAAGGAAACATATTTAATTGTTGATCTCGATATTCGTGGCGCGTTTGGTTTGTAAAATATTTATTGAGAAAAAAAAGTTTGTTGTACCGTTAATTTCAGGTTTAGCGAAAAAGAAGGTACGCAAGGTACGATATTAAGTGGAGGAGAAAAAACAGGAAAAGTCGTGACACGCGTGAGATTCGTAAATTATATTTTTGTTAACTTAACAACTAATTACTTTTGATAAGTTTATTGAAAGTCGAATAAAATTTATTTATTTTGTTTCGGTTTTCTTTTTTGTTTTATGGGTTTTACGTTTCGTTGTTTTTGCGGTGTGTCTGTCCGTGTGTCGTGTGTGTTTGCAAGTGGCAAACTGTTAAAGACGTTCGTTCCAAACAGACACACATAGTTGGCTTATCGAATGCGTAAAGGAGCTCTTCATTACCTGTCAACAATTAGCCTTTGTTTCTGCGCTTTTACAAATTAGAGCTCAGGTGCGGATGTAATGTTTCCCTTTCTCTCCATTTCTTTCTATACCCCTCCCATCCCAAACCCCAAAGGATTTTTTTTTTTGTGCGGTGTAAAAATTCCCAAAACCCGAACAAGACTTCTTCAAAGCCTACCTCCTCTCTCATCTCTCAAACTATGTATAGTTATAGCTTTCCTACGACCCTGTTCTCCCGACGACTGACACACTAGCTTTGACTAGTTTTATTATATTAAGATATCGATCCGCGGAACATAGTCATACCTAAAGGCGTTACATGTCTGTTCGCTCGGTTTTTCTGACTCCGGAATTATCTTTTAACTAGAAACTTTCTCTTTATCTATCTCCCCTGTTTCATTTTTTTTATGTTTTGTGTTAGATAACTTGGTTCTTGAACTGATTTTCACCTTTCTCAGCCCTAAACTCCTCAAAATGTACTTTCGCTTACGTCAAGAAGAATTATTTATAGATAATCGTTAGAACTTTTAGTTAAGTCCTGAACTAAACTAAACCTTTCAATGAAATGAATCTTCCATAACAGTGTGCAATATTTATGGAATGAAATCATCATCAAAGTGTGCACCATTTATGAAATAGAGTCCTGGCTAAACTGTGCAATATTTATGAAATGAGCTTATGTAACTCTTGTTTAGGTACGGAAGTTAGTCACTGCGGTTTTTTGACCAAAAACGTCCCAAAAGTTCCCGGAATTAATTTCAGAGAATCCGTCCTCTGATTTGATGAACCGTTGCCAAGCTTTCCACCGATCTAAAATGGATTTCTAAGCAAGAGTGTGCAATACTTATGAAATGGGGTTCTAACAACACATTATTGACTAGAGTTTGTCTCAAAAGGATCGTATAGTTTTATAATATTAGTTTAAGTATAATCTATAATTATTTATTTATTTACATAAGGGATAAAGGATTTGGTCAAATATAATTTTTAACCAGAAGATCGGTTTCATAAGTTCTGCACACTTTTAATAAAACCTGATTTTGAATTAGTATCTCGGATTTTGAGTTAAAATTTTTATATTGTAATCAATATAGCCCAAAAATCAGACACAATTTTGTGTAGCTTCTGTTTAAGAGTTATATATATACTTATACTAGAGATTTATTTCATAAATATTGCACAGTTTTGTACTGAAATCATTTATATTATCTCATAAATTTTGCACGTATCCGAAGAAACCGTTTTGTAAATATTATCCACTCGTGCTATGGATTTATTTTATATATATATACTGTACATTCTCATCATTAGTTTTTGTATCACACAATGTAATGAAGAACTCATTTCAAAAATAATGCACACTCGTTTTTATTTAGGTTAATTCAATTTTTTTAACGCTAATTTTCGTCGCATAACAAAAAGTCGTTGTATATCTCACTGTATAAATATTAATCGCATATAATCAAATCGTAGTTGGTGGTATCTATCAAAAACTAATTTTATCTATGACGTCGAGGAATACTACTTCGTTGAGAATAGATACTGAAATGGTCACGTGATTGGTGTGGGATGAATAGTTGGATGGGTTTGGTTGTATAAGGATAATGGTAGTATGGAATTTAGAGAGGAAGAAGAAGGGTAGTCAAGGGTTGGTGGTGGTGGTGGGGGTAGATAAAAACAAATTTCAGCAGAAGAAGAGAGATAGGAAAGACAGACGAATGAATTAGTTTGAGTATAAAAGAACCGTCGGAATCCGTCGGTTATGAATCCGTTAAACTGAGTCTGGGTTATGTATATATGGATTATGGATATTTATGGATAAATAAATTGAGTCGATCCTTAAATCCGCATTTTTATCAGAGCGTCACGCCACACAAGCAGCAAGATTCATTTATAAACAAAAGCCATCATTGTTAGTAGGGACCAGGTTAATGAGGTCTACGTCGAATTTAGTCGAACCGGCAGACAGACACGTTTTATCTCGAATGCTTGCCATTTTGTTTTAATTTCTTTTTATTTATCCGTCCGCTTCGACCGCTTTTTCTTTCTCCTTCGTCTTTTTTTTTGCTGGTTGCTGCCCTCTCCGGAAGAGAGCTTTCATTAAAAAGACACAGGACACGGAAAATGATTCCACCCGGTGGATAATTAAAACCCGG
Organism: Columbicola columbae; assembly: GCA_016920875.1. Lineage (NCBI taxonomy): Eukaryota > Metazoa > Arthropoda > Insecta > Psocodea > Philopteridae > Columbicola > Columbicola columbae. The sequence goes on along the minus strand of JADMLL010000011.1, from coordinate 4,406,247 downwards.
GCTGGGGAACGTTTTTGGTTTTTAGTTTGACGCATGCGCGCCGGGAAGACGTCACCAAGGCAAATATTGTAGTTTGTAAAGCTTTTAAAGCGCAAACATCCTTGAAAGGTTCGAAGGAACGTAAAGCTCTTCCATCCGCTCTAATCGATATTGGTTGAGCTTTTAGAATTAGATTATGTTCGGGGGTCGGGGTGAACTTCTTTTTTAGAAACGGAGGAAAGAATTTCGCTGAAAGTAACAACCACCATCTTGTGTTTTACTAAGCAACAAAAAAAATTAACAAAGTAATTAAAAGAATAATTAAAGCTCGAGTCTTAACTGTCGGCCTAAAAAGAAAACCGATTATCTAGTGAAAGTAGAAAGCTCAAAGTATAAACCGAAAGAGAGGTAGCAGCAATCTTCTTCCTCTCTTTCAGAACCGCTTAAAAACGCTCTGATTCGAAAACCAAGAATTTGTTTTTCTTTTATACATAACCTCATTCACAAACTGAGTCAGTTTGGCTCACTTAAAATATTATCTCAAGTCGGGTTATCTATTTCTAATTAGCTATAATCATCAATTAAAATTCAAAACATTTTTGTAGCTTACTTTCTATCTTCTACCTTCGTCTTTCTAACGATCCCGACTCATCTTCTCTCCTCCAAGAGAGTAGATGGTTTGGAAGTAGAGATGAAACTAAGGAATGAAGACGACTTAACAATTGACAGTATGAGTAAATAATCGTAGGTGAGGAAATAAATTGAACTACCAGAAAATGAGTCAATTTGACTCGTTTTTGTGAATTTGTCACGTTTACTTTGTGCTTTTTTGCATTTTATATAAAAATGAATGTTTCGTTTGGAATGGGGAAAACTTCAGCGTTGTCGTATGAGTCAAATTGACTCACCGATTAAATAATTTCAATTGTCTTTTCATTATTAATTGCAGTTCTTTTTAATTTAATTTATTTTTAATTTAAATTTTAAATTGAAACTTCTGATCAAAATCAGTTAGAAAAAATTTAAGGCTCAGATTACAAGTCAAACTGACTCACTTCCGGTGAAATAAAATTTTGTGTTAATTCGTGTTACAATATTTCTGGGGTTGGGTTTGTAGGTTGAAGGAAATTATTGGAAGAGGAAAACCATTTCATAAATATTGCACACAACTGAGGAAAAAACTTTTCGAAATTGATCTTCGATTGTTTTCTTATTTTAGTCTTGTTGTGTGAGTCAAATTAGCTCACTTTATTTAAATTCACTGTATAGTCTTTAAATTTAGAGTTAGTAATGGTTAGAAACATCGTTTGTGGCTGTTTGTTAGTTTTGTTTTTGCAACGGGTGGTTTGTGTCTTTTTGGGTCAACTAGAACACAATTCTAGAGCTTGGGGACGAAAAAACGGTCGGAAGGGAATTACAGACGACGAAGTAGATCTAGTAGACGAAGAAGAAGGAAAGAAATGGAGTTTGTCGCCGAAACCGCGTTTGCTTCAATGAACCATGAAAGGGTTTGAATCAAATCAAGTCGCCGTCAAGTCAAATCGAGACAGACGTAACATATTGTCTTCATATGAGGAGACTAAGACCCTCAAGTTGGAAAGCTTTTACTGTCGGAAAACCAGAATTTTTTTCTCCACGCAGCCGTATTGGATGTGAAAAATTTGAGAGTATGACCTTCCATCCAGAACCTCCGGGGAAAATGAAAAAGAAGCTAATATATCTTCGGTGGTCCTGAGAAGACTTTCTGAAAAGGTGTGAGGTGAGTGTTGCACCAATTCGACACATGGGAACGTTAATTGGCGTCGCTGTCGGCGTCTCTATCAGCCATCTTGATTCTAGCGGACAATGAATCTCTCTGTTGTTGACTATTTCCTCAAAGCGAGTCCTTCGTCAACATTAATCAAATCCTGTCGTATTATAGTCTAGAAATAGTGCTGTAATTGACGTCCGCACGTTCGTCTCCTGTCATTTGAATTTTGAAGAAACCGTCTCTCCCTCGTCACAAAGCCACCCAGAAACAAATTTCGTCGTCTTTTCGTTCACCCCCACCCACACACACACCGTGCGAAGGACCCCCGAAAATAATTGATCGGTTAATCGATTCAATGATAATTCTACGAGCCATGACAAGATTTTTGTCTCGGGTAATTAGTTTGGGGTAAAATGGCGGACGGGACATAATGACTCGGATTGTTCGAGGCGTATTGACGGACCAAGTGCCAAAAAATTTATTTGAAGAGCTGTTCGGTTGCAAAAATCCCGCGATAAGGGAGATAACGCGTTCGCTATATATCGGCGTTCGTGATTATTATTAAAAATTTTTGGGGAGATTTTGGCCAAACACCGGAAATTCCTGTGAATTTGTTTTCCTTCTGATTTTTTTTGCCTCCGCCATTTTTTTAGTTCGAAAACGTTTTCTATCTCTTCGTTCGGATTAATCAATCATTCTACCTGAAAATGGCGCTAACAATTCTTCTTCTTCTCGATTTAGAAAAACCTTTGTGAGAATTTGTCTCGTATCGTTTCCTCTAACCTTCCTCCTCTCCTTCTATCTTTGCTGTTTTGCTTAGGTTTACGTTTTCTTCTTGAGCGATATTTCCACGTCAATACTTCTTCTTCCACGTTCAAATTATCTTTTCGGTTACGCTGTCAGTTTCACGTATGTTCCATCAGACTGAATATTAACCTGAGTCTTGTACATTTGAAATATATGAAAAACGCGGTTAAAAATATTAATACGGAAATGAGTCAATTTGACTCAGACTTGAAGTTTTTCCCAATTGATCAAAATAAAAGATTTGTATTTGTTAAAACCGCAGGGAAACTCTTAACCCGAGGGGTCCAACAAATTTTAAAAATACCAGGAGAAATTAAATATGAGTCAAAGTGACTCATGTAAAGATGGAGTGTAAATCTGAATTATCTTGTCCAGAGAGTAGATAAATCAGTTTTTAGTGCTCACATCCTTAAGCTATCATCTTCCTTTCATATCCCAGGGAAAAAACCTTTGGAATTTGGAAACGGAAGGTTTGGGTCTTTTTAATCAAAATTTAAGTGTTGAGTCAATATGACTCGTTTAGAATATTATTTTACGTCGGGATTTAACTAGCTTTAGGTTTCGGTGAATTCAGTATTAAGTATTCTGTCTTAAAAATGTATTACGATATTTCTGTACGATTATTCACTCACACTCACAACCGTTCAGTCTTCCTTCTTTAATTTTATCTTTTCCGATTTCTACTTTCACTTTATCTACTGTCTTTCTGTTGTATTCTGAGTTGAGAAGGAGATGAGTCTCGACGGTTTGGGTAGAAATAAAGGGGATAAGAACAGGGAACAAATAGATAATCAACGAGGGACCAAAATATTTTTTAAAATCAATTTCCTAACGACATCGAAATGCAGCTAGTTAAATCCCGACGTCAAATTATAATTTTAAACGAGTCATATTGACTCACCACTTAAATTTTGTTTAAAAAAAGACCCAAATCGTCCGTTTCCAAATTCCAACAGTTTTTTTCCTGGAATATGAAAATAAAAGATGATAGTTAAAGGATGTGAGCACTAAAAACTGATTTATCTACTCTCTGGACAAGATAATTCAGATTTAAGCTTTCAGTTAAGATCCAGCTAGTCAAAGACAGATAAATAGTATCTTCGATGAGACAAGCATATGTTTGCAATGTTTCACACGGTTCAGTAGATAATTTTTAGTTTTGAGATCTGCAACAATCTAACGAAAAAAGGAGAGGAAGAAAAGGTGTTGTTGGTATTGTCAATAGTAAATTTTATTTTTAAAAACTTTTGTTGGTGCCCCTGGCAGGGGGTCAACTGGTTTCTAAAGAGAATTTCTTCTCATTCTTTGACTCCGAGGACCGTTTTTAAATAAAATTTAAACTGCAATACAAATGCAATTAATGATGGAAAGGTGCGTTTTGTTAAAATGCTTCCTAGCGACGGCCCTGATTTTTTATATTTTTAAACAGTACCGCGTGAATGAATCCCTCCATCGAATTCCGAACTACTGGTTGTACGGATATTGATTATGTGTCTCATCTTAATTTAGGTGAGTCAATTTGACTCGTAGGAACAAATCATTTTCAAGCGGAATTGAATTTCCCAACCAATTTCAATGAAAGATATGTAGATAAATTTATCTATATAAATTTTAAAATGAATTCATAATTTTTTATGAACAAGTTAAACTTGAAACGAGTCAAATTGACTTCATACGTGTTTCAAAGAGTATGTCATTGTCAATGTCTGAGATGAAACCCAACTCTTCTCGAGGTCAGTAGGTCTGCCAGATCTCTTACAGCGACTATTCTACAATGTATATTTGTATATCCACTTCCTACTGCAAATAAGTGTGCAATATTTATGAAATAAGCGCTTTGTGGTATAAATAGGAGTTGTACTTAGCAGAAGTTTAAATTATTATTTAAATAAAGTCTTCTTAAAAGTGTTCAACACTTCTCTATTTGAATTATTTATGAGAAAAATTATACAAATTATACTAAGTATAACTTCTACTGTGTATAAGTTTATCCAAATTTAAATTGTTCTTCCAATAAATTCTTCTGAAGTGTTCAAAACTTCTTTAATTCAATTATTCACGAAAAGATCATATAACTTATACGGAGTATAACTTACTTTTATTAAGCATAACTAACTGCTTATAAGTTCTGCTGAGTATAAGTATAACCAAGTTTAAATTATTCTTCACATAAATTCATCCTAAAAGAGTTTAACATTTGTTCACAAACAAATTAATTATAAAAAATTCTTCCAACTTATCTACATCATCACGTAAATTGTTGGTCGAGTCAAATTGACTCAGTCTGGCTCTAAATGAGGCTAATTATTTTAATGTTAACTAAAAGTCTGTTAAATAGTTCGACTGTAGGCGTTTTTTTTGGATTTATTTTTAATGTTTGGTTGGATTTTTAGTCTGAGTCATTTTGACTCGTTTTAAGCTTAATTTTTTGTGTGTTTATTTTGGTGTCTTTGTTCTGGACAAGTAAAAATGTTTTCAGTTTTGTTTTTGGGTTATGATGTGACAATAAACTTTGTTTTTGTTGTGAGTCGATTTGACTCGCTTTAGGGCTAATAGTTGTAGGATTAAGTTTGATGGATTTTTTTAAGGAATTTAGGTTTCAGTGATTTACTGATTGCTTTTTCAGGTTTGACCGACCTTTTGAGATTTAGTGCCTGGACAACTTGAGATTCTTCTGAGTGCTGTAGTGGAAATTTGGAAAATGTCATGGAAAAGCTGTTGGGGTAAGAATTTTCTCTTTTCAGCGATTTTCTCGCAACTTTCTACCTTTTACAAATAATTCAACCTAGATTCCAGGTTTGCTCAGGTTCAAAAATATTGTCATCTCCTCTTCGTTCAAAAGAACCTTTTTAATAACTGGAAGTCTATCTGGAGAATGACATTCAGATAATTGAGTCCTATAGACTCAGTAAATCTTGTTTTAAACTATGATCATGATGGCATTTCAGGTTTTAGCTTGGCAGAGGATGCTAAACTAAGGTACTAAAAGCTTTAAGATGAACTTGTGAACGGTTTTGGTGTCTATCATGTATCAACACTACATTCACAACTCTACAATAGTTGAAAGGAAACTAAACAGAAAGGAAATGGAGTAGTGGTGTGATGGGTGAGAAACACCAAAACCGGAAACGAGGAAAGGATGACCATCAGGTACGAATGAAAGGTTAGGCTTTTGGGGACATGAGCATGCACTAAACTGACTTACTCTTACACGTATAATATTCCATCATGTTTTGGTTATACCGATAAGCGGTGGTCAGATCCATGGCCGGCGGCCTAAACGAAAACAGGCTGAAGTTCGTAGGATCCAGGTTGGACGAGCTTTTCACTTTTCCTTCACCGCCGAAATCATTTTTTTTTCTTTCTCTTTTCCCGATTTCCGATTTTCATTTTTGACCCGAGTAAAACGATTCAAATATTTTTATTTTTATTTATGTTTTTAATTTTTCATATTTCTAGTGACTAGATTGACACTTATTTTGTTTGGGGGCAAGAATTTCAGGTATCTCGATACTGTGATCACGTTCGCGGAATTCTTTCAGGTTTCTCCTTTTGTGTTATGAGTTTTGAAAATCATATTTCCACCGAAGTTGTAACTCTAAAACGATTAATCTTTCGTCTATTTGGTTTTGTTTGAGTCTTGTGGTTGGCGACACTGTTTTAAGAAAGAGAAAAAAAATTTTTAGTTTTGGGAATTTGAATTATTTATTATTAAATGAAAGATTCGGCCAAAAGCTAAGTGTAGACATTTTATTCTTTTATTTATTTTGACAAAACGGTTGAGATCTGGTTTGTGATTATACAGATTACAATTGATTCACGATGGTGTTATGTTACCGTTGTTGGTCGAAAGTCGGAAATGTGCACATTGCCTAGTTAATCTTCAAATTGCCTGATTTTGCCGAGTTAATTACCTGATTCAAAAGTTTTGTTTGAATTTTACTCTGGTATCAACTTCTGTATTGTTAGTTATTATTAATTTTGAAATAAAACCCTAACGGAAGTGTGCAGTATTTATGAAATGAACTTTTCCTAATTATACAATATTTATAGAATGTATAGATTTTTCATTCTCCTAAAATTACGTTTAAAGATGTACAGTATTTGTGAAGTCAATTCCTTCAAATTCATCCAGTACTCATGATTCAAACTCTTGCCTTAAGTGTGCATTATTTTTGAAATGGATATCTTTTATGTTTGGTGCTCTGTTTTGGACAATAATTTTTTGACAATGATGTCTCATTATTTATAGAATGCAATTCCTTTTTGGTGTAGAACTTGCAAATTTTAAGAAGTAGATTCTTGATGAAAGTGTGCAGTATTTATGAAATGAACCGGTTTTCTTCTAAATGTACAAAAATTAAATTTTAATGTATTGAAATTTTTCTTTTAAAATTCATGACATTGTACTATATTTGTGGAGTACATTCCTTTCAAATCATCCACTACTTATGATTCAAATTCCTGCCTTAAGTGTGCAATACTTTTGAAATGTATACCTTTTATAATTGTCCAGTGTTTTAGAAAATAATTTTTTTTTTCACAATGATGGCTCATTATTTATAGAATGAAATTTCCTTTGCTGTGGATTTTGTAAGATTTAAGAAGTAGATTCTTGATAAAAGTGTGCAAGATTTATGAAATGAATTATTGCCCAAAGTAAAATGTGAAATGAGAGCTGAGCAAAAGGTTATAATCTGTAGAAAGTGAAATATGGTTTATAGTGTAGATAATCTCTCGGTTTAGTGGTTTTATGACATAAATTCACGGTTAAAGTGTGCAGTATTTTTGAAATGAAGCTCTTTTAAACCTGTAAAATATTAATATTGGTTAGTGTGCATTATTTATGAAAGAGGTGGTTGTAGTAAGTGTTTCTAATAATGATTCAGGGATGTGTGAAGTATGTAGTAATGTGGGTAGTAGCAGCAGTAGACATTTATAACCCAAACGACAAAATCCAGGTACGACAAATCCTGTCGAGCGTGTCGTTACAGTCCCTAACCCCGAATCTTAAATTTTGAAGGTTATTTCTCTGTCTACACAATAATTATCCAAGAAATATCTGTTGCAAAAATCCAGATAAAACTAGGAGATAAAATCCTTCACGTAAACGCTTTCAGGTTTGTGGAAAACGTCGTGTTCAGGTACAGATTTATTGACAAAAAATTTTTTTCTTCTCCTCTTCTTGTAAATTCCTCATTCAGGTGACAATTGACTCTTGAATAATTGAATAGAACGCAAAACATGAATGCCATTGTACCTGAAATCCTGTAATAGAGAACCTTTCTTTGTGTCCGATTGTTTGGAAGTTCATAGTTGATCTTCATTCACTAAACAGCTGGGTGTCACATCTATTTCAGGTGAAAAGTTAGCTTCGCTTGACGATACCACGGTGCCAGTTGGTCTTCTCTTTTTGTTTTGGGGGTGTTTCTTTGCCACTACCCCCACCCCCGCTATTGTAGAAGGTGAAGAGAAGAAAAATAACCAACTGGACCTGAATCTTTTATTTATGGACCTTACATAGGTCGGTGGTGTTATTCATTCAATGATCCATCGTTTAAGAGTTACACCCTTGAAGAATCGGTTATCTTCGGATATAATCTTCCTTTCATCTTCCTTTTTTTGGGAAATCTTAACTCCAGCAAGATCTTCGGGGGTTGGATGTTCATTCTTCCCTTCCGCGTTGTTGGAATGTCTAAATTTGAACGTCTTAGTTTGTCGGTTTCCGGTTTTTGAGAATTTTTTTTAACTTTCAAACCCAACACTTGTCAGTTCCACCCAAAATTCATGTCGTTTTTAGCGTTTTTGACGCTTTTTTTAAAATTATCTACTCAAATCTTTCTTTCAACAATGTTGACAGATAATCCTTATCTATACCTCAAAGATATTTCAGGTTTTCGTTACATTTTTAATCCGTTTCCCTCCTTCCACTGTTCCCTGATGACTTTATCCAGTCAATATCCATTTAGAAAAATATTTTATCTACACCTAAGTATATAATACATCACTAAATATAATTTGTTAGCGCTGGAAATCAATACCTGAGCCAATTTGACGGATTTGAAATTTTGTTTGCCGTTAATATGAAGTCGGAATATTATTCTTCAAGTTCCCGTCGTTTGATTCGATTATATAAATATATACAAGTTGATATTATTCTTATTCCAATAATGAATGTTTGTCTAAGACGTTTCTAACGATTTATTACATTAAATTGAGTCAAATTGACACACGCTTCTGTATTAAATAAGTCAATTAGGTCAGCAATTATCAGCGGAACAAAAAACTTTCTAAAATGACAGCTTAATTAATTTTGCGGTTTTTTATTTTTAATGAACAGTGGTTGAGATAGATAAATTCAGGTGACATAGATAAAATATTTTTTATGCCCAATAAGCCATGGATTTCAAAAGCTGAAGTATAATTTTTCGTATCAGCAATGGAATTTGTGTCAGCGTTAGGATTTGATGTACTGAGTCAATTTGACTGGGTTAAATTTTGTTTTAGTCGAAAAACGAAATTTATTGGTGATGTAGTTGGTTGTAGTTAGTAGTTTTAACTAAATTGGTTTTGTAGTAATTTACTGGTTTAAGGAAATTGGGTGGTTATTTCAAAAATACTGCACACTTCTGGCGAGAATTCGTTTTGTAAGTAATTCACAGTTGTATGAACTGTCAACCATCTTTTGTTTCAACAAAAATTTTGATTTTGTTGTGAGTCAAATCGACTCAGCTAAAAATATCTTCGCACTCAGCACTGTAAGTCTACAGCGAACTGTTACACTAATCACTTCTGATGTATTACTTATTCATTTATTGTAAGAAGATTTTCAAGCGTTGTTTTTGTAACACACACGGGTCTTGTTTTACGCGGTTTACTATTTCACGTTTAGATAATTATAGTTAATACAGATAAACTCATTTTTCTCATAAATAACGCACACCCTTAGCAATAAACGCATTTAATAAGTACTTCACACTTTTCAGGAGAATTTGAAATAATTTTTATGAAAAACTTTTTTTCTTCTGCAAATGTCTGAGTCGTTTTGACTCAGTTCAATATGCTGTTTGGTTAAAACCTGAAGTTCACGTTTTCCATAAATTTTATCCAGAAAGTTGTCCCAAAAAAATATTTTGAGTATAGAAAATTTGCTTGGATGGATGAATATTAACACAACAGAAAAACAGATCATTTATCTAGGTATTATCTAGAAATACTCTCTCGAAAAGAATAATTTTCTCTACTTCCACAAAGAAAACGTTAAGAGTTGTGACTTACATATTTATCTATCAGATTTATTTTATTATTTATTACTTAGAATCTTTTATCTAGTTCAAAACTGATTTGTGTGTTAAAGTTTAGGGTTTTATACAGATAATTCGCAAATCGCCGTTTTGTCTGGTTTTCAGTTTTCAATTTCTCTGTTTGAATCATTTGCAGGGGTCAGTAAATCGTCTCATGTGCCAGAATAAACAGATAAATAAATAATTTGGCGAACAATTGAAAATATATCAACCGAACTAATTTTTCAAATGTTTGTTAACATGACAGCTAAACCAATGACCCATACACTTGGTTGCTTACAAATTGTAGTAATCACAAAACAGACAGAAAAAGGTTTTGGCTGAGAAACAACGTTTCCGGTGGAATAAATTTTGGGTTTTTCGTTTTCAGGTGGACGGAGATTGTAAGAAAAAAAATTTTCCGGCAGGAAGTGATGGTTTCATGGAAAAAAATTTCAGGTATGGGAATAGGTTTTAAATGAATAAGCTTTGGCTGAGGGTAAAGAGTTCCGTCGATGATTTTCCCGACGGATAACTTCCTGTCGCGGTTTTCCCCGCCGCTAAACCTCAAATCCTCGCTTAATCAGCTATTTTGACCTGTTTTTCTCACGATGGGAATTATTATCGCTCAATCACGATTACACTTTTGGCCGAAAACTTTCATTTCGAGGGCCGTTTTGGAGGGAAAATTGAGCTTAATTTGACCGAATGTCCCTCTTACTATCTCTAGTTAATGACGGTAATAATCCTCTTAATCCTTAAGATTAGGTTAATCCGCTTTTCCTTAAAAACTATCTCGAGTTCGAAAACACAAAACAAAACATTTTTTGTTGGTATCCTCTCACTTTTGATCACTTTTGGTTTCCCACCCCCTGCCACCAAAACACTCCCGTTCGTCTTGACTTTTGCTTGTCGGTCACTCGAAACCAAAAAACACAGAAACCGTTTTTTTCTTTTATTTTGACGGTCGACAGAGTAAACAGCCGCGAGAAAAGATGGAACGCGGTATTCACTGAGGTGTACCGAAGGGTGTCACAATTTCACGGAACGCGTCAGAGTGAACAGTTTTAGTGGGAGTCTACTACAAAATCACTTCTAACCCCGAAAATAAAAATTAATTCTGTTCGAAATAATAACGAAGAGATAGATGGAAAAAGGAGATTTCAGCGAGTTGAACAAGGAGAGAGCGATACACGGATGAGTCGGAGCGTTAAATGAACCCGGGAACGGTTTGTAAAACGTGTAACGAGTCACTCAAATCGGCGGGGTTTCGAATGCGAACGGAGTTTTCACTGGATTTTCCCGGGTCGTAAGCTAAACATGAGTGTTTCGGGGTTTGTTCTCTTGCCCAAGCTTTTCGGGGCCGTTTATTACGCGCACGGGAATCTCGGACCACATTTTCACTACCGGTGGATTTTTTTTGTGCGCTTGTTTTTTTTCCCTTTTTGGAGAAGGGATGAATATTATCTAGAGATAAAGTTCAAGAGGAAGGGTCTAGATAATTTAATTTATTTTCATCATCAAAGCGGAGAGGAGATTCAAATCAAAACGAAAAATTTTTGGTTTTTGGCATTGTTGTTTATCTGTAGGGATTTGTTTTATTTATCTAGAGTTGGATTTGTCATGATGGTACTTAGAGAAGGTTTCTGTGTCAAGTGACAAGCAAATAAAAATCGATAGAAAAAAACAATGGAAAAGTTAGAAGGCGACATTTCTCACCCAAGTATAACAATGGTTGTTGCGTCTAGCCAGCGTTTTAGTGGTTGTCTTGTCTTAATTGCCCTATGAACAAAGGCGGTCAGGCGTGGTACTAACCACATTACCTCCTAGTGCTTGGAGGTCGCATGATTGAAGCAAAAACGAAGAAAAAAAAGGGAAGGATTTGTAGGTAACCGTAAACGTCAATTAGTCGAACACAGAAACAACAAAATAGATAAAAGAGAGAGATGCAACAAACAACAAACAAAACAACAACAATAAAGAGATGAACTGGTAAAATAAAATGAAAAATAAAAATAGTCGGGAGGAGTAATCTGGACCAAGATGTTGTTGACTTGACCCGTGACTGAGCACTTATATTGATGACGAGTTTGACCACCTATCAATTCCTTGGTTAGACTCTGAGGAAAGGATTTGGATAAATGAGATCTTTGCTACACCCCTCTTCCTCTTTAGAATGTTTTTCTAGAAGATTTTCCTTCGGGGGAGGTGGTGGAAACTTTCCACGAAACAAGATTCTTTCGGGAAAAAGTTGCAAAGGAGGTTAATATTGATAAAGAAGAAATAGAAGGAACGGGGGAGGGAGGGGGTTGAAAGTTTATTTGAGCATTAAAAATAACCCCTATTTTCCACCCTAAATGTGAAGAGCGTAATAAAAAGCCAGGATAGTAAGATGCTGTTCCGCCAATGGCATTCAACCGTAACGGAGTCGTCCTATGAATGGTGACACCCCAACGGGGCGGCTTCAACGATATTCAAACCCTACTGGCTGGAAGGCACTCGAAGCGGATTTTAATTTACGAGATTCCGACGGGGTTGATTATTATTATTATCTCTTCTCTCAAACTCTTTTTCACCGCCTTATTTTAACGGTTTCGTGTTTTCTCGCCAGTGTTTGTTCTTGATGTCGATTTTTTTGGGTCCTGGGCTAGGTTACTGATGGGTTTGATTGTAGAGCAAAAGAGTTTTGGAGCAGTTTACAAAATAGAGTATAGTCGGGAAGGGTGGTGGGGTAGTTAGAATTCCCTATATGGTGTTGGGTTAATTTTTGATTAAGGGATGAAAGGTTTTTGTGTCGTACTGTTAACAGGAAACGCAAAAGGGGATGAAAAACGGGTAAACACAACCGACAGACAGTATCGCAATATTAAATTCAAAATAGATCACCCATACGTCACTAACAAAAGCTCTCGAAAGCTCTGATTTAAGGTAAAAATTTTTAATCCTGTAGGACTTAAATCTGTTTCTCGGGAAAACAACCCCATTTAGGTATGGTTTTGGTTCATGTTAAGAGAGAACACCAGGCGGTGATGATTTACTTCCCGTTAAATTCTCCAACCAGAACCCGGAATTGATTGTAACAAAGAAAGGGCGAAAGGTTCGGTTAAAGCTCATTAAATCCGCGCCTCGAAAATCAAACCTCCCCTTTCCCTGAGAAACCAAAACAATGGTTTTAGAAACGTATTACGCAGAAATCAAAAGCAACCAAGTCAAAATGGGTGGGGTGGGAAGGGAGGCAGCGGGGAAACTTTTCCCATTGGTTAAAAACCTGCTATCACAACCTCTCCGGATTTCGATCAAAAGGCAGAGAGAGAGAGAGAGAGCGACTCCCGAATGAGAGTAAGGAAGAAAGATGGAATAATAGAGGGAGAGAGCGAGAGAGAGGAAAATTGACGCGCGGAAAATAATGAAAAGAGATGGAAAAAGAGGAATTTTCCAGAGGGAAAGCGAGATGGAAGGAAAACACATGGCGAGGATAGGATAATCATAAAAATCCTTTTCCTCCGGTCGAGCTTTCGAATCGGAGTTGTTTTGCATAACATTCCCGGATTTTCTTTGAGCTTTGACTTTTCCTCGCATCTTCCCAAAGGCTCTGTTTTTTTCCCTGCCGGAGCTGAGGAGGAGGGAGCGGGGTTTATTCCTCCTGCCTGGAAAATTTTATTTTAATAGAGAGATGAGAGTGACAGACTCCAACCGCTAAATAAATCCTGATGGAGGAGATAGAGCTTTTCAAAAGCTCAAATAGCATAATAGATGAGTCTTTCGACTATCCGTCATGATTTGATGCTGCTGACGTCTGAAAACACTTCCAGTTTGACCTCGCATGGAAAACAAAACACCGGAAGTGGATTTTCGTTTAAGAGAGAGAGGCAGAGGAAGTTGTTTCGTGGATGCGGATGTCTAGTGATTGGGAAAGTGACCCCAAACTGAGTCTTGTAAGACAGAATTTATAGTCAGCGAGCTTTGAGTGACTCACGAAACCTTTCGGTTTTGTTCTTAAAAATGGAAAGTTCGTCCTGAGGGTGATTTATGAAACCACATATCCGGTAGGGATGTGATGCCATTCTAAATTGGCAACACGGAGATGTCAGGGCCCTGAGGAAAGCTTGGAGGGAACCCATTTCAAGGAGGAAGGGAAAGAGAGCGGGGTAAAAGGGGCTAAAATGCATCAAGGGAAAATTTTCCTTTGACAATAGCACATGCGAATGAAAGGAAGTGGAAACGCGAATGCTTCCAGCTCCAAGAAAGAGGTTTCGGGAGGTGGAGTGGAGGGTATGGGTGACAGGGAGGAGAGTGAAACGGCAGAAAAGGGAGGCACATCATAAAGGAAATATGTATATTAGCATATTGAGAGAGCGAGTCACGCTCGAAGATCAAAGAAGCTTTTACAGCTTCATGTGGTTTTCATCTTTATGTGCTTTCCGCTAATTCGATATATCGTTTGTCCGACAATGTTTCCCTGCCTGGATTTTGGCTTCCATTTTTTCCGGTTTGGTTTGACTTGTTGTTGTTGTTATCACGATGACAGGGTTTTGGTTTCCAAACCGAAAGTAGATTTTGTTGTTGTTGTTGGTGTAGTCAATGAGCAAGTTTTGAATATTTCTGTTTGTTTGTTTGTTTGTTGTCTTGTGGGTCTCAATGAAAACTTGAATGAAAGAATTTTTTTTCTGGTTAGTTTGAAGTGAGAAATAAGGTTGGTTTGCAACAACCTCTCTAAAATGTTTTGTTGGTATTGTTGTTTGTCCATCTCCGACGTGAAGAGCACTTGATTATATCATACGTCTTGTTGAATTAGCATCACTTGTTCGAATAGATTCTCTTCAAGATAGATTTTCGTTTTCTTGTCGTTTTGTTTGTTTCTTTCTTTTTTTAGACATAATTTTAGCCAGTCTGGACCAGATGGTATCTTCCCGGTGTGAGTTTTTGTCCTCATCTATTTAAATTTTCCCTCAAGTTTGTGTCTACTCCTGTTCTACTACCTCCATTGGGTGCCTGTTTCAGTCATCTTTGGTTGTCTTTTTCTTAAATTTCTATCTTCTCCCTAAATTGAATTTATTCTTCTTTGTTGTTGTGCTTTATATATGTCCGTCTGGTGTTTGTCCCCCTAGTAGACAGCTACCAGGACTACCAGTGTTCTATACCATTTTAGCGCTTTGACTTGTATAAACATTGTAAGCTTTAACGAAGGACTATGGTGTAATTAATTGTCTTGTACTAATCGTGTAAAATGAGACCTACAGCACTGAAACTTGTGCTTATTTCAAAAATAATGCACACTTCAAGCAGGAATTAGCTCCCAAATTTTGGAATTACAAATTTTGTGTTGTGTTTGTTTTAAATTCTCAACTCTATTAAGGATTCGATTTATGCGTTTTGTATTTGAAGTTGAGCGTTTTCATGTTTAAGAAATCGTCTCATTTCTCTCTTTATGTCGTCATAAATTTTTTTTACGCGGTTGGATCTCTTAGTCGTATGAGGACTGGGTATCTAAACCTTCTTTGATTTTTCATCTTCTTGGTAGTTTGGTTTTGTTTTGTATTTTTCTTCTGTATTTTGTGGTTTTGTCTGTATCTAGTCTTTCTTTCAAATTATGTTTGCTGTACACTCAGGTCTCGTTTTTAAAGTTGAGCGTTTTGATATTAAAGAAGTCGTATCAGTGTCATCTTTTAACCACATGTTGTCATGAATTTTTTTTTACGCGGTTGTTAGGTTATTTTGTTTGGGTATAAGTTTGGTCTTTTAGTCTAGTCTAATGAAGACTTGTTATTGAAAGCTTTTTTCTTTGATCTTTCACCCTTTTTACCTTCTTAGTAGTTTAGTTTTGTCGTGCCACCTTCTTCTGTAATTGGTGGTTCCTTCTGATATGTCTTTCGTTCAAAATCTTTTTGTTGTACGCTCAGGTCTCGTTTTACGCGTTTTGAAAAACTAAAACTGGTCCTCATCTCTTTATATTAGTATAGAAATTCATGAATTTATCAACTGTGGTGTTTCGTTTGTCTTGTAGAGGAAGACCTGCCTGAATCGGAAATAACTTCCGGAAGGTTTCGAACATGTCACCCCCTTAACCGCGTTCATTAATATTGAAATGATGCGCGAAGATTAGTATATACAAAAAGGAGATTTATGAGGGAGGAAAAGATAGATGAACATGAAAGAGAGAAGATGAGATGACAATTAAAATATTCACCATGACATCATCAAAGCTTATCAAGATCGATGCCACGTCGAAGCTTTCATCTAATAATCCTCGAGAAAGCGAAATCATTTTCTTGTCTTCGGAGTGGCAAGACCCAAAGGTTGAAAGAGTGTAGGAGAAGGGCGGGGTGGGGTGGGGGTAGTTCTTGTGATTATTCGTCGTGGAATAAAGAAAAGAAAGGAAAGAAAGCTCGAAAGAGTGAAATCTTCGGAGTTATTTCATGGTGTGAACATGGGAGATGTGCCCGGGAGCCGTGAAATATGAATTTCTGAGATTCTTCTCTTCTCCACGACCTTCTCTGAGTCTTTTTCTGGGAGCTTGGGATGGGAGGATGGCGGGGGGAGGGGGGTAGAATAAAATTTCCTGAAAGCTCGATACAGTTTTCGCTTTCCTGCCTTTTTTTGTCTTTTGCCAGGGGTTTTATCGTCAGCTTTCAAGCTTTTAATGTATTGTTTGTTTTTTGGTGAAAGCTTTTTTCGCTTTTTCTGACTTTGATCTTCGATCCACGGTTTGATTGTCTCCTGATTCGATAGAGAGAGAGTTAAAACATTTTGTTAAATGTTTTTGTTGTTATATATTTCACACACTCCTGTGTCTTCGTGCCTGTGTCCTGTTTTGTTCTTAGTCGTCAAATTTTAAGCGCCGAGAGTTACAAGACATAAATGTCGTGAGAAAATTGTTGTTGGAAAATATTCAGGTTCAGGTCTTCTTTAGAAGAAAAAGTCCATTGTGAAGATGAATCGATGAGAAATTTGAAATTAAATGATGAAGCTAATTGAATGGTCCAGTGGCTAGACCGCCCGAAAAGAATCTTTCTCTGGTTTCGGTTCGCCTAGTTAGGGGTCAAACTTGTGGCTCGTTTGGAAGATTAGGTATTAGAAAGCGTTGTCAAGGTTTGTGTTTAGCCCCCCGTCACCCAAATGTGACAATTAGAAGGAATGATGTCGACACTTTCGAGAATTTTTGTCTTTTTCACAGAAGAAGCAAAGGAAGTAGAAAGAGAATACATACTCAGAGCCAGATTTGGGTTTGGGTTGTGCTTATTTTGATTTTATGGGTTAAGAAGAAAGCAAACCGGAAGTAGAATGTGTCAGCAGTGACTAAAGCCTTTTGGGTTGAGGAGTTTCCTTCTTTTCCAGGTTTTTTGTTTAATTAGAGGATGTAGCGGAACCTTCCAAAGGCCCTGAGTAGAGGGAGGATTAAGGAATCGAAAGAAGCGGAAGGAAGAGAACGTAGGGAATCCTGAACTTGGTGGGAAGCGAAGGGATTATTAAGTACGTTCAGGACAGAGGAACAGTCTTCCGTTCGGTTGTGTCTTGTTTCCAAAACCATTTTGGTCCTTACTAAGTCTATCAGGTCACTTTATTTGTGTCAGTTTTTGAGCACTGTCACTACAAAACAATGAACTACAAAATTAATTTTATTCATATGGCGCCAAGAATAGAGTATAACGGAATCGCTGGGTCTTGAATCGATTTCGTGGGCCTCTTTCGGTTTTATTTATTTATCTAGAAGATTTGTCAGCAGAATATTTGTAGGCTGTTTCGCGGTATTTTATCTACTTTTGTCTATTTGGATTTAAAAAACGGTTTATTATTATTTTTTTTTTGGAAGGAGGAGGACCGAAAGACAATCGAAAACCGCAAAATGTTAATCAGGGAGAGGTTTTTTCCTAGTCACAATGAAGGTCCTGGTTACCATGAAATTCAGTCATTGTTTATGGTCGGTGGGAAATGACGGAGACCTCAACCCATGGACTCAGAAGAGAACCTCACCCCATTTCGAATGAGTTAAAAGTTCATTTTTTCCATCCCCTTGAATATTTTACCGTTAATATCATCCCCGAGAGCTGTTTTCCTTATTACCATATCAATTCTAGGACGTCGCTTCAGACAAATTGACTCATTTTTCAAGAAAGGAAAAAAAATAAAAATAAAGGAGCTCTTTTCCCGGGGTTTCCTCTCTCCTCCGACCCATCCCCACCCCACCCCCTGCAGCACCATCCATTTTAGAAAGTTCATCTCCGACCATCGTTCGCCGGATCTTCTCTTTCTTTTTTTTCCTCCATCTACTCTTTTCCTCTTTTATTCTTTTCAGTTTCTGATTTTTATTAATTACCAAACGGACGTCGGATCGAGGTTCACGTTTCCGCTACATTTATGACTTTTTTTCTTCTTTCTGAACATGTGTAGTCGCCATTATTATTGATATTATTAAAATCTCTCTCTCTCTCTTTGATTTCGTGTGGCGCTTATCCTATTTTGTTGCCCGTGTGTGGGTGGCAGCATAGCGTGAGCGCAAACATTTAGTGACTTTGACCGGGGTGGTCACTCAACTATTGAACTCTCTTTCCGCTTTTGTTTATCGGCCGCGTCATGTCAATACCATTTTGGATTTTTGTTTATCTGTCTAGGAATTTGAGAGATTGATTTCTGTCGTTGTTGGAGGTTTTTTGGGAGTTTAAACTGTATTTTGATCTCTTTTGCAGGGAGTTTAGTAGCTGTGATCTCAGTGATGTTTTTTGACTTAGGAATCTCCTCAGGGTGTTGATTGGTATTGTTTCCTGATTTGTCGGTAGAAATTCGTGAGGTTCCTTTTATTAGATGTTGTTTTGGTGTGCTAGGAAGACTCCTAAACTCCAGAAGGAATAACTTTGTTAGCTGATTCAGTAAGAAGACACCTTTAAGTGTTGTTTGTCTTTCTCCTTTTTGTCTTGGATGTTTTTCCTTCTTTTTTGCGTGCTCTCTTTGTTGTTCTTCTGTTTGTATTCCTCTTTATCACTTTATTAGTATCTGATTTCGTATAACTGTGACAGTACCAAGCCTTTTTGATCCATGCACAGTGTCAGTGTAGTCTGACCTGTGTTACATTTCGTGGTTGTAGCACTAATTTCGGTCAAAATGGTTCCTTTGTGGTTTATTATAAGCTGTATATTGATTCTCTTTTATATTCTATGTCTTCTTAGTCGTGCTTTTCTTCTTTTTGTTTCCTCATTTATTTTTGGGAATCAGACGCATGGGACCGAGCAAAAGCCTCTCTCGTTCTTTGCCAGGATTTTTCATCTATCATCTTCGCCTAGCTATGAGGTCATCCTTCCATCTCTTTTTGTTTACCCTTGTTTCTGGTTGTTAGAGTTGGTGTCTATATTCTAATTTCTTTGGTCTTCTAGGTTTGTCCTGTCCATATCCATAGTTTGATAATTTAGACTGCGTATCTAGTCTCTAGTCAGCTATTAACACTATGACGTCCGGAGGTCTGATGTAAATTTTTTCTGTCGGTGCCGGTGAAACTTACTCTCGTGCTACCTGAGTACCTATACTTTAAATTCACAACATATGAACTTTGGTGGTAATCGTCCATATTTGTATGAGTATAAGATCGCCAGCGACGCATGCGCAATAATTTCCGAATGTGACGTCACCGGAACTCAGCCAATAGTGTTTGTGAAATATTTCGTGGCATCACCGTGGGGTCGCCGGTGGTCAATGGATGCCGTTTTATGACCCTACAGTGGGACCAGCGGACGTCATAGTTTAATTTTTTCCAGCTCTCTGACGCCTTTACCACTTTTCTATTTTTTGAATTTTTGTGGTTGGTGTTCATGCCTGACATCTCTTTGATGTTTATTGCAGGATAAACACAACAGTCTGTGGGGGACCAACCTGAAAGCTTTATAGAACAACCCAAATCTGATCATCTAATCATCAAGAGTAAGCAACCTAAGAAGACTTTGGTAAGTTTTAACAAATCCCCCACTCAAAAATAATTTAAGCAACAGGCAGGAACTAAACACAACAATACCAACACCCACCCGAAAAGCTCTTAATACCTACAAAACCTGTGGATACATAGAGAAACCTAAAACAGATGAAACTTTTCACTTTTTTTTGCTGATTCTCAATCAAATCAATATTAACAATCATTAAAAAACCTTAACGAAAACCTGAATCGTGCCTGAAATATTTAGATTAAAAAGAAAAGACGCGGAAAAATTTTTTCCGGTTTTTATCTATCACCTCGTTTATTAATTTCTTTTTTCTGTTACATAGTTAATTATTTAATTTTAATTCACGCAAATTTAATTGGAAATTTTGTTTTTAATTAACTTTCGCCGCGACGTCGAATTAGCAAACGTTTAAGAGTATTTGATCAGGATATTCGCATAAAAAAAGGGAAAGAAGATAATAATGATAATAATAAAAGTTGAAATGGGAAAGAAATTAACAATTCAGATGTCGTTACGGATGTTAAATAAATAAAGTACGCAAGCGTAAAATTATTAAGAGGAAAATTTATTTTTTCGAAATGGATTTTCCTCGATTTAATCATTATTATTATTATTTATTTATTTATTAACTTTTACTCGAACCGATTTAATCTTATTTTCGAATTGTCTGAATAATTTACGGAATCATTGTAAAATTTGTTTTGGATTGTAGTCGTTGTAAACGGTCGAGAGATACGCTTCACGGAGAAAGTAGACGAAGATAGAAAGCTGATGGTGGGTGGAGGATGTTGAGATATCAGTCGCTGGAGCTTTGAGAAGGGGATGAAGCTCTTAAAGATGAACCCCTGGTAAGCGTATTCTAATTAAATTTTGAGAAGATGCTGATAAAAGGGCACGAATTTGTTTAAAGATTTTTTTTATGCGGGTGGTATGATATTAAATGATGAACTAAAGGTCGCGTAAAAAAAAACTTGGTTTGCTTGGTGAGTTTTCTGAATTGTTATAAGCTCGCATTTTTTAGAAAGTTTAGGGGCGAGAAAGGGTTATGTAAGGTTTTGCAGTAAAGTGTGCATTATTTATGGAATCAATTTTTAGTTTGAATAGATTTTAAAAAACTAAGCACAAATTACTATGAGGTTTCTTTTTATGCGAATAATGGGGGATACTTAAAACCAAATTAACCTGAGAATCGCATTAAAAAAGACCCTATGTACTGTTGAAAAGATTAGAGAACTTTTTACTTGCAGAAATGAAACCGCGTAAAACGAGAACTGGTGCTGTTTTAATAGATTTAGCTGTAGGAGAACGCCAGAAAATTTATTTCTTAACAAAATCCTGGTGTGCATTATTTTTGAATTGAAAAGCTCATGGCAGTGTGCATTATTTATGAAATGAAATGTTGATGACGGTGTGCATTATTTTTGAAATGGAATGTTCACAGTAGTGTGCATTATTTATGAAATGAAATGTTGACGGTGTGCATTATTTTTGAAATGAAATGTTCATGGCAGTGTGCATTATTTTTGAAATGAAATGTTCAAAGCAGTGTGCGTTATTTTTGAAATAGAATGCTCAACACGGTGTGCATTATTTATGAAATGAGACCTCATGAAGATTGGTTTTGAATTTTCTTAATCAAAAAACGCATAAAACGAGATCTGATTTTACAAAATTTGGTGGTTTAAGAATTTTAAAAAAGTGAATATGGGGTTATTGCTTAAAATTTCAGAGTGTCTTTTGCTTATGGAACCAGAAAAAGCTTCAACAGTTTCCTCCCCCCAACAGCAAGCTAACTCACAAGATTTAAATTAAAAATTGGGCGTAGTACATAGATGGCACCCCCCCGGAAAAATTTGAAGCAAAAATAAGGAAGAAAAGCGCCTAAAGGTGGCAGATCTCCCAAGAGAAGGAAA
This sequence comes from Columbicola columbae, assembly GCA_016920875.1. Classification (NCBI taxonomy): domain Eukaryota; kingdom Metazoa; phylum Arthropoda; class Insecta; order Psocodea; family Philopteridae; genus Columbicola; species Columbicola columbae. The sequence goes on along the minus strand of JADMLL010000011.1, from coordinate 4,384,592 downwards.
AGCTTGAATGAAGGATAAATGACGTCACAGTATCGACCAAATGTGTGACGTCATTTAATAGTTAATGATATCAAGTCACGGTAGGATGCGCTTGTATGCTCTTTGTAATCCGCTGCGTTACGTCGTGTACCGTTCGCTTCTTTACAGGACTTTCGGTTACGGGTTTCTGGCTCTGGATTACGTATCCGAGTTTCTTCTGGAAGACCTCTAAGTCAAGTCAACAATGTTGGAAAAGATTTTGGTCAGCTTTCGAAGCTTCTCCCGAGTGTTGGAACTTATTTTTTTGGATTCCTCGACGGTTAATTCCGCTCCTGATTAGCTTGTGTTTCTGGTATGTCAGATTCTAGACCCCGGAAGGATATAAAAGGAGAAACCACAAATTGGTGGATGATGGGGATGATGCCTGGCAGAAGACGTAGCTTCACATTTCAACACCTGCATCACGCCTGCGCAGAACGTTTTCTAATTACCGTCGATGCCACCCAAACATGAAAGGAATGCCGCCAAGTTTCGATTTAACACTTTGCCCCGTTTAACACGCTTCCTTGAATTCTCCTCTTTCCAATTTTGACTTTTCACGAATAAATATTATTCAAAATGAAGGATCGTCAACCCTTTCGGAGGTGGCGGTGGAGGAGGAGGAGGAGTGAATCAAAGAGGGCCTTTTAGGTGAAAGCTCACATTAATTAGTACAGTCGTCTTGTGTGTTTGTGTGTCTGTGTGTGTCATTTTTTTTGTATGAATCCAAACTAGAAACCACTGACGAGGAACATAATTTAATGGCTTAACTGTTTGATGTCTACTAAATGTGAACTTAACATATTCACACATGTTACACTTCAGAGATTTACAGTTTCGTTATTCAATTAATTAAGGAAATTTTTTTGTTGTCGTTGTCTTTCTTTCTGATTTTTCGTCAGCGATGTAAAAACGTCAGGATTAACGAAATGAGAAGCTGATGTATGGATTGTAAAATTTTTTGAAAGGAAAACGCATGAAAAACGCACAAATCTAACTTTTAAAATGACACTGGTTCACATTATTCAAAGGACGTAGATCTATTCAAATATACAGCTGACGGGTGTCCTAGACACAGATGAACCCAAAAGAGAAGTGCTGAAGTTAAAATACAGAATAAAAAGAAAAAGAATTTTGCTCCTTCGGAATGCAACCAGATCTCGTTTTATGCGAATGTTAAGGATTAAAAACCTAAAATAAGCAAAAAATCGCGTAAAAAAGGTCTAAATCATTGATGCACTAAACTATAAGACGCATAAAAAGATCTCACTAGAAATTTAAAAATTAAAATTCAATTTGGCCTTTAAAGTGTGCAGTACTTATGAAATAATCAAAAGTTATGCGTAGTGAAGACTGTGCATTATTTATGAAAGAAAATGAAAAACTAGGAGATGGAGGAGAGTTAGGGTTATGGGGTTGGTAACTACTTCAGTTAGAGACCCTATATAGTTGAGCTTATAGATCCTACGTCTTTTCTTATCGTATTAGTCATATAAAATCAACCGCGTAAAAAGAGACTTTTGTCTTTTAGACCGGATATAGTTGACATTTTGGCGTGGGGTCTGGCGATTTGGTTGAGTAGATGAGGAAATATTTATGAGGATAGTTAGCGACTGGATTGATTGGACAGGAGGCCAGAGAAGCCTATTCCTAGGGAAGAATTTTGAGTAGATAGATGGATAACCATAGTCACAGACACCTGCTAGTGATTCTATTTAGGTTAGGGTATCTGTCTAAAAGAGGTTTGGACGACTCTTTTTCAATCTTTCAACCCTTTTGCTCGTGATACAAAATCATTCACAGAAGGATGGGAGACAGAGAGAGAGAGAGAAGTCAGGTTGAAAATGTGTCATTGTTACTGGCAAACAAAAGATGAGACCCAAATTATTTTCTAACCAAACACGTCAACTTTCTTTGAACAAAACTCTCTGACTCTATGGAAACATTGAAAAATAGTTTTTTTAAAGCCACAAAAGTGAATTACATCATATCCGGTCGCCATGAGAGAGAACAGATTCTGAACAATGCATTAGTCCTAGGTCTGGTTAACTAAACGCGGGTTTCCATTGTTTAGCTTTTGCCTCGCGTCGACTACTAAAGGACGCAATTTAAATTTTTTTTGTATTTTGAATTGTAATTGACTTAGATATTTAAAATTTAACCTTCAATGGCAGGAAACCTAAATCTGTGAGTTGCGTCTACTTTTCAAAGAATACCCAGTAATTAAAATTTTGATGTTTGTCAAGGGAAAGGGTCGAGGAAATTTAGGATGGCCGTTGGAAACAAAGACCCGAGCCAACGAAATCCGGAGACGTTTATTATACCTAAAAAATTAATTATGTTCGCACCATTACCACACAAATCATGAAGTTATTGGCCTCATGTTAATTGTTTTTTTGTTTTTGGCAGAATTTGAATCGGCCATTTTGAGTGGGGCGGGGGGGTACATTCACGTGTGTGGGTAGTCGAGCTTTGCTTGAACGGGAGCAAGAGGACGTGTGTGTGTCGTCAAGGGTTCGTTGAAGTGTTTTGAAAACGTCGGTGGCGGTGATTATGTCTTAACCACTGCCATCTATGATTTATTACCCGCCTAAAATGAAGATTTAAATAATTTATGAGATTTTGTTTGTTTGTTTTGATCTTCCCTGCACCTGGTTGGTCGTTTGTTTTGAATGAATTTGGACGATTTCGTTTTTGTTCCTGTCGGTTTTGGGAGCGAGAACCCAAGTTCTGGCTTTTTGGGTTTGGGGGTTGATAGATGTTGAACGATGGGCCAGCTATTGCTTAAGGCAAGCGTTTTGGGGTTTCTCGAGTGTGCTGTAATGTCGATCTCAGGCATAGACAGCAAGAACACTCTTACGAGACCCATGTTCTCGAATTCCTAAACTGGCAACGATGAAACCCAGTGAGAATTTCGACAGTTTTGGAGAGTAACCCATGGAACCTTTGAGTTGGAAGAGGAGCAATAAAGGGTCAGAGTATAGTTTGCTCACTACTAAGACCTGTGTTCGTCTCTTTGTATGGTGCGTTTGTTTGTACAGAATTATGACCTAGAAACTGGAGGAATCGATTTTATTCAAATTTGTAAGTCTAGAATTTTTATAAGACTGTGCATTATTTATGAAATGAGTTTATTCTAAAGTCCCACTCCTCGAAGGTATGACATATTAGTTGAATTCAGTTACCCTGTAAGTAAGCAATAATTCTGTCATGGGTCCCTCACGAAATCGCTTTAAAATGAATTTTTCTAAGTGTGCATTACTTTTGAAACGAGTGCATACTTCCGAATATAGTTTTCTCCTCAAAAGTGTGCAGTACTTTTGAAATAAGACTTCACCTACGTGTGAGTATTGACCTACGAAATGAATTCTTCCCAAAGGTGTGGAATGTTCAAAATGGTTTGCTCTAGTTTGTGAGTTTCTTTCATTTGTCTAGATAAAAACAAAGTAGATAAACACACATAGATAAAAAGTGAAATAAATAAGTAGGAATTAAATAGAGAGAGAGAGCAACGGCGGCACCGGACACGGTATCTCTTGATACGTAATAAATATTAGATTCGTGTTAAAAACAAAAAAAAAGTTCTTCCGGCGAAGAAGACGCCATCGCCGCCACCACCACCGCCACCTCGTAACCAATTAAAAAAATGTCTTCCTGGGCAAAGTTAGTATTAAGAGGAGGCGAAACAAAAACGAAAAGTTTTTCCCACATTTTAAAAAGTTTTTTGAAATATTTTCCGCTGAAGCAGGTTTGAAACAGACAGTGGCATAAAAATTCCTTTACAACCTCGATGGGAAAGTTTTGTTACAATAGGCTTAGGTACATACCTTAGGTACGGCGTGTGAGAAATGAATTTTCAAGGTCGTTTTTCTGTATGACGATGACAACAACAACAACTCACTGTTTTTTTGGAAACACTAATTTTTGTTTTTGTGTCCGATGTATCAAATGTAATTGTCGAACAATTTAGCGAACATGGAAATTTTTAGCTAGGGGAACCTAGGTATCCAGGTATCCCCAGGTAAACGATTTTCAGGTTTATTTTTTGTTATCTATGAAAAGTGTATTAAAACCGAGCTCATTTGATTAATGGCGGTTTCATCAGATGCTTCTGGAATTGGTTTCTTAGATCGAACTCAAACAAGAAAAATTTTTGCGACCTTGCCATTGGATGGGTGTAGTTCGGTTTTTCGCCTAAAACTTGACTCCCAAATGGGAGGATTAGCTTAATCGATGATGGTTTTCGGGTGTGTCACGCGCCTAAAAGACGATCATGTCAAAACCTACTCTTAAAAGCGGATAGTACACCTGAAAGTTGTTGTCATTTCCGGTTCTTCGATTTGCTTTTCTGTACAAACGACTAAAACGCCTTTAAAGTTTATATTTGGGTTTCCGGGATGAACTGCTTATTTCATAAATATTGCACACTAATGGAGGATCCATTTTTCAATATAGCCAAGAGTCCATTTCACAAATAATGCACAGTTTTACTGTCCTTATGAATGATTCGTTTGAAAATTAGTGCAGGTTTCTATATTTACCAGGAATTCATTTCATAAATATTGCACACTTTTAAGAATCTAGTTTAAGACTTTCAAGGTGTGGGGGTGAATTGTTTAATAAGAAGTGCTGCTTTTTATATTTTTAATTTTCAATTAGAAAAACTAAAAGATGGGTGATTCCCGTGCAATTACATGGGCGAGCCAATCATCTTATATTTAATTGAACACGATTTATGAAATGTAAGAAGACTATCTCATTGCAATAGTTATTAATAAATAAATAATTTTTGAAAACGGACATTCTAGATCTACATGGTGTTTTTGTCTTATTGTAATCAATATTTACGTGAGATTTGGTTGAATTTGTTTTATGCGCTTTAGAGTTATGCTAGCATATACATACAAACAAACGCACAAACATTCTCTTATACTCATCTCGGTGCCATCGACGGTTTTCACAGTTTTAAGGGATGAGTTTCAAGACCTTTTTTGTGCGACGTATCCGGAAATCTCGTTACGGTGTCTCGTAATCGGTGGTTACCCTTAGTTGACGGGTTGGAGTCGTCCGGGAGTAATTAACTTACCTAAAAGAAAAGAAAAAAATTTTTTTAGAATGATATCATGGGAAGAGATGTGGGTCATGTGGGTCGGTGAGTGTGCATGTTGGGAAGAAGATGAAAACCTTAAAACCTGTAACTCACACACCACACACACATGATCAATCACGACCACAGGTGTTTACGTACTCGTTACCACCCATAATGGGGATGTGATTTGTAGTCTATCATTACCCCGTCAGGTACGATGTTCACCCCATTCATTCGGTTCGGTGGCCTTTTTTTAAGCGGTCGAATAATAGAAATAAAATTTTTCCCATTTCCGTCTCTGGATGATTTTGAGTTTAATTTTGTGGCTTTTGAATTGTTTTTCACTTTTTTTTGGCTTTTTGTGTCTGAAGGGTTAATCAAATTTTGATTTAGAATCGATTCCGTTTTTTAATTCCTCATCCAATGCATGATTAGCCTTTACAAAGTTTCATGCAAACTTTTATAACGAACCTCTATAAGGGATTCATTTCAAAAGTATTGCACACTTATGTAAGAATTTATTCAAAAATATTGCACAACTCTATAAAGAATTTCTTTCAAAAGTATTGAACACTTCTATATGGAGTTCCTTTCAAAAATATTGCACTCTTTTAGAAGAGACTCATTTCAAAAATATTGCACACTGTTATAACGTGTACATTTCAAAAGTATTGCACACTGATGTAAGGAAATTTATTCAAAAATATTGCACAACTTTATAAAGAATTTATTTCAAAAGTATTGAACACTTCTATATGGATGGTCTTTTCAGAACTATTATACTTTTAGAAGAGGATCATTTAAAAATATTATACTCACACTTTATGAAATTATTCATTTTAAAAGTATTGCTCACCTTTATGAGGTATTCATTTCAAAATTATTGCACACCTCTGAGGGATTCATTTCAAAAATATTGCACACTTTTATAACGTGTATTTTCAAAAGTATTACACATCTCTATCAGGGATTCATTTCAAAAGTGTTGCACACCCGTTGGTGAAATTCATTTTTACAAAGCAGTGTTTTATCTACCACCAAACGGTCGAATGGTTTTTGGTTTGGAATACGTGTTAGCGTCCTTCAGAAGAAACTTTCCTTCAATTCAATTAATTAAAAATTTTTGTAATTAATTCGAGAAATTCAATCATAATTAAATTAATGAAATCGTCTCTTCGAAGCTAATTAGAGTCTAAAATAAAAATGATAATAAAAATGGCAAAATTTTATTAAAAAATAAATAAATAAATTGAAAGAGTGAACGATTTATTTCAGGTGAAAACCATAGACCAGAACCGGAAGACACATTATGACACACTACGTGGTTTACACCACCAAGACTGAAGCGAAGCTTTCGAACGATGGGTGCCAACCTTTGGGGGCCAGACAAAGAATGGAAACTAAGGTGAAATAGTTTTTTGGTTTTCTGTTGAAAGGATAAACCCTATTTCATAAGTATTGCACACGGGTATGCTGAATTCATTTCATAAATAATGCACGCTTTTGCGTGGTGAGACGATAGGTAATTCATTTCAAAATTATTGCACAGTGGTATGGTAAAATCATTTCTTTGTATTAAAGGTTCATTCGTACATGTTCGATTCATTTCAAAACTATTGCACACTTTCCCAGGAAACACTCATTTCGTAATCACAAGTAACTTTCTAAATAGTGCATTAATGAATACTTTCTTTCATAATTACTGCACACTTTCATGTTGACACTACCTCAATAATTATACACGCCTCCCTGAGTAATTCATTTTAAGATTGATGCATACTTTGATGTAAAACTCATTTCAAAATTAATGCACAAGGGGATGTTTGGAAAACATTTCGGGACGGTGTGCATTATTTATGAAATGAACTTATAGTAAAAGTGTGCCTTGAAGAATTCAGAGTTTGAGTTCAATTCATTTGATTGTCTTCTTCTTCAGAGAGGAAATTTAAGGAATGAAAACGCGTAAAAAGACCTGAACACGTTTTAAATAATTTGACGCAAGTTTGTTAGAAGAAACAAAGTTGTGACCTTCATCACATGAAACAATTAAAAATTTGTCTTTTATGAATCCATTGTTTGAAAAATTTTTCTTCGCCATCATCGAGAAACCTTCGCGAAGACAGACAACCCAAATAATGAAAGACTCAGTCGATTATTTGTCTTGAGAATCTGAACAAAAACGAGTAACAAAAACAAAAAGATTTACTTTAAAATTTAAATTTGGACTCGATAAAAAGTCAACTAAAAAAGAATTTAGGAAAAGAAGAAAGAAAAAAAAAATGGAAGAGAAATCGATCGATGGATCGATCTATTGATAGAGACAATGAATGGGAAAAAACACGTGACCACGACAAATGGATTTGGACCGTAAAATTGGTAGCAATGTTTCACTTCTCTGGTGACACGATGAGATTCCCCTCAAATGACACGTTGCAGCGGTTTTTTTTTCTCTTCTCCTCATCTTCTACTACCTCCTCCGCTTCTTCCATCTTCCTCTTCTTATTCTGTCATTCGATTGACTTTCAATCACGTCTTCCTTGCTACGAAAGACATTCTCTGGTCGTCATAATTTTTTTTGTTTTTTCCTTTTTTGTCTTGGGTTTCGATTCTTTCTCGCGGCGACGTTCTACTTCTTTCAAAAAGAAGCCGAAAAGGAAATTTTAATTGAAGACGAATTAAAAATCGTTTTGAGTTGCTACCTATCTCCTCTTCGTGACCCCCGAAAACGCGGAGGAGGAGTTTCCTCCCTAAGAAAGTGTGCAATATTTATGAAGTTAGTGCTCAGTATTTATGAGGCAATGTAATCATGATAGTGTGCACTATTAATGAAAGAACTTCTTAACGGGCTCACTATTTTTCAAATTTGACATTAAATAAATTTCTTTTCGAGAGGGCGTACGTCATTTACATGACGGTGTGCAATATTTTTGAAATGACTTCCTCACAATTGTGTGCCGTACTTTTTAATTGAATCGAATGTGAACGGATGTAGTCATTTTATTATAAACTCTTGATTCAAAATTTATAAAATGATTTCACCATAGCACTCATAAAAATCCATTTCAAAAGTATTGCACACTACTCCGAGGATTATTTTTCAAAATATATCGCACTGTCATAAATGACGTTCTGGAAGTCAGCGATTCGTAAGGAATTTCCATAATATCACTTATGATGGTGTGCAGCATTTTTAAAAATAGTCCTCACAGTAGTGTGCAATACTTTTGAAATGACATTATTTCTATTATGCTTCCAGCACTGAATCTTCAAACATGTTCTGACTTATTCCGCGAATCTGGAATGTTCTGGCTTTTGTTTCACCCGAATTTCGACTGAGTGTGCAATATTTTTGAAATGAACTCCTTGTAAAACACTTTATGGTTTATTGTGTGTTATGGCGAACCTTTCAAAAGTATTGCACACTATTGTGGAGATTATTTTGAAAAATATTGCACACAATCATAAATGACGTTTCGAAGATCAGTCGATTCATAAGTAATTTCCGGAATATCACCTTTGATAGTGTGTAATATTTTTAAAATAATCCCCACAGTAGTGTGCAATACTTTGAAATGAATTTATATTATGTTATGGTGTTATAAATTTTGCAGAAGAGTCCATTTTATAATAAAATGGCTGCATCCCAATCCCTGCATGTGTAATTATATAACTAATGCCGTCATGAAGAATTTTTTTCATATTTAGTGCACAATTCGATAATAGTTCATTTCAGAAGTATTGCACAAAGTGTGCAGTAAATATAAGAAAAGTTCTTCGTGACTGCTTTAGTGATATAATTATACATTCAGGATGAGGATGCAGCTATGTTATTATAAAATGGACTCATCGTGCAAAATTTATAAACCATAACATAAATATAAAGTCATTTCATAAGTATTGCACACACCAGTATGGGAAAGTATTTTAAAAAATACTGCACACTATCATAAATGATGTTCCGAAAATCAGTTGATTCAGAGGTAATTTCCGAAATATCACTTTGATAGTGTGCAATACTTTTGAAATCAATTTATATTTATGTTATGGTATGCACAATCTTTGCAGAAGAGTTTTTAATGAAATGGCTTCATCCCAATCCCTGCTTGTGCATAATGCAGTGTATGTGTGCAGTAAATAAAAATTCTTTTGTGCATTACACTGCATTTGCATTCTTTTGTGCACTCTTTGTGCATTACTTTTGAAATAAATTTTTATCAAATTGTGCAGTATAATGAGAGAAATTCTTCACGAGTGCATTATTTATGGAATTACACATGAAGGGATTTTGAGCCATTTTAAAAATGAACTCTTCGTGAAAATTTATAAACCATAACATAAATATAAAATCGTTTCATAAGTATTGCACATTCCTGAGGGATTATTTTAAAAAATATTCCACAATGCCATAAGTGATATTCCGGAAATTATTTATGAATCAACTGATCTTCGGAACGTCATTTATGATGGTGTGCAATATTTATGAAAATAATCTCGCACCGTAGTGTGCAGTACTTTTGAAATAAATGAGATGTAAACGGATGGAGTAATAATTTCACCACAACACATATTGAACCGTAAACTGTTTTACGAGGAGTTCATTTCATAAATATTGCACGATTCGGTTGTAACAAAAGCCGCATTATTTTTGAATCACGTGACAAGGTTTTTGGCTTTAGAACATGCAGTGCTGGGAGCATCGTCTTCCTCGCTGACGTCAAGATTCGTTTGTTGGGAACAACACACGGTTCGAAGTGGTAACCAAATTTCCCTCAGAGGTGCCATTTGAAAGTGCTTATTAATCTACATAAGCATTGTTTTGCAAATTATAATGGAGACTTCATTTGATTGGCCTTAATGGAAGCAAACATAAAAATTTGATTGGAGGAAACGAACAAAAAAAAAGGCGTAAATGTATCGTGGAATGCGAAGTTGTTGGCTTGCGGTATACCACAAACTTCTCATTTCTCACCCGCCTGCGATTATCACAAAATCAGACCAGTTCCCAATGTAGTAAGAGTCAACAAATGTAGGAAGCTGACCAAGCAAACGCAAACACACAGACAGACACAATACACATAGACTCACAACCCCAGACGTCATTTCCTCCAGCACGAAACACACAACGAAACGAGGTAACAAACAAACAAAACAAAACAAATCTCGACGAATGTTTGTTGTGTGTTGTCAAATTAAGTCGATGACTTTTTTTTCCTGCCTTCCTTCTCTGTGAAATTATAGTTATTTTGTCGAGTTGAAGTTTGATGGAGCTTCCGGTGTTTCGATAATTCAAATCAATTCTGAAAATGTCAGGATTAATTTTAAGGTATCAATGATGCCATAAAATGCGTTTCCTTTCCACCGTCTTTTGTTTTGTTTGTTTTATTTCCTCTCTTCATCGAATTAAATTGATACCTTTTGTGTTTTGTACCTTCTTCGTTTGTTGGGTGCCTTCTCTTTGCGAGGAGATTTGAAAGCGGATGTTTAATTAAGCCACGGGAAATGAGTCTTCGAGCTTTTTTTTGTTAGCTGGATGATACTGACAAAAAATGACTCAGTCACCTCTAAAGCAATCATAGAAGATTCATTTTGAGATGTTTGATTCTACTAAACACGGTCTCTTCTTAAATTTTTGATGTTAAATTGGGAGGACTGTGATGAATGGATCACCTGATCACTCTGACTAGGTTGTGAGTCAGCAGAGGGGTTGATTAGATGTGGGAATTGCTGACAATAATATCAGAACATAGCGTTCTTCAAGAAATCAGCGTCGTTCCTTCAAGTTTGAACTTGTTCATGCTTACTCAACACGCCTTAGATGGGCTATTAGACTCATAACTGGCAAACCTTCCAAAAGTTCTGCTGTCGGTTTTTAGAACCTAAATAAAATGACAACAGAGAACGACTGACACAACCAAGAGAATCATATGAAACTTTTTTTATTTTCAGGTAGAAATAAAACAACAGGTAGACCAATAAAAAAACACTGCAGAGTATTCAACGACAGCTAGCTAAAGAGATCAGAAATGTCAAGCTTAAACAGCAGTTCTTCTGGTTCATTAACGACTACACAAGGTGGGTTAGATGGTCTACTAGAACTTTAACAATCCGTTTGAAAATTAAAACAAAAATTTTACAAGGCATTATGGTGTGGGGAAAGGACGTGTCACGTGACTACAGCAAGTAGAAATGCTTTGATATTAATAATAATAATATTAGAAGTAGTGTAGATGAAATAAACAGCTGACAACAGAGTCCAAACTGTGTGTCTGTGGTTTTTTTTGAAAACCATCTTTACTGTAGTATAAGTTAGCTTTACTACTTAAAATAGTCTAGAATTTTATTATATACTACTATACTATAACACCACACACTACTATATGCTATAAGTATCAACAATACTTTCTATTGTACCAGCTGTAGTGTTTTTAAAATGATTTTGCGTTCGTTTGTAGTTAAGAAGTCAGCGTGAAACACCAAGATGAGGAAGAGGGACAAACTGGAAACAAGATGAAACTCAAAACTCTAAATTGCTGAGAGAGGAGATGAGATGAGAAACCCTAAGCTGAGGTGAGTTGTTTTAACTACAAAACCAAATATCAGGAAAATTTTTAGTAACATCACATTGCAAAGATTAAGGTCGAAGGTCACGTGACTGAATATACAAAACCCTTTAAACAGAGTTTGTGGTTGGTAGAAGTCTGATGAGAGACTGACAGGAAATGATTCAATAACGGCTGGATATAGCTGTTTCTTCTAAAAGTAGAAAAGCTCGAGACTATCAGAAAATTTTTTCTTTAACGAAAGTCTCATTATGATGAAGAAATAAGGAAGAAAAGTAAAATGGAACAAGGGAAGAACGTCGAAGAATTCGATGACTATCGAAGTCAGTAATAGAGCCATAAAGTGTTGAGGCGATCTCTGATAAGAGAGAGAGAGAGAGGTGGGAAGCAGGAGGAGGAGGAGGAGAGGAAGAGGTTAGGAGAAGAAACACTTTAAGAGAGAAACGATACAATCGTGAAAATTTGATGAAATCCAAGTTGAGAGATTGAGAGTTGAGCAATTGAGCAAAATGCTCGTAATAGAAATCAGAAATGATCAGGCCAAATCACGCATGCGCTCCGGTCAAAGGTTAACTAGAGCCAGGTATCGTTTGATATTCCGTTGACCGTCTCCGAGATAGGTATCAAGGTTGAGATTCAAATCCGCTTAAATCCCTTTGCCCCCCTCCTCTCCCCCGTCCCGCCCAGCCTCGCTTTCAATTATTCGCCAGATAATGACAATTAAAGGTTCTTAACCTCTAATTATCTATGATCGACTGCTCGAATTCGAAACTTGTTTCCGACTAAAATAGATAAACGAGTCGTCGAGAACGAACGCACATCGGAAACGATACCAACAATCGCTCAGTCGCATAACTGTATCGAGGGGGTGGTGGTGGTGGTGGATGGACGTGACACGTTCAAATCTGCGACGGACCATCGCCAGCCATTTTTTTATCTACTTCTTGTGGTGTTTACTTATCACATGGCTTTTAACGGAGGCCTTGTAGTCGTCGATCGGTGTGACAAAACATGGTCCCCCCCTGGAGGTGGAGGTGGTGGTTGGAAGACATGATCCATCATAATTTTCGAATTTGTAAGTCACGTGACCAAAAAGTCTAGCGTAAGAGGTGATCACGATCGTAACTTACTCGGATGATGTTTTGTCAACTTAACACTTGACTGGCAGTCGACGTCAGATAAGTTCTTGGAAGCTGAAGCGATTAGATAATTGTCAGCAGAACTTAGAGATCAGTTTGACGGTTGAAAAATTTCGAACATCTTTCAAAAATAATGCACACTTTAATGAGGAATTTATTTTAGTGTCTTATTCTTATCTAGAGAAACATAATTCGTAGCGTTTCTCTACCATCACGATGACGTCATAATTGAAATAAATTTTTTGTTCTTTTGGGAAACCAGAAGAAGACAAAAACCATCTTCTTCAACAGTACTTCTTCCAGTTTTGCTTTTTCATCATCGAAATCATTTTCTCGAGACTAATTAACAAAAAGTCGAAATAATTTTTAATAAACTCTAACGATTTACCGTTAATTAGTTAATAATGAAAACCGAAATGATAATAATAATAATAATGATTGTGAGGTGAATGGAGATAATCGGTTTTGTATCTGTGAGGTTAGAGTCGAGGGCCAAAAATTTTTGGAGTTTTTCCAGACTTTCTTCTTGTCCAGAAATTTATCTAGCGGCTTTTACATTTGGAAATAAAAAGTTTTACAAGTTATCTAGTTTTATCTACTGCGACTATCGTTGCGTTGTAATAACTTCTTCCGAAACCTTGGTTTCATTTATGGTTTTCTGGGTTCCACCATTCACCACGAGAGAATTGTCTTTTGTTTTCTGTTTGTTTGTTTGTTTGTTTCTCGTACGTTTTATTTTATAATAAAAAGAAGAAATAAGACCTTGACATCCAGCAGACAAAAGATAGATAAAAATTTCAAACGGATTCTCACCGATAATAAACGCAGGAGAATATGTTACCACGAAGAAGTCGAGGTTGGGTGTAAGGAGAGATAGGAAGGTGGGTCGTAGCGTATAGTCGGTCAGGTTGTTTATCCTCATCTGCCACGGGCTCGACGAAATGAAAATAGAAACGCAGAAGAGAAAAAAGAGAAGAATCTCGACGAAAAGGGTTAGATAACCGGGGAAAAGACGTGAGGAAATTCATTTCGTTTTGGCGAACACAAAAGATCACTTTAAGGTAGAAGATCACACCTCGAGAACAAGCCGTCAACAAGAGTAGATTAGACCTCCTCGGTGGAATCATGCAGATCGTGCCGAATGGGTCTGATCGTAAGAAGACCGGACGGTCCGTATGGCCGAGACCTCCGTAGGGATTTCTTTTAACAGTGTCACGTGTCAAATTTGTAGTAAAATTATGACAAATGCTCCTCATATCAAGGAGAGTAGATCTGTTATCAGGAGGTCAGTCAAGTTTTGTGTTTACCATGATAGGTCTCCTTACCCCTACTCCCCTCCCAGCCCTCCTTCGTCCTTTTTTTTCATTTTTGTCTCTTTGGATTGGGTTGAAAAAGGTGATGATGATAGATTGATACTAAACTGACTACTCTGAGTGGTTTTTGGGTGAAAAATAAAAATTTTGGAGGTAGGGATTCCACCGGAAGTAAACTTTCCTGTGATCGTGGTTTCGGTCGGTGGACTAACTGACGATCAGAAATCTTCTGTATCGACAACAAAGACTTCATTTCATAAATATTGCACAAATAATGCAGATTCAAAAAGGGATTCTACCCAAAAGTGAAATGTAGTCTTTATTAAAGTGTGCATTGTATATGAAAAAAGTGTGCAATATTTATGAAATGAAATCTCTATTACAGTGTGCAGTATTTATGAAATGAAATGCCGATTAAAATGTGCAGTACTTATGAAATAAAATCTCCATGAGAGTGTACAATATTTATGAAAGGAATTCTTTATCAGAGTGTGCAGTATTTATGAAAGGAATTCTTTATCAGAGTGTGCAGTATTTATGAAAAAAAGTGTCAACATATACGGTGTGCAATATATATGAAATGTTATGTAAAGTATTAAAGTGTGCAGTATTTATAAAAGGAAGTCTCGATTAGGTGTGCAGTATTTATGAAAGGAAGTCTTCTTTACGATTTGCTCTACTTATGAAACCAAGTCTTCATACAGTCGTGCATTATTTATGAAATAAGTTCTCATCAAAAGTGTGCTCAGTCTGTATTTAATTAAATTAAACATTTATCAGGGGCTCATTTCATAATTAATGCACATTTATCACTACCTTATTTCATAAATAATGCACACACCATCTACATTTACGAAGAGGAAGCCTGGAGTTAGTTTGTTGCTGCGAGTTTTTCGCTTTCATTGTCTTGGTGTTAAAGAAGAACTTCCTTCAGATACCCCCTTCATTTCATAAATAATGCACACTTGGTTTATGGTTTCCCCGATGAGAAATTATTCACGTGTGTATAGAGAGAGATGCAAAGGAATCCAACGAGAGAGAGAGAGACCGAAAGGAGGATTATTAAGAGGGACCACCGGTAGGATGAGGTGTTGAAGGAACCGAGGGAAACATGTTCGGCGAGTATGGTTCTCTCATTAGTGAGAATTACCGAAATGAAAATAATAAATAAGAAGAGGAAGAAGGGAAAAAGAAAAGAAAAAATGTTGCCCTCCCATTTTCAAAATATTCCGCTCTGCAATAATTCTAGAATGTTGAAATGCTCGAAGTAGGTGTTACGACTCGAGCTGGTCCCCCCAAGTCTCACGACTCACTTCACCAAATCGTGCTGCAAAATAAAAAAGAAAAAAAAACTTTTCTTCGTTTAACTCCATATTTATCAGCATTTTTATAAATTTAATGTTTTTATTTCTCGTTATGTACATAAATAAATAATGTCTCAAAGGATTTTCCTCCCGGAAACGATCTTTGGAATACTTTCTCTCTCGTCTTATTGCCGCCAATTTTTAATTTGTTTAATTGTGATTATCGTTTTCCACGCTTTGCATCTACCGCCCTTTCAACTTTGGTTCTCCTCCATTTTGTCTGGTTCGATGTGTATTAGTACAGACAGATCAAAGGTTGGTCAGGTTCTTTCCACCGACCTAAGGTCAAACATAACTCAGTAGTTGAATGAATGTGGTGTTGTTGTGGAAAATAGCGCGGTGATTCTGATAGCCGTTCGAGTTTGTCGCGTGTTCTGATCATTTGCTTCGTGTGGACTCTTTCCAATAAGTCTGAGCACCATAATGAACTTATACCACTCTCGAAATAAACGATACAGTTAGTGATAAAATGCAGTATTTATGAAACTGTTTGTGTTGTCAATTCATTTTGAAAGTGTGCAGTACTTTTGAAAATCCTTTGTGGATATATACAGTCTGCTGAACGTATCCTACAGAAGATATTTGGACAGAATATTGAGTCTGTAAGTCTAATTCCTCGTATTCCACAATTTTATGTACAATTCACAAACATAAATTAATCAATGCTGAGTAAGCAACTTGTGCTAGATCCCATTATACCAAACTGTTGATGGTTTCTACAGCTGTTATGTTAACAAAATGTCCTGTTAGTACGGCTGTAGTGATGAAATATTGGAAGAACCGGGAAATCACTGTCGATTCTGTGAGTCACACCTAAAAAGTGTTACGGTAAAATGTAATTCTCGGGGCTTATTCATATTCACCAATTAATCTTGGTAAATGTGACAAATTATGAATATTTATCAGATTTACCGGTCAATTTATAAAATATCTAACTCATGATCTAGGCAAACTTTTATTGAATCAGTTATTATAAGTTGGAGATTTTATAAATCAGGCAGTAAAAGTGATAAATGTGATAAACATAGTTTACGGCAAAAGTGATAAATCAGGCGAATCCGTATATAATTCCCGGCGGTTATTCATAATCACCAACCAAGCTTGGCTAATGTGACGAATCACTGAATATTTATCACATTTACCGGCTACTGTTTTACCGGTTTACTGTTTTATAAAATATTCAGTTCAGTTTGAGCAAATTTTTATTGCGTTTCCTATCACAATCTGAATACTTTATAAACTACTCGGTAAGTGTGATAAATCCATACTAAAGTAAAAGTGATAAATCAGATGAATACATACAGACAGTACATCTCGGTGGTTATTCAAAATCATCAACTAAGCTTGATTAATGTGACATATTTCTGAATATTTATCATATTTACTGGCTAGTTTGTAAAATCTTCAATTTTTTGTGTGGGATTTAATAAAAGTTTGCTTAAATCAATAATTTGACATTTTATAAATTAGCCGGTGAATGTGATAAATATTCAGCAATTTGTTAAATAGCTATAATTGGTGATTATGAAAATCATAGGGAATTTAATAAATATTCGCCGGATTTATCACTTTTACTGTCTGGTTTATAAGATCTTTCAACTTATAATAGTTAATTCAATAAAAGTTTGCCTAGATCATGAGTTAGATATTTTATAAATTGGCCGGTAAATGTGATAAATATTTAGTAATTCGTCACATTTACTAGGTTTAATTGGTGATTATGAATAATCACCGGGAATTATATATGTATTCATCTGATTTATTACTTTTACCGTAACATATACACGATATTACTGTTAATATATTATTTTAGTATAAAAATGTTTCCTAGTACTCGATTAATGACGTCAGAGGGCGGTGTACTTTATTGTTGAATCTGGTTTGAAAGTACTTCTGGTCGGCGAATAGCCTTCTAAGTAGAAAAGAAAGCGTAGAAGTAATAACTGATCTGAAAGAAGAGATGGAGGAGGAGGAGAAGAAGAAGATAAAAATAAGCGTAAAATTATGTAAATGAATAAACAAATATTTAAATGTTAATTTGACTCCATTTTTTCGACACTTTTTTTCTTATTTCCCTCCGAACAATGGCAAAGTGGAATTGATGTAGGGAACAACCTTGACCGTTGACTTTGGGAAAATTCTTCATTCATGTGAAAATGGAAACAAATGGCGCGCTACACAACCGGCCCCCAAAGACACCCGTTCCGCATTCTTAACTTACAGACTCCATCTGTTTTGATTTTTTTTTTGTTATTGTAAAAGTGAAGGAGGAAAGAGAGGTAGCAGTGGAAGCAGACTGGGGAACTTCGGCCGGTAAATAAAATTATCATAGGCGTAGTTTGGGAAAATCGAGAGAATCTCTCTGAAAATCTGTTTTTGAGTTGTTGTCTATCTGAATGGTCGTCAGCAAAACTGTAAACCTCCAAATCTGTCGAATTGAGCTGAAGAGCTTGCGAAAGTCTTTTGGGAAGTTTAGAAGTCTGTGGAAGGATGACGGAGGAATGAGCAACACGAATGAATGATTCTGGTTGGTGAGGAGGAGAAAGGACAACTGGACACCACTTCTGGCTTAACAAATTTCGAATCGTCTCCCCAAACAATTGGGTTGAATAAGTCAACAGGATGCTTACCAAATGAGAAGAAAAAAAAATTTGCAGGAGTGGGCTAAGTTGAGTCAAAAACATTTTCCAGTCCGTTTGCGATTTGAAAACTTGTATCAAAAATTACTGGAAATGGTTTGCCATGATTTGGATGAATAGATAAACTACAGCAAAGAGAAGCAAAATGAGTAGATAAGAGAATAGTGCAGTAAAACCAACAAAGTCGGTACTGGATTGCGTTGGATCGGAGAACTTCTGGAATCTACTTGAAAATTATCTGTACATAAAATTACAGTAAATAAGCATGTGATTAAAATGGTAGATAAAGACAGAGAGGAATAACTTACGGGGAAACCAGTCAACAACAACGTCGGGACTGTATTCTATAAGGGTTGAGAAAAGCTGTAGAAATTGTTTCGATATTAAAGAAAAAAATTGCGTTTGTTGTAGGTAGCAACAGAAGACAGAACGAAACTCAAGCTACAGTTGGACACCAGAAGAAACAAAATCCCAGAATGAGAAGACAACGAAGAAACCCACAAACGAGGTGAGTTGTTTTATCTACAAAACCAAAAATCAGTAAAAAGTTACAGTAAGGAAGTCACGTGACTAACAATCTAACAGGAGACAACAAATAACACTAAAAACGAAGGTGGACAAAGAGAGTAACATGTTCTAGATGGAGGAGAGTAACGTTATATCATTTCGATCCCACATGTAAGAGACACTGGGGAGTGGAATTACTAACCGCAGCTACTACACACGGAATCCGAACGAGATCAAATCCGAGTGAGAAATGCAAACAACCTGGGCAGGTAGATCAGGTAGCACGAATAGATGCGCTCATGAACCATCGGTGGGTTGGTGGGTTATTGTTAAAACAAGCGAAGCCACAGCTTATAAACCAAACATAAAAAGTTACTTAATTTCGTGAGAACGGATGCTTGAATTGTGACTCTAATCACCTATTGAAATAACGTATAATTAACCGAGAGTCACTCAAACTCTTTTTTAATTTTTATTTGATTCAATTCATCTCGGAAAACCGGAAATTAAGAGGAGCTTCAACTCACACGGTGCTAATTCCAGGAAACAAGTCTTGGTGGTAGTGGAGAGGAGGATGGACAATGGAAAGCTCACCACCGAAAATTAAAAATTTTTGGTTTGGTTGCTCAGGGGAAAATTTCTCGCAAAACCGGAAACGGGGAATTCGGAACAGGTTATTAAAGCGATGATCCGTCACGAAATTAATTTTTCTGCACATCTTTTCTGGGTTAATGATTCACGGGTATCACATGCCTCCCCCGCGTACCAGATGTTTTCGGGACTTCAATTTGACTTGGCTGTCATCGGGGGGATCGCCTTGATGGTGGGTGGCAGACGTTAAATATCATCTTTGATTGGCGGCGGTAGGTGGGTGAGGTGCCTGAGGTACCTTCGGCACATTCCCCCACTGCGAATGTGAAAAGGTGGCTCCATGTGTAAGCGTGCTCGTGAGCCTTGTAATTGATTTCTGGGTGAGGATTCCCGAAGGGTAGACGAAGATAAATCGCGGAACGGTTGACGAATTGAGCGGGGCAAGGAGGGATGGGGAGGGCAGGTTTTGGTAATTTTGATGGATAGACATTGACTCCATATCGCCTTTGGCCTTAAAACCAAACTTTCAAGACTCACATCTCCCGGATTTCTAGAATAAAAGTGTGCATTACTTTTGAAACCAACAACTTGAAACTCCTGGATCATTACGACATCAATAAACAATTCATCTTCTCATCATCATTCCTGGATCAGACATTACTCATGAAACTGTGCATTATTTTTGAATTAAATTTTCATACATAAGTGTGCATTATTTATGGAATGAATTCTGACTGAAAGTGTTCATTAATTATGAAATGGAGTTTTGTTAAGAGTGTGCATTACTTTTGAAACCAATTACTTAAAACTGTTATTACTACATTGATAAATACTCCGTCATCTCACCATTTGCTGATGTGACTGAAGGCTGTGCATTATTTATGAAATTAATTCTGACTGAAAGTGTGCATTAATTATGAAATGAGGTTTTGTTAAGAGTGTGCATTAATTATGAAATTGTGATTAAAGTTTAAAATATTTAGGAGGCGAAAGACGTGGTTTCAACCAGATTTTTGGAATTGTAGCATTGATAAGGGTGTAGTTTACTTTCTAAAACAACATTGACTAAGATACATAGACAGAAAGACAGACAGACAGTATTTCTTTTCCAGTAAGATTTTGTTGTGGAAATTGGTTCGAGTGATTTGTGAGGTTTTCTTAAATACTAACAACAACACTCAGAAACCGTTCTTCTCTCTCTCTCCATTTTTATCTGCTTGTTTCTGTTTCTATCTTTCTGTATCTACCTGTCTGTCTGCTTCTCTCTCTCTGTCTGTCTTGTTTTTTTTGTCTCTTTTTTTCTCTATCTTAATCCCCTTTTATCTGTCTGTTTTCCTCTCTTCCTGTCTCTTTGGTTTTCTCTTTTCTGTCTGTTGGGTTCTTTCTGTTCCTATCCGTCAGCTTCTCTCTTTCTGTCTATCTCTTTTTGTTTCTCTCACTCTATTTTTATTTGTCTGCTTTTCTCTTTATCTTTGTCTCTTTATCTGTCTGTTTCTTTCTTTATTTGTCGGTCTTTCTGTTTCTCTTTTTTACTTTTCCTGCTTATCCTTTAACTTTGCCTGTTGTTCTCTCTCTTTCTCTTTCTTTGTTCTCTCTCTCGCTCTTAATTATATTTTCTAATTAAATAAAATAAGTACAGGGCGATGGCGTAGGTTTCTGTCTGTTCTTTAATAATGACGTCAGGTCGGTTTTCCCTGTCAAACTCGTCAAAAGGAATTATTATGATAATCATCATCATCATCATCATCGACTATAATTGATATTTGAGTTTCATTTAATAGTGGAACATGTTATGATTGACACTTAAAATACCGTTAACTCAAAAAAGTGCAATTTCTGTCTGAAATTAATCCGTCGAAGACCAGATGGAACGCAACCCCTTCCACCCTTTTCATCTCCTTCCAAAGACAGAGTAAAGAATGGAAAGTGGATGATGGTTGAAATTTGTCTGGGGCGGCGGTGGTGGTGGTGAAGCTTCCGTTTCAATGCGAATCGGTTTTTTAATTGCTTAATTATAAAAATTGACACCTTCGCGACAGATCCGGGTTTTTTGGGGGTTGTTGTGGGTTTTGGGGGTGTGTTGGAAAGGCCTTAGCAGATGTTATTTTTTGTCTGAACGTATTTCTTGCGAAATGCACCTTTTCCGTTGTAATTTTTGGCGGAAGTTTTGAAACTTGGGATTTCGGTTTTTTGTTGGTTGTTTTGGGGGTGGGACAAGATGTTTCTTCTGAACTGTGTTTAGGTCGGGGGTGAATTTGCTGCTTGACTGTTCTTTGTTTTTTTTTGGAATTAGATTTCTTCCTCCCGGTTCTGTTATTTGTCTTCCTTCTTTATTATCTCTTCTTCCAATCCGTCTGTTGTAACTGTTCGGTAATTACTTCCAATCACCCTTTCGCCATTTTGGATTTTTTTGTTCTTGACCCTGCTCATTCTTTTTGTCATTCCCAGTTTTGTTGTTGTCTTCAAAAAGTCTTTTGTCGATTATGTCAGCTTTGTAGATAAGGTCAAGTTTTCCCCGACTTGTCTCCACAAAGTGTCGTAAGCATCCTGTTGGACAGTCTGTCTGTTTTATAGATAAACTTAGAACTTATCATTCGGCTATTTAGGTTGGTATCGGTGTGCATTATTTATGAAACTAATTTCCCTTCACGTGTCCATTATTTATGAAATAGAATTCTTCATCCAAGTGTGCATTACTTTTGAAACGAAGTCATGTTTTTCAAAAAGTACCTTGAATATCCGGTTCGACAGTCGATCTGTTTTATAGATAAACTTAGAATTCATCATTCAAGTCATTGGGCTGGTGTCAGTGTGCATTATTTATGAAACCAATTTCCCCTTCACGTGTGCAGTATTTATGAAATGGAACCCTTCTTCCAAGTGTGCATTACTTTTGAAATGATTTCTTGCTCAAGTCTACAGTGTGTACTGAATGAAATATTTACGCAATTAGCTATTGTGTATGAAATGAAGTCAAATTTGAGTGAGGTACCAAAGAAGGAGATAAATGAAACAAAAAATCAGGTTTCAGAACCAGTATCCAGTGTTCTGGTGGGAAAACTTAAAGCAAACGGAAGAGGGGACAACAGGAAGATGAAAGAGGATCGTAACAAATCCGAAACCAGGGACAGACGATACAGTTCAATCAAAATCACGCGAACCTGATTGCTGACCGCCATATTTGTGTTCCGTTTGTCTTTCAGATGAATTTTTATCCTCAATCATGCAAAAATAAGGAAAACACTATCTCGTATGAAGTCTAAATATTTGGTTTTACCCGATTCCCGGTCGAAGGTCAAAGGTAGCCACCGCGATACTCACTCTCAAGACAAAACCAATCCGCAAAAGCCATAAATTGACGTTTGATGTGTTTATTTATAGTCATTAAACCTGACGCATTAATCGAGGTTGTGACCGTGGTGGTGGTCGACAAAGAAAACATTTCAACTCGTTTAAGCTTACGAACTTAACCCGAGAGTATCATCGATGGCCATGAGTCCTCGACGGTTTTTCCCACACGAAGAAAAAGTTTTGGTAGAATTTCAATCAATAAACGAAAACGGGAGTCGTGAATTAGGTTCCCGGGATGGTTAGGGTAGGTTAAGGTACTCCTCTCTCTCAAGAACAAGAAACCCATATTTAGCTTACGAAGGAGAAGGAGGAACCACTCAACAACCGTTTATTATGGTCCTAATATGTTTCGTTTGTTCTCTCAAGAGAGAGGATGGAGAGAGAGAGAGGGCCCCCAGGGGCCAAATGTTTATAATTAATTAAAGATCTCAAAGTATGACATTCAAGTTGTTTAAGGCTTGAACTTGAGTTAGGCACGGGTCACCGGGGAATACCTGAAGGCGATTAGCGGCTGCCTTTTTAAAACGAAATCATCCCTCCTCCGTCTCCTTCGTCGCCATCTTTCTCTCCGACTCGAAAGAATTTGTTTTCCTCTTTATCATCATCATTATCATCATTGTTTATTTATTTATCTAAACAAATGTTTTCATTGTTGGCTCTGCTACGTTATTGGACTCTTTGTTAACCATTTTATCCACTAATTACTACTTGTAGTGGAATCGTTGTAGTTCTCGGATTCGTCTCCGAAGATTTTCCCATTCTCCACGAGTGGATTCATCTTGAGATTCCCATTTCCGGTTTCTTACTTGTGATCTCGGTTTGAATCATAAAATTCTACCTGATTCTGTCCGGTCTTGTCGGTTATGGATTCACTTCCGGTGTTTTCTATCAGCACTTTTGTTTTCATCTCGGAACTGCTCTCCTTGGTTTTTCTATTCTGTGTGGTGGTTTTTGGTTACGTTTTCAGGTATTCACTTTCCGTTTCGTTTCTCTTACGTCTTGTGCTTGGTTTCTTTTCTTGAAGAGTTTTCTTCGCTTTGTAGTATCCGCTTCCGGTTTTTCTTCTGATTCTGGAAGTTTTTGTGAGCCCTAAAATAAGCGTTTTTGAATTTTTTGGGAAATAAATTTTTGTCAGCAACCCATTTCGACAATATTGTATACTGTAATGGAGACTTCATTTCATAAATATTGCACACTTTATTCTAGATTTTGTTTCTTACGTAACATGCGCTTATTTTCAGGAATCTTTTCATAAATACTGCACATCGTACATGAGAGTTCATTTCATTAATATTGTCCACTGTAATCGACGCTTTACAAAAAAATTCTGCACACCGTGATCGAGACCTCATTTCATAAATATTGCACACTGTAATCGAGGTCTCCTTTCATAAATATTGCACACTGTACAAGGCTGCATTTCATAAATATTGCACACTATCCAAGGGCTCATTTCATAAATATTGCACACTAAGGGCCTCATTTCATAAATATTGCACACGGTGAACGAGACCTTCTTTCATAAGTATTGCACACGGTGAACGAGACTTCATTTCATAAATATTGCACACTGTAATCGAGGCCTCATTCTATAAATATTGCACACCGTAATGAGGATTTAATTTCAAAAATACTGCACACTGTGAAAACTGAAATGAAGTTATGGCTGTGAGTTGGACTGCTCTTCTACATCCTCTCATACCCAAGAGTGAAAAAGGCGATCAAAACTAACAACTAAACTAAACTAATCTGGACTAAACCATCGTTGTATAGAAAAAACTCTGCGGAAAATTGATTTCCGACTTCCGGTTAAATTTTCTAAATTTTGGCGGTTTCTTTCGGAAAGCTCAACTCTCCATATTCTCATTTCCGGTTTTCTCAGCCTTTAAAGCGTGTCCTCGGTGTTGTTGTCACTTATACACGGTTTCTTTGGTTCCGGTTACATTTTTAAAATTTTGGCGGTTTCAGTTTTTGGAGTGTCGTCTGGTATCTTTGCCACTTCTATACAGTTTTAAATTTTGGCGGTTTTTAAAATTCCCAACCAGCAAACATTGTCTTTGGATTGTCATCTCACATTTTCGAATTTCGGCGGTTTTCTTTTTAATCCCCGCAGCTTTTAGATAATCACTTCCGCCATAATTCTTTTCTGTTGCGGGGTTTGGGTTGTGGGTTTCGTTTGGAGTCCTTTCTCGTATTGTTGCGGTTTTCCCTTTTTCTTCGGACTGGTGGTCAGGTGTCGTTTGTTTTGACATTTTTTCTTTACATTTTAATCTACACCGTTATTAAATGAGTGAAAAAAATTTTTTTTTGTCACTTATCAAGGTTTCCGTCGTTACTTAACAATTTAAACCCTGACCTTTCTTATTTTAATTTTAAATTTTCACTTAAATAAATAAATAAATAAGAGAGAAGAAAATTATTATTTTTGAGGTCAAAGACAGGTTTTCAATTTTATTCTTCCATCAATTGAGAATTTTTTTTGTTTTGGTTTTGTTTGTTGTTTGTTGTTTGTTACTTTTATTTTCTTTTTTTTTATAAGCCGTAAAAGAGTAATTTTCTTTTGATATGTTATGCAGTTAACTTCCTCGGCTCACGCATTTTGTTTATTTTTATTTTATTTTTATTTATTTATTTATTTACAAACGACTTAATTTTTGTTTACTCTCTCTTTTTTTATATTAATATATTATATAAGTCGCTTTAACGTTATTGAGATGAAATTCGCATGAAATGAGTCCAGCAGTTGTCGTGTCATGTTTGTTAGCTCCTTTTGATTGAGACAACTCTCCACCCAGAGTTTTAATTATTTATGGAAAGCGTGAATAGTGAGAGGAATGTATAAATAGATAAATAAATATATATTTAGGTGTTGGTTTATGCGATGCATGGTTGATGGGGGGAACTAGATAATTAATTGATCAAACTGAGTAGTGCGGTTGATGGAAGATACACGTGAAGAGATGACGAATTCAACAGCAAATTGAACCAGTGCTGATATCGTGATCCAAAGAAATGGCCGATACACAAAAATAGAAGTGTAGGAAGTAGATACACTTGATACTAAACCATCAGGGAGCTAGAAATGGGTTGAGGGTACCGGCGACAGGTATTACAATACTAAGACAGGACAGTGGGGTTGGGTTATGTATACCCCTCTGCGCAGTCGCAGATCGAGTTAGAGTCACATAACAAGACATCAACACCCGATTTACTGTATATAAGTGTTGATAACATGGGATTAGTCAAATTAATAACTAATTGGGCTAAGGGCAATAATTAAAAATTTTGGGAGGGGGCTTCCTGTTTTCCCGGTGAAAATTTTGAAGCCCCAGCCGATACTCTAGTCGGATCAGTTTCGCGCAAAATAGTTTTTCGGGTTTCGGATCGCCTGGTGGGTATTTAAACGTGATGGAGACTACCTCGGCGCAATTTCGATAATCTTTACGTATCTGTATAAAACATGGTGCCCTCTGGTTATGGCCGACTCCTCCTACCTCACGATTCTACATTTCGCCGCAGCCGGCGACTCAAAACTTTTTATCTGAGGCAATTTTTTTCCTCTATCTATCTCCTCTTCTCCAGTCTCTCTCTCTCTCTCTATATATATGTACATAGATGATTTTTAACACCGATTATTATTTCTTCTGTTTACTCTAAACAACAACAAAGTGCCGGAAATTATAAGTTCTGGTCTTAAAATTAATGTTTGGCGCTTTCCTCCCTCCTCTCTCCTCTTAACTATACCTTCTTTCACACCTTGGATGGAAACCTTTAGGAGGTTCTCTTCAAATTAATAACTATGACTAATGGAATCACATTAGAATCCATAGAACCTGTTATTTATTTATTTATTTATGTATTTAACTTTATGGAATAACTTGTCAGGGGAATAAGGGACCAAAGTCGGAGAGGATCGGTAACATTTTTGAGATGGGAAATGACGACGGGAACCTGGATCTGATGAGAATCTCGTTTGAATGGGTCGTAAAAATAAAGTGTACAGGGACTTACATAGGCGCGATTAATAATAATGAAAGGAAGGGAATTAAGTCGTTTTGTATATGTATACATAAAATTAATTAACGGGGTAGGGTCGGTTCGGTCTTTTAGGACGGTGTCCTGTTTATGGTTTTGTTTGTAACAGGTTCCCGCCACCGGTTATGTTTTAAAGTTTCGTTCAAACTCTAATTCTGCCTTTTGTCATTGGTTATTTGGTCACGTGACTATTTGTTGATGTTATTTATATCCTCTTATCGTTATCACGTGAGTTATAATTCATATTTTTTGGAAAAAGTCTGGTTTTCTCACTTTTCTTATACTGTTTTAAGTATCTTGGTCACGTGACTTCTACATCTGAGTCATTTTTCTTTTCCGCTGTCAGAATAATTCGAAAAGTCAACTCATCTCAAAAGTAATGCACATTTTTTGCTAAAAAATCAATTTAATAGAGCACTGTATACAATTTCATAAATACTGGACACTGTAATCGAGCTTTTGTTTTATAAATACTGCTGGTATACAAATATATTGGTATAAATTTGGTTACAAATTTGGTATAAATAGTGCTGTTTTAGAAATACTTGGTGAACAAGACTTCTTTTTATAATTATTGAACAGTGAAATCGAGATCTTATTCCATAAATACTGCACACTATGAGCGAGGCTTCATTTCATAAATATTGCACACAATGAACAAGACTTTGTTTCATAAATAATGCACACTTTAATCGAGATTTATTTCACAAATACCCCACACGGCAATCGGGATTTCATTTCATAAATACTGCACACAGTGAACGAGATTTCATAAATACTGCAGATTTCATAAATACTGCACATTGCAATTTTCATTTCGCAAATACAGCACAGTGTAATGGAGACTTAATTTCATAAATATTGCACACTGTAAGCGAGACCTCATTTTGTAAATACGGCACACTTTATTTTCATTTTTTAAGTAATGCAATACACACTTTCATCAGGAATTCATTTCATAAATAATGCACGCTCTTAGGAGACACTTTCTACATCTCCCTTCCTCCTCCCCTTCACTTCCTGATAAAAATTAATTTGGACAAAATTTTGATTTCGTGACGGAAAACAAATCCATTAAAATAAGGATTTCTATTAATGACAATAAATTTTAGTAAAACTGAAATCACTGACTTCCGGTATGACTTTCCAGAATTTGTTTTTGGTTGAAGAGAAAGATTTTAGTTGTATGTCGATAACAAAATGGTGAGAGCTTTTATCTTTGCTGACACAATCGGTTGTGTTATAAAGATGTAACAGGGTGATGGTGAATTTCAAATTTTTGGACTGAGAGGAGGAGGGAAAGAGGCTGGATGGTGGGACTGGAAGGCTGAATGGAAACTCAAAAAAACCGGAAGTCAGTAAATTAAAATGATCTACGAGAGAAAAGAGGGCGGAAAGGGAAATTTATTTTGTTTCGGCTTATTTCAAACAATGAGAGGCCCACGAGGAATTGATAGCCCAATGTTATCTACCCTGTTGTCCTGATGTTATCGAAATGTTATCATCTTCGGTAACCTTTTGCTTCCTTCCCTGTTTTCATAAATATTGCACAATTTTAGCTATATCGGAAGTGATTCTCCGCTTAAAGGCAGCTTTGAAGTATTGAAGTCTTCGTTTCAATAATAATGCACACTCGCTGAGAAAATTTTACTGTTTCACTGGTTTCCCTTCTTCCTTCTTCTATCCGCGTCTTCTATACTCCCTCATCTTATTACTGTAGGCTGTCGCCCTCTACTTGGACCAATTTACCCGTCTTCAGCCTGGTTTTCGACAGAAACTCTGTAGCTCCAGTTCATTCTTCATCCTGTCACGCTGTTTAACGTCTTGTTGCGTGATTTCCAGCTTTTTAACTTCTTTTTCTGCCTCTTACAACCTTACATTTACACTTATTAGTTTCAAAAATAATGCACACTCCCCTAAAAATTTTAATTTTATCAATGACGACCAATTTATCGAAGTTAGTGTTTAGCAGTGACTCTCATTATGAAGATTCAGTTTGTAAATCCTCGTTTTAAAAAATTACAACTACAATTGCACTACAATCTTATCCATAAAGGTTGGAGGGCTGTGAACCTGACCAGAGTTTAAATATTTTTACATCTTCGAGAAATTTTTTGTTTTATTTATTTATTTATTTGAGGAGGATGTTTTTTGTTAGAAGGTAGGAGACGTTGGAAACTAAATCGTGTTTTAGTTCAGGCAAAGTTGATTAAGGTTTAATTACCAACCTAAAAATAAAAATTCGTAAACGAAATTCCTTTCTATATATACGTGTTTTGCATTCGACCAAAAATTTCAACACGAAACACGGTTTTGCAAAAATTCTCCCCTCTCCCCGCGCCTAGGGCAAATTTTTCTTTTTTCTCTGCTAAATTTGACTCATTTTTGTTGGGTTTACCCGGATTTGAAATTAATTAAATTCTCGTAAACGGTTTTTTATTTATTTAGTAGTGGAGTGAGTAGTTTGTCCAAACCAAACACAAAGGAAGTTCCATTTTGTTTATTTGAAACAAGTAAAGTCAATTATTAACCTAACCGACAAACAGACATAGACACTAACGACTGGAGCGGGAAACTTAGCCTGGACTCGTGTTAACTACGAATCGTAATTATGTCAACAACAACAACAACCGTTTGTCGTTTTAGGGTTACTAAACAGCTTTTCTGCAATCCTTAGATTGAAAATTTTAAACGGACTTCCGGTTTGGAAAATCAACGTCTGTCTGGTGTGGTCTTCGCGAAATAAAGTTACTTCCGGTTTTTGGGAAAATACTTTTTCTGACAGTGTTTGTGCTGTAGAAATTTTTATAATCGATTTTACTCGTTATGCGAAACAATTTTTTCCAATTAAATTAATGTAAGATAGGAGAATGCTTTCCAGGCCAGACGAAAGCTGTCACGTGATTCCCTTATGTACGTGTTGCTCACTATGCCAAAAGTTGCTCGTTGTGAGAGACATTTTTGCAATTCGTGTGTCTCATTATACGAATTTCTCGCTATGAGAGTCAC
Organism: Columbicola columbae; assembly: GCA_016920875.1. Lineage (NCBI taxonomy): Eukaryota > Metazoa > Arthropoda > Insecta > Psocodea > Philopteridae > Columbicola > Columbicola columbae. Next base: position 4,354,977 of record JADMLL010000011.1, on the reverse strand, counting down.
TCGTTATGAGAGGTTCTACTGTATGTACGTGTGCATTATTTATGAAATGAGTTGTTTGTGTGTGTGCGATATTTACGAAACAAAATCTTTAAGAAAGTTTGACCGAAAAAAAAATAAGAGGCTGTCGATGGGGTGTTAAGAACAAAGTGTGCAGTATTTTTGAAAAAGGTTCTTACAAGCGTGGTTTTGAGTGGTTTGTAGTATTGTATGCATCGGTTTCATTCATATTGTCATACACTACTTATAGGTTGTGTTATGTTATTTGTAATGATATCTGTTAGCTGTTTTATGAAATTTAAATTGACTGAGTTTGGTATTTGTTAACTTGTGCTTTGAAGGGTCTTCTTATAAGTCGGTCTATTTATTTTTGTCTGTTTTGGTGTGCTTCTCGATTGGTTTTGCTGTGTTTTAGGTTCTGTTTTTTGGTTTATTTGGTTTCGTCTTCCATTTTTAGTTATGTATAATCAACTTCTTTACTTCCAGGAGTGTATAGTCAGGGTTTCATAGTCTATTAAAGCTCTAGCTGGACACTACTTAGTGATTGACGGATGTTGTTCGGTTAGTTTGGGTGTCTTTGTAACTAAAACAGGGTGTTGGTTTCCGACTGTTTTTGTCTTTCCGGCTCAGACGTTAGTATTGAGTTGTAGAGGGAAATTGGGTTCGGAATTTGTCGACAATTTTATGTATCTCTTTGTGCCAGGGTCCCGAATTGGTGGCTTTTGGGGAAATTCGTTGAAACGGAAAAGGTGATTTTATGGAAAGGTGACTTATCGCTTTGTTTCGACTCACAGACAAATTTCTTTCTTTTTGCCTTTAAATTTCCGATTTTATCTGCAACCAAACTTCATATTCTCTATAATACCATAGCAAATTAAGTTAGAGCGTGGCTGGTGGTAATTGACACCATGTGGCATATCACACTTATGTTCCTTCTCTCTCTCTCTCTTCTTTTCGTGAAAACGGTTTTTATTGCATTTTTCATCCTGAATACGGTTCTGTCAAAATATTCTCACAACCTTTTTTCTATTATATAAAGACAGTCGTCCGTTAGTTCGTTTTATGTCTGTTTTAGCTACTCGAGGTCACCTAAAAATTTTTTGGTTGTCTTAATTTTTGGTCAAATGACCTATCTCTGGTGGTTTTGTGGGTTATACCACCCCGCTGTATTTTGTAATTACTACTGTCAGGAAGTAAACAGAAGTTAGATGTGGTCACGTGACCCAATTACTGTCGATTTTGGGTTGTATTTTGGGCGACGTATATCGTGTGTAGTTTTTACTGTTTAGCTTCTGTCATTTTAAAATGTTTTTGGTGTCGTCAAGTATGATGAGACGTGTACGTTACGTGTCGTACCGTCACAGCCTTCTAAATTAAAATAGGGCTTTTTGGGGACTGATGGAAAGCTAAAATGGACGAACACAACGGGTCGTCAAGAACAGAATTCGGTATGCTGTCCCGAGTTAGATCATCTGATACAAAGCTGAGATTGTTTGAAAACCCCGGAAATGATCTCGCGTACCTAATTATAGTCTTTATTTATAGCTATGAGACGACTATAATAAAAGTAACCGATTCAGGTACGGGGAGCTTTTTAATTGTTTTTCGCTGTCTATTCAATTACTGGACGACTGTATTAATTAACCTTGGCATTTCTTTAATTAGTTTGTTATAATCCTTCTTTATTTATTTATTTATATGTATACAGTTATTTATCTGATTGGTTTCAATCAAAACAAAACCGGAAACGGCTCAACCTAATTTCAATTGAAACAGATCAGTCGCAAGTTTCTAGGTTTCGTATCTAAAAGTCGTTGCCTTTGTCACGATTTCCGTCCTCCCTCCGGCTGTATAAATGACCGACACGCGAAGAATGTGTGCGAGGTCAACACACATGTGTATGAGTCGGTGTTTTAAAGGTAGCCAAATTGATAATTTTCGAAAAAAAAGGGAAAATAGGTATCACGAACCTCGTGATTGATCTTTGATTGGTTTCGTTTTACGTAATCTGTCGTTGTTTTTGGGTTTTGGCGGGTCATAGAAGGCGGTGGCAGTGTTTTTGGGGGGAAGGGGTTTCGGGTCATTTTTCTGTGCGATATTGTAAATTGATGCGTCGGTCACGTAAGAGAATTTCGTATGTAACGCACGACTCGAGGATCAGTTTGGGTTGTCTTGGGTGTGTTACCGTCGCGGCTCTACTTATCTCCTCTCCTCTTCCTCCCGATAAATGTTTACGGATTCTTCTTGTTTTTTTGGTTTTATATTTGGAGGTTTGAGCTGAAACGTGTTCGCATGGATTTCATTCTTCGTCAGGAATGTGTTCTAACAGTGTTCGAAACATGTCGTCCACTCGTCATTCCGCGGTCTCTATGAGAGTTACTTCCGTTTTTGAGTGGTCATAGTCCTCGACTGTCCAGTTTTTTAAAATCCTTTTCAGAGAAACGATCACAGTTTGTTGTCGTCATCACGATCATCATCATCATCATTATTATTATTATCAGTGTACCTGACTAAAAATGGAGAGAAGGTAAATTCTTGGATAAGTCGACGATTCCGACAAAAACTTATCAAAAGGCGGATTTTCTTTCTTCTTCTCATTTTATTATTATTATTTTGTATTTTGCATCCGAAACCACTCACGTTTCGAGATGCAAATCTCAAGTCGGCCATATTTTCGAATCACGCCATTTTGACAAATAGCTTGTCAATGGAAAAGCGATTTCGTTCATGCACGCGTTACAAAATGATTACAATAACCGGTGTTAATATTTGATGTGTTTCAAACATCACTTTCGGGAGACACATGGATGGACCACACGTGGATGAGTACCGGAAGTGGATGTTGCGAGTAATTAAATCGATATCGAGAGAGAGATGGGAATATCCGGTGAGGGACTGGAGTCTTGGAATAAATAAATATAAGTGAACTCACCCAACAGAAGCTTGTGACAGTGCGACGAGCAGTGCTTAAAATTGTGCAACCTGACCTAAATTCTGAGAAGCGTGAACTCACCGTCTTGATTTGTACTGTGGGCTCCGTTTTCCTCTAAAAAAAAACAAAGAACAAAAAAAACTGATGACAAAAGAAAAATAATTTTCACGTATAATCAATATTTTTCTTTGTCCAAACACTTATACAAATATTTATACATGTATACATATAAGAGGAGAGTTGGTTTTGTGCGTTTGCTCGTGTGTATATAAGCTCTTAACTCGAGAACCGATTTGGACCAAACTTCATCATCACAATGAGACAAGAAACACAGTTTTAATGTCTCTCATCAACACAACCCTCTTCAAACAATGTTAATACAATGAAAAGATGTGTCTTCTTACGTTTCACAAATTTCAGTCTGTTGTGTGATTATCAAATCCAAGGTGACAATTTTCTTAAAAGTTATTTTGATAGAGTGAGTTGTGTATTTAGAAAACAGACTTAGAAGAATATTCTACACAACTGAATTACTTTTGGAAGTGTGCAGGATTTATGAAAAAAATTGTGGGTTACTTTAAAAGAATTTCCCTTGCAAAAGTGTGCATTAATTTTGAAATGAGTTTTTTTTGTACATAGAAACGTGCTTTACTAACGAAACGATGTGTTGTTAAAGGTGTGCAATATTTATGAAATGAGTTCGTAATTAAACTGTGCAATATTTATGAATGAATCGTTGATAGATTTGTGCATTATTTATGAAATAAATTACTCAAAACTGTGCAATATTTTTGAGATGAATTCTTTTTAGACTGTGCAATATTTATGGAATAAATTCATTATCAAACTGTGCAATATTTATGGAATAAATTTCTCATTAGACTGTGCAATATTTATGAAATGAGTTCATAATTAAACTGTGCAATATTTATGGAATGAATTCTTGATATAATTGTGCATTATTTATGAAAGACGAATTGCTTTTGAAGCAAATGAATCATGGCCAAAAGTGTGCAGTATTTTTGAATGGATTTTTCTTTCACAAGTGTGCAATATTTATGAAATGGGTGATAGCTAGAAGTGTGCATCAGTTATGAAACAGGCCGGTCGGTTAATTAGGACTAGTTACTGATGAGAGACACTGATACATCGTAATAAGAGAGCCAGAGGGAAGTGTTTATTGCGTAATTTGGCCCAAATCGGTTCACTCTCATATACATACATAACAATAGTTATAATTATATTTGTATAAACGTATTTAAAACCAGTCAACGTCGAGTTATCTCCTATTAATTAATAAATAAAAAATATTTTTACACTAACTCCGTGTATGCGTGAAAGAGTGCTGAGTGACACTGATACATCCGAAGGGAGAGAGCTTTCGAGGTTCTCACCCTTCAGCAACACATCAGAAATGTTATAAAGCAACCAACCAAGAGTCTCAGTCGAGGGTTAATCCAACGTAACACCTATCATGCTACCTCCTCGGGTCACAAAACCAAAAGTCAACCTGAAACCACGTGATGTGTATGTTTTGAATCCGACCTAATCCAAAACTATATCACCTCAAGAGGAACACAAGCCCCCTCTCCTCTTCCACCTCCTTCAAAGAATTCGATTTTATAGACACGATAGTCGCGCGCCATCTTGGCAGAAGTACCTTTCTTTTTGTACCTGTCAGAACGATGAATTAATCCATTAAGGTTGAGGAAGACGAAGCTTTCAAGATTCTCCACCGATAAAATAAGTTTTTGTTATCATCATTATCATCATCATCATTATTATTATTTTTTATTTAGCAATAAATCGATTTAATAAATCTTCATACAATACAGGCGCAAAAGGAATCCAAATCCTAGAAGTAAGATTATAATATAATAGATGTGTTGAATGATCTTATCTGGACCGATGAAATGTTTAGATAAATATCTGTAGGAAGGGAGTGGTGGTGGTGGTGGTGATGGCGGTGGTGCGGGAGGAGGATTATTACGCTTCGGACCTGAAGGAAACGTAAAAATTCATTCAAAACCTGGGCTGATTAATAAATGTTCGAAAAAGTGCATTACAGTCAAACAAGGTACTAACAAATATAATTAATTTATAACATATTCCTGGACCTGAGATCGGTCGTGGAGTTGGGTTCTCCGTACCTGGTTCTCGACACTTTGGTTTTGTTTTGTTTCTGTATATTATTCACCGGGAATTTGTTTTGATGTTACCAGAAACTCTGGAAAGGTGTGTAGTAACAGGTTTACCGCCAATTATAAGGTTGTTATATCTTGGATTGGAAACCTGAAAAGTTAGGTTGGTGTTTGAGATAAATAGGGGTGGTTTGGAAACCTCGTGACGAAATGAGAGTGTTGTAGGCTCCACTCTCCTCTTCCAAATCGCCGTAGACTGTAAATAAAAAATTTTCTTAAACACAAAACCCAGTGATAGACTGACTGCAGGAAGAGGAACGGGTCACGTGATCATGTCATCTATTAATAGAAAGATTCATGGAGTAGTGACAAAAGGACTGGAAAATATAAACGAACAACGGAAACCTAGGATGTTGGTCCTATAGGTCGACTCCTATATGTAGGACACTTTAGAGCAGTGACTCCCAAAATGGACGTTCCAGAAGGCGGTGATCATGATACAGAGTATGGTTCAAAGAAAAGAGTCAGATGGGTTTATTTACTCTATGATGTTGGGTTAGTCATCTTGATAAAGTTTAAACACAGTTGTGGTGGAGGCTATTTCAACAAGTAGGTTGGTTTCAAATCACTGCGTACAGCAGAATTTAAGAAATGGGTTTATATACTCTATGAAATCAGAATGCAAATTTTATACGACTCTCAACTAAAGGCATCAAATAATTGTCTAAGAATGCAGAATGTGATATTTAAAATTTTGAAACACGTGACTAGAGTGTCTAATTTTATTACTTATTAAAGGCTCTTGGTCGGAAGATAAAAAACGAGCCACAGAGAAGAAAAAAGCTAAACAGGAAAGCTGGAACGAGTTTTTGTACTCTAAGCTAAAGGAAACAGAAAAGCAGCAAGGTAACCAGGGGTAGATTCTCAAGTTTTTCCAAAGTATAATAGAGAAACACAGCAAAGAAAGTAAAACTAAGTTAAAACACACATAATCATTCCAATAATGAAGTCGAAACCGGAAACACTAATCTCATCTTCTAGATAAATAATAAAAACAAACAAGGGAATCTGAGTGACAGTGACCAGCAGAAACAGATCCCAGGTCTCGAAATACCCATCGTAAAAGCGACGTCATGCCGCTACTACTCACACATATGTACTAATGAAATATTTATTAACTTTTTAAAGCTTGGTCATTACCGAAGATGTATCCGAAATGCGGCAAACGCGGCAAATGCTTTCCCTTTCGAAAACGCAGAGGAAGAAGAGAGCGGAGAGGGGAGGGAAATGTTTATTTCCTCAATCGATGAATGAACGATGGAAGGTAAGACAGTCGGTGCTAAAAAATACACTTTGATGAAGGCGTCGCCAAAATGTTTAAATAAAATCGATGTTCGACCCAAGTTTACAAGAAATAATAATCTTGAACACGAGTGGTCATCGCCATCCAAGTCAAGCTTTGCCATTTTAGCTGGTGAACCGGGTTCGAGAGCTACCAAGAAAGTCTGGAGGGCTCATCTCGTTCCGAGAGAGTCGTAACGGTTTTGTGGTCAAAGCGGGATTGGAGTTTTTTGATTCTCTATGACTTCGACTAACTCATCTCCCAAGGTGAGGTTCTTTAGTTTCTGAGTCTCATCTGATGGGGACTTGTAAAATATAAATTCAGACACTGCTGAGGTTTAAGCTATTTTGAAAATATAAACAAAATCACGATACATAGTATAATTCAATGAAAAAAAGGAATCGGATGGTTTATCTACTCTATGGTATTGGGTTAGTCTTGGTGAAGTTTAAACACAGTTCTGATGGAAGGTATTTCAACAAGATAAGAAAATTTGTTTCAAATCACTGCTTACTGTAGAAAATAAGGGAAATGGGTTTATATACTCTATGACATCAGATGACTAATTTTATACGACTCAACAAAAGGCATCAAATAATTGCTAAGAATGAATAATATGATATTTAAAATTTAGAACTTAGGTAGAAACTGAAGAAGAGAAGATGAATTTTATTTACTCTATGACTTTGATAATCTTTTTCAGAAAATGCTTCGATCGCTACCTCGGTAAACTACAGGAACTTATAAACTGCTGTCAAAACGGATGTGGAATGACAAAGGCTTCACAGATGTACAATTAAGACAGAAGGTAAGCAACATTTACTCTATGACTTTAGGTTGATCCTAACAGTGAAGTTGTTCAAAAGGTCTTCGAAATTGGATAAACGACCAAAACCTAAATTCAACCACAACAGAAGTCGAACGAGATGGATTTCATTTAATAAAACTGGAAAGGAAGTGTTTATATCCTCTGTGACATCAAATGACTAATTTTGTACGGCTCTCAAGAAAATAATTCCTCAGAAATGAACATTACGATATTTAAAATGTTGAACTTGAGAATAAACTAACCAAGAAGATGGGTTTTATTTACTCTATGACTTCGAGTTATCTGATTTCATGAAACTTTTTCAGGAAAATGATTCGAGCACAACGTAGTAAACCGAAGAAACTTATAGACTCAAATGAAAATCAAAGCAGAAGGTAAATAACACAAGTTTATTTACTCTATGGTTTTAGGTTGATTATAACTGTGAAGGTATTTATCAAAAGTTTTTCAAATTACATTTTCGACAAACACCCAAACACAACAGCAGCAGAAGTTGGGACATTCATTTCATTTAATAAAACCGGAAGGGAAGTTGGGTTTGTATTCTCTATGCATCTTAGGTTCTTACTTACAGGAAGTGGGTTACTAAGGTTCTAACTTAAGGACTGGGGTAGGAGGTGCTCTATAAACTCCATTCGGGGGTGAAGTGGGGTACAAAGGGAGGCTTTCTCACGTGCTACCAAAGGAATGACTAAGTCGTGACGGTTTTTCGTTATTTCAAAAACGGTAACATTGACACCAGTGTCGAAATAATTTTCTACCAAAAAACGAAAACCGTAAAATCCAAAAAATTTACATTTTACGGTGTAACACTTTTATCGAGGAGTTGCGCAATCGCAATCGAAATTTTTTTTTTGTATACGTTTTTAGAACAACGATAATGTACCAACCCGACGGGTGAAAAGGACAATGGAGTGGTTCGGAAACAAAAATTCACGCCAGCGTAGTGATAGGACACGTCGACAAAGTGTTAAACTGTTCACATTTTTCCCTTTCTTCAGTCTGCATTCTTTAGGTGTTCGTGAATAGATAAGTCTTCACATAGACAGAGAGAGTGGTAGAGAGGTTGTGAAACCTTCCGAGAGTGAGGTCTTAGAGACGAAAACCTGGATCAACAAATAACCTTCAATTTGAAGCATTCCAGAGGGGATAGATGGACTTCCTTCAAGTGGTCCCACTCATTCAAGTGGCCCATTTAATGTCCACCATCCGGACATCTGTCACTGGTTCGTAATTGTCTGACGGACTCTAAACAATAAGAGAAGAAGAAGAAGAAAATCTGTTTTCGTTGGTTTTGGATTTTCACAGGAATATCAACCGATGACCACGGTGATGGTGGTGGTGGTGTCGAAGAGGAAGATGCTTCAGTTGACTCGAACATGATTATTGTAATTATCTAGACTGCGTGCGAACTCCCTTTTATCTCGTCTATTGTCTTAAACGATTACGATACTTAATTAGAAACGAGGTAATTTTTAGGCGCGATACAAAGCATTTTATAAATATTATTAAAGGAAGGTGTGATTGAGCGTCACGGTTTACAGCGAATCACAAAAAAGGCGAAGGAACTTTAAGTTGTGAGGGTGTGTCACACCTAAAAATGGAATCCAGAGGGTGGTAGTGGACTTGTTGCGTTGTCGCAGGAAAGTTTAAAAATCAAAACGGAAGTAGATTGAAATGGTGGAGTTATTCACTTCAAACCTCCTCAAACCATAGAGGTAGACAAATTTGACAGTAGATGGAGAGACTACATAACAGATCATCGAGTTAAAGTGAAGACGTAGTCAAAAGCTCTTTCAGATAGGAGGAAGATGGAAGCAAAACAACGAAGAAGGGTGTCAAATAGATAAACCAAACCCACAGAAACAGACAAAGAGAAATATCATAGTTTCCATTAGAAAAGATGGATGAGGCAAACATAAAAGACAGAAATCAAATTAAATACGGAGGTCATGGTAATGTGTCACGTGACCATAGCAACTACATATCCTAGCATATAGATGGAACCAACAGAAGTCTCAGTATAGACACAAGGTTATGACATCGTTATCATACTCCAAACCATTTTCCATCAACCACGGCTTATCTCTTAACTTAAAAACCCCCTGATGACGTCACAACCAAACTGTCAGGTGTTCTATCGAGACCAAGAGGAAATTCTATAAGCAAAAAACAGCGGAAGTCACGTGACGGACTGATAGGTGTTCTTGGTCTCTTTCGAAACATCTATCCACCTTTTAATTTAACCAACAACACTCTCCTCTTAGTTGGTTTTAATTAGTGCGAAGAGGGAGGAAGAGGAGGAGGAGGAGGTGGTGGTGGAAGATACACCAAAGGCTATAAAGTACCAATTAACGATGGAGGATGCGAAATGAGGTCGAATAGCGTTTTGTGAGATGGTGCAAGAACCAAAGGCGGAGAACCGGTGGAGAGGGAAAATCCGGGAAAAAGCTCGAAGCGAAAACTCACCGCCTTGTGTGAAATGTAAAGCCTATTTATAATAAGGTAAATAAAACAGAGATGAATATTTGTTGAGTCTCCGATGGGGGAATGATTAACAAAATGCTATCTTGATCAAGGTACCGAGTTCTTCAAGGTCAGGTATGCTTATTCGGTTCCGAGATCATTTACTGTTCGAACTCTTTTTGGTTTATATTCTTCTTAAACCTGAAACTAGATTACGTAGCTGGTACGTCGTTAAATACGTCGAGTGGTTTCTGTGTTAATAATTATTTTATTACGAGTTAATTAGCAAGTAATAAATTTGGAAAGTTAATGAAGTTGTAAATTGGGAATGATTCTTGAAGGGAGTTGGCTCCATTTTGCGACCGCCATTTTGTTTTTTTCTTCCTCTCTGTCTAATTAGAAACATTGTTTTATTGACGGAATTAAAATTCAAGGTATGTCACTTACGTTTCTTCTTTGGCTCCTCTGGTATGAGTCCGTAGTGAACCACATCGTGATGAGATGAATCCGGATGGTCTTCGTGGTGGCCCATGCCCATATCCATGCTGAGCATCGCGCCACCCGACTGTAAACAAAAAAAAATTATCGGTTAGGTTCGTTTCTGGAGTAGGTTTGGAGGTTCTTGTGTGAGTTGCTTTCTGGATCAAAATTCTACTTCCGGTTAACTGGGTCTACATGTCTTTAGTACTGAGCCTTGAGACAGTTTTCTGGCTGATACAACGATTTGTTTTGTTTTATTGTTTGTCCACCTTTTTTGGGTTTTGGGTTTCAACTCGTTTTGGCTAGTATGGATGGAACTAATCGTTCTTCTGGGTTTTGGGGCAATTCTCTAACCTCTTTCATCCCCTTCCCACATTTATCCCGTGCATCCATGTTCTGGAAAGACCTGGTTTTGTATTCTTCTCATTCCTTGACCTTGCATCTTCTGTTTTTGTTCTTCCTATCTTTCAACCATCCAAGTCATTCGGGTATAATATTTCTAGAAGTTTCGCACTCTCCTCTCTGTTTCGAAAAATTTTTGGTTTTCCCTGGTGTTCGTTTTGGTGAAGTTCCAAGTGTGCAATATTTATGGAAGAAGTTTCCTCAGTTCTGCATTATTTATGAAATAAGTTCCCCTCAAATGTGCAACATTTATGAAAGAAGCTCTCAACTGTGCATTATTTATGAAAGAAGTTCTCTCAAGTGTGCATTATTTATGAAACAAGTTCCCAGTGTGCATTATTTATGAAAGAAGTTCCCTCCAGTGTGCAATATTTATGAAAGAAGCTCTTTCAAGTGTGTAATATTTTGTGAAAAAATTTTCCCTAACTGTGCAATATTTGTGAAAAAGACTTTTCAATAACTCTTTTTATTGAAATGAATTTTAATCGCTTTATGCTCTAGAAAAATGTTTATATTTTCTTTGAGTCAAATTGACTCGTTTCAATTACAACTAGACAGATAATAAACGTCCTCAAATCTTTTTTCGGGAACATTCTTCAAGAAGCCTTTTGAAAATTTTTTTCTGCGAATAATCTACTTCTGGACACACCTCATTTCCTTCTGGCGTGTCTTAAAATAGGTTTCTGTCTCTTTGTCAGCTTCTTCTTCTTCTTCCTTCATCCATCATCTACTGTATTACCCCCCCCCCTCTTCTTTGGATTCTGTTCTGTCGGTTTCATTTCGATCGCTTACATCCTCTTTCTAATGTCACCTCTGATTCCTTCGGTTGGTTGTTGGTTTGACCGAGTTCCTTTTGAGTTTCGCGTGACAGTCCAATACTCTAAGACTTTGAGTAGTACCTGATCAAACTAGATTTGGTCTAGATAACATCTATTATCGTTAGCTAGTCGTTGAGAATTAAAATTTCACAAATTTTCGGCTAATTTTGAGGGAAAAAAATGAAAATTGAAATTTTTTTTCTGTTTTCATTACCCCTCCCCTTCCCCCTTCATCTACTTCCCCGACCTTCTGACTATAAAATTGGATAGATAATGATTTTTTTGTTAATTTCGAGAAATTTCTTAATCGGAAAGTTGGCACACAAAGACAGAGGGAGAGAACCATAGTCCCAAGACTCGGATCAAAGTCGAGGAAAAAGAAATTTCCGTCAGGTTCGTACCTTCTCAGGCTCGAGTCCGAGTTATGTAAAATTAAATAAGAGAGAGAAAAAAAATTGTAAAAGTAACCATACACCACATTAATATAGCGTGCTTCTATACTATAAAAAAAATGTTAATTTCATAGAAATCAAGTCCAAATTTTAATCGATGGTCGTGAAAGCGTGTCTTAATATTTTAAACCTGATCTCGAGGAAACATTGACCTCAAACGGGTTAATTTCCTTTTGGAAGTTAGTCCGGTGCGGGGAGGGGGTGAAGAGGTGGAAAAGGGTGGGGGTGGAAAAAGGATTTTGGAAAATAGTCGGGAGAGAAAGAGGTTTGAAGAAGATTTAGGAGTTTGGTGTTGTTGTAGGCTAGCAGTTTTGAAAAAAAGTTTAAACGAAGTCTAAATAGCCAGAGGCTAGTTGGGTCTCACTCTTTTTTTATGGACTGTTAATGAATCTTGAAGGCCTTCTCCGAAGGATGGACGAGAAGACACCGTTAATAGAGTTGGGAGAGGAAGTGCTGGTGAATGGAACTGGTTTTGAAAAATTTACGAGTGGGTGTCATGGCTGTCACTCCGGTTTTCACCTGTCTTCTGACGTTTCTCAGTCGCGGGTTACGAAAACCCTACTGGATAAATATTTCGGGGTGGATTAGTCATGTGACCCAACAGAAATGGGTAAATCGAAGAAACAATTTGATGAGAGCGGAAGTACCTAATCAATAGTCTCCAAACTGAAGATTTTGTTTTGTCAGAGTTGAATACGGCACGAAGATAGTTGGAAGGTAGACTATGAACGAATAGACATAGTGCAGGGATAGAGAACTACCTTGAAGATTACTTGTTGACGAACCAGATAATTAAAGTTAAAAAGATTGAATAAAAGAATATGAAAAAAGTTCTTAATTGTCGTCAAATTAAAAGAAGCTAGATAAAAACAAAGAGGATAAAAAGAAAAGCAGATAAAGAATGCATAGAGGACTAAGAAAAATTGGCAAACTAACCGGTAGAGAAAAATAAAAAGGATATGAAAGTAGTCCAAAAAAGCGGGCTGTAGATAAAATTTAATGTGCCAAGAAAGGCTGAATGGATAGCACAAAACTTCTAGATAAAAAAGCGGACAGCGAATAGTAGATGCAAAGTAATATACAAGCAGTTGGGGAGGACCAAAAAATAGTCCCAAACAGCGTTTTAAAAGACAGCTAGATAAACAAAAATCTGATTGAAGAGTGAAAGGATAAACACAACCAGAGGAAGGGGTGAAGAAGTATTAAAAACGGGTAATAGATAAAATTTGATCTAGAAGAAAAGGTTGGAGAATGCTAAATAGATAATACAAAGTCTACTACATAAAATGAGATTAGGTACAAAAATGGGCAGTGAATAGTAGGTGCAAAGAGATGGATTAAAAAGCTGGCAAAAGGACCTTGGAGAGAACCAAAAAATAGTCAAACCAGCGGTTGTATAAATCTACTAGATAAACAAAGATCTGATAGAAAAGTGGAAAAGATAAATAGAGTCGAAAGGGGCGAAGTATATAAAAATCAAAAAGGTGGTGTACAACAAAGTAAAGTTGGAGAATGCTGAATAGATAATACAAAGCCTACTGGATAAAATAGGAACAGATCCAAAAGCGGACAGCGAGTATTAGGTTCCAAGCACCAAGAAGAGCAAATAATAGACAAAGCAGCTAGATAAACAAAGACCTGTGGAAAGATGAAAGGTTCAAGTAGTAGTCAAAAACTGGATGGTAAACACAAAAGGACCTACTAAGAACAGGGGATAGTGGGATGATAGACAAAACTCAGATAGACACAACCTGATATCAAAATGACACAGAGAAACAGGCACCCACGGTTTGTCATCCTAGGCGAGACAAAACCAACACCAACAAAACCATTTAGAAACTCGAAAATCGCTCGAAAGAAACAAGACAGGAAACGTAAAAAGGCTTTTTATCAGGTACAGACAAAAAACCTTGAAACTAGTTCCCTATCTCCAGATAACCTGAACGTGAATCATTTTCCTCAACCAGAAAAAAAAAAACAAAAACACGACCATCTCCACCCCCTCCTCGCCCCAACTTCAACTTTTTCGTTCTTCTGGAAGCTTTGGAAATGAATGCGCGCGCGGCCGTTTTGAACTCTTCTCCTTCTAGTTGTTGTTGGTCTTCTTTCCACACGGTTCCAGAGGAAATTAAAACGTGACTTCGCCGATGTTTCCAGATAAAAGTAAATTTCTGTAATATCTAAAATACACAGAGGGGCACCTAAATGAACCTATCATCATATGTGATTTACACATGAACGGATAATTGCAGCGCCGGCGAAAATTGTAACACTTCAGGTGCCACCACCCCGATAGGATCTAAAAGACTCGGGAAGTAATTGCGGAGGAATTTATCGGACGCGACCTCTCTCTCTCTCCTAGAGAGGTTCTCTGGTTCTCTTCGAGCGGCGTTTTCGGTCTTCGATTCCGATGGTGGAAGAAGATTACGCGAAGAAGGTTTTCGGACGAAATTTTGACCTGAGGGAAGCGAGAGAAATGGGCGGCTGGAAAAGATGCCGGGCTGGAAGGGGAACGGGGGGGAGGAGGGGGAAACGGATTCGGGCAAACGCGATATGAATACTCATTTGCCGGGAAATTTTTGTTCAAATATTTGTTCTTTTGCCTTTCCGCCATTTTGTTTTTTAATAATAATCGTTTGCTTGATTGAAGGTTTGTACAGGTCGTAGGGATCGGGTACGGGAAATTGAATTTGTTCGGGGGAGGGGAGTGGAAAAATTTTTTTGTGTTTGAGGTAAATTTTGATTCTTTGACTCTACTCATCCCTTGTTTTTGATCCCTGTCACGACAGCTTTCGAATTTTGCTGTTGTCTAGGTTCTCTCTTACTCTAACTACCTGTACTACTGTTCACTTAAGGGTTAGGGGCGTAATCCTCCGATTTCTGAGTGTAGTGCAGTGATTTACAACCTCAAAAAAGTTTTCTGTGTAAGCTTGAACCACAACTCGCATTGTATTATGTAGACCCGAAAGTAATGTCGTAGATATGTCACGGTAAAAGTGATAAATCGAGCAAATAAATGTAAATGTAACAAATCACCTAATATTTATCACATTTACCGGATAATTTATCAAATATCGAACTCGCCATGAAGAAATCGGTAGAATTTTGCTAACGTCCTTGGGTTAACCTTTCGCTAACCTTTCTGACAAAAGGTAAGCAAACCAAGCAGCTGTGCTTACCAGTAACAGTGAACAATCCTTCCAACAAGAACCAGTGAGGATGTGAGAAGTGACATACGCCAAGCATCTGTGCAAAATTTCATTAAATTCCCCATCACGAGTTGGAGATTTTATAAATTACCCGGTAAATGTGATTAATGCTCGGTAATTTTTCACATTTACCATGATTGATTGGCGATTTTGAATAATGACCGGGAATTATGTGTATTCGTTCGATTTATCACTTTTACCGTGACATATGCACGATATCATGCTCCAGTTCATTTAATAGTAAAGCAAAGAAGAGCCAAAAACCGGAAATAGGTTTTATGATTTGATGTCAACGCTCGTGACAGTTGTGTGCCTGTGTTATAAAGTTTTTGGTTGGTCTTCTTGCTCCTTCCATATTTCTTTTTTATTAAACTACCGGAAGTGGTAGTTCCAGAATTTTTTTTTCAAAAATTTTTGGTCAGAAGGGTGACGTTATAAGGTTTTAGATTGTCGATTAGGAGGATGAAGAGTGTTTGAGGTACTTAGTATCACTGGATTGTGGAAGAAGTAGAAACTGGAAATGCTTGGTTCCGGTGTCACTACTTCCATTTCCGGTTTTTGATTTTGTTTTTAAATCTTCTCTTTTCTGTTCTTTCTCTTTCTTATTCTTCTTTCCCCCTTTTCTCCTGTTTCTGCTGTTCCTTCTCTTCCCTTTTTTATTCCTCAATGTCTTCTCCTTTTTCCACCTGACGCAAATTATCTTCTTTTCTCTTCCTCCTCTTTGGTGTTTTATCTACTGCTTCTTTCATTTCTTCTTTTCTTCTTTAAACTTGTTTCCCTCTTCGTTTCCTTTCCTCCTTCTCTGGGTTGTTAGTGCACAACACACTGTTGTACTCAACACCCTTTCCAAGCGTCAAATCGAACTGTATGCACCTCAACACTACGTTTGGTATCGACTCATCTTTCTCGCACTCACACTAGAAGTAAAGTGCTATCGGTCCTTCTCTCTTCTATCTTCTTTTAGGTCTGGAATTAGGTCACCTTCAGGCGAAGAGTTCGAATGAAATTGAGGAGGCCTCCAAAGACGAATAACGTCACTCCATAAACGATGGAAATGAGTTAGTCGTAGAAAAAATAATTCAATGTAATGGTTTTATCCATAAAAATGGCTGCTGGCTAATAATAATGACGGTAATATAATTTCGAATCCACTGCCTTCTTTGTCTTGTAGATAAAATAAAAGTCGATACAGAATGCAAGGAAAAGTGTACAAAATCGCGTAATTGTCGTCAAACTGTTAAATTACTTTCTACTTTTGTATTTTATGATAGCGGTTGATCTATTTCACATCTCCTTTCTTCTCTCTCTCTTTTCTTCTTTCTTTCCTCCTTCTTCTCTGTAGTTTCCTGCTTTTTCCTTTCTCACCTTCTGAACTTGAGCAGCAGCAGAGAGAGCACTTAGAAGATGGGTTGATGAGGGTAGGGTCAAATGACCTCATGGTTTCATTCCTCATTTTGTCTTCTCTTCCGGTCTTTGAGTTTTATTTTTCTAAAATCCTTCTTCTACTAGAATGTATAGTTTTGTCGTTAGCTCGTTTCATAAATATTGCACAGTTTTTTCTGGAGGTTTTGCTTATTTTAAAATTAACGCACAGACTGCCACGAAGAGTTCGTTTCACAATTAATGCACACCATCACGAAAAGTCTTATTGATAGTCAACACGTCGTTTTATCATTGCCTCATTTCATAAATGATGCACACTATTATATAAAATCGTTCCGTAAGTAAGACACACTTCAAAGCAGGACTTATTTCAAAAGTAATGCACACTACAATATTACAAAGGAGACTTCTCAAAAATATTTTAAATTTTGGTGTCACTGTTTCATTTCATAAATAGTGCACACGTTGAGGAAGAACTTATTTCATAAATAATGCACACTGTTCTACAGAAATCGTTTTATAAATTCATATGTTAAACTAGGACTTATTTCAAAATATTGCACACTACATTATTGCAGAAGAGATCTTTCAAGAATTTTGGAAAATTTTCTGTGACAGTTTCATTTCATAAATAATGCACATTTCGTAACTGGGATTTGTCTCATAGTTAACCCACCCTTTTATGAGGTATTTTCTTTTCATTTCATAAATAATGCACACCTATGTGTATTTTTCGTATACTGTTAAGATTTTATTGTGTTTTTTCATAAATACTGCACACTTAGAGGGAGTGTTTGTTTTATAATCGACTGCACATTATGTCTTAGGATTCAAAATTAGCTGTCCATCACGGTCAAGAATTTATTTTATCTCATTTCATAAATAGTGCACAGTTGGTTATAACCAAACTTGTACTCTTGTAAGATGTAATTATTTTTTTGAAACTTAAGAAGACATATCTTTGAATTACAATTATATAAACAAAAGAGTCATCTTAACTAGAGACAAAAGGACAGATTTCATTATTTTCATTAATTGTATGGAGACGTGTCACTAGATTGTCAGAATATTGTTTTATGCGTAACAGAGATTGTCTGTTAGTGATAGATGTGTATGAATCGAATCGAATCAGAGTCGGTTTCGTGTCTTTCTCTGATTCTTTAGTCTATTTTGGATTTGTTCGAAACTCAAATGAATGAAAATTGCATCACAATTCGAGTAAAAAAAGTCGTAAATCAGACGAAAAAAATTATCAAACCTGAATTTAAAACCGTTTAAAAGGATTCCCCCACCACCTCCTCCATCTTGGTACTCCTCCTCCTCTCCCGTTCCCTTCACAACCGGAACCAAACCATTGCGGTCGGGTTCTCAAGACATGAAAGGCTTTTGTGCGGTCGAACCTGAGCGGTTATTAAAAATTTTTGTTTTTAGGTACGGTTGAGGGTGAGGCGGGGGAGGGGGTTGGAAAGTGAAATGATAGAAAGGATTTGGATACGGGATCGGCAGGAATGGGTTGTTGTTCTAGCAGTCGTGTCGTTGTCCAGTTTGATTCGATGAAGGAGGTATAACGGAAGGAAGAAGAACGGAAGTGGGAGGAGGAGCGGGGAAACGGTGGACGTGAAAGAAAAAATCTTTTCCCAAGGTGCCATGAGTACCTACTACCTATCTCGACGGTTGCTTATGGGAAAAGTTGACCACATCCTGACTTTTTTTTTCAAAGGTACTTCACATTTAACTTATGTAATGACCGTTTCCATTCTCACGGGTTTCACTCTACAGGATATAACAATAACATGTAACAGCCTTCAAATTGGTACCCCAGTGCAAGAATGATTCAACTGCTGGAATGACCTTTTCGTTTTTTTCGTGTGATTCTTCATTTATTCTGGTTCGCGCATGCGTAGTGGCGACGACGATTTAGGGAGTAGAAGGAGAGACGGGGGGCATTATTTTTAGGCGCATCAATGAATTTTTAAATTGTGGTTTCTTTTCTTTTTAAGTCGAATTATTCCAAAAAACTATTTTACTTTCGTAGGTCGATCGATGAATGGCTTACGGGATGACGTCACATCGTGTTGAGATTGAAGGGAGGAAGACATGAAACCGGAACACACAAAGGTAAGAGATTCATCTTGGTTGATGGAAAGCTGGTGGCTCAGCAAAATGTTCTGACAAAGAGGAATCGGAAAGAGTGAACGAAAGAGGTCTTAAAATGTTGTAGTGGTCATGAGAATAACACCAAACTGTTACATTCCTAATTCCGTTTCATAAGTAATGCACAATTACATTTTATTAACTTATTTCATAAATATTGCACACTTATATCGGGTATTAAATTTATGAACGTAGCACACATAAGCAGCGTACAGGGAATTCATTTTATAAATATTGCACACTTCGGTCAAGAATTCATTTCATAAATATTGCACAGTTTGGACAATATTTCATTTCATAAATATTGCACGCCTTGAACAAGAGCTCATTTCATAAATATTGCACAGTTTGGACAATATTTCATTTCATAAATATTGCACGCCTTGAGCAAGAGCTCATTTCATAAATATTGCACACTTTGAGCAAGAGCTCATTTCATAAATATTGCACGCTTTGAGCAAGAGCTCATTTCATAAATATTGCACGCCTTGAGCAAGAGCTCATTTCATAAATATTGCACACTTTGAGCAAGAGCTCATTTCATTTCATAAATTGCATTATTTCATAAATATTGCACACTTTGAGCAAGAACTCATTTCATAAATATTGCACACTTTGAGCAAGAACTCATTTCATAAATAATGCACAGATTTATCTAACAGTTGAGGGTCTGGTTTCATTAGTAATTGTTCACTTTTATGAGGAGGTCATTTCAAAACTAATGCACACTCGCAGGACACAGTTCATTTGGTAATTTGCACAAAATTTTTAAGCAAGAGCTCGTTTCAAAAATAGTGCACATTCCACAAAAATCTTAACTCCTTCCCTCTCTATCATCCTAAATCAAAAACAAACTTGTATACACTGCAGCAAAATTCTAACACATGACACTACCAAAGACTAGACAGCAGATTGAATTTGGGGGTGGTACGAAGGGGTAGGTAGTGGTAGGGGGTTAGTTTGGGTTGAAAAGAATCCGAAAATTAATTAAGACTTGTTAATTATCATTGAGGCCATCATCGTGATGATTAGTCTTAGACGGTGGTGGTAGTAGTGGTAGGAGTGCTTGTAGACGAGTAGATGGGAGTGAATAGATTCGATTTTCACGAGGCGTGAAAAATCGTAAGCAGTAGACGGTTGTATTGCATCGATTAATTTTTCACGGATAGATGTAACACACAACAAAAAGTAAAAAGATTTTTTTGTGAATCGGAAAAGAAGAGGAAAGAGGTGGTAGTGGAGGAGGAGATGGTAAGAAGAAGAAAAAGTTTTCGTTTTAATATTAAAAGCGGAGAGTTGGAAATGAAAATGACACAAGTGAACGTTTTGCCGGCGGACAATGGGAAACAATTTCCCATTCATCTGGAATTTCTGGAACTTGTTTCGTCCTCTCTTCTTCTTCCTCGGAATATTCATTTGAAAGGTTTCCGTGTCCGTTTTTATTGTTTCCTTCTTTTCCACGTCTAGTTCTGGAGGAGAAGTCTGTGGTTCTCTCATTTGTTTACCCGTAAGTGACGTTTCCTTAGTTTTGTTCCGTTCAGGTATCTCTTTAAGTACTCATCTACCTCAGCAAGAAGAACATCTGTTTGTCTATTGGGTGATTCATTCGAATCTTTCGTTTAATTCCTTTTTACATTTTGCTTATACTGAACGCCTTCGATTTCAAAAATTTTGCACACTCTGCATCAGTGATTGTTTTGTCTCTGTGCTGTAGGTATGGTCTATTAGCCTCATTTTTATTTCATTGGCCTAAAGTGTTAGCCTCTTCATTAGTTCTTTAACATGTACATCAAAGTGTTGAAGTAAATAAATAGTGCAGCCATTTGCCTCCCAAGCATTTCATAAATATTGCACACTTTTACCTTTAATCCATTTCATAAATGCTGCACACTTTTGTCTCTAACTCGTTTCATAATTATTGCACACATCTGCCTCGAGTTCTTTTCATAAGTATTGCACACGGATGCTTTTAAATCATTTCAAAAATATTGCACACTCGTGCCTCTTATTTCAAAAGTAATGCACACTACATTATTACAAAGACTTCTCAAAAATATTTTAAATTTTGGTGTCACTGTTTCATTTCATAAATAGTGCACACGTTGAGGAAGAACTCATTTCATAAATATTGCACACATCTGGCTAGAGTGGGTTTTATAAATATTGCACACGTTTGCCTTGAGTTCATTTCATAAATACTGCACATTTTCGCCTTTAATTCATTTCATAAATATTGCACACTTTATCCCCTCATTCATTCCGAAAGTATTGCACACTTTTCTTCTTAATTATTTCATTATTATTGCACACTTTTAATGGAGTGTTATTTCAAAAGTAATGCACAGCATTATGAAAAATTCATTTCACAAATAGCTACTAACAGGACAAATTTTTTCATGAGTCAGGTATTTTTATTGCGGCCTAATTTCATTAATAATGCACACTAATGTTCATAAATTGTTTTCTAATAATGCACACTTTTAGCTAAGACTTATTTCAAAAGTAATGCACAGTCCTATGAAGATTTAATTTCTGTTTATTTGAAAGCTTTTATATTAAATAGCAGCAAATATGCTGACTGATTCAGAGGCAGAGCTTTCTGTTTGCTTGACTGTTTAGGTCTTCCGCGTATCTGTCTGTGCCTGGAAATAATTTTTCAAAACTTTTTGATGGTGTCGATGAGAATTGCAGCACTCACAGAACGCATAAATAAAATTAAATAAAACAAAACCAAAATTTTATTTTTAAGTTAAATACCTGACTAACTCCTCCCAGGCACGACCTTCGACCTGGACGCTCTTAATTATTATACTTAAACGTTTAATACCTGATGATATAAGTCCATAGGTACGACAAAAATTATTTGTTGTATCACGTGACCTTTCAAAAGCCTCGTTAAGGTTTATTTGTTAAATGAAATCCTGGCGGAAGTGTGCAATATTTATGAAATGGGATCCTCGCCAAATCGTGCAGTATTTTTGGAGAGTTGTGTGCGTGTAATATTATCACAGAGGCTGTATATAGTCTTGATTCAAACTATAGAGTGTGGAATGTCGTGATTATTTTCTAAACAGTCTGAGTCATGAAGGTAGAAACCATCTCCTCAAGCTTTCTAGTTTGGCCAATGCCATCTTCTTTCTTTTCAAGGGAGGGAGGGAGTGGAGGAAATTCCCAAAACACGATGGATAGGCTATTCAGTGAGGAAGATAATCGTGACGGGAGGATTTGGGATGTGGTCCGCCGAGGGTGTTTTGAAAATTTCTCAACAAAATGTGAGATTAATAAAATGTTTTTGCAATTAGAAGAGGAGAAAGAGAGCACGAGAGGGCCGTGCTTGATGATGATAATAATGATGGTGATGGTGATAGTTTGGCCGAAATTCATTTTAAAGGAAAGCCCGAGCCGATCGGGCTGCTCGTTTTCAGTCCTCGTCCTTGAACTTTTCTCACGGATCAACGCATTTCTTCGGTTTTTCATATAAATCCTCACTTAGGATTGTTTTGTTTTTCACTTTTGAAAGAACCGTCCAAACTCATTTCCCATTCTCTTTTCACCCGTTGTCCACCTATTTTCGGATTAAGATCTAATCAGGTTTGAAACAGGTTGGAATTGTTAGCAAACATCCGGATTTGGGTGAACGACTACCAAGGTTCCACTCTGTCTGCGAAACTGTCTTTTCAACGTTGGCTAAATATTTCTAATGTAACCGGCTTTCGTCTCCCCCAAACACTAAAAATTGAATTTGAGGTTTTGTCTCCATTTTGTGACGTCATCACAGACATTTTTACTTTAAGAGAGAAAGTCAAATTAGAAGTCACGGAAGGGTCGTTTTGATATCCGTGTGCAGTATTTATGAAATGAGGTGGTCGGTCAAAGTACGCAATATGATTGAGATTTGCATAACTTATGAACTGTAAGTGTGCAGTATTTTTGAAATGATGTCCCGACAAAAGTGTGCGTGACTTTTTGAGAAGAAATTCTGGTCCAAAATTCGTAATTCTTTTGAAGTGATCTCTCCTCATAAGTGTGCAGTATTTTGAGTTTTGTGCTTCATCTGTTTGTGTGCAGAATTTTTGAAATAAAATTTAAATGAAGTGGGAATCAGTTTTAAGAAGAAATTCTTTTCGATAGTGTGCATTATTTATGAAATGAGGTGGTCGGTCAAAGTGCGCAATATGATTGAGATTTGCATTACTTATGAACTGTAAGTGTGCAATACTTTTGAAGCCTTCGCCAAACTTTTGAGAGAAACTTTATGTTCAATGTTTAATCCAATTGAAATCGACTCTACTCGTAAGTGTGCAGTATTTTTGAGTTTTGTCCTTCATCTTTTTGTGTGCAGAATTTTTGAAATAAAATCTAGATGAAGTGGAATCAGTTTTAAGAAGAAATTCTTTTCGATGGTGTGCATTTTTTATGAAATGAGTTGTTGGTCAAAGTGTGTATCATTCAGAAAATAAGGTCTTTATGATAGCGTGCATTACTTTTGGAAAGAAGTTCTTGAGAAATGTGTGCAGTTCTTATGAAATGACTATCCTCATAAGTTTACATTTTTAAAATTCAGTTCTTCGTCTGTGTGTGCAGTATTTTTGAAATAAAGCAGTTTTGGAAATGTGAACTATTTTTGGAGAGTTCTTATGAAATGAATTTCCCTCAGAATTGTGCAATATTTATGAATTTTGTGCTTCTTTTGAATGTGCTTGTTTATTGAAATGTCATGAAGTCAAGTCCATCAAATATTTGTAATTACCGTGAGGGTGATGTCTTGTCACTGGCTATGACGTCATCAAACCAAAATGGCTAATCCAAAAGCTCTGGTTTAACGAGTGACTGCTAACTTCTAGGAAAATGGAAATTTGTCGATTTCCTATTAATAACCAAAATCAATAGGAAAAGGGCGAAAGGGAGAAACCAAAGACCAGAAAAGTGTTAACCACCCAGAAGTAGCCGGCCGTTGAATGCGAACAACAAGAACCAAAAGTAATTAATTTCAGTTACGAGGAAATGGAATCCGCGAAAACCCGGGAATTTCGGCCGGGAAATAAAAAAAATTTAATTATTTAGCAAACAGCCGTAAAATAAACAAAACAACAAAAAAGAAAAGAAAATCTAGAGCCACGTTAAACAAGACTTTATCATTTTTCGAGATAAGAAAATCGATTTCCGTATAAGGTAAACATGGTTGAGTGTATCATCGTGACGGATTTGATTACGACAACAAAATTGCAGAAAATCGATTAAAACGAGGAAGGGATGGTATACTTTCGGGCGGGGGGTGGTGTTGTAGAGGTTTATTTATTATTATTATTATTTTTTGGAAATTTCTAAGTAAAATGTTGGTGGCTCGGATTCCAGGTTGATGATGAAACAGTTAATGCGGTTTTTGCGGTGACCGAATTGTTTTGTTTGCCCGTTGACCGTTAGCGAAGCCTCTTCTTTGTCATCTTCATTCATACCAACAATTCCGCCTGTCATCCACTTCACCATCGAAATATACCAGAATAGAAGAAAAAAAAAGGTTTTTCTTTCTTTCTTTTTTAGAAACAAAACACGAGAAAGAAAGAAAAAATGGTAAATAAGGTCAAAACCTGAAGCGACATGACGAAGGCCTTTTTTGAAATTTTTATTAAAAATGGATGAATAAAAGGTCGAATTTTGGGGGAACTTTCTCCGGCGACTTTTTCTAAGACCTCATATATTGAAATAATGATGGACGATGGTGATGGTCCAGTGGAGGAAACAATGAGAAATGAGATCTCTTGTTCACTGGTGAGTTTGAAAGGTTTTTCTCTCAAATTGACTAATTGGCCTAACAGTATCGAAAGACTAAACTGAGTCCGCTGTCATCTCTTACCCCCCTGTGATTATGCCTATCTGCCCTCTGTTATCATTTCATCCCCCTTCCTGTGTGTTTCTGTTAACCCATAATCCGCCGAATTTTTCCACAACAGCTGAACAGCGAAAATGAAATTGTGTGACCAAGGGGATGCATGCATTTAGCCAGTTTTAGTGTTTTATGATTGATGACATCCTGTTGGACCACTTTAAGGTCGAATTTCCATTCCTCAAGGTCAGAAGAAGGTTTTAAACACGTTCAAACACTTGAACTTGTCAATTGGAACTCATGTCACGTGATCTGTTGTTCAAATCAAACCTAAATTGATGTCGCTTCGACAGCTCTTGTTTCCAAAACCGTCCATAGTCATAACGCTCACACGGTATTGTAGTTTAGCCCAAACTAATCTGATGAACTACCCTCTTGCATGTTTCAAAGAGGCTCCCACCGATTTCATTTCATAAATAATGCACACTCTTAACAATAATTTATTTCAAAATTAATGCACAATCGTGAGAATATCATTTCATAAAAATTGCACACTTTCAGATATTGTGGATTCTAAAAAAAGTTCACACTTTTTGAAAAACACATTTCAAAAATACTGCACAAATTGACAAAATCTCATTTCATAAATATTGCACAAATAATTGAAGCATCACGCATCAGCATCAGTAAACTGGGTATTAAACAGTCCAGTCAGTTTGAGTTCTCAATTTGGGCTATACCATTCGCTTTATCTTATAAATACTACACACTATTATGATGATATCATTTCATAAGTATTGCACACTTCATCAGATCACTCTACAAGTTTTTTCATATCTGTAATTCTTGATTTTAATTTTTGGTTTGACAGATATAATTGTCACGTGATCAATCGACCAATAGCAAAGCTACCAAGCCTTTTAAAACGTTTTAATTAACATAATAATTTTTAATTAGGGAGATTTCATCTTCACAATGACATAAATTATGTAAAAATAAATGTTATCAATGTAACAACAAAAAAAATTAGAAAACAATTGCGTGGTTTAAAGGATTTTGCAACTCGGGAAATCGCAGAAGGGACGGTTGTGCAAGGTTAAATTCAAGTTTTCAGGGTCATAGAGATAATAAACGCGTAGAATGGCGACAGACGCACAAAACAATTGCTAATAAAAAAAATTCAAATTTTACAAAAACCATTAATACAATATCCCTTAAATGGAGAACCCCCCCAAAAAAAGCGACAACAATGTTACCAGGATCGTTATTTTATAATTTCGACCATTTTGTCGTTAACAATGATAATGAAAAAAATGCAAAACGAATCGTTGCTAACAAACTAATTAATTAATTTCCTCTAGTATTTTATTATCACGTGGGTGAATAATTAACACGTGGATTATTTTTCATTTTCTTTGCCCCCAGTGTCTGTTTGTCGGTTATTTAAATTATTCATTTTGAGAAAATTTTTTGACGGGGAAAGAACTGCTGCGTCAGAAAACCGTTGGCATCCATTTTGTCGTGGTTGTAGATTAGCCGCGTCTATGGCGTTGACGCTTTTTCTTTGTTTTGGGTTTGTTATAACTCTGTGGTTGGTTTTGGATGATTGATGGGGTTTTGGAATTTTTGGTTTTGGACAGGTGATGACATCCCTCTCTCTCCAAGGGGTTGAATTATCGATTATTATTGATTTTGTTCTTGGGGTGTTATTAAATTATTTGGTTGCTTTACCATCTTTGAGAGTTATTTATTATTTATTTATGTTGTCATGTTAATTAGTTTCTTTGTTTTTAATTAGGTGGACAGATAATATGTTAGCACTTCTTCTGACTGTATAAGGAGACATTTGTCATGACTTGTAGTCAGTTTCTTCATATTGGATGGAGAATTCATCTTGTGGCCAGTCTTCCAAGAAGGAGGTAGTAAGATTATTATTATTATTATTTGATTGTAATTGTGTTTGTTTATTTATTTATTTACTGAAGTATCCTTGAGAGTTTTTGTTGTTTATTCATCCTTTGAGTGATTAGTCAGACACCTCACCAAGATTGTTTTTGGTATTTTACACTTCATGTATTTATTGGTGTAGAAAAGTTTATATTTCAATCACCCATATTTTATAGTTTTGTTCTTGTCTTGTATATTTAGAAGTATAAATTTAAATTTATTTTTGGTTTTAGGTTTTGATTAAAAGGAAATTGGAAGAAGATGTTGTCACTTTGGATAGAAAACTGCAACAAGCAAATTTCAATATGTCTGTGGTGTTGAACCATGATTGGGACTCAAATGTAGTGAAAGATGAAAAAGAATAGAACAGCTACAAAGAGTAAGCAGAACAAATTTGGTTCTCAATCTTTTGAATGTTTCATGTTTTGTTTTGGTGATGATGGGGTGCTTCTCCCACAAGGTTGGATTATGTTTAGGTTTTAGTTGGAATGTAGTGGATACTGTATCAAGGTTGACTGTATATGGATGACATTGTATAGCAGTTATTAGTTAACTGTAGTTGGTACACATTAATTTATCTTTTGTTTACTTTTAGTATATAGTCTGCCATTTTAGTTGAAAACAGTTTTTATGGGTTTGTCTGTATTTACTTTTAGGTTTGAATTTTGAAAGGAAGTGACCTTGACCCTTTTTGGAGATTTTGATGAAAAATGTGACTGACTACAAAGAAGGATGTGATAAAAGGTGGATTATGGTTACAAACATGCAGACAAGACTGAATAAACTCTAGAAAGAAGGAGGAACTCATTTAGTAGTAGCAGAAGAAGAAGTAGGAGCACAAGTCCTGAAGAGAAGTAAGTCAAAACACTATAATTTAAGAAAAACCAGGCACAGGCCCTCGGTGATATCTTTCCAGAAGGAACAAAAACCTGACATAAATGAAAGGAAAAAGACAAAACGAAAATGGGTGAGGGCGGGGGGGAACAATGGTTAGGCGATAGGGCGAGCAGACTCCGCGATGTCTCAGGTTGAAAGAAGACTTCTTCCGCGGTGCCGGGTACCCGTTGACAACCTGTCGAGCGAAACGGGTCCGGTACGTGGAATCCGGCGCGATGCATTCGTTGAGCATGAGTACCACAGGTATTCACTCTTGGCCATGTTGTATTGGGGTAGACCACCGGGAGTTTTACATGAAGTTTCTTAGGTAACAGGTGGTTTGTCCGTTAAAAATAGGAACATTTAGCCTTAGGCAGCCTTATTTACACCTTCATATTAATTTGAACTCTTGTTTCTTTCCATCTGATATTTTTTTCCCTGGGTCTTTATCCTTTTTTTCTTTTTTTACACGTTTTTCATGACCGATTATCACTTTAATAACTTTTTATCTTAGTACTTCTTTAATGTCGAGATGAGAATGAAAAGACGCCACACAAAAAAATTTTTTTTTTCTTTTTCACCTCCTCTAACAAATACTCGTTGGCAAGTCGTGTGCGTCTTTTGAACTGACTCGCTTTTTGGTCTTCACTAACCCAGGAAAAGATTTGTTAACAATACTCAGTTCTGCATTCAATTCATGTCTATGAGTTGGTCGACACGTGTAACGGTCGTTTTCCCTCTAACCAAACCTCAAGCAGAAAAGGTGTAGACAGAAGCAGTAACTGAGGGATTGGTGTAAACACCTAACAGAAGAAAGAAACGACAGGATTGACCGAAGACAACAAAATTCTTTGAGTGACATACATAACGCCACAGTTTGAAACTGGAGGGATACGTGACCAGAAAAATTTTGAAAGGAAAAAGAGGAGAAGGGAAAGCTGTTTATCCATGCACACCTCCTTCACAAAACAAAACTTCTCTTCCTCAAACAGTGTTCAAAAGACCGAAACCAGAAGAAAACCCGGAAAAACTTTTCAATATCGTCGTTCGACTAACTTCCTTCAGAATATTTAAAAACGATTTCCCAGCCTCCTTTCTATTTCTTCATCCTCTCTGTCGGAATAATGGAATTTCAAAGTTTTGTCAAACCACCCATGAAATAAATTTTTAGAAGGCGGTGGGGGAACCAAAAATTCGGATTTGCATTCTATTAAACTGCGAAAATTCGTCAAACTTTTTCCTCCTTTTCGATCATCTTCCTCCTCTTTTTTCTATTCGGATGACAAAGTTCTTCTTTCCCTCCGCTTTCCTTTCTCCTCTCCTCCTCCTCCTTTCTCTTCCTTTCTTTTTTCGTATCTTTCAACCGTAGCATGAGTCTTGAAGTTTTTTTTTTCTTTCTTTTCGCGACAACTAAACATTTTCATTTTATTTTTTAATAAATCGACTTACTTTCTTTATTAATGAAGGAAAGAAGAAAGAAAAGATGGAAAAAAATGGCGGATGATATGTGAAACGGCCCAGATTTCGGTCGATAATTTTTTTTTTTGGAAAATCATACTTTTCTCAAGAAATTCAAGTTTAAGGTCATTTATTATTGAAAGTCATTTTTGGATAACGTTTTCATGGTTGGGAGAGGAGGAGGAGGAGGAGGATGGCAGGAGGACAGGTGGAAGAGAGAAAGGACGAGATGAGGTGGCGGGAAGAGTCGAAAATTTAAATCAACCGGAAAGGTAATTTATTCCCGCCAATAATTCTCACCGCCTTCTTGAGTTTTTTTTTCCACCCGCATCTTTCGTTCTTCTGTTTTTCGGATTCGTGTCGTCATTGCCGATTCCTTTTGACTCTTAACTTTGACTTATATTCGATGGTGACTGACGCCCAATTTCCTGCCTGTTTGGTGGGTGTGTGAGTGGATATGGGTATATGTGTGCATTACTTATGAAACGAGCTTAGTCATGGAAATGGAATTTATTTATAGAATATAATATTAATTGGGGTGTGCAATACTTATGAAATGAAGTTTGTTTGACTTTTGAATCCTCCAGACTACTGTGCATTAATTATGAAATGAAATACTAATAAAAGTGAGGGACACCTATATAAGGGATGTTTTGAGAATGTTTCCTCTTATTGTGTGCAATATTTTTGAAATAAGATGACATTTATACAAAAAAATTGGGAAGAAGTTTTGAAGTTGTGTCGATTGGTGTGAGAGGAAGTTTGAACAAGAACAGTTGGTGAGGAACGCATCATTACCTCGGTGCCAAAATGAATGGAAGTGTTTGGGGTATGACTCAATTTAACCAAAAAATAGGACGAACCAGCACGAAATGAGTCATGGCTTTATTAATAAATAAAGAAAACAAATTTATTTATAATTAATGTCGTAAAGAGAGTGAGGCCATTTGGCGAGGTGATGCAGCAACTAAAGAAGATCCACCAAAATCGCGAGTCTGAACAGAAGAGAATTGTCTCAAACCGAAGGACCAGGGTGGTGTGTTCAGGGAGGTGGTGGAAGACTAAGTGTCACATCCGATCATGGTAGAGGATGGTAGAGTACTTTGGTAAGATGTTAGAATCGGGGTCTTTGTGTGGGTTCGTACAAAAGACAACCGTGGCCGTGATACACACATTTTTATAAAAGAACGAATTACACGATGGCCGGGTCCAAAGCGTGTCACATTGATAATTCCACAGAGGCACGCAAAGTTATTCTCTCTCGCCATCGATAGATTCATAATTTTTTTCTTTTTTTATTTGGTCCGTTTCCTCATCATCCCAATCGGTGCCATCATTGTCCTTCATACCATTCGCTCCTCGTGTCTCGTTTTCGACTTCTTCACTATTCTTGGTTAGTGAACCTTTTAGCGACGGGACAACATCTCCTAACACACCCAAGGCTTTGATTTAACCATAACCCGCCGCTATGAGCTAAACAATTTTCAGGGAAACTTGCAGAACTGTTTTACCTGGTGTCACACACACCCCCTCGAGGGTAGAAGTCTTCGAATCATGTCGGAAAACGGTTTTTTAATTAGACATGTGTGACAATTTTAATTATCGAGCGATATTATTAAGTGAAAGGGAAGCGAAGTCAAGCGATCGGAAAGAGGCTGCGGGGGGCATACCTGCGCCAGGCAGACTGCCAAGTCCTCAGGTATTCTGGGAGGAGGAGGAGGAGGATACAACGGATGGATAATTCAGCATAGCGAGAGAATAAATTCGTTAGCTTGTGTTGAGTGGCAGTGGCAAAAAAAAAGAAAATGGCGGATTAACATAATCTCATAATAGTCAGTGAACCGGCGACAATCACGAACAGAAGCGAATTTCACCGGATTTTTTTCCCTTTTCTCTCTCTCTCTGTCTCTGTCTAGTGCTTCATACCTATTTTCAGGTACGGAAAAGAGGTATATGGGTGGTCAGTGGCTCGCACCAAAGACTTGTTAGAGACTGTGTCCATGATGGATGTTCCCACACTAAAATTTTGCAGTGATATCGTTTATTGGCCATCACATTCTTGATAAATATTTATTTCATAAATATTGCACACGTTCACGTAAGACTTTTCTGGTAATTATTGTCTTAAGAATTCTTTTCAAAAGTAATGCACAGTTCATTTCATGCAGTTGTTGATTAATAATGAATTATTCATTCTTTAAGATAAATATCACGTTTACGTAAGACTTCTCTGATAGTCATCACTCATTTGTGTACAGAAATTTTGTCAAAAATAATGCACAGTTTTAATCATAGTTGTCTTAAACGAATCGCACAGTTTAGTGAAAAATTCATTTCATAAATACTGCACACTTTCAGTTTAAAAATTCCTTTTAAAATTGATTCTCTTTATAGAGATTTCCTTAATGAATTATTCACACTTTAACTCATTTCATAAATATTGCACACGTGTGTGAGTGATTTCTTTCATAAATATTGCACACTTGATGTCAAATGTCTATTTTAAAACTAACTCACAATCTGCAGAATCACTTACTTTACATATCTAACTAATTTGAAATACTGGTTCAGTTATACCCGTTTTTCATAAATATTGCACGCTATAAAATGTTGCACATATGATTTGTCTCATAGTTGATGCACATTTTTGTAAAGAAATCTCTTCAGGCGTAACGCACAGCTTTAACCATACTTATCTTACGCCCATCGCGTAGTTTCGTGACAAATTCATTTCATAAATATCGCACACTTTTGTGAGGGGTTTCTTTCATAAATACTGCACACTTTATGTCAAATATTGATCTAAGATCTAACGCTAACTCTAAAGCTCAGTTTAATTTTGATTTATGATTTAGTTTTAACTGGTTTCATAAATATTGCACAGTCTAAGGATTTCTCTCATAAATTTTGCACACTTTTTGGGGGAGGAGTTGTTAGTTTAAAAATTTGACAAGGGAGGTGGGTGACTAAGTTTACTAGAAACGATATTCGAGAAGTGGTAGGAGACCAAAAGAAGTTACGAGGTGGAGGAGTGGAAACAGAGCAAAGTGTCTTTCAGTGTTTAATTAAAACCACGAGGAAGAAGAGGAGGAAGGTTGGGTCGGAGACACTTGTTTTCCAAAACCTGGAATGGCAATTAGTTGAGTTTCTGCTAACGGAAAACGAAATAGAAGGTGGTAGAAGAAGGAAAGGAGGAGGAGGAGGAGATGGTGGTGGTGGAAGTGGAGGAAATACCAGAAACCCGCGTGTTAACTTCATTTAAAGGAATTTTTATTTAAAATTCTCACAATCGTAACGGTCGAACCACCTGTTAGGCGTTTGTGATTCAACTTTTTCATTTGTTTTTAACGGATTTCCAACCTGCTGTCTGTCCGCTCTGCCGTCTGTTTCCCTCGCTTTCCTTATCTGTTTAAATGAATCTGGTTTTCGCGTGCTTGAAATCACCTTTTGCTACTTAAAATGGATTTAAACTTTTTAGGTTTTTAGACTTTTGTCCTGGAATCGATCTTGTTCGAGTCTTTGCCTGTTTTTGTCTAGGTCTTGTCTATCTATTGTTTTATCTATTCTGTTGTCTTGTTTTATCTGCCTTTCTTGTTGTTCTTGCTGGTGTGTTGTGTGTTGAACTAACTTTATCACGTTTACTAAGC
This sequence comes from Columbicola columbae, assembly GCA_016920875.1. Classification (NCBI taxonomy): domain Eukaryota; kingdom Metazoa; phylum Arthropoda; class Insecta; order Psocodea; family Philopteridae; genus Columbicola; species Columbicola columbae. The sequence continues at coordinate 4,322,620 of JADMLL010000011.1, read as the reverse complement.
GATTACGTATAAACAATTCATCTTCCAGGTTTTAGCCCAGTGCTTCCAGTTCTAGGGACCAACCTTCCTCCTCGTTCTGACTTGATACTCTTACACCCCCATCATACCTCCGAACAAATTCGGGGTTTCCATCCTCACTGAATGATTTCTTCAACTTACTAACCCATTGTATCAAACTCTGTAACCCATTGTAACTCCTTTCAAATTTCCCACGTCAGTCTTCACATTTTGAGTGGTGGTAACTCAAAGTTCTTTTCCAGGACAACTAGTATTTCTCATCATTGAATGAAACCTTGTACTAATCCCTTCTGTATAAACTGTACGTCTTGTATTAGGCCCTTTTTGAGGTTTTGTAAGGTCTTCTATTAGGTCTATCGAAATGTTCTGTCCGTTTTTGGAATAAAATTTTCACGACTGTATATAATAATATAATTGCCATAATGCTTATGACTTGTTCGTCTCATCAGTCTGTAAGATTGTTAGTTGTAGGAGGATTTAGGTATAATCCTAATAGATGATCAAAGAAACATCAAAATCACCAAATTGAAAACTCTAAAACCATTTTCTGTAAGTTGTATCTGAAACTGTACACTCCTGTATGTTCACCCAAGTCTTCAACCAATTTTCACTCCTGTATGATTGTTTCTTATTGGAATTCGTCCAAAATACTTAAATGAAGTAGCCAATCCGTTTTGACTTAATACTAACATGAGTCATTTTAGTTTTAGTTCATATACTGGGTTTGTATATATACAGTTAGTGATAACACGAAGGAACGAAAAAATCGTTAAATGAATATGCACAAACTTGTTCAAACTTGTAAAATCATCAGACAGAACTTTCCGGTAGACCAAACCTATACTCCTTTCAACACAAAATCCAGTGGTTCCGAAAGTGGTCTATATGGACCTGTAACAACCTGCAGGGGGTCTACGTCAGCAAAAAAAAATTTAGGGGTTCACGATAGTAGATCTCAACATACAATGATAGTACATCCGTTATACTGTCTTATAGTATAAAAACATATACATTACTTATAAAAACATCTACCAAGTAAAAAATTGACTTCACTACAGTGAGAAATTTACAAAAATTAGGTAAGAAGGGGGTCTACCCAAAACCGAAAAACATGGCGAGGGGTCTACGACACAAAAAATTTTGGAAACCTCTGGTTTGTACTGGTTTCCACCTTACCCACACCTGTTATCTATCAGCATCTCTTCTCTGCTTAGTTAGCTTATTCAAATTTGTTTTTCGGACAAACGTAACTCACAAAACAAGGGAGGTGGAGGGTTATGGTTTTCACAACTCACACAAGAAGGAAGCTAAAAATTTTTGTTTGCGTCTTAATTATTAAGCATCTTAATTTAAGTTTAATTTCGTTTCTACTCTAATTAATTCCGTTAGATATAATAAATTTAAAAAATCACTCACCTCAAAATTCGGCCCTAAAATACCCAGATTGAAGTTCTGAAAAGTTAATAACTTCACTTGAAAAATAAAATCGGAGGAGATAAGAAGAAGAAGGAAGAAAAGAAAGAAGAGAGGGATAGAGCGTTCGCACGAATATCACTTCACGTTTTCTTAGATTTCTCTTGATCTCAAGTCCTGGAAAACCGTTCACTTGGTTCGAACAACAGCACTTTACCTGCAATTTATTTATTTATTTATTTATCTATTAATTTTATTATGTATAGATAAAAATTTAAATCTGCTTTTGAAGAGTTTATTTATGTTTATTGGTTTTTTATAGACAAAATTGAATGGATAGATAAAAGTTTAACGAAATCAATTTGAAAGTTTTTAATTTTCACCTGAGACTCAAAGGGACCAAAAGGGCCCTTTTTGGGGGTCACAAAATAGACATTCTATCTGTTTTATTGCTCTTTGTCTTGATGCCGATTTTGTTGGATGGAAAATTTTAAGTTTTCTCGATGAGATTTTAGATTTTGGGATTTAAATTTGTTTAATTTGTTTGTTGGATAATTTAAATTTTAAATTTGAGTCCGTTGAAAGTGAATTTAAATATTGTATTTGTGGATTTTTTTTTACAAAGGTGGTAGTTGTGGCTGTGATGATTTGCATTGGAATTTATTTTTTAATTTTTGCTGTCTTGGTAACTACCATACTGATTGGCTGAGTCTATTTGACTCATTTGGAATTGTCGGTTGTGTTGTCAGTTTCATTTCATTTTATTCTTTATTTAAACAATTTACGTCAAATTTTGTTTAGATAAATTTTTATAATGAAAGTCCTTTTGCTTGAATAGAAAAATTCATTTCATAAGTAATGCACACAAGGATAATAATGTGTCTCAGTATGATTTGATTTTACGCGCTCTGGAAGTCGCAAAGGGTTTTTAAATCTTTTCTCCGTTTCATAAATAACAATTCTTCGTCTCTCTAATTTCATAAATATTGCACACTTATTCGTCTTCGTCATTTCATAAGTAATGCACACTTTTCTGTCTATTTTATTTCATAAATAATGCACAATTTAGGTAAGAGGTGTATTTCATAATTTATGCACATCTTTGGATAAAAGTTATTTCATAAATGTTGCACACATTCAGTTTTTCCAAGACTAATACAGGGGAGTAGCCACCAATACACATTTATCAGTTGGTCTGCAGGGTAACTAATAGTTGTTATTGTTGGGTATTAAAATTATTGATCAGATCAAAAATTTGATCAATTTAATTGAAGTAATTGAAAAGATTGTTTAGTGTTTTTAAATTTTTGAAATTTAAATTGCTGTAGAAATTTGTTTGGTTTAATTCTTTTAACAGTTGGTGGGAGTGTGTTGGGCTGTATATAGAAAACGAATGTGTTTGAGATACTGGTTAAAACCGGAAGTAGAAGTGGAATATTTTCGATCTAATTATTATTTTTCTTTAATTAATTCATTTGCTTCTTTTATACCCTAAGTTGGAGGAGGCCTGTGATGTGATGGTCAAGTGCCAGACTAAGAAGTTATAGTCGCGAGTTCAACTCCTTCTCCGTATCCTGTTATTCCCAAAAAGGAGGAAAAACGGGATTAAAACTCAACTATAACTATAACTATACTATACGCTGAGTATACTATAGTTTGAGGTCGAAATGATCCTCAAAATAATTTTCTACAGCTTTTCGAACTACAAGAGGGACCGCAAGAAAGGTTTGGTAATGAACCTGAGTTGTTTAGGTGGTTTTAGACTCTGTTGAATTTTCCTGTCTTAATGAATTTCATCTTAAATCTGTGCAGTAATTTTGAAATAAGATTTTAATTGTGTTGATGACGCTCGTTTGGATTCTCTGAAGGTTTTTGTTTTTAGTTTGAAATGAATTTCCGATAGTGTGCATTATTTATGAAGTGGGAAAATTGGTAAACGTGCCGTATTTATGAAATGAGATATTACTTAAAGCGTGCAGTATTTTTGAGATAAATTCTTGCCCAAACGTGTGCAATATTTTGAAATAAGATGTTAATAGTGTTGTGATTTTTTTTGGATTTTATGACTGTGTGCATTATTTACGAAATAGAATGTCTAGTGTGCAGTATTTTGAAATGAGTGATCTTCTAAAGCGTCCAACACTTATGAATCTTGAGGAAATAGTTTAGAATTTTACAGAGTATGATATATATATATGTGAACCGGAAATTGATGTCATATATATGTTAGGGTAAAAGTGATAAACCAGCCAAATCATTTAATATTTATCACATTTACCGGCTAGTTTATAAAATTTTTCAACTCCTAATGTGGGTGTTAATAAAAGTTTGCTCTCATCTTTGATTTCTGTCAGTTTTCTGATGATTTCCAAGAAATGTGAGCAGTTGCGACAGTGGAAGGCTCTTCCAACAGGAAGAGATTACATGAGAAAAAGTGACAGAAGTCAAGGATCTTAGGAAACAAATCCAGTTGTACATTTTTTAAACTAGCCGGTAAATGTGATAAATTTTTTAAACTAGCCGGTAAATGTGATAAATAGTCAGAAATTTGTCACTTGTACTTAGTTTGGTGATTGTGAATAATAAATATTCGTTTGATTTATCACTTTTACCGCTATGGTCTGGCCATCTGTTTCAGTTTTAATCTGTTAGCCGGGGATTTGGTTTTTCAATAACAACCGCGAGTCTTTCATTAGGACGTGTCAATACGTGAGTATCACACACGTTGCCACCGGTGTCTACTGCCACTTGAATCAAGCACTCCACACTACCGCTCTCTAACAGTATTTTGTAGGGACTCCAAGGTGTTGTTACCAGATTAGAGCACGATCAGGTCAATTTCTTGACTTTCAAAGGTTTTTCTCACTTCCGGTATACTGTATAATATATTAATATAACTCTAAAATCGGCACGTAAGTGTTAGTATCTACCCGTCAAAAGAGGAACATGTTAAGATGACTGAAACCTCAGTTGCTGTATAATATACGTCCCACCGGTTCCAGAGCACAACATATATAGTACGTCTGACGTATTTATACGTCCAGCTCGGTTAATAGGTAGCGCTGTTAAACTGCTGACAGATGTTTGTTTGGGTATTTCTTCTTAGTTTCTGTATCGGAAGCAGTTTCAGTCAGCACACAGTCTTGTGGTAGAATCATTTCATAAATATTGCACACAAACATAGTCTAGTGTCTCGATTTTTCTCCAAGGATTCATTTCGTAATTAATGCACAGTATTTTCTAAAACTCACTTTATAAATTGTACACATTTTCAGCCAGCAATTATTCCAAAAGTAATGCACACTTCTCATTCATAACAGGAGATCGGAAAGAGTTTGGATCGGTGAAGGGAATGTGAGATTTATAAGAAAAATGTGGAGGACCGTTTCTCGGAAGAGGAAAACGGTCCATTGTGGCCCCCGGCCCGGACCGCACTAAAAAGTCTTTAAACGAGGAGAATTCGTGATTTGGTATTTTTAAAGTTAACCGAGTGATGCCCCCATTGAGACTCTTTTTTTTGGTATTTTCCGTCCGACTGTTATTGTGTTTCTTTCTCTTTATTGTTATCTCATCTTTTCAGCTTCTTACTCGCCTACAAATTCTTTTCTTTTTCTCTTCTTTCTTTCATTCTTTCTTTCCAATATTACAATTAATGTTTGATACAAAACATTCGTTTTCTTTTGCCTCGGTTAGCCTTCATTCGGTCATTCTTCTTCGGTTAACGTGCTTCCGTTTTTCGAGTCGTTGTCGGCGGTGGGAGCGGAATCATCTTTGTCTCGCACGTCTTCTCTCCTTGTTTCCCATCTCCTCTTCTCTAATCTCTCATCCCGAATTTCGTTTTTTTTTTTCACGTCTTGAGAATAATTTGAAATGGTGACATAAAGTCTTTGAACGAAGACTAAGAATCCTTTGTTCGAAACGTTCAGGAGCGGAGGGGAAGGGGGGGAAGGTTAAACCTGAAAACGTACCAAAGTTTTGAGAGTTTGCTTAACAGAGTTCCGGTTTCTCTGTTTGTTTATAAAGAAGTTAAGCTGCTGACAGATGATTGTTTAGGCACTGCGTATCAGTGTCTGTATCGGAAGCAGTTTCAGTCAGCAGTTATTCCAAAAGTAATGCACACTCTTGTGGGAGATTCGTTTCATAAATATTGCACACAAACATAGTCTAGTGTCTCGATTTTTTTTCGAGTGATTCATTTCGTAATTAATGCACAGTATTTTCTAAAACTCATTTCATGAATATTGTACATTTTCAGCCAGCAGTTATTCCAAAAGTAATGCACACTTCTCATTCATAACAGTTGGGTTTTGTTTTACACATTTCAGAAGTGAGAATTGTAATCAAACTACCACTAAGACTACTGTTCATTCCAAACTTGATTCAAATTTATAGTCATTTCATAAATATTGCACATTTTCAGCCAGAAGCTATGCCAAAAGTAATGCACACCTCATGGGAGATTCATTTCATAAATATTGCACACAAGCATGATCTAGTGTCACAATTTTTTTAGTGATCCTTCTTCAATATTGATGCACAATATTGTTCAAGTCTCATTTCATAAATATTGCACATTTTCAACAAACGGTTATTTCAAAAGTAATGCACACTCTCATGGATGATTCATTTCATAAATATTGCACACGAGCACGTTTTAAAGACATTCGTTTCTTAATTAACACACAATTTGTTTAATGCACAAAATTGTCTAAAACTCGTTTCATAAATATTGCACATTTTTAGCCAGCAGTTATTCCAAAAGTAATGCACAGTCTTGTGGTGGATTCATTTCATAAATATTGCACACTTTCCGCATAACGGTCACTCCCAAAGTAACGAACGCTGACGGGGAATTCAGTTCATGTGGCTCAATATTTTCAGTGTTTCGTTTCAATACTAATGTTCCCTTTTATCGACGAAGTCGTTTCATAAGTATTGCACACTATAGTTTCATTGACTTGAGAAAACCGTCATTTCAAAAGTAATGCACATTTTCTTAATGACTAACACTATGACGTCCGAAGGTCTAATGCAGATTTTTTCGTGTCGGTGGAATTGACTCTCATACTGCTTGAGCACCAATATTTTAAATTCACAACGTATGAACTCTAGTGGTAATTGTTCATATGTATAAATATAAGATCGCCAGCGACGCATGCGCAATAATTTCGGAATGTGACGTCACCGGCACTCAGCCAATAGTGTTTGTGAAATATTGCAGAGCCCCACAGCGGGACCACCGTAGGTTATACTGTTTATCTATCAAATTATTTTATAGTCATTGAACGATCTTTTGTTGATGTGACATTTTCCATAAGTATTGCACAGTTAAATCGTAAAGTCAGGGGCAACTTTGTCTAAAAATATTTTTCTTGAACCATACACCACGTCCTCCTCTTCGTCCTTCCTCCTCCTCATCTTTCATTAAATAAAATTTTTAAATACGAAACCTTGAAATTTAATTTATTTATGTATAGATAACAGTCAAACTAATAATTAATTAACTAATTAGAGAATTATCGAAAGAACTATAAAAAGCAGTTAAAGAGAGAGAGAGAGAGACAGACAGACTGAGAAAGAAGGCATCACGTTATTAAAATGATGATGATAATTAAAACAAGGTTTTCGCCACATGAGCAATTGGTTCATATATCATCAGCGGTCGTCAATTTCCTTTTTATCTATAGATAAATTTATTTTATTGCGTTTGTAAATAAAAAAAATGAAAATAAATAAATAATTTCGAAAGAGCCAGACACACAAAATTTATTTAATTAATTGAAGGTTTTTAATTACGCGAAGATAATTCGAGAAGGAGTTATTGATAGATAAATAAATAAATAAAAGGGGCTAAGAAACGTTTTGAATGGTGTCTGGAAGTTTTGACTCGACTGATTATCCAGATGTCCGGTGTTTTATCTTTTTATTTTAATATAAAAATGGTGAATACATAAAAAGTCTTGTTTTCTGTTTTGGATTTCTTTCTTTATCTAGTTTCTATTATTCTCGGTGACTGTTATTAAAAAGTTTTTGTTGTGATTATGGTCGTACCTGAATTTTCTAAAATAATATTTCTGGTCGTACCTGTTGGAATTAGGAACGTAAGAGGGGAAGGAAGGTCCTCAGCTTAATGATTACCTCCCCGTTGCGATTAGATTTTGTCTGCTTTTCTTCTGTTTATGTATCATTATACTGTATATTATCGTAACAGATTCCTTCATTCAGGTATCAGGTTTTGTGTTTTGGCCGACGATGTAATAGACCGTCGATCACTTGTTCGTATTTCAATAACGCGTGTCTCAGTAAGGTTTTATTTTACGCGGTGTGTAAATCGCGAGTTTTTACAATAATTCTCTCTTGGTTTCAAAAATATTGCACAGTTTTTGTATACTTCATTTCATAAATAATGCACACTGGTTCCTATATTTCATTTCATAAATATTGTTTCTATCTCATTTCATAAATAATGCACACTTGTTTGTATCTCTCATTTCATAAATAATGCACACTTGTTCCTATATCTCATTTCATAAATAATGCACACTTGTCCGTATCTCTCATTTCATAAATAATGCACACTTGTTCGTGTCCCTCATTCCATAAATAATGCACAGTTGTTTGTCTCTCTCATTCCATAAATAGTGCACACTTCTTCGTATCTCTCATTTCATAAATAATGCACACTTTTCAAGAATAAGCCAGGCACAGTTTACACACAATTGTGTATAAAAAATTGTGCGCGATTTATTAAGGACCAGTTTCAAAAATACTGCACAGTCTTGTTTATAGTTGTCTTGAGACTATTTCTTGTCCGTTAAGTAAAAACTGTGCAGTATTTCTGACATAGAAATGATTAGAGTTAATATTTTTTGTGTGTGATATAGAGTATAATTAATAATTGTAATAAAACCTTCGTGTAATTGATTTGTTTAATCATCGTGTGCATTATTTATGAAATAGATGGTTGCAACAATAAATAATTCAAAGTGTGGAGTAAGTTTGACATTTATTCTTCATCAAAGTGTACCTTATCTACGGGGCAATTTCCTCCCATTTCACCCTCAAATTTATGCTCAATAATATAATCTTCAAGTTAATAGATAAATTATTAATATAAATTTGAGACGAACCGAAATTTAAACGATTCTATGTAATAGACATAAATAAATAAATTTTTGGCGTTAGTCAGTTGTTTTTGTTTAGATCAAAGGGATTTCATTTCATTTTATCTGACTGGTGGTGGTTTATCTGACTATTAGGTGGTGATATACATGGGTGTGCAGTATTTTTGAAACGTGTTTTATACTTTAAAAGCAATCCAAAGTATATTTGTATTGTGTACTTATACTTAAATTGACGGGAGATCTTTGGTGTGATGGTTAAGTGCCAGACTAAGAAGTTATAGTCGCGAGTTCAAATTCTCCTGTTGTACTATAAAGGAGTGAGAACGGGCTTGTGGCCATACTATAACTATAACTATATATACTTAAGGGACTATATTTCTGTGTTCTGGTTGAAAGGGTGAATAAGTTTGAAAAAAATTTTTGACAAGAGTTGAACTATTTATAAAGCAATAATATCATAAAAGTGTGCAATAGTTTTGAAACAAATTTCTCCTCTTAACTGACTTTAATTATTTATATAGCAGCGCTGTCCAACTTATCATAGCCCATATCATATTTTATTACCAAACATTTCGGGGGTCAAGAGGGAAGGCCAACCAGACGTTAAACGGATTGCTGCTGTATTCAGCCTGAATTACGCAAACTTCTTAGTACCCACGTTAAATTTATATCAGATTTAAATTCTCACTTAGTAAAATTGTTTTAATATTAATAATAGTTTAGTAACATAAATTTATTTATAGTAAAATGGACTCCCGGGCCGTAAAAATAATTTGGGGGCCGTATACCGTCCGCAGGCAGGACAGCCCTGATTTATAGTATACTCTACTCAGGTATTAGTGTTCAGTAAAAGGCTCGTTGATAGCATATAACTAACCCTTAATCCCCCTCCCAAAATATAGAGGAAAATTATGTAAATATAAATATCATCAACTAATTATTAATAAATAAAATCAATTGGATAAATAAATTATGTTAATGAGTTTTGTGTTGAACCCCAAAATAAATAATTGAGCGTATTCTTTGTTAAAAGGGGCTAGAGACAGGCAATAATTCTTAAATGTTTGCTGTCGAAGTTGTGCATTATTTATGAAATGAACCCTTACTGATATTAAGCAATAACTTTGACATCAGCTGACTGTCACACTCCATACTCTACTCATAAATTCCTAAATGTATAGAGATTTCTAAGATATTTTTGTGCAGGACTTATGAAATGAGAAATTTGTGTTTATCTCGTTATTCAAACAGACCTTAATCGTGTGCAATACTTTTGAAACTTACTTTCAGTTAAACACTCATCAAAGCTTCGACTGACACACTTCGGACGTATGTTAACCCTACAGAACGCTAATAGTCTCCTCCCTCAAACACCCAAAAAAAATTTTTTTTGGTTTAAATTTATAAAAACAAATTCCAATAAAGATAAAAAGTGAAAATTGATCTTGAAACAATTTAATAAGTTTAAATTAATAATTATGGATTTATTGATTATAGTCTTGGCGGGTTTAATAACTCCGAAAATGAGATTTTCGAATTTTAGAAGTGATAATAAAAATAAATTATCGACTTAAACTTTAATAGTTTAATAATGGTCTGTCGGGAATTATTGTTATTAATTTTTAATTTTGTAAAATATTCGGATTAGATAAATAAACATAACAGATAATCGGATCTATCGATAATCGAGTAGATAGATAGATAAAAATTTTTGTCTGAGATTTTTTTCTTTTGTCATGATTTGAAAGAATCCGAGTCTTTGTTCGGCGTGGAAATTTTTTTTTCTTCAAATAAAATTTTTATTGTTCTAGAAATTTAAAGATAATCGTTGAGTTAATAAGTTTTGTGTTTTATTTATTTATTTATTTGGGGATTTATTGGTTGGTGTCACAACTCGGGGGTGAGTGGGAAGAAATAATTTTTGTCCTACCTGAGGTGTTTTGTGTTAAAAATAATTTTTATGTTTAAATTTAATAACTACCGGAAGTTAGTAATCCTTATTAGTGTTGTGATCTTCTTTTATTTATTTATTGATTTGGTTTGTTTTACTGAGAACTCTTCAAAAGCAGATTTTGTATTTTAACTTTCAAACGAAAAATTAAATTTGAATCAAATTTTTAAAATCGATAACAATTTGAAATTTGAACAAATCACTATCAACACTATTTATTAACATGAACTCGTTAAATAAAAAATTTAAATTTCGGAACACAGGTATCGGTACCTAACAAAACAAATTTTTTGCAAATTTTTGGTTTTCCCGTTTTCGTCGAAGTTTTGCGTTTTACATCATCGTTCACATAACACACACACGCGCGAGATGGATGAGATGATGATTTTCCCGGGAAAATCTTGGAAAACTGCTTAAAATTTAAATTTGAAGAAAGAAAAATCCGGAGAACAATAAATTTATGATCGCGGGTCCGAGAAGACCAAGTTCTGCCGTGAACCGTAGGTAGATGGATTGTTGTGTGAGTCCAACCGAGTACTCCGCGGTTGAGCGATAGCGTCTACCGACTTGTGCCTAGGTATCATGCCTCCAGTTTTTTGGGGAGAGGAGTGGATCGAGTGATAGAGGGGGGATAGGGGAAGTCGGGGAGGGAGTAGGAGCGAGCGGGGACCGAGAGGAAGTTCGCATTTTGAATGTTGTTTTACGAACGATATTTAAATTTTTCCTTTTCTCTATTGTTTCGTATTTTTCTTTATTTTTCTTTTTCTCTCTTTTTCTGATTTTTAGTTTTTCTCCTTTTCTGCGAGTTGTCTGGTCTTGTTTTACGCGAATTTCCTTTTTTTTTGTGGTTTTATTTTTCAATCCTTTTTTACTGTTTCCTGATTGTTGGAGTTTTTGGTCTCTTTCGCTTATTGTTTATCTATTTGGGTTTTGTTTTACGCGAAATAATGAAAATCATTTCCTATTACTTCCGGTTTTTGGTGTTGAAGCTTTGTAAGCTCTGGATTATGTCCCCTAATTAACATCCACCTGCTTCCATAACAGTCGGTCTAGCGTTATGGGCTTTTATCTAGATAACAGAGCAGTGTTTTAGCCTCAGGATCGGATAAGGAAAATGAAAACCTGAGTTTATCTACCGTAATTTCCGGATATAGTCTTGTAGTTTTGTATGGCTTGGAATAAGCAGTACAGTATACTCTATAGTCAACATCCACTTGCTTCGATATTACATGTGGTTTGTCTAGTGTTATGGAGTTTTATCTAGGGAGCAGAATTTAGTAAAAATGTTGCAGGATAAACGGGCGTCAGTTGAAGCTTATAGTTTAGACGTAGTTGTAGTGTAAACGTCTTGAGTCAGATGGCTCATCAATGATCGACAGTGCGGAAGGGTAGACTAGACGGGTAGTTGAGTGCAGTCTTTCGTACTTCACAGTTAAGTGATATGGAACTGCATGGGATGTGGGAACTGAAACAGATTTAAGAGAAGCGAGGATTACTAAATAGGGCCTACAAAGACTAGACAGTCTAAAGAAGAAAGCAGATAACACGAGTTTACAGAACAAATCAAAGATGAAAGTAGATAAATAAGAGGAAAACAGGAAGTCTGGATTAGTTTCCAGACATCTGGAATGAGAACAACAGGAAAGGATTTGAGATTTAAAATTTTCCAAACCCTTAAAACTTAAAATTAAATTTAAACCAAACTACAAAAGCTCAAATTACTATTTTTGGAGTAATTTTGCTTAAAACCAAAAATTTCAAAGCAGAGTATACCTAGAAACCTCTAACGGCTTTATTAAGACAGGCCAGACAGACAGAAGACAAGGGGGAGGGTGAGGAGAAGAATTTTCTGATGCAAGAATCAGGTTGCAAATAATTCACGGGTGGAAAAAATTCAGGTATTAAAACAAAATTTATCGTAACAACTTGTAAAATAAATAAATAAATAAATAAGCGCATAGAAAAAATTAATTAATTAGAATTATTTAGTGATAATTTAAAAGTTAAAACAATGCAAATTTAAATTTCAAATAAAACTTTTTAACTAAAACTTGTTTTAATTCAAATTTACTCAGCGAACAAAGAGGGAAAATTTTTGTTTTGTTTCGTTTCTGCTTTTGTAGTCTTGAAACTTTTCCAGGTTTCAGGATTTTCCTGGAAACTCTACTCTCAACTTTTTATATTCTGTTGATTGTTTGGGGTGGTGGAAATCGGATTTGAGGAGGTTCAGGTTGTAAAGGCGGTTGCCCTAGCTCTGGTTATTGGTTTGGTGTGTTTGTCGAATCTGATGACGTCATTAGAGGTTCGGGGATGTAGGCTGTAAGCTACTCGGGATGGGTTGGTATCTTGTCAGGTTTTGAGTATCATGGTTTTAGTTTAACGGGTTTGAGGGCTATGCCTGAATGTAACTATGTGTCTGTTGGTTGATCTGTTGAAAGGACTAGATGTCTTTGGTTTTGGGATGGAAGTTTTGACTTTGTTCAAATTGTGTTGTATTGAGGAATAAGAGGAGAAGACAAGAAAAGCGAGAAGGAAGGAACTGACTACATTTTAGATGAACTAGGGATGAGAGAAAAAAATAAAACATGCGAAAGAAGAGGAAGAGAGAGAAAGTGAAATAATAAAGAAACAGAAAGACAGAAGAAGAGAATAAGCTATGAAAACAGAAAGTCAGAGAATAGAGAAAAGAGAGAAGAACAGATCACAATTAAAGTGAGAGAGGCAAAAAGTAACAGAAAGAGCCGAACAAGTACATTGAGAGAGTGGAAAAGATAAAATAGGAAAGAAAGACAAGAAGAGTAAAAACGAGAAGTCAGCAACAAAAATATGAAAAAGGAAAGAAGCTGACAGACAGACAGACAAACAAAAACACTAACCGGTGAGAAATTTGTCTGTTCCAAACTACTCCACAATCCAACAGCAATAGCGCTGACTGCTGACCAAGTTTTGAGTCAACTTTAAAGAACTTTTAGAGAGTAACTCATACACTCCCAGAAATAACAACCAAAAGCTTTAACGCCCAGGTCGTTGTAGGTCGAAAATTTAAGGTACTCACCAGATTGGCCACAGCTTAAAAAATTTTAATGGGACTTCAAAACCCAGGAGAAACCAAAGAGCGATCACCAGCTTCCCAGACCAATTTACCTGACAAAGATCACAACTTGAGTTTTGATCTTCTTGTAAACTGTAACATTAATCTGTACGAACAAGATCACCATCATCGCTTTTCAGTTCTCTGGTACTGTAACACGTTCGCAAAGTCTTAAACAAAGTGTTCGATTGAGGGACCAAAATCATCGTAATAGTCGTCTTTGTTTGTACCATTGTCTCGCACCTGGTGTTTGTTGCGTTTGTTCTGACAAAGGAAAATGGAAGTGAGAGAATGAGAGAAACGAGAACGTCGATTGTCGAGGAAAAACACCGATACGGCACTGAGCGAAAACAAATAAGTGAGGGACTTGGGGAGTTGGTCCCGCCGCCAAACTCATGGTTAACTTATCCGTTTTATATGTCGGAATATTTTGCCGGATTCCTATTGGTCCGTTCTCGCGGTGCTTTGCATCTTCACCAATCTGAGCACTAATTGAAATTTCCGTCTGCTGAATACTTGGCCATGTGTTAATTAGTACTAATAGTTCACTCCTTTTTTTATGCGTCTTCGTTGTTGTTGTCGTCATCGTTCCAGGCGTTCAGGTTGAGAATAAACTATGTCGTATTTCCACAGGTGCCCGATATTCTTTTCCCCTCCCACGTTCTGCATGACGGATAACATGTTCGTACTCAGCTTCATCTCTTACCTACGCGGTAACACTCGTTCTAACTAATTTCTTATCGTTCTTGTAGTTGATGCTTTTGGTCATCATTCCCTCGTCTTGGCGTTGGGTACAGTATAGTGCTTGGTCTGGTGAACCTTTTTTTTGACCAGAGGAAACCTCTAGAAGGTATCCATCTTTCTTTTGGAAAGGAGGGAGGGATTGTTACGGATTAGCACCGACTAAAACCTCTGGCTGGACGTCTGTTAGACCCAGGCTGGAAGACCCGGGGGTTCGTTATTACTCTTCCGCAATCTTCCTCATCCCTTAAAGCACTCAAAGTCCCATACCCTACGACCTGATGACCCACACATTAGGTCACCTCCTTCCAAGTCACTATCCCATCTAACCCATCCAAGTTAGTCGGACACGTTGAACAATCTTGATATAATAAAAATTAAAAACAATAAATTTATTTTATAAAAATTATATAAATCAATATTATAATGATATTATATTTTTATAAATATATTATAAGTAGCGGTTTTAACCCTGTTTTTGGGTAAAACAGGATGCGGAAGGACGATACGAACTCACGACCATAACGTTCAAGTCTGAAACTGTGACCATTACACTAGGACTCCCGCAGTATATTATAACACACACAATATACTTATTATATTATAATTTCTACTTTCATCTGCTATAAATCATTTATTTCTTCAGCTGTGTGATGTTTTTGTTAAACATTTAATAAGTCAGTAAAGTTAGTTGTAAATTGATGAAGAAGTCAGTGAAATTCATTTCAAAATTATTGCACACTTTTATGAAGATTTTATTATATTATTATATGGTTCACATTTGAAGCTTATGAATTTAAATATACTTTGAAAACTTAATAAATAAATTTTTACACTGATCGGTTAGGTTATGTGTCTGGTTTTGGTTAAAAAAAATTTTTTTGTCTCTTGCAGAAGTTAAACATGAGTGAAATGAACATGCGTTTATAATGGAGGCTACAGGAGCTTGGATAAATGACCGACGGCGTCATCAGGGATTCGTCAGGTCCATCAGAGGTTCATTGACAGCTCTTAATTTGTCTTGTATGGCGTGCAGCGTAGAGCATAAATCGTAAATAACCGGAAGGAAAAATCAATAAATATGGAGCGGCGTTCGTTTGAGAATGAGGTGAGCAAATGAAGCTGTTTCCTCAGGTTCGGGGGCGTATTTCATAAAGAATAAGGTTGCAAGAAGTAACAGAAATTGCGCAAAAGTTACCATTAATCAGGTCGGAAAAGAACCTCAACTAACTCGAGGCCTAATAATCGGTCGGTAATTAAAAGTCCTGGCAATTAATTACGGGCGAGCGGGGAGTATATGCCTCGGATCAATCGCCGCCATGTTGGAACGTTTTTGTTTATTTGCAAAAGTCGAGCCTTTCGGAGGTTTTCGAAAATCTCCCTCGGTTTTCAGGCACGGAGTCAGGTGAATGAGATCCGACCTTGAAATATGATTAGTTTGAAATTGGATTCGGAACCGGTTGGAAAAATGTGTGCTTGCGTGTTTGGGGCCCATCGACGAGGCCCATCTTAACATGATTTGCCTCACATGAACCGAGTCGATCGGGGAAATAACTTATCGTCAGCATGTTCACATCAATTTCATCTTCTTCTCTCTCGTCTCGCCGGCGTTTAATCGCCACAAAAGAGGAAACCGTAGTCACCAAAGTGCCGGTTTGGTGTTTTCGCATCTTCTCTCAGTTGGGGGGGACACCACCAGGGCGTTTCCGCATTTGGAACATTCCTTGGGTCTAGGCTCAACGTGTTAGTGTGTTTCCACTTCTAAAAAATCATTTCATAAGTAATGCACACTCACATCTTTCCTTTCTGATCCTTTCTTTCTCTACCTCCTCTTCTTGGTTGACTTGTACAACTTATTTCAGGTTTTCCGTCCCACCTTCTAAACTTTCCTTTCGTTTCGACTATACACCAACAACAGCCTAAGTTAGTCTACCGATTATCTCACCTTCTGGTAAGAACATCTCAGAGCTGCTGACTCTGAAAACATGATAACTGGCGAAAAAAAGAAAAGAGAAAGTCTTTCTTCATCTTCTACTTAATTTACAGTTGGATGCATCAGGGCATTAGGTCGCGAATTGTTTTTGTCTTCCTCCGATTATTTATACTTTGTGTTTGTATTTATACTCTTCTTCGTCAATTTATAAAGTAGATCCTGTGGGATGAATAGCTGAAGTGGTTGTCTGTAACTTTTTCGCTAGTAGTTTCTTTTATCTACAAAACTTTTCCTCTCTGTATAAAGAAAGAGCAGAAACAAAAGAAGAAGACAAAGAAAGGAGAAGGAAAGAAGATAGAAAGAAACATCCTAGAGGAGCAGAAATGACGATTAGTCACAACCGCATAGTCGTACCTAAGGTCTCTTAGCAGTAGATCGTTTGAGGCAAAACCTAGAACTAGAAGAAGAATAATCTATTTCTAGGAACATCTACCATCAATGGACTTAAAGTGATGGGGAAAGGATATAAAGGATAGATGAAGAGGAAACGAAAGATTTCATTCTTGACCTGATTCAGGTTCGTCATTTAGGGTTATGACGTGTGTATGTGTTCAGGGGGGGGCAGAGGGGGCACTCTGGTTACAGACATTGTAATTACCCCCGACGAGAGGAGGAAGATCCAAAATGAGTTTTTCGGTTTTTTTTGTTGTTGACTCTTCAAGCCATGATTCACTCTCTGATGTAAATCGTCACCGCCTTGTATGTGGTCATTCGAGGTTTGGAGGTAGGGGTGGGTGTGGGGGCAGGTAGGTAGGCGAAGAGGCGATTATCTAGTGTGAAGATTAACCGAAAAGAAAATTGAAAATTTTTTGATTTGTATACGGAGGAGGTGTAGGTAAATATTGATATCACGGCTCATTTGTCGAACCTTATTATCTCCCAGAAAGATGGTTTGTCAAAAGACACCGATTGCACCTGGACTACGTGACTTACGCAGGTACCAATTCCAAGGATCCTGGGGTAAACACCGCACCGTTGCCGCCGCCGCCGATGATTTATCAACTTGAAACCGAGTTAATCGCCTCACAGTTTTCTCTCTCTCTCTCTCTCTCTGCTTTTTGTTTCTTCATTCCTGCGAAATACCGAACCTGATTTTCATTCCCCTCCCTCCCTCTTCCCATACCTTCCTTTTTCGTCTCATATACACTCCAACTTTACCCTAAACCACTTGTAAATAGTCTGGATACTATTAAAACCAGTTTTTAGCATCAGAGGTTGATTTCCGGTTTATCCAGGCTGTACAGGATGCTGTGCCTGAAAGTAGATTACCACAAAACACAGGTATAGTCCCGAATAGGCGAAGGAAAGTGGATAAGACTGAGTGTAAAATGGTTTCTATGAATAGTCATTGCTCAGACAAGTCAGGTTCTCGACTGTCTGCCCAAAATTGGAAAAATTGTTTCATAAGTAATGCACACTTCGGTAAACACTCTTTCATCAACGTCAAAGCCTTTAATAATTTATTTCAATAATAATGCACACATTTCTAATTGACTCGTTTCCGAAGTAACACACACTGTCATGTTACATGGCCTAGAAAGTAATGATGTAGATAGGTTGCCATATCGGCGATTATTCATAATCACCAAGTAAAATTGGTAAATGTGACAAATCGCTTAATATTTATCACATTTACCGGTTAGTTTATGGAATATACAACTCGTAATATGAGCAAAATTTTATTAAATTTCACATTACGAGTTGGAGATTTAATAAACTAGCCGGTAAATTTGATAAATATTCAGTAATTTCTCACATTTATCAAGCTCAACTGATGAGTATAAATAATTGCTGAGTTTTATATATATTAGTCATATTTATCACATTTACCGACTGGTCTATAAAACCTTCAACTCATAATGAGAGCTTTAATGAAATTTTGATTGAATTAGAAGTTGCGATTATATAAACTAGCCGGTAAATGTGATGAAATTAGTTTATGCTCTCTATATGTTAGAATCTCTCACTGATTATGAAATGGAATTTTATGGAAGGTGTGCAGTACCTATGAAACGAGTTCTCTCACACAAGTGTGCATTGAATAGACACGGTTTATCAAAGGAGATATGAGCTAGTTTGGTAAATGAATTCTCGAGTGTGCAATATTTATGAAATGAATTCCTTCTAAAAGCCAGTAAATGTGATAAATATATGTTACGGTAAAAGTGATAAATTCGGCGATTGTATATGTAATATCCGGTGGATATTAATAATCACCAATTAAGCTTGGCTAATGTGACAAAAAAACTGAATATTTATCACATTTACCGGCTAGTTTATGGAATATACAACTCCTAATATGAGCAAATATTATTAAATTTTTCATTATGAATTGGAAATTTTATAAACTAGCCGGTAAATGTGATAAACACTCACTAATTTGTCATATTAATCAGTCTTAATTGGTGATTATGAATAATAGCTGGAAGTCATTTATAAATTCGCCTAATTTATCACTTTTACCGTAACATATATATTTATCAGCACACTCCTTTTGATGAAGGCTCTGTCTTGCACAATTGTGTCAGAGAACTCGTTCCATAAATATTGCACACGTTCCATGGGAGGTTCTTTGGTGTGAATTTCATTTCAAAAGTCGTGCACATTGATACAGGTTTTCTTTTTTAAAGACATCTCCTCTTTCATGAAGAACTTGTCTTATAATTAACGTACAGTATCGCTGTAAATTGATTTAATTAGTCGTTTCATAAATAATGCACAGTGTTGCGTTTTTCGTTTCTATTAATAAAACAAAGAACCTTTCGCGATTGGGTTGTTTCTAAAACCTTGCACATTTATTCATTTTTATCTACAAAATTATCTGGTACTCCTGACCATTTATACAGTATATTTTATAGTATATACAGGTCTAATTGAGTTTAATAATTTTTATCCTACTCGATTCTCGATATTTTCAAAGAGAAAAGACTCTACTCCCATACATAATTCATTTCACGGGTATCTTATGTACATTATGCATCAATTAAATCAATAAATAAGTTTAGTAGATAAATAATAACTGAAAGAGGAAGATAATCTATAATGGAGTTGGGTTTGGGGGAGGAGGGAAGGAGGTTGGAAGGAGAATCAAAACCAGAAACGTGCGATCACATTTTCCCATCGTGAACGCTTCAGGTCATCAACAATTTGTCTTCTTCCGTTTCTTTTCCTTTCCTTTCGGTAAATTCATTTCGAGTTTGTCTACTTCCGGTTCGCGGTTTTTCAAATGTTCATGTGTACGAAAAAGAGTTCAAGATGGAGGGAAATGACTCGAGGCGACGAGAACACCAACCGGTGAACGTCGTTTATCACGTGAACCTGAATCTCGTGGATGCTGTTCCTCGGAATCTCTAACGGAAATTATTTATGTATCGATCCGCCAAAAGGGGAAAATAATCTCCGATTAATAAATAAATAAATAGATCGATGATGAAATTTGGATGAGAGAGAGAAAAGAAACGTCGAAAGAGAGAGAGGGATAGATGGAGTTATTGATTATGTATCGAGCGGAGGTTTTTATTCGAATCATGATTTCCAATAAGGTACGATGATGAACCTGATAGAAAGGCGAAGGAGGTTTTGGAGAAGGAAAGCTAAGGTCCGGAGGACTTGACCGTAATAAATCGTCGGAAGGAATTGGAAAGTGAAGACGTCGAGAGGTGGCCCAAAAGCCAACCCGCTGACGTGCCCATCTTCTGGTAGAGGAGATCTCTTTCTAGCGAGCACCGTCGAGGGCGGGAATGATCCCGTTTAGTTTTAATTATTGTTTCTCTTATTATATTTATTTAATTTCTTTCCTATCACGATCGATTCTATTTCCTTTTTGGTTTTTATTGGTTTTAATGATTTGAACGGGAGATGACCCGAACTTCCCAACTCATTTCGAATTCTCTTTCCTCCCCATCCTCTTCGTCTCCTTCTTCTTCTTCTATCTCTCACGGTTTTTAACTACAACATCTCGTTTCATCTTCTCATTTGTGTTATTGCGAACATATTCCTTCTCATTTTTTAATATAAATTTTTATACGATCCGCGTAAAAAAAGTTCAATGAACATGAAGAATTGCTTGAGTGTGTATATGATGAATGAATTTCACAGAGTAAAAGTTCAAACCGACCCCTATTTCTTTCATAAATAATGCACACTCATCACGATTTTATTCTATCTATTCCTATTCCTATCTATTCATCACGTCTATCTATTCTTTCATCTATCTTTCTTCAAACTGGTTCTGTTCATTATCAATTTGATATCTACTCAGCGATTTGGTCAAAGTTTTCTTTTTTAGGTTATCGTGCTAACATAAAAGTTCAAACTGACTGCTTTTTCATTCATAAATATTGCACACTTTCATCGAGAATTCATTTCATAAGTCATGCACACTCATCACGAACTTATATCGAAATTAAACGCACGGTTTCAACGAGATTTCCTTTCAAAAATACTGCACACATTCATCCACGATCCATTTCTAAGTCATCATACCCACTCAGAGAATTCATCAAAACGCGACTCAAATGTGTTAACTAAAATTTTTTTTCAAAAATAATGCACACTTTCACCAAGAACTCCTTTCATAAATCTTGCACATTTTCGTCTAATTCTCATTTCATTAGTAATGCACTCATCTCGAATTTGCATCAAAAGTCAATACACGGTTTTGGCGAGTTTTCATTCATAAATATTGCACGATGTCTTCAAATTCTCATTTCATAAATAATGCACATCGATGAAAGTTACTCATTTCAAAATACCGCACATTCATTAGAAACCATCTCAAACGTGAATGAATAATTTTAACACCAATTTTTATTCATAAATATCGCACACTTTCACTGACAACTCGTTTAATAAGTGATGTACATTTAGGTTCGTGATACAGCTTATTTCATAAGTAATGCACACTTTCATTAAAAATTCATTTCATGAGTCATTCACACTCCTCGAGACGTTTTTATCGAAGTAAATGCACAATTTTAATGAGATTTACTTTCATATATATTGCACGATTTCTATAATTCTCATTTCATAAATATTGTATATTTTTGTTTAATTCTCATTTCATAAGTAGTGCACACTTTCATATGATTCCCATGACATTTTGTAAATGGAAGCATTTTAACAAGAACAAGTTTCATAAGTCCTGCACCAAGTATCCATTCGAGTGATCCGTAATTCTGATTTCACTAATAATTCATTTCATAAGTACTACACACTTTTTGTTAAAGGTTCTATTTCGGAATGAGGTTTCCTTTCAAAAGTAATGCACACTTTCATAAGCTGATTTCAACTGGGTACAATCCAGGGTCGTATCCAAACTTCTCGTAACAGGTACACACTTCCACGACGATAATCGGATAAGTTTCATTTCCTCTTCGACATACTCTTGAGAGGGGTTGCTGTCCTCGACCACCTCGTTATGCTACCATTCTTCCGTTCTATCAATCATTCAGTGACCACCACATGGACTCGACGGGATACATAAATAAAAAATAATTTCGTAGGAAAGGAGAATAAAAAAAATTCATTGAAACAGGTTTCGATTTAAAAGTTGGCCAAAAACCTGGCTGCTACCTGATTACGTACCCAAAAAAAGGAAGGAAAACCATAAATGATTAGGATGAGGATGAAGATAGATAGATGGAAAGGTAGATCCTCCACCAACATCATATATCAAAGGTCAATAAAATGAATTGAAATCGGTTGCGAGGGGTCAATCCCGATGGTCATTAGGACGTGGTTTGTCTGGGCAGACTCTTTGCGGTTTCCTTCTTAATGTGTTGCTTCCGTTCCTTTCTACCCTCCTCCTCCTCCTCCTACCATTCTTCAGCACTCCTTCTTTCTCCAAAATAATGACGACCCAAAAAAGATTTTACTCAACGTTCTCACCTTTTCTCCGTCCTCGGGAATAACCAGGTCTGTGGTGAGATGTTTGGATTCGTCACACTCCTGCATTCTGTCGCAAGGTCGTTGCACCGACTGACTCACGTGTGTCCCATGTAAATGAGTGTATACACTTTGACCACATCCGTGTGCAGTTTTGATGCTGAGAGGGAAAGAAATTTTGAAGATACGCTCCTGAGATACTAACATAGAATCCATGTCAAAAGTAATGCACGGATTTGGACTCAATTCAGTTTAGATTCAAGGTTTTCGGGACGCCTACATCACTCCACCACCGGGGTGGCCTCCTCCCTCGCATTCTCCCACACAAGATGGCCGCTGTTTTACATCTCCATGCTCTTTTCTTAACGGTTTTGTCCTCAACTACTTAATATCGTGCCTCATGCACGTTTCACAATTTCTCGTCCGCCATTTTGGAACCTTGATGAACATATCCGTTCCGGCGAGAAACCCAATCTTCTCCCTCCCGAGTGGTATAAATTATAATTTTAATTAAATGAAAATTTATAAAAACTCGTGAAAATTGTTTTTATGGGGATTAATAAAATGGCGGATTGAAATTTTCGGGGAAAAAAAATAAAAAAAAGTTCAGAGAGAGAGAGAGACCATGTTTACCGTTAGGCTATTAGCCGACCAAGTCTGCTTTTCATAAATCTGTGCAAACATGTGAACCGTGCAATGTAAAACAAATCCACTTTCGACGTCACATTCAATTAACTAAAATTTTTCTTCTTTTAAACTTTCTTTTCCAAGAAATTATTGTTTTTATTAAACTGAAATGACACTAAAAATGTTTTACAGAAAGGATACATAACGCAAGTGCGCATGCGCCAACCTAATTTTGCGTTTATCGAAACCTTTAAGGTATGACTTTGATTTGTGATATCCGTTTTGCAGTTATTCCCTTTCATCACGATATATTCCTCTTCTCTCTCTACAAATTCGTTATGAGTGTGCATAACTTATGAAACGAGTTCTTGATAAAAATGTGCATTATTTATGAATAAATATTTCTTATCAAAACCATTCAATCATATTTGAGATGGTTTCTTAATGAATGTGTGCGGTATTTTTGAAATGACCAACTTTTATCGATGTGCATTATTTTTGAAACGAAAATTTGAATAAACCGTTCAGTATTAATGAAAGTAAATTTCGAGAAATTGGGAGTTTGGATACGACCCTGGATTGTACCAAATTGAAATTCGTTATAGGTCAGCTTATGAAAGTGTGCATTACTTTTGAAATGACGAGTCCGTTAATGACGAAATGAATTTTTAGTATAAATTCTGTCTAATTATTCAAAGTAAGTTATCCAGACATTGTGCACGACTTATGGCATGAGTTCTTTATGAAACTGTGCAAGACTTTTGAAAGGAAACCTCATTCCGAAATAGAACCTTCAAGAGTGTGTAGTACTTATGAAATGGATTATTAGCGAAATCAGAATTAAGGATCACTCGGATTGTTCCTTGGGGAGCGAGCGGGACTTATGAAATGCGTTCTAGTCAAAACTCCTTTCTATTTATAAAATAACATGGGAATCAGATGAAAGTGTGCACTACTTATGAAATGAGAATTAAACGAAAATATGCATTATTTATGAAATGAAATTTAAAGAAATCGTGCAATATTTATGAAAGTAAATCTCGTTAAAATTGTGTAATTACTTCGATAAAAAAGTCTCGACGAGTGTGAATGACTTATGAAATGAATTTTTAATGAAAGTGTGCATGACTTATGAAATAAGCTGTATCGCGAACCTAAATGTACATCTCTTATCAAACGAATTGTCAGTGAAAGTGTGCGATATTTATGAATAAAAATTGGTGTTAGAATTATTCATTCACGTTTGAGATGGTTTCTTAATGAATGTGTGCGGTATTTTTGAAATGAGTAACTTTTATCGATGTGCATTATTTATGAAATGAGAATTTGAAGACATCGTGCAATATTTATGAATGACAAACTCGCTAAAACCGTGTATTGACTTTTGATGCAAATTCGAGATGAGTGTGCATTACTAATGAAATGAGAATTAGACGAAAATGTGCAAGATTTATGAAAGGAGTTCTTGGTGAAAGTGTGCATTATTTATGAATAAAAATTTTAGTTAACACATTTGAGTCGCGTTTTGATGAATTCTCTCTGAGTGGGTATGACGACTTAGGAAATGGGTCGTGGATGAATGTGTGCAGTATTTTTGAAAGGAAATCTCGTTGAAACTGTGCGTTTACTTTCGATATAAATTCGTGATGAGTGTGCATGACTTATGAAATGAATTCTCGATGAAAGTGTGCAATATTTATGAATGAAAAAGCAGTCAGTTTGAACTTTTATGTTAGCACGATAACCTAAAAAAGAAAACTTTGACCAAATCGCTGAGTAGATATCAAATTGAGAATGAACAGAACCAGTTTGAAGAAAGATAGATGAAAGGAATAGATAGACGTAAAAGAGATTTCGATGCATATCTAAATACATAAACATAATTAATTAATTACTTTTAAGTAAATAAACAGGTAAACAATATGAATAAATAATTATTATAGATTTATGTGCGGTGACCGAGAAATGAAAGAAAGATAAACTGAAGGAGAGGAGGAGAGGAAAGATCTCGTCCGCCATTTTGAAATATCAGACATCTTGTCTTTTTTGTCCATTTTGTCGTCAATTTTTCTGGTTTTCTCTCCCTCGGGAAAGAGGAAATGAACAAAAAAATCGCGGCTAAAAGGACTTCAAAAAAACTGTTAAAAAGTCATTTCAGGGAAGCAGGACCGGTTCCAAGATTTTCATTCCATCACTCAGTCTTGTGTGTCTATTTCGAAGCCAATTAACAATATCTGTTTTAATTAATCACGTTCGTTTTATGTTTTTTGGGTTTATCTCCAATCACTTCCGGTTGCTAAATTTTTAGGGCATTTCCGGTTTTTGTTCTATTTTTCCTTCAAATTTGGAGATTTGATAGTTTGGATTGGTGAAATAAATTATTTGATTGGAGGATTTGGAGAGTCGTGGAATTAGAATTGTTTAAGAACTGGGGGTAGCATGATAGAAAAACCGGAAGTAGAGGAAGTTCGAAGGAGACGCTAAAGTTGGGTTGGGCGGTCGCTTAATGAACCAAAAAAGATTTTTATGAGCGCTTAATTAGAAAACGCGTAAAAGAAGACCAAGAGTTGATGATGAGAACAATCCCTCCCTCCTCTCTGTTTCTGTTCAACCCTCTGCCTCCTACCCCCAGAAGACAAGACGAAAATTAATTTTCGAAAACGGAAGCAAAAAAGAAATTCAAAAGGGTAGGAAGGGGTGGAAAAATGAAAAGGACGAAGGGATGATAGAGAAACAAAACAAATTTCGCGGTCATAAAGTCGGTGAGGAATCCCTTTTGGAGACTTTGGACCGCCGACAAGAACCCTGGATGCTGCACTGATGGGTTCCAGGTACCTATGAGATGATACCGATAGCGGCACCTGTGTAATTTTCATGATCCATTATCCTTGCTTTAACCCACATTACAGTGCGGTGTGTGGTAGCTGCCACGCTATTTAACACTTTCTCACCATCTCCTTAACAATAACCAATTAAAAATATTCCCACCCCTCACCCCCGCGGCCCCATCTTCGAAAAACAATTTTTTTGGTGTCTTGGTTGCCAACCTCTTCGAATACCATGAACTAGGGGTTTGTGGATGTTGGTGGTGAAGGAAAAAAGATTTTGTGATCCTGGGAGAGGGGTTGATGTTATTTGTATTCTCTTAAGGGTAGGTTTGGGGGTTGTGGTGGTGGGGGTTGTTTGATTTTTTTGTGACTAATTTTTTCAATTTTACTAAAACAAAAGTTTTTTGTGTTTTGGAAGGATCTCCCAAGTCGTGGGTGGTTTTTGAATTTTCCGTTGTTTTGTAGCTCGTTCGAGGGGGTTGAAATTTGGGGTTGTTGTTTAATTTAATCGATCATCTACCTTCCGTCTTCTGTACCCCTTTTTCAATTTTTTTCTCGATGGACTATTTGAGTGTGTTGACTTTTGTTCTTTGTGCGACCACTATTTAGTAGGATAATTTAAAAGATTAAATTTTATATTGAATTCTTATATATTAATTTATAATATTTATACATAAATTAAGAATATTGTTATAGACCTCTGAAGAATTACAAACCCTCGCTGTCGGTTAGAAGAGATAGGAAGTAGAAAGTAGAGAAGGAAAGTTTGGAGACGTAGGCTACATAGTTCTTGGTGGAGGAGATATTGTCAAATGAGTTTCGCTCCTGAAGCTATTTTTGGTCATTCATATGAACTCGTACTTCTTTCAAAAGTATTGCACACTTAGGATTTTTCAAAAGTATTGCACACTTAGGGACCTTTTTCAAAAATATTGCACACTAACCCGTTTCAAAAATAATACACACTTATGAGAACTAGTTTCAGGAGTAATGGACACTTGCGAGAATCGTTTCAAAAGTAATGCACAATTTGAAAAATTTTTCATAAATGTTGCACAGTTTTGACAGTTATTTTCTTGTATTAATGATGAGGTCTAGTTTCAAAAGTAATGCACACTTGTGATGATTTTTATCGAAAGTATTACACACTGGTAATAACTCGTCTCAAAAATTGCACACTAATTTTGTAAGTCATTTGCACTTGTGAATACTCATTTCAAAAATAATGCACAGGTGCGAGGACTACTTTCAAAAGTATTGCACACTTATGAGGAATCGTTTTAAAAGTATTGCACAATTTAAAAATTACTTTCATAAATATCGCACGGTTTTAACGGTTGTTCTCTGTATGAATAATGTATCAGTTTTATGAGACCGTCGTTTCATAAATATTGCACAGATTTGTTGGAAACTCGCTTTATAAAAGACAGAAGCAGCCTTGTCGATGTTTTACCAATCTTTCACCCTTGTTTTGATGGTCTTAACACCTGACAATTCTATCAGGTATAACGTTAGGCTGAGTCTAAATTATTTTCGAATCTTAAAACTGAAATCTAATTTCATCCCTCAATCAGGTTTTGAAACCAGGTTCGAAAATAGTTATTACAAGCTTTGCGAATTGGTTCTTCATTTCTTCTCTCAAACACCTCCGCTCCTCCTTCACTCACCTGACAAAAAAAAAATTTAGAAATTAAATGTAACAACAAATTTAGTCACGGCTAACCTCATTCCATCGAATCTCATGCAGAATGTATATACACGAAATTTGGTTCTGAGAAGAGCGAGAAACCCCCCCAAACAAAAAATAATTAAGAACAAAGAGTCGTCGCAGTACCCACCCAGCTTCCTTTACATCCTCCCCCGCCTCCACCCGACCTCACCTTTCATTCCGTTAATTTGGCCTAATGAGATTTTGGCCGATTTCATCGAATCAACCATGATTCACCGATTTTCCTTGTCCTAGACGTTTTGGATGGGTTGTGTAATTGTCTCCACCCCCGGCGAAGTGTGGAACGTTACCGTCCACATCCAAACACACACATGTGGATGCTGCATGTCTGTATATATATGGGAAAGGTGGAGTGGACGGTGGATCTGTGGCTGGGGGTGGGGGGGTGACGGATGCTGCGGGGAGGTGGGTTGGGGGCGATCCATTGGAAAAAAGAAACGAAATCAATTTTTTGAATGAAATAATGGGTTTAAAGATTAATCCGTGATTGATGCGATTTTTTCCAGAGTTTTTTACCGAGGTATATCTCGAACAATGTGATAGGAGGGTCACATGACTTTCTCCGCCGTAAGTTAGGCATCGGTGGTGACCGGTTAGAGGTTTTTCTGACAGTAGTCCCTCGGTCTGTCATCGCATGAGCTTGAAAAATTCGAAAAATCATTTTTTTTTTCTCTCTCAATTGTTTTCGGCGTGAGTCCGTGGATAATTTCTATAATTAAATGAGGTATACAGTACGGCGACCTCCCCACTCGGGTTTTTCTTCACACGACAGAATCGCCTAGAACCTAACTTCTTTCTCTCTCTCCCTCCCACCTCCTTCGCCTCACCTCTCTCTCTGTCTCTGTTTTTTGTTTCGGTCTGGGTTTTATTATCTTACATACGGGCATACTGTACACCTTCCGGCTAATAAGTGAATGCGATTGATAATTTGGATGGAATGCGGAACATATACGAAAATCTTTTTGATTGAGGAGTCTGAGGAAGAGGCGGGTGAGGAGGGGGGGATGAAGAGAAAATTTAATTAGGCTGGAAGGCGTGTAAATGAGGATGATCCGTTCCCACAGATTTTGAAGAAATGATGACGTTCGCGATGATGACTTGAAAGACTGAGTTTGGTTTGGGTATCTTTGTGCGACGAGAGGATCTTTTAAACTTTGGACTGGACCCCGTTGGTTGTTAGCAATATACAAAATACTGTTGAAGAGGACGATTATAAGCTTTCTAAAGTTTCGAAAGCTTTACTAAAGCCTTGTTTGTCTTGTGGTGAAAAAGGCGCAAGCTTTTTGGAAATTTCCTTCTTCATATTGCGGCTTTCTGGCTCCCCAAAGAAAATCCTCCAGTTAAAATTATCAGAAACCCAAAAACCCCACAAAATTTTCAAATGACGGACGGAGACAATGCTGATGATCAGGGCAAGACCGGGAGTAATGGTTTTATCACAAAACCCAAAAACTTAGAATCTTCCAAGTCGTTAATCCTCTTAGAATTTGGCGGGGGCATTCCCCCTTCACGCGTGTTAACCTAAACTGTTATAAGAACAACTTTCCCACGGTTGGTCCTGCCCAACCTCAAATCCAAAAGCCTCTCTTTTTAAAGTCGCACTAATTGGTGGAAAATTTTTTTTTCTTCTTCAAATTTCACAAAAAAAAATTTTTGGGAGGCGAGAGAGATATGGGATATAGCCGGGGATGGGAGGGGTGGGTATACCATGGCCCAAAATTCGAAAACAAAAACGCGTGCAAAATATAATTGATCCGAAATTAAATTTTCGGGAGTTAAACAAAACAAAAATGGACCGCCTCCGGGCTTGCGGTAACCTTGCCTTTTGACACGGTCCTGAATCCAAGACCATAACCGCCGCTCCTGTCTTTCCACATTTCCTCAAATACCGTAACCGTAACATTCGATTAGAATTAATAATTTGATTTAAATAGAAAAATACAAAAAAGGCGTAATGAAGGGTTATGTCATGAGATTCATCGTCATTTCCGGTTCTGGAAGGGTGGAATCCTTTCCCTTTCTTCTTCTTCCGGTTGGTAGAAGTTGCTGCCTCATTTTCGGTTGGGTTTTTGTGTTTCTCTTTGGTTTCGGAAGGGGTGTGTTTGAGTAGGTCGGGTTTTTGGTTTTGTTTGATTCGAATCAAACCTTTTGGTCGTGATAAAACGGTGGAAACCTTGATAGAAGGCTGTGAGAGAGAAACAAAGAAGTAGAAACAGAATGAGGCCAAGGTTATCGTTTAAAATATTTAATGACATTGGTTTTAAAACTAGAAATAGCAACAACAAACAACGGCAAAAAAAAGTTTCAGAAACAGTTTGGCCGACCTAAATACCGGGTGCCAGGTTTAGCAAGAACTTTATGACAAATCAGTAATTACTGGAAAAACGTGTACAGATCAAATCGTGGGAACGGAAAATGGAATTAGACACGGTTTTAGATGAAAGGTTTTCTTTCGAGATGCTTTGACGGAGATGGAGAGCGAAACGGTCCGGAGGAAAGTGGGACAACAGGGCGGACTGGGATGGTGGTGGTTGAAATGGATCCTTGCAGGTTGTGTGGAGTTTTGACTGTTGTCTCTCTGTTATTACCTTTGCAGTGAGTTTCTTTAACCGCTGTTCCGCCATTTTGTGTTTTTCCTTCTTTCTTCCTGGCTCTGTTTCTTGTTCCTCTAGCATCCTTCTTTCAGTTTTATACGTGTTTCTTGTTTAGATTGCTTCTTCTTTGTCTAAGTGCTCTCATTCTTTTTCTTTTTGCTTAAATTCGGTCTTCTTTTGTTCAGCTACATTCCTCCAGTTGTCGTCCATAATATTACCTCCCCTAATTGGGTTTAGTCAATTTTTGTAAGAGCAGAGAAGTTTTGATGTTCATTTTATAAAAATTCCTCCTTGGATCCCATCCTGGAACAACTAATCCGGGTCTTCTTATAGTTCTTTATTTAGACTAACTGGAATCAAGTTGTTACATTTGTAGAGAATCTTAACGCTATCCAGAAAGTCTATATTCTTCACCTAATTCATAGATTGACTCTCTGGGTCGAACTTTGGTGTTTGTATAGCTGAGGTTCCCAAAATTTGTTGTGCTGTAGACCCGTTGCCATGTTTTTCGGTTTTGGTTAGGCCCCTATTTTTGTAAATTTCTCATTGTAGTGAAGTAAATGTTTTACTTCTTAGGTAGGTTCATAAATGAAGTATACGTCCTTATATTATAAGATAGTATAATGTAAGTAAATAGGTACTATTGGTTGAGATTAACTGTAGACCCCCATTTCATGGACCCCAAAATTTTTTTCGCTGACGTAGACCCCTTGCAGGTTGTCATAGACCTAGGGGTTGATATAGACCACTTTGAAATCACTGTTGTATAGTCCTCAACTTTCACCTCTTCTTCTGTTGAAGATGGTGGACCTGCAAAATGTGTTTTCTGCAAACAATCTTCAGGTCTTTTGTCTGCTTTTAAGCTTTCCACCATCTTGGCTGTTGTCTCCTTGAGCTTTTCCTTTAGTAATTCAGATGGGTTAGCTTTGGCTGACTTGTTGGTTTCTTTAAATTTCTTTCTTTTATATCTTTCGAGGCTTGTCTCAAATTTTTCTTTCTCAGGTATTTCTTATTCTTCCTCCTGGGTCCTGTTTAGTTGTATACCTTTTCCTTCATTTAGCTCTGAATGTCTTGTGATATTTCCTTCGTCTTGTTTGTTTTCTGAAAAACCAAACCGAAAACTGTCCTCGAGGATATCGAAATTTGTGAAATAACAAAACAAGACAGACAATAAATACATAAATAGGTGAATAAAACAAAAGATGTACATAAATAAGTGAAAGAAATAGAATAGAGCAGGGGTGGGCAATCTTTTTAATCAACGGGCCAATTTAAAATTTTTTTGGCGGACCGCACAAATTTGAAACACATGAACTACGCGGCTAGTTTAACTTCTTCTATTGACTCTGCATCTATTATTCTACTAAGTAAAATCTACTTTAAACTTCTCGACTGTCAAAACGTCATTGTAGTGGGTCATGCATTAACACTATGTTGATAAACCGTCGGTGGGCCGTACTTTGCCCATTGGCGTAGAGAAATGAATTGGTGGATGAAACATCAGTTCACTTACCGATTCATTTTTAGTTTGTTTACTAATTTATCTATCTTTTCTTCTATGTACTTATGTATCTTTTCTTTTATTTATTTATTTGTGTTCGTTATTCTATCCTCCTGTTTATTGACTTAGTTTGTTTGATTATCTAACTCACTTGCGCATCTATGTTTAATTTATCTATTCGTATTTATTTATTTGGTTATCCTTTCTTTATCTGCTTTATAACTGTTATATTATTATTAAAAGAATTTGGGAGTTGAGTGTAGCTGTGAAGGTAACCCACAAACTTGAGTGAAGAAAACAAAAATGGCGTAGGCACGTATGAAGAGAGGTTGTGAATCGGATGCTGTGAGTAGATTATCTGAACGTTGTTGTGTGGACGAAGTGGAAAACGGTCTGGGAATGGTAACGACCGGGTGAATCTTATTTATGGAATCGGAAGTAATGATAAATAATTACAAGAGAATGAATAATTAAGGTGAACGACCGAAATAGGACATCCTCCCAACGGATAACGTAACGTTCGTTGCAGGAGATGATCAGTCAAACGATCACATTTCCTGGTCTCCACGTCACTTCCTCGCCAACTTTTCAGCTTCCAGATTTTTGTTTTGGGTTTTTGATCGGATCTGTTGTCTGACGAACGACTAAGCCGTTCAACCTTTCTTATATCAACGGTATTGTTCTCGTGGGCCGTTCGCTTCACCGCGTAACTTTTGTTGTTGTTGTCGTTTCTATTGTTCTTGTTTGTTTGGTCGAGACCAAATGTTTTTAGAACGGTTTTTGAGACGGAATCTTCTTCGGAGGGCGGTCGTGGTGTTTATGTCGTGTTTGGTGAACATTTTTTTATCTGTTCTTCGTATTCTATTGGGTTTGGCTGTTGGGTTTTGGGTTTTGTATGTAGAACACTTGTCTCTAGCTAGTTTGATGACCTTTTGACTCTTGCACACTCCCGATTCTGCCGTCATCATACTTTGGCCTATACCCCTCAAGCGGAAGTCGAAGTTTAGTTCTCAGTCTTCTCTCTGGCCTATCTTCTATGTCTATATCCTAAACTGTTTAAAAAAAAAGCAGAAGACACATTGGATGGTCTTGTCAATACGTTCATTCAAAAAAATTTTTGTTTGTCTCATGAATGACACTAATACCATAAGGTGATTAGTGAACGACTTCATTCAAGAGACGCATACTAATGAGAGAGAGAGAGAGAGAGAAGAGAGAGATGGACATTGAACATCCTCATCATCCTTCTTCATTGAGACCATCAACACTACTTTGTGTAATCTGAGCGAACACGATCAACAATCAACCTGTCAACCTTCTTCTTCTTCGTCCTCCTCCTCGTCTTCTTCTTCTTTTGTTTTGATTGTGTGAATCTTATTGTTTGTCTTTTTAGATTTTAAACTTCAAATTTTATTTTAATCTTGTTCGAGGACAGTTTAGAACGGAAGTCGAAGTCTTAGTCAGAGATCCGGTGACTGTGTTACCATGTCTTTGGCTTGTTGACGAGTTTCCATTCAAACTTTGTCTGTTGGTTCTTCTCTTCTATTATTTGCTAACAGTTATCAATATCTTCTTCATTGTCTTTGTCTTTTAGTATCTAGTAGCTTGTTTTTCTGTTGACACTCGCTTTTAAAGAACGTGTTAAAAATGGAATCAGTCTTAAAGGAGAAGTTGAGAGGAGCCAAAAACGACTGAACAGGCTGAGAGTTAATTGGAGTTGTAAGGAAGTCACAGAGTCACTAGACAGAACAAAGAACAGTAATAAAGCCAACAGCTGAGTGTACAGAATCGATTAAAATCTTAGAAAAACTGAGGAAGTAGATAGAAGATACGAAAGACAAACAGAAGATAGATTGGAAAGTGGGGGTATCGAACTTTTAAGTAGAGAACAACGCGTACCGCCACAGGACCTCAGGTGTCATGAGGAAGAGAAGGATAACCTTCTACGGGCATTTGAGCTGAATAGATACAGGAAGTTTGGCACTTCCTGTGGAAAAGAATGGGAATCACGCAGCAAGACCTCAAGCAGTGGGACAAGAAACGAAACAAGCTACAGCCTCAAGGGATCCTTCCTACAGCTAGACTGAAGAGAGGGAAAGCGTAGTTTGAGGAAAAGAAGAGAGAGGACAGTAAAATGAGGAAGGAGTATAGGAGGCAGTAAAAAAGTAGAGAACAACGAAGACATCATAAACGAAACTTGAAGATAGAGAGAAAAAAAGCGTTTAGGACAGATAGATAAAACCAAAAAGTCAAAATAACAGCCAAAGATAATCTAGGAATAGATAATTATAGAGAACTCCAGTCATTTGATTTCATAAAACCCAAATCTCCCCAAAACCCGAACAAATAAGAAGAGTTTTCTGAGGTAGACACCAATTTCTGTCGTGGCATCAGACATAAAGATGGCGCTAGCTTCCTCATCAACACTCGTTCCGTAGAACTAAAACAACAGATACACACACACGGAAGGAAACATAGTCGGATGAAGTTTCTTGTTCCGGAAGCGACTTAGTTAAAACCTTGACGTGGCAGCAGAACCCAAAGACAAAAAAACTAAAATTTCTTTATTATATCTTGACGTAATCACTTCGAGAAATCTTTAAAAATTTTTGTTTGCATGTAATTTGAAAATGAAACACAAGATGACATCTTGTAAAACGAAATCTCTTCACCTATTGTCTTACAGATATCTTTCGTAGATATATCTTACAACAGAAATTTGAGATGTTGGAGGAGATGGGGGACCTGGTTGGATGGTGGAAGAGAACCCTTGAAACCGTTTTTAGTTTCTCTCAACTTCTTTACTCGACCATGAATTCTTCGGGTTTTCGTTTTTGGCGACACATCTCCTCTTACCGTTTGGACAGTTTTGCTGGTAACAGGACACCTCATGACGTCATCAAACACTTTTAAGGCCCTAAAACAAGATTTACGCTTCTGGATTACGTTGGTCATCTTAAAATGAGTCAGTTTGACTCTTAGACTAGAAATTCTGGTAATAGACCCTGCCCGCATTGAAGAAGAATTAGTTTCATGAATATTGTACAGATTCAAAGAGGATTTATTTCAAAAGTAATGCACAATTTTTCTTAAGAATTCAATTCATAAATAATGCATATGAGACTTAACTAAAATTCGTTTCAGAAATAATGCACACTTTCACGATGGCTTGGTTTCGTTTGTTTGCACACTTTTAGGAAGAATTCGTTTTCAAAAGTTGCACAGTTTCTCTCAAAAATTCATTTCAAAAGTAATGCACACTTTGTCGATAGATAAGTTTAAATAATTTAAACACGTATAGCAAAAAATCGTTTCAGAAGTGATGCACAATGTCCTGCAAGAGTACAGTGTGCTTAAATAGTGCTCATCACATTTATTTAAAATTTGTTTCAAAAGTTATGCACAATATTTTCTGAGAATTCATTTCATAAATTATAGAAATCGTACTGATCTAAAATTCATTTCAAAATAATGCACACTTTCATGATGCCTAAATTTAAATAATTTAAACCCTTTAGCCAAACTCGTTTCATAAGTGATGCACACTGTCTAAAAGTCTTAACTGTTTCTTCCTCTTCCTTCTTCTCTATCTTGTGTTCCTTGTTTTCACTTTGTTGTCTTTTTCCTCTTCTGTTTCTTCTTCTTTTTCTTCTCTTCTTCTTTCTTCCTCAAATTTTAGCTTTGTCTTCTCTCAAATGAGAATTAGATGACTTTCGCGGTTGAATGGCAAATCCAAAACAAACTTAAGTATTTAGGGATGAATTGAGACACAGAAGCACTGACACAGACACCATCATCATCAACACAAAGAGAAACTCAAACTTCAAAGTTTCAATCAGTAACAGCTACAGCTTATTTGTGTTTACTGGGTTAGTGTTTGTGCGATTGACCTCAACATAAACCCAAAAGTCTCTTCGTTGAAACCAAATGGAAACATCAAACTTTAGTATGGTTGCTAATGAGGGCCCAGGAGAGAAGAATCGAAACCTTTGAGATGTGGCTTTACCACCGCATGCTTAGAATAGCCTGGACGAGACGAATGACAAACCCGGAAGTGCTACCCCGAGAGAAGTTGCTGTACGAAGTTAAGCACCGGAAACTTCAATACTTCGGACACATACTACAAACAACTACAGCTCGTCATGGAGAGGAAAATAGTGGGAAAGCGATGGAAGACGGAAAACTTTTTGACATCCGCCACCCTATTGCGAGCAGCAGCATCCAAGGTATCCATAGCCCTGTTGATTGCCAACCTTCGACGCGGATGATGATGATGGGTCTAAAACGATGGAGAGGAAGAAGACATGAGAGGGAAAGAGAGAGAGAGAAAGCGAAGAATAAAGAACACAATAGAAAGAGATAGAGTCTCGGTGAAAGCTAATCGGTGACATTTTGCAACGAGAAAATCGGGACTGTTACTTAATTAATGTCAACACGATTCGAGTACTAATTAGTTTCACGACATGATTTCGATCAAGGTTTATTAATTTACATTTAAAATACTAATAATAATATTTCGAGGACTCGATAATTAATAATTTAAAGAAGACAAAAATTTAATTAATAATGACTCCATTTTACTCACCTAAAAATTTATCAGAACGATTTTGTCTATTAGCAAATATGAAGAGAAAGAATTTGCTCTCCTCCTCCTCCTCCTTCTACCTCCTCTTCTTCTAAAAAGGACACGAGGAGTCAAAATTCACGCATCAACTGATAAAATTCAGGTTCATCCACCATTTTCAGATAGCACCTGGAATCCTATACTTCCATCTCTCTCACCTCCGACAACAGCTGATTTGAAATCTCTCTCTGGAGAGAGAGAAAGAAAGAAGAAGAGAGAAGTCATAAACCACAAAACCCGGTGTTCAGTCATCCAAAAACCGCCCAAAATTACAAGCGAAGAAGTGTTTAAGAAAGCAGGTGCGAAGGGACACAGACGTGATGGAAGAGTAACGTCATCAGCGATCAGACTTAAGGCTCAAAGTTAAGTCCAGAATCGTTGTCATTAACGAAAGGAGATTGTTATCACCTGGTCGGAGGAGATGGAGGAAGTGGAGGAGGCAGAGGAGGAAGAAGGTACGGGTGGATTACCTTGTACCTAGGTCTGGGGACTGTCTTGAACCTTGATCTTGGTTCTTGTTTGCTTAATTAGTATATCGCTGATTGGTATCAACTTCAACCCTCTCTCAACCTCCTTCTAGTCACGTGATGTATGTAAATGTGCATTATTTAAAATGACTTCTCTCTGCGTTTGATTTATAAATTCTTCACGTAGCTGTGCATTACTTTTGAGATGACAACTCTCTGCACACAAATCTCATGATTTATGTATTAAGTGTGCATTATTTATGAAATGTGATGGCCACGAAAATTAGTATTCACTCTTCAGGCGATGATTATTTAAGATTGTGCATTATTTTTGAAATGAGATTTTTCGTTTTAATGAATCACTCGCTAGTGAACTCGTGAAAAACAAATTTTTTGTTAGTGTGCAGTAATTTTGAAATGGTTCTCGATAATAATCGTGCATTTATTATTAAAATAGTCTTTCATACCACTGTGCATTATTTTTGAAACAAATTTCGTTCGGCAATTTGCCTTATTTACCAAACGACTTCCGTACGAGAGACATTTTTGACTGGGATACTTCCTTAATTTGTGCAGCATTTATGAAATGAGATGTTCGCAATGATTACTATTCACTCTTTAGACGATGCTTGTTTAAGATTGTGCACTAATTATGAAATGAAAATTTTCTTTAATGAGTCACTCGATAGTCCGCTCCTGAGAAATAAACTTGTTGCTAGTGTGCAGTAATTTTGAAATGAATTCTCGATAACAACTCTGCGTTATCTATGAAAATAGTTTTTTACGGTACTGTGCATTATTTTTGAAATAAATTCCACTCGAAAATGTTCACAATTTCTGAAACTACTCCTGTATGAAATAAACCGATGTTTTGTTACTTGGATCATTGGTGAATTTGTGCAATATTTATGAAATGAGTTGTTATTTTAAAAGGTTGCATCATCTGTTCTAAAATGAAATCGTGAAAAAGTGTGCAGTAATTTTGAAAATTATTAAGCTGAAAGTGTGCGATTTTTATGAAACGAATTCTCATCCAAAGCCTGCAATATTTGTGAAGTTAGATCTTTGTGAGTGTGCATTATTTATGAAATGAACAGAGTTTCATTCGATGGAGTGAATTTGTATCATTTAATAGTCAGCCCACTAGAAATAAACCCTTTGGTGAGTGTGCATTAATTTTGAAACGACTTTTGGACAAAAACTCTGCATTGTTTAAATTCTTGTAATGTTTTTCATGTACTGTGCATTATTTTTGAAACAAATTTGAGTCAAAAATTTATGAAACGATTTAAATGAAAGAGACGGATATTGTGCAATATTTATGAAAGAAGACAGGTATTAGAAACGTGTTAGCAATATTTATGAAATGAGTTGTTGATTAAAATCATTCCATCATATAAAATGAAATGCTGGACAAAGTGTATAGTAAGCATGAAAAGTATCTCGACGAAAGTGTGCAATTTTTATGAAACAAGTCAGAAAATGAGGAAGAGTATTTGGAGATTTAGAAAGAAGGTTGTTAGAGTCTAGACAGCGGACGAA
The DNA here is from genome assembly GCA_016920875.1 of Columbicola columbae. Lineage (NCBI taxonomy): Eukaryota > Metazoa > Arthropoda > Insecta > Psocodea > Philopteridae > Columbicola > Columbicola columbae. The sequence goes on along the minus strand of JADMLL010000011.1, from coordinate 4,284,491 downwards.
TCTGTAAACCGAACCTGTAGAATAAATAAGGAAAGAGTTTGGTCACTTAATCGAAAGAGAAAGAAAAAGAAAAGAATTAAAGTGAAAGCATAAACAAAATGGCGATAATCAAAGAATTACACATGAAAATAATTAGAGAAAGCCATAATTCAATTAAAAGAGTCAGAGACAATGGTAGGAGGAGGGGGAAGGAAATCACCAAGAAGACTTCGAATCCATGAAAGAACTACTCACCAACCAACCAACCACAGAAGCTTTTATTCACTGTAATCCCTCCTGTTGCTGCTGTAAGGAACCTGAACGACAGTTCTTTGTACCTTCTTATCATCACTGAACTGTCTTCATATGTGAGCTTCATTCATGTTTTGGTGTCTAGATGTCTATGTCGTGGGTTCCTTACTCACCTCCTACACCCACCTGCATCTTCCTCTTTTCTGTCTGCAAGCTTTTGTTCAGAGCTTTTACACTCAGAAAATTCCGAACACATTTACTCAGTCGAGGACGGTTGACTTTTTCTGACTCAGAAAAGTTCCCTTCGAACTGAGTATAGATCCAGACGAAGAAACCGTTTCAAAAGTACTGCACACTCGATAACTATATCATTTCAAAACTACCGCGCACTCTGTTTATTTCATAAATAATGCACACTAACAAAAGTCTAACTTCACAAATTTTGCAAGCTTTGCATGAGAATTCGTTTCATAAAAATTGCACACTTTCAGCTTAACCAGGAATGATTTTTATCAACAACTCATTTCATAAATATTGCACGTTTCTAAGAATCATGAGTAATAAGCAATTACTCGAGCAATTCATTTCATAAATATTGCACAAAATATCCGTCTCTTTCATACAGAATTCGTTTCATAAATAGTGCAAATTTTTGACCCAAATTTGTTTCAAAAATAATGCACAGTACGTGGAAAACATTACAAGAATTTAAACAATGCAGAGTTTTGTCCCAAAGTCGTTTCAAAATTAATGCACACTCACCAAAGGGTTTATTTCTAGTGGGCTGACTATTAAATGATACAAATTCACTCCATCGAATGAAACTCTGTTCATTTCATAAATAATGCACACTCACAAAGATCTATCTTCACAAATATTGCAGGCTTTGGATGAGAATTCGTTTCATAAAAATCGCACAGTTTCAGCTTAATATTTTTCAAAATTACTGCACACTTTTTCACGATTTCATTTTAGAACAGATGATGCAAACTCTTTAAATAACAACTCATTTCATAAATAATGCACAAAATTAAGCTATGATCGAGTGTGCAAAATGTCGGTTTATGTCGTACAGATGTGGTTTCGAAAATAATTGCAAACTTTCGAGTGGAATAAGTTTCAAAAGTATTGCACACTACCATAAAAACCTATTTTTGTAATTAATGCATAATTTTTATCGAGAAGTCATTTCATAATTACTGCACACTAACAAAAAAGTTTATTTTTCACAAATTTCCTATCGAGTGATTTATTTTAAAAAATTTCATTTCATAAATATTGCACAAATTCACTAATGATCAAGTAACAAAACATCGGTTTATTTCATACAGGAGTAGTTTCATAAGTAGTGCACATTTTCGAGTGGAATTCATTTCAAAATTACTGCACACTAGCAACCAGTTTACATCTCACGAGCGGACTCTCCAGTGACTCCTTTTAAAAAATTTTATTTCAAAAATTATGCACGTTCTCAAAAAAGCACCGCCTAAAGAGTGAATACTAATTTTTGTGACCATCTCATTTCATAAATACTGCACAAATGTGGCAAGTATCCCGGCAACAAAATTTTGGTTTCTTTTGTACGGATGTAGTTTTGTAAATAATGCAAACTTTCGAGTGTAATTTGTTTCAGAAGTAATGCACAGTAGCATAAAAAGTATTTTTATAACTAATGCATAGTTTTACCTAGAAGTCATTTCAAAATTACTGCACACTAACACCAAGTTTATTTCTCAGGAGTTACTATAAAATGATTCATTTCAAAAACAATGCACCTCCTAAAGGGTAAATACTAATTTTTGTAACCATCTCATTTCATAAATAATGCACATTTAATACATAATTCATGAGATTTGTGTGTTTGTAGGTGCATCTCATCTCAAAAGTGATGCACACACTCTACCAATAATTCATCAACCAAATTTAGGGTGAATTCGTTTCATAAATAATTTCTAAATTGTGCCGGGCTTTGTTTCAAAAGTAATGCACACTTTTATGTGGAAATTGTTTTCCATTTTGTGCTTAGGAGATTGGACTAAAAAATTTTTGACAACCCATCTTTCTGGTCTCAGATATCCACTCACGAAGAATCATCAAATGACATACAGTACTCTCATTTATGGTTGAGTGTCTTCTCTCAGGATCACAACTACGTTCAAGTGTATTGAAACTAGAAAAGAGAAACAAATCTTCAAAAAGATCTCCGTCGTTAATTTGAAAAAGATGAAGACGAAGAAGGCAGAATAAGAAAAGAAGGAGACCGGATACAGAAGTTGTCTTGGTCCGATGATCGTTGCTGCCAACCATGAAGACGCAACAAACTAAACAGTGCCACGAGCCATAACAGTCTTACCTTAATTACTTGAATTTTGTTTTTCCGTGAATGGCCTAAGTCTTTTTATGAATCGCATGGAGTGAAAGAAAACTCAGAACCTGGAGGATAGCAGAAGACATTTCTGTCTCTTCGAGTTGTGGGTTAATCTGTTTGGAACTAATCATCAAGGACTGAACGAAAGCCCCTCACCCCCTGGAGAAGACAGAAACAAATATTAATCATCCGATTACAGTAGTAAGGTTCCTACAGGTGCGAGATGTGCCTGAATGATTTTCTAAGTAGCCAACCTACAGGTGGACTGTACCTGATAAATTGTGTGACGACGAATTAAAGATAATTCTCACCTCCTCAACGGTTTACACAAAGATAATCAATCAGTTGGAGTTGTGCTTTTGAGCATTAACACAAATCGGATGCAGGTGCCTCGGAGGAACAAAAGGACCTTCCAAACAAAACGCGCGTGTCACAGATAATTGGAAAATGGATTCCGTGGTCCATTTCTAACAAAAAAGGATTTCAATTCGTTCCCGGGTTGGGACGTCGAGGAACCCAGCATGAGTCGGCTTTGTGTTCCGAATCCCAACCGACACCACCTTAAGACCTATGGGCAAACCTTGAATTGGGGTGTCGGCTAGCTTTCGGTTCGGGATAACGGTTTTGGTTGGTTCACGTTCGATGACAAAATCGAAACTTTCGGGTGATACGTGCGACAAGGCCGCGGTCGCAAGGTTGGAAAGCCAATCAATGGTGAAGCAATTATCTGCATCAGTCAATTGAGAGTGGAACCCTTCGACGACAAAAAAAGTCGGTAAGTCGGTTGCTAAAAATTTCGGGTGACGTAAACACGGTGGAAGGCAACAGGGTGTTACAAAAATCGAGCAACAGGTAAATTTACCTGTCATGGAACTTTCGCATGGGTAACAGTGCGTTCCCGTCATATGATACCATCCTCTACCTTGAGGAATCTTTTTTTTCCGTGTCACCGAAATGGGTTTTGAGCCCTTCAAATACCTCTCCTCTATAGGTTATATAGGTTCTTCCACTTCCGGTTAGCGTTGCTGTCGTCTTGTTGCATCTCCCGCTTCCAATTTTTCTTCTCTTCTAACTCTCCTCCGCGGACACACTTTAAGAACCTCGTTCATTCCTCCTTTCTATGAATATTAATGGTTTTACAAGTACCGTAGTCTTGTGTTCCGCGTGCTGCCCCGACACTCTTGACGGCCCTCGGAGTCCGCCGGTTTCACTCCAGAGCACTCCAACCGATCCGTGGTTCCTCAATCTTCCATGCAGCGTGCCTCGCATTATCATCAACATCTTGTTAATTCATACTTTGCTCTTTTCATTCATTAAGGCACGTGTAATTTTAGACCGATGACCACATTAGAACTCTTCCCCGGATGCCAAATTACGGCATCCAAAAGTCGATTGTTGCTGCTTTAATTGGAGTGAGCCCCCGGTTCCACCACCACCATCGCCCACCGCCTTCTTCCTGACTCCTTACCCTCTTCCATGGCCGTTCGCAAGTGGACAATAATGACGTTGACGAAAAAGTCATCGACTTCCTTCGGTTTTTATATAATCAACTCGACCGGTTTTTTTTTCTTCGACTGGGAAACCACAAAATTTGACATGAAGATGTTTTGGTTTGGAGGTTCAGGTACGGGTTTCGACTGTCAATAGGATGGATTTTAATTGCGAGTCCGCCTCACGATAATTATGAGATTTACCATAAATTGGCAACTCGTTTTTGGGAAGGAGTTCTGGTTGAAAAGGCAAAATGGTTTCCAGTTTTTTAATTAAGCTCTTGTCTTTCAGGTACAATTAAAAGAAATTAATCAACGAGATGGAAGACAACAGGACAGACGGTAGTTATTACGAGGAAAACTTTCCGAACCTAAAATTTGAATTTGAGATGGAAGCATCGAAGCGGAGCCGAAGTCAAAGGGATGAGCTATAACTCACCGCCGACTGTAAAAGGTGAGGGTGTTTTCTGTTCTCTTTCCGGTACACATATTCTTCAAGGTTTCGGATGGGATGACGTGGTTTGAAACCGATTTCACGGCAGGTTCGAGAAACGTAAGAATTGTGACGTCACAACCTATGCCTGGTCAATAGAGTATAGAGCGTGAATCCGCAAACAAAGCTGTGCCTGTGTCTCCTACTCCTCCTCTTCATCCTCCTCACTGCAGCATGACCTCAAGGGCGTTAGGAGTCAAAATCCACACAGATTCGCTCGAACGGCTAATGCTTGGAGCGTTGTTCCCATCAAGCCCACCTGTGTACTCGAATTAACTCGACTATGAAAACGCAGTTAGGCGATTTGGGAAAGAGAAAACGCAGGCACCATAGGCTTTTCGGTTGGTAAACCTTGACTTTGGAATGTCTCACGTTGTTTCGTGTTTTCTTGTAGAGCCCGCAATGGCTTTCGAATCGCGCGGTTTCCAAGGATTTGTTATCCGTTTTAAGTGGTGTCACCAAAGCCGCCATGTTGACGCCTGAACTCCTGGGAAACGTGGAACAGTCGAAGGTAGCCTTGATGTTTTAAACAATTCGACTCCTCGTTGGTTTGGTTTTAGAACATATCCGCCATTTTGGATGTTTGTGGTGTCGTATATCCTTCTGGAAGTTCTTTTTATCAAAAAGCATCTTTTTCTAGTCCTCTGGGATGTTACTTTGTCTGTTCTTAATTGGTGTCATGATCTTGGCATCCATCTTTGTGTTCTTCTATCTTTCGGCTGTTTTCTCCTTCCAAACCTTAATTCTTCATCTGTATTGGCGGTGTTACCGAAGCTCACATTCGAAGCTGTTGCAGCATCACATCCTCTTTTATGTTGTACTTTGTTGTTCGTCCTCCATTTGGTCATTTTGTAAAGTCCCCTCCTCCTCCTCTCAGATTTTGTTTACTTTCTTTTGGTTCCATGTCACGTGATAAATTTCTTGCTGTTGCGCTAACTTCTGGTGTTTGTATGTCTCCAACTTTCCTAACCCTCGAGACTTCTGTCTTGGGGCCAAACTCATAGACAAACACTTGGAACAAATCTTGATTATAGTCTTGTGAGCTTTAGGTTCTGTGAATTGGACAGATGACAAAATGGCGGTGTTTAAGGAAAAGTGTCAAGATGTAGACTAATGTCTTGTTGGTGAAATGAATGAACTGTTGGAAAACAAACATGAATGACTCGGAGGTAGAGACCTCGGTACCTCCACCTACATTTAAATAAATTACCAAATAAAAATCGGCCAACCGTGATTTGATCGAGGGTGCTGGAACTCTGCAGTCTCATTCACCATCAGGAACCATGCCTGGCTGCGTTCACTTACCTTTGGAAAACAAAAACAAAAAAATTTATTTTTGTCAGATGATCACGGCCCTTCCGCTTGAGATTTGTATTTTTTTGTTATTTTTTTCTCTCCTCATCCAACCCTTTCTGATTCCCGAAACGAACGTGTCATTAATTCAACTGAAACTTTGAATGGTTTCGTTTCAAATCCGCCGCTTCCCTTTCTTCTGATGACGTCACGATTTTATTTCCTTCGATTCGCCACGACGAGCCGAAATGAAATTTGAATTCGTTGTTATGATTTTCTGTTGAATGCACCGTTGCCATCCTTGAACCTGACCCAGAGGCGTCCACGACTAACTGTGTTCACAGTCTGCAGACACGGGACGCCTGATTGACGAAGCAATCATCGGTGCATCTTCGGAACTACGATGCAGTGAACATGGGGCCGACACCCGTCACGAATATTTGCGTTATCGATACCCACGGCTGGAGTCTGTGGTCTGCTCTGGTGTGTTGTGTGTTTGTGTGTGTCTGTTCGGAACCGATTGGATGAGGTTGTCAAGCTTTTTGATGACGTCATGACATGGATGACGGATGGCAAATGGAAAGCGATGCCCGGAGGGAAGTTATGGTCGAGTGTTAGTCCGTCCATCGCTTGTTTTACAATCAAATTTTGTGTGTTATCGTTTGTGACTTGTGTCGAACGCGAAGAGATTTGTAGTGTTTGTGGTTGGTTGTAGAAAAAGAATGCAAAATGGTGTAGTGAGTTTCTCATCTGTCGGTGGGTTAGTTCTGATCATCTTGCGTGTTATTCCTGTCGGCAAAAATGCACTTCTGGTGTGTCTTTAACACTTACTTCCGTTCTTTTTGCTTCCTCCCAAATTTTACCAACAAAAACGACCTCCATTTTCCCATTTCCGGTTTCTGTCTCATGTTTTGTTTCCTCACCAACCATCTCGCATCATTCAATAAGACCAAAATTCAAATGAAATCAGTGAAATCGTCTGTTTCCTCACCAACTTCCAAGAAAACGGTGAGTATACGTTGGCACCACTCAAAACCGGAAGCAGACTGACAAAGTAAAGCTATTACGCCTACCGGAAAGCGGATGGATGTGTGAAAAAGCTCAAATGCTCAGGAAATTTTTCCATACCAGCTGTATTTAGATGATACAGAACCTGTAACTTCATTAAACACTTCCAATAAATTTCCATCGCTTCTGTATCATCTGTACAAATCACTTTTAGCACCCGTTCATTGAGATAGTGCTAGTGTGGATTGGTGGACTAAATATTGCGGAGTACATTCGTTCAGTCGTCATTGGTGCTACTAAGATGGGTCATCTTCGCTTTAGTTCAGTTTCTAGGTTAGTGCATACACTCAAATGGTCGTGGATGGGGTCTTTTGGGAGTGTTGGAAAGAGGTAGGCGGTTCTTGAAGGAAGCCAAAAAGGAAAGAGAAAGTGTTAGGCCAACAGTATAGGATACACTACCTTTTTATGTCTGTCCATTCCGTTTAGCTTAGTCTAGTTTTAGTATGAAGTAGTGTTAAGCGGTGCATCTCTTGTAGTTTAGAGTAGAAATACTCTGTTGTCGCTGTTGTTATTGTTATTTTGATACGCCCGGGGAGGTCAATATCAAATGAATATTATTATATGTACTCAAATACAGTATTAACTACAGTTGATATGTTAGAAGAGCGTTTAACACGGTGAACTTCCCGAAATTAAATTTCTTCGGGTCTCATCCGGAGTCGGGCCTTCTTGTAATTTTCCTGGGGCGTCACTGTGGGGGTTCCTGTTGATGTTACTCACCAAGTTGCTGGCGACCTCCTTCTACCATGGGGCGCTGTTGGCTGTTAAATATAAACTAAAAATTCTTTCTTCGTTAGGTCGTTTGTCCTCGAGGGTATTGTATATGTCGAACCCGGATCTATTTGTCGTTATAAAGAGACGATCTTCGAGGGTTATGTCCTTTCCTGTGAGAATGCTGCAGATTTCTTTGCCTCCGTTCAACAAGTTCCCTGCTTCTTTTCCTGCCGTTTGGGGCTTTTCTGAGAGGATGATACTGAGTTTCCTTCCTTTTAGTTGATGAAGTTCATCTCTGGACTGAAGTGGCACTCTGTTTGGACGATATGTAGCTGTTCTTTAATGGCTGTGTTTTCTTCTTTGCTTGTTCTTGTAGCTCTGCTCTTAGTTCCTGCATATCGAGCTTTATCTGCAGTAGGATGTTCATTAGTCTGTCGTATTGTGTTGATTCTGTTGAAATTTTAGTTGGAGGATGGTCTATCTCTTTTGGAGATCTAGGGTCTAATATTGAATCTTCCTCCTCGACTGCAGGATCCCTTTTTCTCTCTAAAAATTTATCTAATGTTGGTGTGGTGGGAGTTTTGGGATCCTGGTCCATTTTGGGTTGAGTGTTAGATGCAAGGACACTGAAGTAGAATTTGTGGAGTAGGCACTGTGGCGCGAGAAAGAAGGAGAAAAGGGGAACAAAAGAAAGATCAGAAGAAAGTTAATGTTTCAGAGTAAAAGAAAGCTAAAAATGCATATTATAATATATTAATATTAAAGGTAGAACTTATTATATATCATAGAGACTAACTACAGCTAATGATCAAGTCACAATCATAACTAGCTGACTAATTCTTCCATGACCTCAAATTTCTGACTATTTGAAGAGAAATGAAATTCTTAGTCAGCAGTTATCGACCCAGGTGTTTGACTTTGCTGATTTCTTATCCACCAGACATCATCCTGGTAGCTTCTAGTAGCTGCGATTCTTCTCATAACAGTACTCGAAAGAGAGAACCAAATTTGTGGTAACTAGTTCGAAGTCCCCGTAACATTATCAGACAGAAAAGTTGAGACAAAACCTTACCAGCTGGACTGGTAGGAGACAGAGTCATGATTAGGTTTGACCGTTACCAACGTAACAAAAAAAAAACGAAACGAAAATTAGCCTAATCGAGGTGATAATCCTGAAACCGATAATGCAAGAATGTAGAGAAGTCGAAGACCAAAAAAAAAAATTTTTTTGTTAGAGTTTGGGATTGTGAAAGAGGAATTCGGTCACAAAAAAATTTGTTTCTCTCTCTTTTGTCATCATTTCAACGTTTTTGTTCGTAATGTTGGTATCATTGATGAAAACCTTGGGCAAGGAAATCGAACGGACGGTTAGAAATCTTTTTTTCTCTCTCTCTCAGATTTTTTTTTCTTTCAGAACGAAATTTCTACTGTGGAAACGGAAGAATTTTATGGATCAGAAACATTTTTCTAAAATTTTTTGTCTTTTAGAACGAAAAGATTTTTTTCCTCTCCTTTTAGAAAACAGTTCGGTCGGCCATCTTGGTTTTTGGTTATGACATCTATCGGTGGATTTACCGCCGGTTTCTGGAGTTTGATGAGGTTGTTTGAAAAATTTTTGCTTCAAAACACCACGTGTTGACTAGATAGACTAGTACCCAAGAGGGTGTGCACGTGCACTCTCAATCCCACGATGGTGGTTAGTACCCATCCTCACAAACATGTCGGACACAAAACCAAACTGCGACTCATTCAAACGCACAAAAACCGAAAGGAAAGCTTCGGATTTAAGCTACGCCACTGAATCACAAAGGAAGAAGTAAATTACAATCAGAAATCATTCAAAATAACCTGAACACGTCACTTCCGGTAATGGATTCAAGTATGTTTAATTGTTGTGTCGGCTTCAAGATGAGCATTATTGTTTTCTTGTTTTTGTTTGTTTTTGTTGTGTTCGCTTCAAACAAACAACAAAACAAAAATGTCGTAATAACAATCCAACGCTTTTGATTCGTTCATACGAAAGCTGCGTCCGCCATTTTGTTTAGAATCATGATGGCGTCGGATGAAAATTAGGAGAAATAAAATTTTATATGATTCGACGTCTTGGGAGGTTTATGGCGTCTTCTGCTTTAAAGTGACTCGCGATTTTCTAATTAAGAACCTAAAAAAAATTTTTTTATCTTCATCCGCCATTTTGTGACTTATTAACGCAGAATCATTTGGAGGTTGGGATGATGGAAAAATTTTTGTTCCTTCCTGTCAGGTATTCTCGCGATGGATTTTTTGTGTGCTACCAGTGTTTCAGGTATTGGCAAGGTTACGTTACAATCTGATTGTCGGATCAGAGTCTAAAGAGCAGTTGGGATGTTGTGTGTCGCAGTCTGATTGGTAGCTGTGTCGTAAGTTTGTGGTTGTTGTCACTTTACCACTGGAAGAAGTAATCGGTTAGCTCTAGTGGGTTGGGTCTTCTGTCGGAAGGTCGGAAAATCTTTGAGGCTCTGGAAGGAGGAGTGTTCTATGGATTGACCTTCTGAGGGCTCATTTCCTCTCAACCAGTACTTGTGCTGTAAGCGTTTGTCTTGTCTTAAAACAGGTTTGAAAGTTTTGTAATCCAATCAAGCTGCTTCCTCTTTCAAAATAATGTCCATCAACACTTTTAGTGGCATAAAACAAGTCATCAAGTCTCAACTTGCTAACAGAGGAAATGTTTTGAAACAGTTTTAATGTCTAAAATAGTTAGCAACCGATCACAGCTTGAGATAAATTTTACGCTGGGGTTTAGATGTGCTGTAGGTTGCACTTTAAACTCTCTATGACTCCCTGTTGTGGCTTTAACACCCTCTATGACTTTGAAAGAAGCTCCTCTTCTCCTCAAGTGTAGTGTTTCTAAAAGCTAACAAAACGGCTGACACTCAAAACACTTTTGCTAGATAAATTGTAACATCTACTTCCGGATAATTGTTTGATTATCTATTGGCTGGGTTTAAGAAGTTGTTGTAAAAGCGGAAATGGATATTCTAAAGTTAATTTAATACTAATTAGAGATGGAAAATGGAAGTCCGCCATCTTTTTTCTGGAATCGTTTTGATATGTTTTGTCTGAGTTTCTAGTCGTTTTCGATTGGAGTGGTGTTGTATGAGGAAAGGGGAAAGGAAGTAGATAAATTTGATTAGGTTAGATGGGAGAAATGAAGCGGACATGGTTAAATTCTGTTTATTTTGACAAAATGGGTGGTCCTCTCGTCCATTCATAGGAAACGTGTAAGAATTTGTCCACTTTCCGATCGTTTTAAACGCGGCTTTCTTCTCTCCCATCTATTCAATCAATCAATCTATCTATCCATCTTTGTTTTATAAGAATGATGATGTGGGTTGGTGGGTTGGTGAAGTGGTTCTTCATCCCCGTCTGCCTCTGTTACTGTCTCTCTATCAGCGGGTAGCGTTCTAATGGTGTACTCATCTTGGGACAGATTTTCGTAATCGTGTCTCTCCGGAACCGAGGTTTTTGGTGTGTTGCTTGTCTTTTTTGCGTTTTTTTGGTTCAGAAAATAAAATTACGACAGTATTCGGTTCGGGGTTATCACATGCAAGACGGACTCAGCGAACGACAAGTATTTCACGAATTTCCACAAAGATAGCAACCAAGAGTCACGGATCGCTAAAGGACAAATTGTCGATATCATTGCCATTGTGCAATTTCCAATCCGATTCGATTCGGTTTCTACATTTTCAATAAAAAATAAAATATTTTGATTGATTGATTAGTTTTTAATTAATTACACAAAAATGAGTGAAATGAGTCGTTGCTATTGCCGTCCGAACAGATTCGTAACAACAAGGTGTGAACGTTCCAAGGTTTCGTGGTTCTCAACGTTTCTCTCTCTTTCGGATGCAATACCTCTCCTACTCTCTATGGTATCAACCCACCTTTGTAAAATTTTGTGTTAGCTTTATGGAACTCCCGCCATACAGTTACTGTCGACACTGTATTAATCAGTTGGGTATCGAGTTTTACTGTCAATTTTGGTAGTTTTGGGTTGTCTGTCCTCAATCCTTTTTAGTATTTCTCGGTTCCTGTCCGTTAACTTTTACTATTCCTCTTCACCGATGATGGTTTCCCTTCTTTTGTATCCGCTGTCATTATCTCGGATACTGTGAGACGGTACAGTGTTCAGTTGCTTTCGTCACAAACCGAACTCCAACAATTCGTATCACACACCTCACCGTTTGTATGTTATAACCGTCGCCAAAATAACGTCTACTGCATGGAAATGAAACCTACAAGTCCTTACACATCAACTGTATATGGCATACACGAAAGCAGTGGTGCCAACATAAACCTAACTGTAACTCCATCAAATGGTATACAAGGCATCAATACCCTGTATATAATGTGATGGTAGGTTTTGGCCTGATTTATCACTTTTACCGCAATTTATACCCACGATATTACCTTCCGCCTCACTTATTACAAACTACATATTGTTATACTTAAATTTTACGTATAATTTTATATTAATTTGAATATTAACCTTTCAGGTTAGCTAAAGAGATTCTCAGCCTTAATTTCCTTTCACTGAGAATCCCTTCAGCTTTCAGGGAAGGAAAATTCTTTTGTTTCTCAAAAAATCTGAATTAAATATACTTAGACTAACTAAATATACTAATTAAAAAACACAAAAACTAAGCAATCAGTAAATAAATATGATGATAACGTAAAAAAGGTTTTTGGCAGAATGTTGGGAGTTTTTAAACCTCTCTTTGCTCTTATCATTTTTAAACTCAGTATATTATTTATTTATATTTATTTATTTGAATTTTAATCCCGTTTTTCACTCTTAAGTATAACAGGATATGAGACGAGGATTCGAACTCACTACCATAACTTCTATAGGTTGCCACAACAGACCTCCTCCTTTTGCTGTTATTTTCGGCAGCTAAATTCCTACTTTTCTCAAAACAATAATAAATAAATATTATATATTTATATATAATTATTGATAAAGCATTATAAACCAAATAAAATGACATTATTAAGGCTAAACATATTTGGGTTTACTTTTATCAATCCAAAAACTTGTAAACCTTGTAAATTTGGTGCAAATTATTTCAAAGCCATAATAATATACTAACCTATAATCTATCTTAGTATACATATTATGATAAATATTCATAAATTATGTTTTGTTTTTTCCTTTTTCTTAAAATTTTAAGGAGATGGATGAAATTCTTGATGAGAACAAATTTTAGTTGATAACATCCATGGTGTCTAGGAGGCTTTGAATTTTGATTTTTGGTTCTATGTCTCCTGAGTAGTTATAACCTTTTAAGAATACTTCGTAATATTATTAATTATTTATTAATAACTTCTTATTGATGTAACTGTTAATAGATAATCATGAATTTTGTTTTTGACCAAAAAGGCCGATTTCCCTCAATAATATTGAATATTGTTGGTGTGAATGAAGTAAACATTAAATTCCAGGAGGCTTTGAGAAGTTTTGCAGTTTTGCCAACTGATTCACATTTAAAATCATTTTATATCAACTATGCATTAAGTATTTAAATGTGTGATGAACATAAGAAGGTGAAAATTGGGCTGTGGGATATTATAACACACTGTTGGTTTATTTGTATAAATATATACACTCATACCTCGCTTTAGGACATAGATACGTTCCACGAAACTTGGCCGTATAACGAATCAAGTATTCTTCTACAAATTCAATGAGATTGGTTCCAAATTTGTTAAAAATGTAACTTGGCTTGCCATTCAAAATGTTCTTTGTTTTGTTTTAATCAATACATACATAACAAGTACATAGATTTGTACATAAATTAATAACAGACTCAAAAACCTATCCACAAACAAAAATGAAACAACTCCATGTGTGTATACATACAAATTTTTGAAAATGGCTTTGATCTGAGGACGATGAAGAAATGGTGACCTACAGATCACTGTCGTCATCATTTTTCGCTGGTAAGGATGGTCCTGGCTTTAAAAAATTGTCCAACATTGTTGGTCTTGCCTTCTTGTCTATTTCATTCTTCAGTGGTTTCCAACAGCTAATGGCTGAGTTACTTTCTCGAGAAACTTTAACGCTACGTTCGACATCAGGATCGGTTTCCAGGAGGATGTTTATTCCTTTTTCGAAATAGAAAAAATCTTTCGACAAATTTTTTGATGTTAACTGTTTGGATACAACAGGCTCTGTCTCTTCATCAAATTCCAGTTCTGCTTGCACCTGAATGAGTTCCTCATATAAAAGAGGTTTCCTATCAGCTTTAAGTAGATGAATCACGTGACGTTCGTTTAAACCTTCAAACCCGAGATTATGTTCTGGGTCCAAAATTTTTGCCTAATTTCGGGACGGAAGTTAACTTCTGCACCAGTACTTTTGACATATTTTGGCTGTTATAGCGAAACATTTTAAGCCGCAATCGAAAACGTGCCATAATTGAAGAAGGCCGTTATAGCGAGGTGTACTGTAAACTCTAAAAATGATCAGCGATACTACACTTTAACTGACTTGAAAATTTTTGCTAGATAGGAGCTGCTATATTCAAGGCTTAAATCCAAGGTTAAGTTTGACTAAGTTAATTAAGTTTTGGTTTAGATTACATCAAAGTTCCTCGTTACCAATAGCATAACCCGAATAATTTGAACGTGACATAAAAAGAGAGAGAGAGGAACAAGCTTAAATCTTAAATTTTTGGTTTTCTATACTGTATTTGAAGGCTACCGGGGTGGGGAAAATGGCGGGGGAGGGAGGACATTTGAAATAAAATTTTTAATTATTTTCGTTAATTACGATTGTTTTGTGTCGTAATTGATGATGTTCCTCTACCTCATTAACGATTTTTAGTCTAAATTAGTTATCAGATGTGTGTAAGAAATTTGGAAGGGGTTGGGGGTGGAGGGAGGTTTTTGTAAATTTGTTTCCAGGGTTTGAGTTGTTTGCTTAAAAGGTTTGTGAGTACCTGAAACAATTTTATTGAATTCTGACATAAAATTTTGTTTTTGTGTGTTACAGGAAGGAAGAGAGCTTATCCAGCCAGAGCAGAATTATCTGGTAGAGAAAATTTCAATTTCATTCGACTGAGAGGCAGATAATAGATAATCAAAATGGGATGAGTGCTGAAAAGGGAAATTCAAGAAGGCAATGATGCTGGAGGTGTGAACACTAATTTGAATGGACAGTGGTAAGGAAACAGTTTCCGGTTGATATTTGAAAAAGAAAATTTTTTGGTTTTATTTATCTGGTTCAGGAGATAATGATTATCTTTTATAAAAATTGGTTTTAATTAGCTGAAAGTTTTTCAGCTCAAATGATTTTGTCACTCTCTCTCCTTTCACCAGACCGACTGTGACGACCTGAAACTCTGAAGTCTTAATTCATGTGTGTTTTGTGTTTGTGTGTCACGTGACTGCATTCTCTTTCCCTCTTCTCAACTTCCATTTTCTTTGAATCTGAATCGGTTTTCTCGAAAGCTCTGGGAAACTTTCATACACCCTGGTGGTGGTAGTAGTGATAGACACCACAGACTTGAGGGTACTGGAATGTGTTGCTCTTCTATATCTTTCATAAATAATGCACACTTTGGCAAGATCAACTTCTAAAATTCAAATTTTCGATAAAAATTTATGTCAGTAATGCTTTGCTTCAAAAGGGCTCCACACTCTCGACAAGAATTTGTTCATGATGAAGATTATTAAACGAAAAATTCATTTCAAAATTAATGCACAGTCGGGAAAAATTTGTTTATTGATTATTGTATGCCTTATTTATATAGCCGATTTGTTTGTATAATTATAAGTTATACATAACCAGTTTCAGGGTTCGTTCGGACTTGTAGTTCAATTTCGAAATTTATTTACAGCCTTTTGCTCTACTCTTAGAAGACTAGTTTTTGCTGTTGTGTTTATATTTGAAAAGCAGTCTTCTTATCTTCTTACTTTCATCCTGTATTTTCCGATTTTTCTTTTCATTTACTTTAGCTCTTTCTTCTGTCTGGTCTTTTCGGTTCTTCTTTCTTCCTTCTTCCTGATTTTCCTTTTTATTTATGTTTTCTTTCTTAATTTTTCATTTTTTCTTTGCTCTATGCCTTTCTTTAATCTTTCATTTGTAGTTTTTGTTCTGCCTTTATTCTTTTATTTTCAAATTAATTCATTTTCACAACAGTATTTCATCGTTCACCATTTATTTCTTGTCGTCTGCAGTGACGACATTGGTGCTCTCTATAACCTATTATTGTCCCTAACACTTTTCCCCCGCAGAGGGGAAATGCTTTATACACACCTGATGACTTTCGTACATCTAGGTAGTGTCGGACTTCCCTTCTTGAGGGTTTACCGACTTAAACTCCCCCTGACTGCTGCATCTTTGGGACATTGAGGAAGTCCAGAGACCCGCCGTGAGGCATTACTGTCCGGGCTTCTTCTGCCTGAAGTATCCTCCGGTGTTTTACTGCCGGCCGGGTTTCTTGCGAGGTTGGCCTTGACGCTCTCGCTCGACGTATTTTTTTCTCTTCATGACTTCCTCGCAGAAATCGAAGAACGCTGTCCAGCTGTCGGGATCTTCTATTATCCTTGCCACTATATTTGGGAGATCTAGTTGTATTAGTCTGGCCTTGAGTGTGCTCCTTTGTTGGCTCCATTGGTGATTCAGCGTGTGTTCCCACGTGTCTTCGTTGCCGCTGCTGCAGTGGTCGCACTCGCTGGTGTCCCGTTTTTTGATCCTTTAGAGGAAGAATTAAAACACCCATGTCCTGTTAGAATCTGGTCATGTGGTAATTCACTTCCCCGTGTTTCCTATTTGGCCATCCTTCGAGGTGTGGTAGGATGGCGGCTATGATTGGTTTCTCGGAGTCTTTGAGTGCTCCAGTTCCTGTCTCCATTTTTGGCTTAAGTGGCCTTTGGAGGTTGCTCTCCGTTGGGCTTCTTCCCGGGCTACGGCAAGAGTTCCTAACACTCTGCCTTATTTATTTTTTATTAACTCTAAAGTGGTGTATTTAATCTTCTAATTTTATTTATTTATTTATTGTTTAGTTTTTGCTTTATGTATCTATTTATTAATTTATATGTATTATTTATTATTTATTAATTTGCTTCTTACTGACTTGTTTATTTAGTTTCTTTGCAAAGGAAATACAAGTGCAGAGAACAAGTTTCTTCCTGTTCCTGTAAAGGTTTATGTATAGGGGAACATTGTAACATCTGAGAAATATATATAATGAAATATACAGTACATGTTATACTATAGTAATAATAATGTATTCTTTATCTTTCTTTCTTTCTAGTTCTTCTGTTTTCTCTTTTTCTTTTCTTTCTCTTACTTCTTTGTTAGGCTTCACTTTCTTCTTTAATCATGTCATTTTTCCTGTCTGTATTATCTCTTTTTATCTTTATCTAATTCTTCTGTCGCTTGCTTGTTTTTTTTGCATTAGTTTAATTGGTTTTCCTTTCTTCACTATTACTGTATTGTATTAATAGAAGCCCTCTCCTTATTGGTGTAAATGTCAGAGGAAAAATAAATCCTCGGAGAGCCGATGATTGTTCAGTCGTTTTTCGATTCCTAAATTCACCCACCAGGAATGTCAAGGTTGGTAGCCCTGAAGGAAGGTTTCTTCGGGTTGTATAACATTGGGAAATTTTAGAGTGCAGGAGATGCAGGATGGAAAATTTTTTACTCCGTTGGGAATCGAACCCACGACCTTTGGGTTGGTAGTCCAGTGTTCTCTACCTCTAGGCTACTGGGTCCCTTCTTTTCTGTATGTATTTTCTGTATATTAATTAAGCTTTCTATTTACTTTTGTCATGTTTTCATCTGTCTTTACTTCCTTTTACTGTCTTTTATTTCCTTCAATTTTTTATTATTCATCCTCTATTCTAGCTTACTGTAAGTTTATATACAGTCTTTTTACGTGTTTCCCTCTCACTTGCAACAAAAATAAATAAGTAATTATTAATAAATAAGGAATTGTTTATAGCCAAAGTCCGATTGGTCAGTTTATCTTTTGTTTACAGTCCGAGACAACAATCAGTCTTGATTTCATTGAAAACGTATTTGTCACTTCACACCGTGAAAGTCACAAATACAGACGGAACCAAAATAATTTGTGCAAAAAAAAAAGTTTTTAATGACTGACTTTTTCTTTTTAGAAATCCTTGAGGGCCGAAGGAATTGCGACACTGCCCAGAAAATTCGTACCTGATTAAGAAGCGGATAATTGGGAAACTCGGAGTTTTTTGGTGGCAGGTTAGTCAATGTGGTGAGAGAGAGAGAGTGTGTGAGGGAGTTTTTCTTGTCTGTATTTATTTATTTATTTATTCATTGAATCCGTTTTTAGAAAGGGAACAGAGGTACGAAGGGTTAGAGACAGGAATTCTGTGGGAACGGAATAGTACCTGATTGAAAATGCGCATTTAATTATGAAACTTCTGTGCTTCCCAATGTAATAATGTCCATGAAAATGATTTAATTAACCATAAAAAGGAAAAAAAAATTTTTTTTGTTTGATGACGTAAACAGTTGTCCTAAATCGAAAGCCGCCATCTTGAATTGGGGAAGTTGACGGAAATGCTGGGAAATTTTGTCTTTTTGTCTTTTTTTTTGAGTTATGTCCTGTTCTGGCTTGACTCTTTGTGAATGTTGACTAACCTGTGTTGACTTCTGCTGTTTATGTTCTGTCTCTTCCACACACTTTCATGTCTTTTTGTTTGGTTAGCTTCTCTCCTTCCCTTTTCTCTGTAAGACTTTGAACTAATTACGTAATAAGCTCTATAGAAGTGTGCAGTAATTATGAAAAAGAAATTTGGGTGATAAAATTTTGTTGAAAACAATTTGAAGTGAGATGTGAAGTGAGAAGTGTGCAGAATTTATGAAATGAATTTATGCTAAAATTACAGATCACTTAAGAGTTAAAAGATTAGGAAATGTGTGCAATAATTATGAAAATGGAATTTTAGTTTTTGGAACATAAACTTCGTTTATAAAAAAGTTGTTTAATACATGAGTCAAAAAATTTTGGAGTGTGCAGTATTTATGAAATGAATTTGTGCTGGAACTTCGGATCAATTATGAATCAAAAGATTAAGAGAGTGTGCAGTAATTATGAAAATGAAATTTTAATTTTTTGGGTGATAAAATGTGTCGGAAAAAATAAATATGAAATCAATTATTTATAAGAATGTGCAGTGTGCAGAATTTATGAAATGATAGCATTCTGAAAGTGCAGATCACTTATGAAGAAGAGGAGTAACAAATATTTGGTGTGCAGTAATTATGAAAGTGAAATTTGTATTTACTGGGGAAAAAAATTTTGATAAATTGGTGTTCAAAATTCATTTAAAAAAATTTTTAAATGAATTGTTTATAAGACGTGTGCAGAATTTATGAAATAAATATGTTCTGAAAGTTTAGATTACTTATGAAGCAGAGGATCAACAAATATGTGGTGTGCAGTAATTTTGAAAGTGATATTTTTATTTTTGATTGATTAAATTGGTCGAAGAAAAATTTGAAATAAATTATTCGTACGAACTGTGCAGAATTTATGAAATGAATTTATACTAATTGCAGATCACTTATGAATTGGAATATTAACTAAAGTGTGCAGTAATTATGAAATTTCCATTGTGCTTCTTTTCCTTTACGCTTCTTAAATATCTACTCTACGTCATCTCTTCTTAATTACTTTCCTTCCACTCCTTCTCTCTACTCCTACCAACTTATCTACTTCCCCAAATTGTATTTGCAGTTATATTCATTATCTACCACTTAGACTTAAGACATTGGTCTAGATAGAAGCCCCTTTTAAGCTAGACTTAGACTAGATTCTTGGTTTCTTCTCTTCCTTCTTTCTCCTAATCTTGCTTTCTTCTCATTCTATCCACCTGTTTCCTCTTTCCACGTTTCTTTATTTTCTCTTCTTTCACTTTATCTACCTTTTCTTTGTTATTTTAGTTTCTCTTTTTCGGCTTGATTTTGTTTACTTTCCTTCCGTCTTCTGTTTAATCCCTCCATCTGTTTGCTTCTTTTCTTTTTGTCTTCTTCTTTCTATCGTTCACTTTATCTTTTATCTTTGCCTCATTTTTTCGTGCTGTTTCTTTCTTTTTCTATTGTTCTCTTATCTTTTTTCATTCTTGCTTGTTTTGCTTTCTTCTCTTGTTTTTAATTTTTTTCTTTTAACTTTTCTATATCTTTTCTGCTTTTAGCTTTTAGCACTGTGTTCTGTTGTACTTTGTAATAGTTTGTGTTAGAAAGGAGGGTAGCTTCCCTACAACTTCCTTCTTAAAAAAACTGAGAGGAAGTTGTGTCACTCAAGTCAGGTCCACTTCCTCTATACTACACGAATTCCTAATGAGAAACCGGGGGAACAGACCTTAATTACGACTCCTGGATAGGAACAACCAGTTTTAAGCAATTAACCCCCATAAATTCAGGTTCTTCAAGTATAAAGGCTCGATCAAAAGGCAGATGCTAAGAGGAAGAAAGGAAGGAAGTCGAACGGAAGGGAGTTTTACAAAATTCTGTTGCGCCATTTTAATTGCTTCAAGTCAAAGGGGAAAGAGGTTCTTCTTGAGTGCTTTTGCTACCCTTGACTACCCCACGCACACATGGCTTTTGCTTCGCTTCTGTCGCGTCATGCTCCAAAGGCAACGCAATTCCAACGAAAGGAAGAGAACACCTTGTCACCTATCTACCAAGAGCTTGTGTCTCTCACCTGAAACCTTCTTTCCTTGACAACAGTCCCCCGACATGAATATTCGAGCGAACATTAAGCGAGGATTCAAATTAGGGTCCAGTTTTCAAAAAGAGTTTTTGGGGGGGACACCTGACATTCGTGGTCAGTCTCCGAGACCAATTTTATTCTAAACTGCTTCCCTGATATGCAATTCCCACATATAAAATTCATAAATATTGAAATGAGTTTTTCCGCACCCCGGAAGCTGCATATACCTCTTTTATATTTTTAGTCCGGCCGGGGGGGTGAATTTCATCAGCAACTTGCACCCATTTGCATTTTTAATGCCGTCCTCCCTCGACATAAATAATGATAATAATAAAAATTCCTCCGCCAACGAAATCTGTGAGTTTTTGCCTCACCTTTCTGCACTATTGTTTGGAGCCTTTTCCCTTCCATTATGGCTGGGAAAAAAAAGGTTTTTTGAACCGGATGAAGGAGAGGGTCATGGGGTATGTGACTCTGACTTCCGGTCTTTTTCCTCGCTTCCGTGGAAATTTTTTATTCCTTTATCTCTCAAATCTATGAACAATTTTCCTCTCTCTCTCTCTCTCCGATTTTAGTGAGCTTAAAAATGACGTCTTCTTCTATGACGTCACTGAAAGTTTCGCTGTTTTGTTGGTTAACTGCTCTCCGTTTCGCTTTTCCTTTCCTCGATTATGCTCAGCATTTAGGATGTTTGTGACATCTTACATCCTTCTGGAAGTTCTTCACTCCTAAAAGCATCCTTTTCAGTCCCTTGACTGGTGTCATGATCTTGGTATCACAAACATTCCATACACCTTTGCGTTCTCTTTAAGGTTGTACCAGCCATTTTGGTGGTGGTTTCTCAGGTTCCCCAAACCTTTTCAAGTTGTACTGTTCCCAAATATTTTTAAAATTTGAAACCGCTCTGTTGGGAATTTAGCTATAAAGCGGCTCACATCTTAAGAGAATAACTGTGGAGGCTATTGATAAAAGTGTGCATTACTTTTGAAAAGGGCACCTTAAAGGCTAGCATTACTTTTAATACGAATATTCCTGTTGGTATGCAATATTTCTGAAATGAATTACCGATAAAAGTGTGCAGTATTTATGAAACTGATAACTCATAAAAGTGTGCAATGATTTTTAATATGTTGAAAAGTGTTCGATATTTATGAAATGAGATCTTGATAGGAGTGTGCAATATTTATGAAATAGATTCTGGGCAGTAGTGTGCAATATTTATGAAATGAATTGCTGATAAAAGTGTGCAACATTTTTGAAATTGTTGACTCATAAAAGTGTGCAATAATTTTGAAATGAATTCTTAATCCATGTGTCCAGTATTTTTGAAATAGGTTCTTGATGAAAGTGTAATATTTATGAAATGGTCGCTTCATGCATGTGTGCAGTATTTACGGAATGGATTACTCATAAAAGTCTGCAATAGTTATGAAGTTAGTTAGGTTGGTACCACTGAAATAAAGATAGTTAAGGTTTTCAGTTCAAGTCTATGAATTGTAGAGAGATGGTATGGTACCAACCTAACAAACTATTGAATTCACAAACATCCACCAAAGGAACATGTTATGATTTATGGCTGTTGTTTCAACGATTAGTTAGGTTGGTACCACTGAAGATGCTAGAATTCAAGCCAATATAGTACAGAGAGATGAATCATGAGGCTCGGTCTTCTATCATTCATTTCAAAAGTAATGCACAGTTCAAGTATCAATATTAGACTCTGGAACTTCGAAGTGTCTTCTGAGGTTTTGAACACCTTCCGGCCTCTCAGATTCTCTTCCTCAGTCTCATCTCACGACTTCTTCTTCTTTCTGAAGCTGAAGGCTCTGATTTAATTCAAGCGATAATGACGTCACAAATAATTAAAATGAAAGGGACTGCAGAAGAGTCGTATTCGTCGGCCTTTCTCGGGGTAAGGGCAGCAGCGGGGGAGGGGGTGAAAGTCACGTGGTCGTAGGAAAATCCCGGAGGTGATTGAACCAGGAGGTGTTTCCTCGGGAAACTAAACGGATTTCTTAATTCCCATAATGTCTGTTGTTCTCGTCTCGGTTGGCATCTGAACCGTTTTATATTTAATGAACAAATTCAGAGAGAAATCACATTCTATTTATCTACTTGTCGCTTCGTCTCTTCTTTCAACCGCTTTCTATTTCTCTTCTCTTCTCTCCTCTTGTCTTCCTTTCAACGAATAATACAAGGGAAGTTGCATGTCTTCTTCATCTCCTCTCCGTCCCTGTCCTTCAGCCATTGGAATTGTCTCCTTGTGTGTTTGTTTGCTTTTTTTTAAACCGGAGTCGTAGAATTGTGAAATACCTGGAATTTACCGGAAACGGAAACGCCAGCCTCGCTCAAAGGATCTTACTTTGTTATCATTATTATTCTCTGTCTCTCATCTTCTTTTGTTTTTCCTAAGGTATGGAAAACCGAAACCTGATGGAATAGGTCACCGTACCATACTTAGCTCATTCACTGTTTCATCAAGTAGACATTTCATGAGTGAACCATAAATTCATTCCATAATTAATGCACAATTTGGCGAAATTCACATTCTAAGAATACTAAAAGCATTGGTGAAGGTTCATTTCATAAATATTGCACACTACTGCCCAGAATCTATTTCATAAATATTGCACACTAGAATTCATTTCATAATTCACACTGCTTCTTCTATCTTCATTTCATAAATATGATGAACACACCGCCTTCAATTTGTCAGTAATTCATTTCATAAATGCCATGCACACATTTCATAAATATACACTGCCCAGAATTCATTTCATAAATATTGCACACTGCTTCCAGAATCCATTTCATAAATATTGCACACTAGAATTCATTTCATAAATATTGCACACTGCTTCCCAGAATTCATTTCATAAATATTGCACACTACTTCCCAGAATTCATTTCATAAATATTGCACACTACTGCCCAGAATCCATGTCATAAATATTGCACAGTTTGAGTTTGTAAGTTCTTCTAAGGATAAGAGTTCCTTGTAACTTCACATCCTTAAACCTGAATGGAGGTAACAGATACCTAAAAAGCTTTGGCGGAAAAATTTGTTAACCGTCCTAACCTCAAAGTGTTGGCAACGAAACACAATTTAGCGTAAGAAATGAATTCCGGTCACGTGATTCAACCATCTTGTCATCTAGGGCAACCTTTACACAGGTCTTTAACTATGACATGTGGTTAGATGAACGTCTCCCGCAAAACTTGTTTTCCAAAAACCAATAAAAACCAAAGTCTGTGAAAATAAAAATTTTTCTTTGTTAGTCAAAACGTGAATGGCTTCTTCCAAAGCCGTGTCAGAGCAGGTGTCGGAGAATCGGAAGACCAGAATCAACCAAGAGGAACACTTCTTGCAAGATGGACTTCCTGGACGCCGTCACGCATGGAAGTACTCATCCCTCCGATCGCGTTTTGAACCACATGATTCCAATTTCGATATTAAACGGTATGGAGGAGGTCTCCTTAAATACCTCCAACCACTACCGCTCTCCTCCTCCACCACCACTCACCCCGAAGGAGAAGGAAGCTGCGTTTTTTGACACAAGCCACCAACGCGATCCTCGATGGTGAACCTAAAGAAAATGAATTCTCGCTTGGATTGGAACAATATTTGCGATATGAGCTATGAATGAAAATGTGCATTACTTATGAAATGGAATACTGATAAAAGTGTGCAATATTTATGAAATGGATTTGGGCCGTAGTGTGCAATATTTTTGAAATGGATTTGGAGCTGTAGTATGCAATATTTATGAAATGAATCCTTCACCACTGCTTTACTGTTCTTAGAATGAGAATTTAGCTAAATTGTGCATTAATTATGGAATGAATTTATGGTTCATTCACGAAATGACTACTTACTGACAAATTGAATCAGGTACGGTGACTTTGTTCATCAGGTTTCGGTTTTTCATACCTTGTAAATGAACAAAAGAAGATGAAGAAGAAGAAGAAGGAGTGGAAGAGAGAGAGAATAAAAATAAATTTCCCTTTCAGTGTGCATTACTTATGAAATGGAATACTGATAAAAGTGTGCAATATTTTTGAAATGGATTCTGGGCAGTAGTGTGCATTATTTATGAAACGAATGCCTCACGTGACTGTTCTATATTTTTGGAATGAATCTCTTTTAGTGTGCAATATTTATGAAACGAATTATTGGTGATTGTGTGCATTATTTATGAAATGGATTACTGATAGAATTGTGCATATTTAAGAAACGAATCGTTCATGAAGCCCCATTTTATAGTAGAAGAATATTAGCCCTGCAGTAGAGTCGAAAGTCTGTTATGAAGAGAAGCCGGCTGATGGCAAGCCCAAGCGCGCCAACAACCGACCATCCAACCCTCTTCCAAGAAAAGAACAAAACAGAAAACAGAAGAAGGAGGATGGTTTAATGAAGGTGGAAATAGTAGAAAAAGTTGTTTAGATGAATGGTCGGAGGTTCCTCTTGAGAGATTCTTTCAATGAGGGCGACGGAACAATGGAGGGATGACCAGAAAGCGTCTTTCCTGCAATTAGGTCATTTCCACTTTTTACCCCAACCTATTCCTCTTCGTCATTACCATTCTCTTCATTTATCATCATCATCATCATCATTGTTCTCTTTAAAATTAAAATTTCACAAAAAGGTTTCAACAGGAAATTATATCCAAAAGAATTTTTGTTTTATTGTTGAAGTCAAAGTAAACCCGAAGAGGAGGAGGTAGAGGACAATCCTTACTCTCTCACTGTTTCCGCTTCCTCTTTACTTCCATCTCCCAAAGGAAACGGATGACTTACAACATGATGGGCTTGAAGGTGTTATCATAACCTCCCCAATTTTCCAGAGTTTCTGTTGGCCGTGGTTGCTTGTTTATATTTGTCACAGATTTGGACTTGAGTGACGGTTACAGTCTCACACACCTAAACTAGTGAGCCCATAGCCTCCTCATCAGGTCATATAATAGGAGAGACCAAAGTGAAGCAAGTAATAAAACAAACCATTGTGCATTATTTATGAAATGAGTTATTCTAGACGTTGTGAATTATATTTCGTCACGAAGTGTGCATTATTTATGAAACCAATGAGAGAACAACGCCAGGAATTCTGCTTTTTAAAATAACCTCAGTCTGTGCACTATTTTTGAAACTATTAAAGAACAACGTCGTAAAATTGGTTTTTGAAATAGCCTAATTTTAAATGAAGACAAATATAATTGTGCAGTATTTATGAAATGAGTTATTCTAGACGTTGTGAATTATTTTTGAAACGATTTCGTCACCAAGTCTTCACTATTTTTGAAACTATAAAGAGAGGAACGTCGGAAAATTTGTTTTGGAAATAAACATTAAATTAAAAGACAAATACAATTGTGCACTATTTATGAAAGAAGGTATGCTGGATGTTTTGAATTATTTGTGATGAGATTTAATTAGAAAAGTGTGCATTATTTATGAAACCAATGCCTCGCACTGCATAAACTTAAGATGAAGAGAGGAAAGACCGAAAGTTCGTTAATAAATACAGTGCGTAAGTAATAATGTAAACAATTGTGCAGTATTTATGAAATGAATCATTCTGAACGTTGTGAATTGTTTGTGAAACGATTTCGTCACGAAAGTGTGCATTACTTATGAAACCGTTAAGAAAACAACGTCAGGAATTGTATTATTATAAAATAGCATTAAATGAAAGGACAAATATAACTGTGCACTATTTATGAAAGAAGCTATTCTGAACGTTGTGAATTGTTTGTGAAACGATTTCGTCACAAACGTGTGCATTATTTATGAAACCAATGAGATAACAGAGCCGAGAATTCTGTTTTTAAAATAACATAAAATGAAAATATAATTGTGCAGTATTTATGAATTATAAAGTTGTGGGTAGCATTTGTGCTATACTGCTTACAAGCAGTAAAAGTTGTGAATCATTTGTGAAGAGATTTAATTAGAAAAGTGTGCATTATTTATGAAACCAACGCCTCACACTACGTAAACTTCAAATATTTATTGGGAGACAGAAAAGACCGAAAGTTCGTTAATAAATACAGTGCGTAAGTAATAAAACAAACGATTGTGCAGTATTTATGAAATGAGTCGTTCTGAACGTTGTGGATTGT
The DNA here is from genome assembly GCA_016920875.1 of Columbicola columbae. Classification (NCBI taxonomy): domain Eukaryota; kingdom Metazoa; phylum Arthropoda; class Insecta; order Psocodea; family Philopteridae; genus Columbicola; species Columbicola columbae. The sequence goes on along the minus strand of JADMLL010000011.1, from coordinate 4,257,978 downwards.
CTGTGAAGCGGTTTTGCCACAAAAGTGTGCATTATTTATGAAACCAATGCCTCACACAGACCAACCCAAAGGATTTATTAGTCAGATCGTAGAAATGGGAGAGAGTATAGACGAAAAATTGGTTAACAAGATCCCTGCCGCGTGGGGCGAATTCGCCCCATCCAAACCGTTTATTAAAAAAATCCGGCAGGGAACTTTGATTGTGCATCACTTATGAAATGAGTTATTCTAGGCGTTGTGAAACGATTTTGTCACCAAAGTGTGCATTACTTATGAAACCATTGAGAGAACAACGTCGGGAATTCTGTTATTAAAAGTAGCATTAAATGAAAAGACGAGTATAACTGTGCAGTATTTATGAAAGATGTTATAACTGAGAGTGCATACTACTATCCTCTTTAAAAAATAATAATCACAAGTGACAATTGTGCATCATTTATGAAACGAAATGTACTGAAGTCATGCTGTGTTGATTCTAAGGGATGGAGTCACGTGACGGGGGTGGAAAGTGGATGAAGACACCGAAGAGCATTCAAAGCCCTTCATCTTATAAGAAATTTGGAACAAAAAATTTGTCAGTGACGTCAAAAGAAAAAAAAGGTTTTGGCGCGTGAAAGAAGAAACGTTTTCCAACCGCCCCCGCCATTCTTACGAAAAAAGCCGTTGGTCACGTCAAGATGTCAAGAAGAAGCCGTTACAACCATTACAACAACTACAATCAATTGTTTTGGGAATTTAAAAAGGCCCAGGCACGGAAGGCACCTATTTAAAGAATACACCTGTTGGCATTTTGTCGGTTACTATACTTTCAGCAACATATGTTCAACTCGTCTTCTCCCTCCGCGTTACCACTCTTCGTTCCCGGTTTTTGTTCTTCGACTTTTTCCTCCTCCTCCTCACCTCTCCTCCAAGTTATGACGCCTTATTTTCGTGCGTTCAATTTAGGTTTTCGCCTTTTTTTTTGTTGTCTTCTAACTTTTCATGTGTCCCTAATGATCAATCAAGCAAGGAGGTTACGCTATCCGTGATTTTCCACTTTCAAAACTTCGCTTAAAGTTATCAAATTGTTGATGGAACACAAAAAAGAAAGAAAATGTGACCAAAAGGCACTGTTGTAACTGTTAAGAGGATGAGAGAAAGGTGGTCGTAAGAGAATGAACGACTGTTATGATGACTGTATGGTTTTTGGTCACGTGATATGGGTTTGCGACTCATCGCCAAAATGTAGCCAAAGTTTGTCCATCAAACGGGAACTAAAGTCTTGAAGCTTAAGCGATTGAAGAGGAAAGATGGATGAAATTTGGAAATTTGAAGGAAGGCCTGGAAGGGATCTCGAAACACCGGAAATGATTGTTTTTAGAAATTTTCAAAAAAAAATCCGAAAAATCTCATCGGATCTTCAAATACCGGAAGTTGTTAAATTTTTAACAAATTTCAAAAAATCAGTAAAATTCCATCGGATCTCGAAAAACCGGAAATGGTTGTTTTTTTTTAAATTTTTGAGAAATCCGGAAAAAGCCATCGAATCTCGAAATATCGGAAATGGTTAAACAATTAAAAGATCAGTAAAATTCCGTTGGATCTCGACAAACCGGAAAGAGTTAAATTTTCTTAAATTTTCAAAAATCTCATCGGATCTTTAAATACCGGATGTCATACTTTTAAAAATTTTCAAAAAGTCCAGAAAACCTCATCGCATCTCGAAAAATCGGAAATGATGAAGTTTTTATAAATTCCCAAAAATCCAAAATCTGATCGGATCTCGAAATACCGGAAATGACTAAATATTTTAAAATCCGTTAAATTCCATCGGATTTCGACAAACCGGAAATGGTTAAGTTTTTAAATTTTCAGACATACAAAAATCTTCGGATCTTCAACTACCAGAAGTAGATAAATTTTTAACAAATTTCAAAAATTTCCATCGGATCTCGAAAACCGGAAATGGTCGGTTGTAAAATATCTCGACAAACCGGAAGAGTTAAATTTTCTTAAATTTTCAAAAAAAATCTCATCGGATCTTTAAATACCGGATGTCATACTTTTAAAAATTTAAAAGTCCAGAAAACCTCATCGCATCTCGAAAAATCGGAAATGATGAAGTTTTTATAAATTCCCAAAAATCCAAAAATCTGATCGGATCTCGAAATACCGGAAATGACTAAATATATTTAAAATCCGTTAAATTCCATCGGATTTCGACAAACCGGAAATGGTTAAGTTTTTTTAAATTTTCAGACACATACAAAAAATCTTATCGGATCTTCAACTACCAGAAGTAGATAAATTTTTAACAAATTTCAAAAATCAAAATTCGATCTCGAAAATGGTTGTTTTTAATTCCATCAGATCTCGAAATACCAGAAATGGTTAATTAAAAAATCAGTAAAATTCCGTCAGATCTCGACAAACCGGAAAGAGTTAAATTTTTAATTTTCAGAAAAAAATCTCATCGGATCTTTAAATACAGGATGTCATACTTTTAAAAATTACGAAAAGTCCCGAAAATCTCATCGGAACTCGAAAAACCGGAAGTATTAAATTTTTAACAAATTTCAAAAAGTCCGTATAATTCCATCGGATCTCGAAAAACCGGAAATGGTTAAGTTTTTCTAAATTTTCAGAGAAATCCGAAAAAAAACCATCGGATCTCGAAATACCGGTATAATATTATAACTATATATATAATATATTAATATAATAATTTAAAATGGTGATGATGGTAGTGAGTCTTTGTTTTAGGAAAAAGTTAGCGACGTGGGGAGCAGTTTACTAACTGTTAGTCTTCGAGGAGAACGGTTAGTGGTGGTAGAATCCTCAGGTTCACCTGCCTCCTAGGGAATGGGAAGAGGGAGAGCCTTTCGAACCTGACTCCGGGGTAAAGGTTTTTAAGGGTGGTTGGTGTTAGTGTTAGGGTAACGAACGCACTTCCCACGACTTTTTCACCTGATTTCTCATTTGTGACGGCTTTTCAAAATGTAATTGACCGTTAAAACAAGAGCGCGAAATGTCTTTTGCACCCCTAACCCGTTCATCCCCCTCCCGTCATACCTCTCCTAATTGAAAAACGAGTGACAGTTGGTCGAATTCGGTCAACAGGTGAATACCAAGCGGAACGATCATACAATTCCATGTTTTTGAATTGTGTGTCACAGCCTTCTTTGATTACAACGTCCTCCAACTGGTAACTCTTCGGTTTTTCAAAATTCATCCCGGAAATGCTGTCAGGAAGAGGGCCATCGAGGTCTTTGGTTGGTTCTTTGAAAATTCAATTTTTTGGTTTGATTCCAGGTTGAGATGGGAGAGGAAACGAAAAAGTGGAAGAAGGGATTTGGGAAATGAGTTCGGCCATATTGTCGCGAGCAAGAGGATCGGTCCGATTTGGTGGTGTTTGGGTATTTGGGTAAGTAGATTGCACCAAAGTTTCCTAAATATCGTGACGCTTCATTGATTCCATCTGTGAAGGCCAGACGGGCCCTTTTTATTTATTGTTTTTTCTCTCTTTTTATCTATTCTCTAATTCATTTCATCACTGCCTTCTCGAAAAGTGTTTTCCCTTTTCAATACCTCTCGTTTTGCGACTTCATTCACAACCAACCGACCGACTTCAATTTTGGAACTTTTCCCCACGAAATAATCACCTTCCGCCATTTTTCATTTCCCCACCCACTTCCTCTTCTTCTTCTTCTTCTACGTCTTCTTATTCAGAACAAGTACTCGGAAGTTAGTCGGGTACCTAAAACCTTTGATTATCATCTTCCTCCAGCTACTCATTTCCTTCCCCCTCGGGGAGCATCCGACCATTTTTGTCTGTTAACAATGGATTTACGGATGTTAATTGTAGTGAGGCCCTTTAACTCCTCTCTGATTCTTCTATTGAATTTCCCTGAGAGGTGTGCATTATTTATGAAACGAGGAGACTTTGGAAAGTTTGAATTTTTCATGAAAAAAATTTCTCGTGTTAGTGTGCTAAATGGTTTTCAATGTTGATCATTCCTGTGTGCAATATTTATGAAATAATGGCAGTAGTGTGCATCACTTTTGAAATGTACTACTGATAAATGCGTGCAATATTTATGGAATAAGTTGATGGTTGTAGTGTGCATTACTTATGAGATGATTCACGGCCAGAAGTGTGCAATATTTATGAAATGAGTTTGTGCAAGTGTCCATCATTTATGAAATGAATTCCTGACTAAAGTGTGCAATATTTATGGAATGAATTGATGGCTGTAGTTACTGAAATGAAACCGATGCAATATTTATGAAATGAATCATTTTTGGACAGTAATGAAATGAATTGATGGTTGTAGTGTGCATTACTTATGAAATGAAGCAGTGACTAAAGTGTGCATTTTGAAATTGAGTTTGCAAAAGTGTCATCATTTATGAAATGAATTTGAAAGTGTGAATATTTATGAAATGAGTTTGTGTATATTTTTGAATGACAAAGTGTGCAATATTTTGAAATCATGGCACACGAAATGAATTACTGTGTGCAATATTTATGAAATGAGTTTGTGGCAAAAGTGTCCATCATTTATGAAATGAATTCCTGACCAAAGTGTGCAATATTTATGAAATGAGTTTGTGCCATTTTGAATGAATTCCTGACTAAAGTGTGCAATATTTATGGAATGAATTGATGGCTGTAGTGTGCATTACTTATGAAATGAAGCACCTATAAGTGCGCAATATTTATGAAATGAGTTTGTGTATCATTTTTGAACCAAATTACCGACAAAAGTGTGCAATATTTATGAAATGAATTGATGGTTGTAGTGTGCATTACTTATGAAATGAAGCAGTGATTAAAGTGTGCATTATTTTTGAAATTGAGTTTGTGGCAAAAGTGTCCATCATTTATGAAATGAATTCCTGACCAAAGTGTGCAATATTTATGAAATGAGTTTGTGTATCATTTTTGAACTGAATTACCGACAAAATGTGCAATATGAAATGAGTTGATGGTTGTAGTGTGCATTACTTATGAAATGAATTCGTGTCTTATTGTGCATTATTTTTGAAAGAGACTTTATCTAACGGTGTGCAATATTGCGATAGAATATTTCATCAGGCTACATATTGTTTATAACTGAGGATAGTTTTATAGTTTTCCAAACGCATAAGTTCAAAACCGCGTAAAACCAGACCCAAATAATTAAATACAAGAGAGAGAGGCTTTGGTTCCAAATTTGTGGTTTGTATACAACTCGAACGAACCAGTTTTCTGATAAAGTTAAGCCCTCAACACGGTAGTTGATTGAAGTGAGTCATTTAGACTCACCCTATCATGCCAAAGTTTATTCTTAATAAACGACACAACCGGAAGTCAATCGAAACTGAAACATTTCTACCGTTTTTGAAAAGTTCAAGTGAGTCAAATCGACTCAATCTCTGAAGGCTTTTGGAATTCGAACCATTTTTTTGGAGGAAGGAAAGCCAGAACAGGAGGATATGAAGGATGGAGGTGAGGAGGAGGAGGGACACGTGAAGAGTTTTGATTTAAGGAAACCGTGATATTGGAGAACGAAGCGTCCCTCCCAGCCAACAAAACCGGGTTTTTCGGTTCGAACGCGGTGGAGGTTGTCTGTCTGTCTGTGTGTGCTCCTCGCTCGCGAACATGACTTCACTTTTTAACTTATAATTGTGACGGATTTTGATTTATGTTATAATATCTTTATTATCCTTTGGGGGGGTCCAATTATATCGATTGAAATATTACTCGGAGTCCGCGTTATAAGGGACTATGTGAATCCACTCCTCCTTTCGTCCTCGCACCGCTTTCCCACCCCTCCCTCATCCGAACACTTGTAAACAAACACGTGTTATGCACTACTGACCGTGAGATTGATCGTTTTCGAATTACGCGGACTGTTCCAGGGTGACAAATAAGCCGGATGATGGTTTTGTTCCTCTATACCTTCCTTCGACCCAAATTTCCTTTCTTGTACCCCCTTACTGTACGGTTTATATTCTGCTCTTCTATAAGACGCTCGCTGGATAGTACTCACAGATCTCTCCAGCCCACCACAATGATTTATACGAAGAACACATATTTCTCGTCAATAGCTCCAACTCTACACATTCTTAATAGACTTTCCGACGTTTTTCTTCTATTCATTTCATAAATATTGCACACTTTCATCTTGAATTGGTTTAATTAATGTTACCTAGTTAGACCTCGCTGTTCTTGATTCTGTCGGTCCACGCGACCTTGAGCATTCGGCGGTAGAGCCAAATCTCGATCCTCTTCTCCAGTATTCTGGTTAGCGTTCAATTCTCATTGCTGTATAGAAGCACAGGAAGGACGTAGCAGCGGAGGATCCGGATTCTTGTCTGTAGGGAGGCGTCACAACAGATTTTTCATTTTAATGACAATTCCCCTGGCTTGTTCTATACAGGACTTTACCTCCCACGTCTCACTTAAGAAGCATCCTAGAAAGGCTGTGAGTTATAGTTCTCTCAATCACCAACTGAATGTGATAAATTATTGAGTATTTATCACATTTACCGGCTAGTTTATAAAATATATACAACTCGTACTGGAGAATTTAATAAAAGTTTGTTCAGGTTTCGGATATTTTACAAACTAACCGGGAAATTTGATAAATATTTAGTGACCTCTCACATTATCCTACCTTATTTGGTGAATAATCGCAGGGAATCACATGTATTTATCACTTTTACCGTAACATAAATCGGGTGTAACGTACATAACCGACATTAGTATCCGAGTTGGTGTACTCAAACTCGCTGTACTCTTACTTACTCCATCTGTCTTCCCCTCACGTGAACACACCGCCTCCTTACATCATTCTTCTTAGAAGAAAAAAATTCTGCAGCTCTTCAATCCGCGTAATTCGAGGCTTTTCTTCTTATAGACAACTTCAAAATTCCGTATTTGAATAAATATATCAAAATGGCGATCACTACCACCACCATCCGCTTGAACTTCATCCATCATAACCTCCCAGGTTCCTCTTCGATTACAGATTAATCTCGAGGAAAAGTCGATGCCATAAATTTTGGGGCGGGGGTGAAGGGGAGCCTCGGGGGTAATTGCAGAAGCCTGAAAATGGCAAAAATAATTTCACTTTAGAGGAAGGGAGAAGATGAGGCCACCACCAATCTATTTATTTGTTTAATAATTTATTTAAACAATCGGAGGGCGGGCGGGGCGGGGGCGACCCAAAATTATGGAAACAACTCACGCGGGCGGCAGGGCAACCACCGAAAATAATGAAGACGTTAGACCGCGGAGAGGATTCGAGTTTTTCTTTCTTTCATAACTTAAGTTAGGTTAATATCTCAATTATATTGTAGCCACGTTAGATATAAATCTTGATGAAGACGTCACAGTTTATTTATTAAATGTCCATAATTCATAATGGAACCCGAGAGAAGGTCACCGAGTTCGAGTTTTTGACGTGGTGGGCTCTCCTCCGTCTCTCTGCCGTCGATTCGTTTCATGTTCCTCCGACGTACTTATTGATCGACTGCCCCCTGCCCCCCGCCTTGCCCAATCCGTCTTGTAAGGCCATAATTCAAATTATGGAAAAAATGGCGAGTCATTAATTAGTCGTTTATGCCCCCTTCCCCCAAATTTCTTTTTATTTAATAAAATCCCGGAATAATTTCGTTGTTGTGTGTGTGTTCTTGTTGTTGTTGTTGTGATTATTAGTTTTGAAGTCGATTTTTGGATGTGCTCGGGGGTAGGGGTGAGGGGGTTAGGTCTTCTCACGATCGAGTCGGGGAAATTTTTAAAATCGAATCCGAAGGGCGTCGGATTGGGAAATCGAATGAAAATCCGGTCAAGTTGAAAATGTCAGTCAACATGAACGCATCACGTGACGACCGTGAGAGCTCCGAAGTCGATCAACCCAAACAGTCGGAAAAACAGAAAGACAACGAAAACGTGAAAAATAGACCAGAGTCACGTGATACTAGTGAAAGATACCCGAAACTTTTCGAAATAAAGTGAGCACCACGTGGAGGAGAGTCAGGGGTGGATGCAGGAAACTCTAAATGCTAATCAGAAGCCTCTGTTCCCATCTTTTTCATCCAACTTCAAAGTCGTTACACAAGAAAACACAAATATAAATATAATAATAATAATATATTTCTGGGTAACTATAATGATAATTTGGTCCAAAAAATATTATTTATACGATATATATTATTATAAATATCTAGACAACTAATATATGTAATTAAAACTATATATACAATGAGTAAATATTAAAATATACTAAAATAATAATTTTTTATAAAAATCATAAATTTAAACAAATATTATAATACTAATATATATTAAGCTTATCAAATTATATAGAATTATACCTATAATATAACCATAACTATATATAATATACTAAAACTGATTAAATATATAATATAATACTCCCGATGAAAGCCGAGAAAGTAATTCCGGGCAATAAATAAATCAAATAAAAAATATATATAATATAAGACTAACTAAAATATTTGATATTAAACTAATATATAATAACTAAAACTATAATATAACTAATTTGTATATAAACCACAACTTGTATATATTTTAAATTAACTATTCATAATATTTTTAATTATATATCATATCGGTCATCTTTTTGTATGGCCGATATTGAACTAGAGAAGTGGAGTGTGTGTGCAGTATTTATGAAACGAGTTATTCGACTAGGAAATCGATTATCAAAGGAAAGTGTGCGATATTTATGAAATGAACGGTTGATGAGGTTGTGATTTATTGGAGAACGAATCAACCAGAAGACTGTGCATTACTTTTGAAAGAAGATTTATTCGCGTAAGTGTGAGATTTCCACTCTACTTGGGGGTGTTTAGTCGAAGGTCACGACGAGAATAGGGAACCGATGAAAGCCGTGGCTCCTTTTCGGATTTTCCGGGCGAACCTTTATTAAGACAAATGAAATAGATAAATAAATAGATAAATAAATAAATAAATGAGTCCATATAATATAAAGTCATCAGAGTGTTTAGAAAAGAAATAAATCATTTTCGGAAGGCCGGAAATTAATGTTTTGGCTTGACTGGGGGTGGGGGTAGGTGGGAAAAGCCATAAAAATTATTTTTTTGATTTCATTTTCTCCGGGAGAGGAGAGGGTGGAGGTGGTGGGCGGTGGTGAAAAGGAGAACGAAAATGAGCGAAAAAGAAGGTCCCGAAATATATATTATCCACGTCAGAAAGGAGGAGAAGGTTGGAGTGTGGCCCGAAGGAAGGAAAGTTATGGCTTTTCCGACGTGAGAGAAAAAGAGGAGGAGGAGGAGGAGAGGAGGCGGGCGGGGGAAACAGTTTACGAGGAACAAAGCGACATAACTCCAATTTCTTTATTGCTAAATCCTCAACAATTAACGACCCGTGGATTAATTACATCGTATCAAATCCTCCCGAGAAGAAGAACGTTCGCTGGAATTTCCTTTTAAGCGTTCGCTTGGCTCCTTTTTTACCTGTTTCCCTCGCCCCGTTCGTTTTGATTTTATTTACTCAAATTAGTGTCCTTTTAATCTCCTCGTCCCCCCCGTCTCTCCCGTTTCGAGTGCATTAATCTCCCAGGAGGCTGGAAAGAGCCTTCACTCTCTCTCTCTCCCTCTCCCTCCTCCCTCCTCCCCGCTGCGAATCCCAATGAATTCCTCCTTTTTTATTGCTTCGAGGTTTTTACCTGCATCTCTAGATAATGTCTTCCGGTGAACGATTTACATTTGCTCACATTCATTCCAAGGTCCTTGCTGACTCTGGCAACTGGTTGTGAATGTCAGTATCATTCGAGGTAGAATTTCCTGATTATCTACTTAACTCTAAGCCTGGATAAGCTATCTAGATAATTTTTTTTTTTATTCTCTAATTGTGATAGGTCTTGAAAATATTCTCTCAGAGCTCAGGTCTTTCACTAATATTACGTGGACTGGAATATATAATCGTATATATATTACGGTAAAAGTGATAAATATGTCGAATTTATATAAACCCCCGCGATTATTCATAATCACCAATTACGCTTGGTTAATGTGAGAAATCACCGACTATTTATCACATTTACCGGCTAGTTAATACAATATCCAACTCATAATTTGAGTAAACTTTTATTAAAATTCCCATTCTAAGTTGGAGATTATATAAACTGGCCGGTAATTGTGATAAATAGCCAGTAATTTGTCACATTTACCTAGCTTACTTGGTGATTATGATTAATTGCCGAGAATTATATACATATTGGCCAAAATTATCACTTTTACCGAGTAAAGTATAAAATATCTAACTCGTAAACGGGAAATAAATTAAAAACTAGTCGGTAAAAGTGATAAATATATATATAATTTCCTATAATTATTTATAATCACCAATTATGCTTGGTTGATGTCACAAATTACTATATATTACGGTAAAAGTGATAAATTAAGCGAAATTTTCAGTGGAAACCGGAGTCAGTGGTTAGGAGTTTGGCGTACTCATCGAGATAGTTGGAGATTATAAATAATAGCCGGGAACTACACATATATTCGCTTAATTTATCACTTTTACCGTAATATATAGTAAATTGTGACATCAGCCAAGCATAATTGGTGATAATAAATAATTGTAGGAAATTATATATAAATTTATCACTTTTACCGGCTAGTTTTTAATTTATTTCCCTTTTACGAGTAAGATATTTTATACTCTACTCGGTAATTGTGAAAAATTTGGCCAATATGTATATAATTCTCAGAAAATTAATCATAATCACCTAGTAAGCTTGGTAAATGTGACAAATTACTAAGTATTTATCACATTTACCGGCTAGTTTATAAAATATTCAACTCGTAATGGAGACTTTAATAAAAGTTTATCCAGGTTACAAGCTATAAATTTCTTAAGCTGGCCGGTAAATGTGATAAATATTCAGTCATTTGTCACAATAACCAAGTGCAGTTGGTGATTATGAATAATCGCCGGGAGCTATATATTCGCTTGATTTATCACTTTTACCGGCATAGTGTTTATTAACAGCAAATTTTGATTCAATTTCCATTTGCAAGTGTGATATTCTATAAATTACTCTGTAAAAGTGATAAATTTGGCCAATAATTCTGGGCAATTAATCGTAACCACCAAGTAAGCTCGGTAAATGTGACAAATTACTGGCTATTTATCACAGTTACCGGCTAGTTTATATAATCTCCAACTTAGAATGGGCTTTTGAATACTCAGATTACGAGTTGGATGTTGTGTTAACTAGCCGGTGGTAAATGTGATAAATATTCAGTAATTTGTCACATTAACCAAGCGTAGCTGGTGATTATGAATAATCGCGGGGGATTGTATATATTTGCCACATTTATCACGTATACATTGTGTATAACTCACAGAACCGAAATTATTTTCCGGTCCACCGGATTTGAATCTGATGGACGGAATCAACAGTATTTCGGAGTGAATCGTTTTTTGGTTATTTATCTATCTACTCGAGTTTGATTAGGTTATCTGGATTATTTCGCTTAGACAGTTTTACAGTATAAAATGTTCTCTACTACGTTCTGCTATTACAACTGTTTGTTTAGGTCTTTCGCCAAGCCAAACTGGTTCTAGATGTCATGACCATCTTAGAAAAAATTTTTCGGGTGATATATCTACCTACCTCCGAGCTTGATTAGGTTATCTGGATAATTTTTTTTTGGGGGGGTTTAGATAATTAAGCTTCACAGTCGTCATTTCCGGTAATAAAGTATCTCACAGCCACACCCTCCAGGTTTTGTTTCTTTTGGGAGTCCAGGTACTTCAATTAAACGGGTGAATGACCACCGAGGAAGATGAGAACTCCAAAACCGGAGGAGGAGGAGGATGCGGGAGAGAGGAGGGATCCCAATTTCGATTTCGGGTTTTCCCCTTTTTCAAAAATGGCAAGAAATATTCATTCCGGCGACGCTGACACCGAATGACTGCATGATTGATGAGGACGCCACCCTACGACCGTATTCTAATTTTTAATCTGTGTGATTATGCACCGTGAAATATCTCCATAAACCTCCCCCGCCTTCACCCTCCTCCTCTTCTCCTCCTCATCCATCTCCTCCTCCGACTGCTCCTCATCATCATTTCCACTGTTCTTATTCCCTATCAATCTTTTCAGCGAAACAATTCCCAGTGAAAGCTTCCATTTTAATGATGATGATGAGGGTGAAAGGTTGGAGATGAGGGTTAAAGTATCAGCCGAGATTTATTCTGTCGCTTTTCGCTACAGTCACATCTATTTCCGGTTGGGAAGGAAAACCTTTGGAAACCTTTTCTAATAAAGAGAGAGACCAAGCTATACTCCATTAATAACATCTATTAGATTGCTTAAACTCTAGTAAAACAAACACAACACGATCGACGCCATCTTTGATTTCTCACCGATCTCTTTGAGATCACGCGCTTGGATCGATTTCCGGTCCACTTCTTTGACATAAACACAAAACGAAATCACCGTCAGTAAGCACCTTCATCGTTTCTTCCTGTAGCTGACTTCCGTCCATTCGCAGTCCATCGGTTCTTCTGTTTCGCTTTCGCTACAGCTACTCCCGCCTCCTTCGTCGCTGACGTCGTTTCCCCCCGCGCTCTCTTCCACTCGTCTCCCCGGCGTTTGGTATGTTATGTCCAGCCAGAGATCGCAGTGAGGGAGCTTGTTCAATTCCTGCATCAACTCCTCCTGTTTCCCGGATTGAAATAAGTCGAAGAGTTGGAGTATGACTTTGGACACTTCTCGAACGGAATCGTCCTCCAGGATGGTGTGCAGTTCGCTGTCCATGTATTCGGAGATGAGGTCTTCCAGGTCCTCGCATTCGACCTTGCTGTTCCTGCAACAGAAAAACCGAATCAAACTGTTGCCCTGTTGCGAACTGAGTCAATATGACTCGTTTAAAATTTTAATGTTTGTTTCATAAAAAAAGTTTGGCTATTTCGCTTTATGAGTCAAATTGACTCACCTCACTAAATAAGACTCTTAGTTTCATGAGAAATTCATTTCCCTTCTTTCAGCAATTCGTTTATAAATTCAAAGTCTCACAGAGGATTCGTTTCAAAAATATCGCACAGTCCTTTAATAAGCTTATTTCAAAAGTAATGCACACCTTCCACTACATTACCACTTTTATTTATTTATCTATCTATCTAAATATTAGGTGAACTGGAAAATAATGTCGGTTTATGCGTAACATCCAACACATCTGTTACGGTAAAAGTAATAAATCAGGCGAAAATACATAATTACGCAACATTTATCACATTGACCGGGTAGTTTATAAAATATTCAGCTCATGGTCTGAGCAAACCTTTATTGAACTCCTCATTACCAGTTGGAGATTTTATAAACTGGCCAGTCAATGTGATAAATATTCAGTAAGTTGTCACACCTGTAAGGCAGTTGGAGATTATGAATAATCGCCGGGAGATATATATATTGGCCAAATTTATCACTTTTACCGTACACGCTTATTTATCACATTAATCACACTTACTGGGTAGTTTGTAAAATCTCCAACTTGTAATGTGGAATTTATTAAAAGTTTCCTTACACTGGGAGTTGGATATTTTATAAACTAGCCGGTAAATGTGATAAATACTTAATAATATGTCTAATTTACAAACCTTAGTGGTGATTATGAATAATTGCCAGGAATTATATCTAATATATATATATATCATATTTATAATAATTATTCATAATCAAAGTAGATAAATTAGACATATGAAATTATCACATTACCGGCTAGTTTATAAAATATCCAACTCCTAGTGTGATGAAACTTTTAATAAATTCCATGTTACAAGTTGGAGATTTTACAAACTACCCAGTAACTGTGATAAATATGATAAATTGGCCAATATATATATTTCCCGATGATTATTCATAATCACCAATTAGGCTTGGTTAATGTAACAAATCACCCAATATTTATCAAATTTACCGGTTAGTTTGTAAAATATGTAACTCGTAATGGGGAATTTAATAAAACTGCTCAGATTACGAGCTGGAGGTTTTGTAAACTAACCGGTAAATGTGATAAATATTCAGTAATTCGTCATATTAACCAAGCCTGATTGGTGATTATGAATAATCACCGGGAATTATATACATATTGGCCAAATTTATCACTTTTACCGTAACATATTTATCACATCAACTTGCTAGTTTGTCAAATCTCCAACCTGTAATATCGAGTTTAAGTTTAGTAAGAGTTTGCTTACATCACGAATTGTATATTTTATAAACTAACCGGTAAATGTGATAAATATTGCGTAATTATGTACTCTCATTTATCACATTTACATACACAAGATATTACAATAAGGAATCACAGAATACAATTAGGTAAACCAAACATTAATCCCTGAGTGAGTCAAATCGGCTCGTTTAACTCAAAACTGAGGTATAATGAACATCCGTAATTCTTCGACATGACCACTTACGTGAATAAAACTTCGTTTATGTAATCGACTAAGTAGAGAGCTTTGTCTTTGCTTTGTCTCCCTGCCGACTGATGATCGACGGATAACTTGAGGCCACTCCATCGATTCAAAATATTCTGAACGACTCCTTTAAAAACTCCAGCCTCCATGATGTTGATGACTGAAACAAGAATCGTGTTCCATTACAGTTAAAACTGAGTCGCCAAAAAATAAATAAATAAATAAAGGAAAAAGGAGTTTAATTAGAGGAAATAATAGGATTCCACCAAAAAAATAAATAAATTTGTCTCCTCTGGGGGTGAGGGGGGAAGGAAATGAGAATAATTAAAAGCCAGGGTGAAATTTATTTCCTGTTAATAGTCTCCACCTTGAAGTTGTCCTATTCTTTACGACTCCTACTTAATGAAAGTGTTCTTTCGAAGATAATTTCCTCCCCCCCGAGTTCAGAACCATAACAAAACACCCCCAGACTCATTTGTTCTTTCCCCTTTTCTACCCTCATCCCAGAGATTCGTTATTTCTTCAACAACCAAGTCTTAAAGAATAAAAATTTCCAACAAAACCCCCAACTAGGACACCAAGAAAAGCAATAAAACCCACCCAACCCTTTCGACTGTCCCATACTCCTTCTTCCCATTTCAAATTTAAGACATAAAAATAATCGGACACATAAATAAATGGTCAGCTTCAACTTATTTTACAACTCGACAAATGTATTGTTGCAGGAGACAGTAAATTTAAAACTTAATAAAACTTTTAAGAAACAATGTCTTTTCTCTAGCATATGACTCCCTTGGGAACAATTCACTGTCCAAGTCTTTTTCTTATTAAACTTTTTAACAGCCTTTTAAAGAAGTTTCCATTTTAATGTTGTTAGTTGTGAGAAACAAAACAGAATTTGTGTTTGTTCATTTTGATTTAACTATTTTAAGTGGTGATTACAAAAAAATTTTCAAAGATTGGTTGTTGGTCTTTAGAACTATCTCGAATCACTTATTTGTCATTTTGTGATACTCTGTAGTTGTGTTAGTTCTACAAAGGTGGTAATTTGAATACAAAAACAAGTTTTACATTTGAATTTGAATTTATTTGAATGTTCATGATTCATTTGTTACTTGTTGATAACTTAAATAGTTATCGAACCTATTGTACTTAAAAATTGTGAGGTGTTCGAACATTAAATATGTCTCTTTAATTTTAAACAGGCAATTCCCAACCCTCTGATTATTTACAATTTTAATATCTTCATTATAGATAAAAACAATAGATATTCAGTACTAAGTGATTATGTTTTATCTTTTTAAAGGAATAATGATTTTCAAACTTAACCCAAGCCAATCAAAATATGGGTTCAATAACATAAGTTAATAACATACTCTAATGGGTCAGACACACTTCTGTAACTAGGTTTGGTTAGGTTGTGTTCAAATAAATAATTAAATTCTCACAAAATCACAATGATCTAATCGTATTTATTCCATTCTACATTTCTTTTGTAGCGATTTAAAAATAATTTAATAAATACTAAGCTTATACTAAGTATATAAAATAATAAAAACAATTCAAAGCTAATTACTTCTTAATATAGTCGATCATCCATGTGAGGTTATGCGTTACTCATGTTTGCAACATTTGAAAAGAGAAAGGCCCTGAAATACGTTAGGGCCCCGACTCGAAGCATTCGTCATGTTTCTAGCTGAAATGATTAAAAATCGCAAATGGCGACTGATAAGTAATTTTTTTTTTAGTTTCTTTAAATATTAATTTTATTAAAATGTTATTTACTTGAATAATTTTTTTATCGTAATTTAATATGAACGGACAAAGACGTGTTTATATAAAAATACTACAGTACAAGGAATAAAATGAAGAACACAAGAATTATTCGCGTCGTTATTAGAATTTGTTAAACGTCACTGTCCAATGATAATAGTAAATGGTATTAATAAAATAATAGGTATTATTTAAAAGTTTCCGTTGGAGATAATTCGTTTTCGTGCGTTCCGACTTTGAAAATATCAAAAGTCGAAAGATGAAGAAGCTCTTTTCGAAACACGAAACACCTAACAAGGAAGTAGGGTACAAAGATAATAATTTCATTGGAAAGGTTTTCAATGTAGGCCGGACAACAGTTACTATCGAGGACGTATTAGCTGAAGGTAGGACTTGTCAAATTTATTTATTTTGGTTTCCTGTCAAAACTGTGGTTTGGAACTTTGTGATGAGTTTAATTTTATTCCTGCAGGAAATTTGGTTTGTGAGTTTAGTTCCCCCTCAAGTTAGTGTCCATATGTAATGAAGATTGTTTTGTAAACTTGGTTTGACATGTTTGTGTTTTGTGCCTGTTTTTTTTGTTATGTTGTCAAGTATATGTTATTATTGTTGTTTTTCTCATTAAATTTTTATCTATGTAAATGAGGTTATCTTTGTGACTTGTAGGTTTATCTTTTTGATGTGAAGTAAAGCAAGAGATAAATATTTATGCTCATCCTGAATGCTTTTTTGACGATTTATGAAAACAATAGCTTAGTGTGTTCGTCAATATTAATAACAATAATGGACATATAGCTTATGCCTAAGTTTATAATAAATTTACAACACAAGTTGTGTGTTGAGCCTTTTTATTGCCTGGCTTGTGATGGACAAAAGCCCGAGCTTTTTATTTCTGGATCTTAAATTGCATTAAATCATTTCATCCACAGTCTTCGAACATCACTTTAGAGGTTATAATTTTATTGTCTTGTCATACCACCCAATTTATTTCTAAACATTTTGATTTTTTTCTAATTTAGTCAGACTTGATGCTTTGTTAATGTCATTCCTTCAAATTTTGTTTCTTTTGCTTCTTATTCTTTTTAGTTCTTGGTTTATACAGGATCAGACCTTCTCATACATTTTCTTAGGTCACTCTGATTTGAATCATCACTGTCTTTGAGACAATTTTCATATCCTTCTGCACTTTTGACCACCATGACCTTCCAAAGTTTAATTTTGTTTATAGTGTTTAAATTTTTATAGTGAATTGTTGTTATATGTAGCATTCGAGATCTATTCGTTTCTTTCATCTTGGGTTATAAATTCTAAAATTCATTGGTGTCCTTTACTTGTAGGTTTCTTGATTCTCTTAAAGTGGTTTGAATTTTTTTACTATCCATTCAGTTGTTCAGTTTGTGGTGTTGTTAATTTTCTCCTTTCTTCGTTTTACATTTATTCATTGTTTTATCCTCTTGGGGCTGTATTAAATTGATAGTTTAGGTAGAAAGTACATTTGTATGTTCCTTTCTTCTGTTTATGGCAGTAAGTGCATTAGAATTTTGGCAGAATGTTTTGAAATTCATGTTCGTAGTGAAAGACTAGTGGTTGAGTAGTCAAAGCATCTGACTAGCAAAGTAATGGTCAAGGGTCCGAGTCCTTTCCTGCATTCTGTGGAGGTGAAGTAGTGAATTAAAATTGACTAAACAAAATTTTATTCTTTACCAGGGAAATTGATTCATAAAGTTTATGATTAGCATTTTATTTAGTAACAGAAGTCAAAGTTTCAAACGAAAAAAACAGCAGTGACTTAGGATGATGTTTATGTTAATTTCAGGTGGATTTTCAATGGTATTCCTAGCGAAAGGTAGTGGAGGAGCTCGATATGCTCTCAAAAGAATGTATGTCAACAATGAGCATGACTTAAACATAGCTAAGAGAGAAATTCAAATAGCTGTAAGTGTTTTGTGCTTGGTCAAAATGTGTTTTATCATAAATATTATTTGAGGTCTTTCTCGAAACCATCTTCAAATTTTTTCAGAGCAATTTAAGTGGGCACAGAAACATTATAGGCTATGTAGACAGCAGCATATCTCCTACAGGAGGAGGAGTTTATGAAGTTTTACTTTTAATGCCTTATTGCAAGACTCATGTTTTGCAAATGATGAACCAAAGATTGCAGACTGGATTCACAGAGAAGGAGGTTTTAGATATTTTCACTGATGTTTGTTCGGCAGTGAGTAGGTTGCATCATTGTCAAACTCCTGTCATACATAGAGATTTGAAGGTGAGATGTCAAATCAATGGAATGTGTGTTGTGTCAGTTAAAAAAGAAAAATTTTACTGACATTGTTTGGGTTGGTTTGGGTTTCAGGTGGAGAACATTTTACAGTCGGGAACAGGGGAATTTTGTTCTCTGTGATTTTGGATCCGCCACTGGTAAAGTCCTTCATCCTGGTGTTCAGGGAGTTGCTCAAGTAGAAGAAGAAATAAACAAATACACAACATTAAGTTATAGGGCTCCTGAAATGGTTCATTTATATGGAGATCAACAGATAACAACGAAAGCTGATATTTGGGTTAGTGGAGGAGGAGGAGGATGGATGATTCATATTACTTACCCATTTTGATGAGTCTCGTAATCATTTTTTTTTTTGGCAACAGGCTTTGGGATGTCTTTTGTATAAACTTTGCTTCTTCACGCTACCTTTTGGCGAAAGCACGTTAGCAATCCAAAGTGGAAGCTTCACAATTCCTGATAACTCAAAATATTCTAAGCAATTGCATCAGCTAATCAGTGAGTGGTTTCTTTATGTTTATGTCTTACTACTGATTTGATGTTGTGCTGTTGTTGATAAATGACTTTGTGTTTAGGATTCATGCTGGAACCTGATCAAGAAAAGCGTCCCGACATTTTCCAGGTGTCTTATCTCGCTTTTTTACTCGCTGGAAAAGAGTGTCCTGTTCAAAATTTACATGTAAGTCGGGTGACATTTATTGAGAGTGTTTGGTTGAGATTAACATAACGGATTTGGTGTTGTTTGGTATTAAATAAATTTTTGGGACGGACTCAAAAGGGCTTTAACGGATTTTCAGAAGTCACCAATACCTGTGTTAGAAAACCTTCCAGTTCCGCCTTTTGAAAGCGAATTGAAGAAAGCAGCTGCTGCGGCCAAGGCTTCAAAAGGCTCGAATAAGGAATTACAACCGCCTACGTCGGAAGGGACAAGTGTGACTCCTAGACAACGACCCAAAGGTGGTCATAGCCTTCCTCCAGCTTTGTCGGGACCCAGACGTCAAAATATTAATCCGAGTCCTAGTAACGTAGACAATAATCTGAATACATTCCAGGTGAGGAGGTGGAGAGAGGGGGTGTTGTCAATAGGTTTTTTTGGTTTTTGTCTTATTTATAATAATTTCTTTGGGTTTTAGCCATCGTCGGGACAATTCCAGTCACAAAACGTGGCATTCCAACCGCAACCAGCGTCCACCGTCGCGAAACCATCGGGTTTCCCTTCCAGTAATCAGTTTCCTTGCTCTTTTTCCAGTAACTCCCCTCCGACCCCTTACTTCGAAACACAATTCGAAGGAGAAACCGTTCCAACTATAGCAAGTCCTCATGTTATTAGTCCGGAAACGAACGAACCGGTTGACAATCTCTTCCAGAATACAGGTGAGTGGTGGTCGAGAAGGTTTTCGAAGCAGGGTGTTCGTGCTGATTCTAATTTGAGTTGTTTTTACGACTAGTATACCCCGATCCATTCCGAGAAGATGTTCAGAACGATTCCTTGACTCCCGGCGGCGCCTTAGGTCACACCCTTTCTCAAACTATAACCAAAGTTAATTCGGACGGAACATCTCCAACTCCTCACGGTCATAGAAGGAACGTCAGCGACACTTCAGCGTTCAACAAGTAAGTTCTAAATCGGGAAGCGCAGTCAGATTAGTCGACATGTGATACACCAGATATCTTGGTGTAATGAACGCCTCAAGGTCATAGTGGGGGTGTTCGACTGAGAATCGTGTAACGGAAATACTGCACGCCCACTTTTTCATTAAATTCCTGTTGTTTAATTTTGGCCTTTAATAATTTATTTGTATGAAAAATTTTTAGAGTATTCGCGAATGAAACTAGTCAATTTCTGGCACCTTACGAGGCAAGCGTTAAATCTAGAAGCAGCTCTGGTAGCCCACCTACAGGTAACGAAGATGGTGATAAAGTTCACCCGGTCGGTAGCGAACAGTTACCACAACGACAACAGCAACAACGATACCCGGTAGGCGTGTCAGCTTCTCAGGTACGTTACTCCTTATGTTTATCTTAGCTATAGGCTAGTTTTTTTGTATTTAACACTTCAAATTTGTTCTTTTTCCGTCAGGGAGAACTGACCAATACTACCTTCACTGAGGGGAGATCATTGTCGGCGGATGTAGCCGATTGGAACCCGTTCGACCAGACGACGTTCCAAAAGGAACCGGATACGTTCGGAGCCGAGTTTGACAAAATCCGACAGAATAACGTCACATCGAAGGAAAATCTGGTCACGACTGATGATGTTTTTAGCAGCGCTCCATTTAGTTTACCCGGTATGATGGATTTGGTTCTGTTAGCCGACAGCTTTTTTGGGGTGTCTGGAAATAAATTGTAACTAAAAAAATTTCTGTCGTTTCAGCATCACGTCAAAATAGCAAAGAGAGACAGCTTCCAAAGAAACCAAAGTCAACAGGTAATTAGTCATCTAGATATGGAGATTTTTGAACTTTTTCTTTTGCTTTCGTTGGTTTTTATTCTGTCCTCATGTCGGTGCCTTTAGGAACAAAACGATTTATATATATATTCGCATCTATGAGAATCCGGAAATGATATTAATATTAAAATGCGACGTATTATAAATACGTAATCTTCTTGATAACTTATATTATGTAGTATATGCATTAGGTCGATCGTTGAGAGGAGTGAATATGGCAACTTTGTAAACAGGGTTTATCAAAAATATACTTTTAATATGATATTCGAGGGAAAGGGAAATCTTGGAAGTCTCTCAAAATGGAAAATTTAAATTTTATTTATACCAGTTATACTTGTCAGAACTTAATTCAACGATTATACTGCACGCCTGCGCTTGGGAAGGAATGATTTTAATCCTCATTTTTATTGTTTTGCAACCAAAAATTTTCTTATTGGCTTCGAGATATACTGTTCTTGTTAGGAAAGTGTCAAGTTGTTATAAATTTTGGTTTTTTGTTTTGCGAGACGAATTATTTCTAAGTGAATAAGATGGCGGACGAAGAGAGACGGTTCGGTTGGGGGGTTTTAGCTTTAACTTGTCTTGGTCGTGTTGAGCCGGGAGGATTTTTGGTTTTTGGTGTTAGAATCTTTTCTAGTTCTGGGTTTAGTACCAAAAGCTTCTGAAGTGGATTATCCGTCACTAAAACAAACCCCCTTCATCCCTTACTGATATTAATTCACCGATTTGAAACTTTATTGCAGTCTCTTAAAAATTTGTATGTCATCTTATAATTCTTAACCAATTTTTGGAAATTTAAGAAGACATATTCGTTCGTTTTAATTACGTAAGTGTGCTACGTCATCTTACAAAAAAGTTCCGTGATTGTTTTGGCTTATACCGAACTTGGGTTTCATTCTCGGTTTTAGTTATACTGAGTTGGGTTATAATATACAAAATGAATAAGAGTATAAAGTATGAAGGTGGTATAAGTGTATATATATAGGGCGAAGGGGGGAGGTGAATTAAACCAAAAATAAATAAATAAGAGGAGCCATCTTGAAGAACTGGGTATCACGTGACAAGATCCGTAAGGACACGATGCGTAAGAAACTGGAACCTCAGAGGTTCCGCTCGAAAGCCAAATTGAAGCCTGGGGAAGCGTGGTCCGAGGACAGGAAGAAGGGACATAGGAGGAAAATGAAGGGATACTGGAGGAAGCGGAAAGAGGAATCTAGGAGAGTGTGGTCCGAGGAAATGGCCAAAACGAGAAAAACCGCGATTTTTGTCCGCCATCTTGTTTTTGAAAAATTGTTTGATTGTTGAAAAGAAGAAGTTTAAAATTTGGGCATTTATTGGAGATGAAGGTTGAAATTAAGAGGTGGGTCGGGGGTTAAAATCAGATTCGAGATCTCTAATAGTTACGATGGTGATTTGTTTAGGCGCGACTCTTCGAACGGGTCATGAGTTTTTAATTATTTCGTGTTTGAATCGAATCGTTTATCTTTAAGTACCGTAATTAATTTCGTTGATTGGTTCTTTTTAATTTTGAGATGTATGCTAAGGTTTTAAAAGTTATAAATAAGTTTATTTATTTATTTTATTTTGTTTTTTTTGCTCAAAACTATTAATCGATAGATGTCGGTTTGTTTGTTTGTTTTTTTTTATATTGAAATCAGAAAGGCAATTCTGTGATAAAAAAGTTGCCTGTAGTCTTCCGATTGTGGTTCGTTTTCCCTGTGGACGTCGGAGGGCTTGATGAGAGTTTAAAACTCTGGGGGTGGTAGGGGTATGGTGTAAATTTGAAGGTGGCAGTGATGACAAATTTTTGTGAGAATTGGGTCAAATTTTGTTCTGTGCTTAATTTTAAAGATTATAATATGGGGTAGTGGGTTAGTCGGTAGCACGGGAGGGTGGGTTATGGGGGTAGAAGGAGTGGAAAAGCGGAAAACCTCAACAGATTGGGGGGGTGGTAGAGTGTAGTTTAGGGTTGAAGCTCTAAGGGTTCGGGTATAGCAGTGATGACAAATTTTTCTGTGCTTAAAGACTACAATATGGGTTAGTGGGTTAGTCGGTAGTATGGAAGGGTGGGTTGTGTTGGTAGAAGGAATGGAAAAGCGGAAAACCTCAACAGATTGTGGGGGATGGTGGAGGATATTCAAACAAGAATAGTTTCAAGGTTTCCTTCTTTCCTTTTAGGACTTTTAGTTCTTCAGCATTCAACCCCCCCCCAAAGTTGATTATGGGTCAGTTTATGGGTCTGTACCCATCATAGATTCGTCATCACTGACATAGCTAAAGGGGTGCTGGGCTGGGAGGAAGCGGAGGATTTTCTTTGTTTCGTTTCTATTTGGGGAAGAGTTTTCTAGCCGCCAAGAATTCTTTCACTTCCGGTTTTCCTGCTATATATTATGAACGAAATGTTTGGGGGTTGGTGGGGAGGGTGGTGGTAGGGCTTAAACTCTCGCTTGACTTATATACTCAGTTAGCCGATGACACTGCGAATTTTTCTTAAGTTCAAAATCAATCGAATCAAATTCACATAATCGACACGGAACCTCCTAATTAGCATAATCATATTATTAATAGCACAAATATATATTATTATAATATAATCATAAAAAAGTTTGTTTTTAGAATATTGATGGTGATAATTGGATACGGAAACCGAAAGTTTTTAATTTTGAATTTGATGGTTTTTGTCGTAAGTCTGTATACAATCCGGTGTTTATTGGTTTTTTGGTTCAAACCGGAAACGGATGTTGGTTTTTGTGTTCTTATAGCTTGTATGCTCAGCGACGGATTCCATGAACCAATGTAAACTGTTTTCTGTTGGATTATTATTTTTGTGTTCGGTAAGGGTACTTGAACGAAACAATGTTTTGCTGACTTATCCTAGTTTCTAAGGGGGGTTGGTAGATGGGGGTGGTAGATCGGATTCCGATGACGTAGTAGCTCAACGTTTTCATATTGTAATGTGGTAGTCATCGATCTATTAATTGATTTTGGTTTTATTTTCTTTGTAATCATTTATGGATTTGTCTTTAATTAGGTTTCGATTATTATTATTATTATTATCGTGCGGATTGTTATTTGTTTATTATTAAAATGGTATAAATGTCAAGTACCTTTATTGATGATGATTTATTGATTAAAAGAGTTTAATAGATATTAAAACAAAATAAAAACTCATTTGGCTTTGGAAATTTGAAATTTATTTTGATTATTTAATATTTGAACGAGGGAAAATTTTTGTTTTGGGATTTGAAATTGGTTTTTCCGGGAAATTTTCGGAAGGAGGACGGGGGTGGAGACAGTGAATTGGAGTTGGAAGAAGTCTCTTTGGCCGTTTTGAAATTTTGATTTGAAAATTATTTTTGTTTGTAAATTTTTGTTTAAATATCACGACTCCTAGTGGTGTGATGTGGCCGTTGATATTCGAGTCTTTTTTTACGCGATGTGTCGTCGAGAAATAATTTTTACAAGCAGCACACAGGATTTATGGGTTGGAAATGGTTGGGAGCGACGAGTCTGGTTCCAAAAATAATGCAAAAGTTTTGTTCCTTGTAAGGATTCGTTTGATACTAGTGTGCAATATTTATGAAATGAGTTTTCCTTAAGAGAACGAGTGATGAAGAATATTTTCAACGGTTTTAGTAAGCTATCATCCCAGAATAGAGCGCGATTTGATGAGAAATCTATTTCACAAACACTTAAAAAGAATTCATTTCATAAATATTGCACACTAGTACGGAGGGAATCCTTACAAGAAAGATGAAATTGTGCATTATTTATGAAATAGATCCCTCGTGAAATTGTGCGATATTTTCCAAATGAGAACCTACTAAAACTGTTGAAAAATATTCTTGCATTACTTGTGAACGAGATTCTTCAAAAGTAGTGCACACTAGTAACGAGAATGCTTTTCATAAGTAATGCACACTTGGTGAATGGATACTTTTTACAGTCTTAGCAAGATTTCGGTCGAAAATATTGTACGATTTCACGTGGATTCTATTTCGTAAATAATGCACAGTACTAATTTCCTTGTAAGGATTCCCATCTTCGCACTAGTGTGCAATATTTATGAAATGAATTCTTTTTAAAAGTGTGTTTTGTTTGTGAAATAGATTTTTCGCCACATTACGCTTTATTTTGGGTTGATAGCTTGCTAAAACGGTGGAACGTATTCTTACATTACTAATGAAATATGTATTTCAAAAGTAATGCACACTAGAACCTGTTTCATAAGTATAGCACACACTGTGCAAGGGATCTGAAAATATCGAACGATTCGACGGGGAATTGATTTCATGAATAGAACACACTTTAAAGAAGAATTCATTTCATAAATATTGCACACTAATACGAAGGAGGAGTTCTTGCAAGAAAGATGAAAGTGTGCATTATTTATGAAATAGATTCCTCGTGAAATCGTAAAATATTTTCCTTTGAAATCTTGCTGAAACGGTGAAAAGTATCCAGGCACAGAGTGTGTAGTACTTATGAAGATGATATTTCATAAATAATGCACACTAGAACGAAGAATCTTTTTCATAAATATTGCACACTCTGTACTAGGATATCTTTCACAGTTGTCGAAGATTTTATTGGAAAATATTGCACGATTTCACGAGGAATCCATTTCATAAGTAATGCACACTTTTATGAAGAGCTCATTTCATAAATATTGCACACTGCTTTGAAGAATTTGAAAATAAAACGAACTTTCGCGAAAAGGTCTTTTTCTTAAATAGTGCACACTTTGAGGAGGGAATCCGTTTCATAAATATTGCACAGTTTTGTTTTGTGTTTTCTCGACGCCATTTTCTTCTTTCGGGCGTTCTTATAAACTTCACTCAGGTTCTTGAAGTTGTGCCAAAGTGACTCATCTCTGGTTGTTCTCGCGGATGGAAGAGAGGTCCTCCACCTCTTCCCCCGTCTCTCCGTAAGATGTTGAGGGAATCCGAAACCAATTTCAAATCGGGACGAGGCAAAAATTTGACGAACCGGTCGATCGGTCGGTTGTTTCCCGACTTTGACCGGATTTTTGTTTTTGTTTGTTTGTTTTAACGGTTTGGTTCTTGTCACATGTTCATCCTCCCCCTACCCCTTCCTCGTTTCCTTTTTAAACAAAATGAAAGAACTGTGAGAAAGACTCGAAAGAGAGATGGTTGTGGACCAAGGAGGAATTGAAATTTCCAAAGCCAGGAGAAGATTTTTTGTTCCAGGACGGACACACAGAAACATTCTACCATTCCGATCGGTAAATTTCCGAATTTTTCTTATTTATTTAATTTATTTATTTATTTATTTAAATGTTGACATTTGCCTCTAATGTTTAACCTTTGTTTGAATGGTAGCTTGTTTGCTTTTCATTAAACAAATAAATAAAATATAAATAAAACGTTTACGAAGAAGACGAAAGCTCTAGCTTGTTAGAAAGACGCTACTCGGTGACTGAAATTATTTTCCATCCCCCTCTCTCTAAGGGGAAACGGAAACTAATTTAACCGTCCAAGAAGGCTGTGAATATGGCGAGTTTTCAAATTCCTAACGTTTTTTATAAAATTTTTTGTCTTTTGTGTATAAATTGTTTTGGTTTTTTGCGAAACCTGTTTTTCATACTTCCAGGTATATTAATATACGCTACATATCTTTGTTTTGTTAATTAATTAATTGATTTATGTATTTATTTATTAATAAGGTTCTGTTGTAAGTTCTTAGTCTACCTGGAAAGAGTTTTGTTAATAATTTCGTGTCATCCGAGTGCTGTCTGGGTACTAAATAAATTTTATTAGCTTTTGTTTTATGTAAATAATATCGCTTTTGTGTTTAATTTTATTTATTTATTTATTTATTTATCTATATGTTGTTGTTTTGTTTATTTATTAAGCACAAAAATAAATTCTGATTAGGGGGTTCCGCGGTCGGTCCTGTCGATTTGTTTCTTTTGTAATTTTGGTCGGAAAAGGTTTTCCGGTTTATTGATTTATTGATTTATTTATTTATTTATTATTTGAGAGTTATTGTCTACTACACTCTCCCTCACTCTTTGCTGTCGTTTATCGGATGACTGGTGTTTGAGGGAGAGGAGGAGGAGGAGAGGTTGGAGAGTAATCCTCGCAGTGTCGTGATGGGTCGTGTATAGTTTGTGGTCCGAAATGCTTTTTGCGGTCCAGTACGGTCCGGTTGATGTGTTGAGTAGTTTTTGACTGAAGTTGGACCTCCTGTTTCAGAGAAGCATGTTTCTTTTGTTTCTTTTGTCTTTTTGTTGTTGTTGTTTTTCATCGAGCATGCTGTCGCCGCTTTGATGTTGTTTAGAAATTTGAATGGGCTGTGGGAGGTTGGGAGTATGGATACCTCTCTCTTAGTGGGTGTTGGGGAGTCGAGTTTGACTTTTAGATTGTGACGTCATAGAGGGTGGTTGGGTGTCTTGTAGTTGCCTGGAGCTAGAAGCTAGAGAGGGAATACCGGAAATGATCAGCAGGTCCATGAATTAACGATGAACTGACTGAAATACTCTTTGATGGAGATCCCATTTCATAAGTAATGCACACTGTATTGAAGTCTCATCTCATTGTCTCGGATGTTTTGCAGCAACTTTGTTTTGTATAGAATTTAGAATTCGTGCTACCAGTAATGAGTTTTAAGTAGACCTAGACGCCATTTTGCTGTTAGTTAATAAGCTCAAATTGGTGTCCCCCGGGGTGGGAACTGGAGGCAAGATTGGGAAGAGGGGGTGAGAGGTATGAATGAAACAATTTTCTGCTTTAAATTCATCCTCAGTTTGCAAGAAAATTTTTTTTCAAAATGGCATTTAGCATGTTTCCCTTTATTGTCGCTTGTCAGTGTCACGTTTAGAGCAAAGACCATTGAACCAATCTACCTGTGAACTGTTTCCGGTTTATTTATTCGTCGTCGCGGACGTTTTTATTTGTTTCAGTTTTAAAACAAAGTTGGTTACGCCGTAAGACAATACAAGACGCCTTCGAGACTCAACATTTACCTTTGAGTAGACGGCTGACAGAAGCCGGAAGTGAGTTCCTCATAAACGAAGATCAGATAGACGAACTGAAACAGGATCAGGTGATCAAGATTCCGTCGGAGAATAGGTCCCAGTACGAGAAACTGTCTTCGACTCAGGAGGATTTCAGTTCGGACGATGAATTAGGTGAGGAAAGAGTTTGTCGCCGTCCTGTGGCGGGATTGCGGAATGTTGATCGGTTGAGTTGACGTAAAGGACGCGTTCTGTCTTTCTCTGGTTTCAGGTGCTAAGGAATCGAGGAAAAAATTACAAAAGCATCATCATCATCACGTGCACAAACCTAAACCGACGACGATTATAAAAAACCTTAAACCGCAGAACGCTCTCAAGGCCAGCAAAACCATAGTTCTTGCCAAGAAAAGCAAAATCCAAGGATCTTTGAGGAAGAGCAAATATATTCAGGACTTCGAGCCGGAGGAGAATCAGGATGAGAAAGTTGAGCGGGAACAGGAGGAAGAAGAGCAGAGGGAGTCGGAGGATTCGATCGGAAGTGCGTCTGATCTTCGGGACGTGGACGAAGTGTCCGACGGAGAGTCGGTGATGAGCGAAAGCGAAATCGAAAGTCTCGACGTTCCAAGCGTGTACACGTGCGGTTCGAGCGTGTATCACGCGGAATGCGAAAGCATGACCGCGAGCAACACGTTCGAAACGCGAAGACGGAAGAGAGTCGTGAGAGAGACGACCATCAAGTCGGAAGAAGAGGATGAAGTGAGTCAACAGGGTGACAAACCGCTTTTGGACGAGTTCGACAGTGACGCATCCCCACAGTTCTGGGACACGAATTGGGAAAGCGAGACCAAAGATGTGTTTGCGATGGCGCCTTTTCAAAAACCGGATACGGATCCGCGGAAGAGGAAGAAATACAAAGGCGGGGATCTGATTCCGGGGAAACACAAATCGGATCTGTTAACGTTCTCAGAGAGCGATTCTCAACATGAGGAGAACATCGTGCGGAACCGGAAATCGCCCAACTTGATCATTCTCTCGGAAAGCGATTCGGACTTGAAGAAACCGCAAGATGCGGAAGAAACTCGAACACTCTTGACGAACGAAAGTCAAGAGGTCAATTCGCATCTGTTAAAAGACGTGACGGTCACGGAAAGGTTGCATCTAGTACGGGAGAAGTTGAAACCTTTGGAGAAACTCGAAGAGCCGAAACCGTTCGCACCGTCGAACTGCAACACTGTGGAAATGGTGGCTGAAAATCCGTCCTATCGTAAGGTTAAGTCAAACGCCAGCCTGTTTTCCGGTGACGAAGATGAAAATTTCTCGACCAACTTTTCACCGAAGGCTTTCCACCAACAACCGGAAAAGGTTCCGGAATATTCGAACAACAAAGACATATTCGGATTCACGCCGTTCTACGTTCTACCTAGCAACCGGAATCCGTTCGAGGGTGATGATTTCAAGCCAGACATAAACGAGAAAAAGGAGTCGTATAAGTACTTCGGGGGGCGGGAGACGAATTACGAACCCGTTCAGAATCAAATTTCAAACCGGAAACAGGAGTCCTCACCCGTTATAATGGATAACAAGATGGCGTCGACGCCGAACAACTACGAGGACCGAGGTTTCGGGAAAAATCAAAACGAAAAGGAATCCAAGGTTCACTTCAGTCTCAGCGATAAAATTTTGAATTTCAAGTCGGAGAAGAAAATCTATTACGACTCGCTGAAACACGAGGAAAAGGTGAAGAAGAAGCTGGAAGAGAAGAATTCCAAGCTGAAGAATTGTGATAAAATGGCGGAGAAGTGTAAGAAGAGCAAGAAAGACAACAACAGAATCGAGAGGGGTTTCAGCAACATGAGCTTCGAAGATTGCCTAAGCGGGGAAGACAATCACGTGGGAGAAGAAACGATGATGAACAAGGTGAAACCGGTTCACAGGCGGAGCAATCCGTTCACGTAGCAGGGAAACCGGAAGTAGATGAAGTCGGTTCGGGAAAATGGCGGTTGTGACAAACAGTATTGGCCCCTGGAGTTCGGGAAAGTCCAGGTACCGCAGACTTTTTCTTTTCTTTCCTCTCCTATTCCGTTTTTTTTTTTGATTTACATTCCTGGTCGCGATGTCTTTATGCCGAGGGCGTTCGAAAGACGTTCGAGCTTTTGGGAGCTAGGTAGAAACGGTTTTCCGTTTTTGTTTTAACGTGGCAGCAGAAGCTTGGTGACTTGACTGACCTTGATCTTGTGACTGGTTTTGTAACTCTGAGCTTTTTTTCCTTTTGGCTCAGATTTTTGATGAGAGCTTTTGGGGAGGGGGACATAAACTGTGGTTCTTCCGGAGGATGCGTGTGTCACTCTTGTAAAGATCTCATAAATACTGCACACTTCCAATGAGAATCTGTGTTCAAAACATTGCACCTACTCCTTGGAGTGGAATTTCTTTTCTTGAGGATTGAGAGTTTCGCAGAAGAGTTCATTTCATAAATATTGCACAGCCTTATGAAGTGTCCTTAGTGCACAACTCATGCCATAAATATTGCACGCTTCTGAGTATTCATTTCATAACTTCTTCACATTCCGAAAGAAAATATTTTCCTTGAATATCGAAAGCTTCTTAGAAGGATTTGTTTCAAAAATATTGCACACTGGTAGCTATAACCCATCTCGTAAATATTGTGGCGTTGTAAGGATCATTCATTTCATAATTATTGCACACTTAAATAAATTAAAAAATTTGTCCACTTCAAGAGTACCCATCTCATAAATACTGCACACTTCCAATGAGATGTTTGTGTCCAAAACATTGCTCGTACTTCTTCGGAGAATTTTTTTCATAAGTATTGCACAGCCTTAAAAAGTGTATAGTGCACAACCCATGTCATAAATGTTGCACACTTCTAACAAATATTT
Organism: Columbicola columbae; assembly: GCA_016920875.1. Classification (NCBI taxonomy): domain Eukaryota; kingdom Metazoa; phylum Arthropoda; class Insecta; order Psocodea; family Philopteridae; genus Columbicola; species Columbicola columbae. The sequence goes on along the minus strand of JADMLL010000011.1, from coordinate 4,227,150 downwards.
ATTTCATGACTGCCTCATATTCTGTAAGAGTCTTAAATATTGAATACTTCTTATTTCAAAAATATTGCACACCCATCTCACAAATATGGCGGCGTTGTAAGGATTATTTATTTCATAATTATTGCACACTTCTTAATGACCAAAATTATAAATTTTATAAATTTCGTTCAACTCATGAGTAACCGGTTTCATAAATACTGCACACTTCGAGACTCCGAGATTCCAAAAAGTTGGCTTTGAAGAATTTTTTTCTTAAAGATTAAGCACTTCGAAGGAAAGTTTATTTCATAAATACTGCACAGATCTAGCAAGTAATCATTTCATGACTACTTCACATTCCGAAGGAGAATCTTTTCCTTAAGTATCGAAAGCTTCTTAGAAGTGCTTATTCCAAAACTACTGCACACTTCTTTAATGACAAAAGAAAATTTCGTTCACTTCACGAGTAACCCATTTCATAAATACTGCACACTTCCAACGAGAATCTGGTTCCAAACCATTGCACATTTTTTTCTTCAACATCGAAAGGTTCTTAGAAGAGTTCATTTCAAAAATTCTGCACACTGTTAAGTAAAACCCATCTCTATAAATATTTCACAATTTATAGCATTACTCGTTTCATAAATATTGCACACTTCTTAGTTAACTAAAAAATTCGATGTTTTAATTTTCGTCCACCTCGCGAGTAACCCATTTCATAAATAATGCACACTTACATCTGGTTCCAAAACGTTGCACATTTTTCTTAAATATCGAAAGGTTCTTAGAAGAGTTCATTTCAAAAATATTGCACACTGTTAAGTAAAGCCCATCTTTATAAATATTTCACAGTTTTAAACATCACTCGTTTCATAAGTTTTGCACACTTCTTAGTTAACTAAAAATTGTGTTAAAATTTTCGTTCACTTCACGAGTTACCCATTTCATAAATACTGCACACTTCCAACGAGAATCTGGTTCCAAACCATTGCACATTTCTTAAACATCGAAAGCTTCTTAGAGGAGTTCATTTCAAAAATCCTGCACACTTCCATGTGAAACACATCTCATAAATATTGCAGACTTAAAGAATAATTGGTGGAGACTTTTTTTACGCGGTCAGGCTTTCAAAGTTGAAGCGTTTTGCCCTCAAACATTTCCAAAATATGGTAGAAAGGAGTGATATGGTTCCTCCGGTTTCGAATTTAGGTTCCGAAACAGGTATCCGATTGGTCAGTGACGTCACCAAGCTTTCGACAACGTTTTACGCTTGCGTACTATTAGTACTGTAATTATTATCATTATTATTTTTATTATTTCGTCAGTGCGAGTATGGGAGCAAAACTCATTTCCGTTTTGTGAATTCGGTTGTGATTTCCTTTTCCTATTTTTATTTTTCGTTTATATTTTACGGCGTAAATACAAATTTTATATTTATATTTATATATTTTTTTACGCGAGTGATTTTTCGCATAAATCGAGAGCGGAAACGGAATGGATGGCCGGGAGGTCGTGTAAGGTTTTCGTCGTTGCGATCGGTCGTTTCGTTTTTGGAATCTCAAAATGGGATTTCCATTTAGTCAGCAATCGAGTATAAATCGGAAGAAAGATTTGTATATTATTATATTTATATTTAGTTAGTATATTTGATTAAAGAGAAAATTAATTTTTTTTTTGGGAGATGAAATTTATTTATTTTGGTTTTTGGTTTTGCGATTTTTTAAATTTTTGAAAAATTTTTCCTTTTGAAAATTGCGTTTCTCCGATGTTGGCAGTATTGCGAGGACACACTGTAGGCGTGACCCAAACCAGAATTGAGACTACGGAAATTTTTAAATCGATTTTGAGTAGCTAGAAAGTTTGGTGGTCTAATTTGGGTTCTTGTCACTTTCGTTTTTGTCGAGATTTCGTTTCAAAAGTTTTGCACACAGTGAGAAGGATCTCGATTTTTGAGTAACGATTATTTTTATGCATACGATTGTATAGAGTGTTAAATTTCAAAAGTACTGCACAATCAGCGATTGAGTTTGGAGCGTTGATTTCAAAAATAATGCACAGGGTGAGAAGGATCTCGATTCATGGGTGATGATTATTTTTGTGGAGGCAATTGTATGAAGCGTCAAATTTCAAAAGTATTGCACAGTATTTGAATGATCCAAGAGCTAATTAACACTGGAGCGTTGGTTTCAGAAGTAATGCACACGGTGAGAAACGTTTCGATTCATGGGTGATGATTATTTTTTATACATACGATTGTATGAAGTGTTAAATTTCAAAAGTATTGCACAGTTTTTGGATGATTTTCGAGTTAATTCACACTTTGGAGCATTGGTTTCAAAAGTAATGCACACGGTGAGAAACGTCTCTGTTCATGGGTGACGAATATTTTTTATGGAGGCAATTGTATGAAGCGCTAAGTTTCAAAAGTATTGCACAGTTTTTGAATGATTTCGGAGTTAATCCACACTTTGGAGCACTGGTTTCAAAAGTAATGCACACTTGAAGCAAGACTTCATCTTCATCGAGAATGATTTTGTTTGTCTGAGTGAATAAAACTCAGATAAGGTCTAGATAATCAATTTTTGTAAATTATTCATGAATGTTAGTGAGGTTCTGGCATGCCAATAACTAAAGAGACGCCATATTGAATCACTTAACACAATTCTGAGGTTCGTTGGAAAGGTTATTTCATAAATATTGCACAGTTGGAATTTGTCGACCGTTTGTCGTCATCATCTTCATTTTAGAATAATTGTTGGGGGCTCTGGTTCCCGTGACAACCCACACCCCGTACCTGATTTGTCTAGTCGCGTGTACCTTGTTTTCGTTTCCCCACCAACGCTCCCTATCTGTCAAAAACAGAACTAACAGTGTTTCTTAGTGCGTTTCTAATTGAATCGAATTTCCCTCATTCTAGTCTGAGAAGAAGTGTTGAGGGGAGTCACTCAAAAACCTACTTCGTACCTGATTTCGAACAACAGACGGAAGACTTCTCCTTGTCCTCAGGTACGAGATTTTATTTTTATCTTTAATTTCCGTTTTTTTGTTTATCTAAGAATTCCTTCAAATAATAATGGATTGGAATGAGGATCGTACCTTAAAACAAGGTATTGAGCCTGAGGTTGTGATCAGTTTTCGAGTTACGTAATAAGTTATTAATACTTATTTAGCCGGAGGATAGATAAGAGCCGCACAGACTGATTACTAATCACGGTAGAGGGTTTCACACGAACAGTGATCGCGTGTGGGAGGCGCTTCCGAACCTCTTTAAACCTGAACTGCGATGAGTGACGTCGTCGGAAACAGGTACGGAATGCGACATTTATCTGTAAATATATTTTTTTGTACCGTTAAGTCGTTTCCGAAGCAGTCGACGGCCCTAGCCACTTTTGCCACACGCGTTGGTAGTGTGCTTGACTGCCTGACTGCGTACCTGGCCCACCTTTTTCCCTCTGATTTCCTCTTCGCGTCCACGACTACGTCATCGTTCAAGGTGTTTGCTTGAACATCGCGATTTTTCCCTCGAAGATGTAATCAAAACTAATTGAGTGGATTAGTGAAGAATTTGTTTCTGCGAATGCGGGGGTCAGGATGCGATTTCAGGTTCGATCATAAATCTCGTTTCCTCTTGGAAATGGGTATTGGTACCTGATGGAAGGAACTGTATGCATAATGTCATCACATCGGGTTGTTACTTGTTGCATAATTTATTCGTGATTTTGTCTAGTAGATAATTTTTACTGTTACACCCCGGGGGAGATTTTCCAGGTTTGTAAGGTTTGTGATTGGAAGACGTCTTTCCTGTTTCCTTTGAAGACCTTTCTGAGGGTCACGTATCGACTTAGTGAGTAGTGAGGCGATAGGTACAACAATTTGATGACTCTAAAGACAGAGTCCATGTCAAATAACACAAACCCACATCGAGTTGTAGTGATGCCATGAAGATACCATATCCCGTTGTAGTGGGACTAGCTACATCACGATTGGTGGTACTGGAATCAATTTGTATAATTTTTACTGTTACACCCCAGGAGACTTTCCAGGTTTTTAAGGTTTGTAGTGGGAGAAGTCCTGTTTACTTTGAAGACCTTTTAAAGGTCGAGTTTCGATGTAGTGAGGCGATGGATACGATAAAGAAGAATTCTTCTTGTTGTCAGATAAAACAACCATACCTGGTTGTAGTGATGCAATCGAGAATCCATATCCGTTGTAGTGAGACTAACGACATCACGATTGATGGTAGTGGAAGAACCACGTTGTCGAGAAGCTGTAGAAAGTTCTGGAGTAGTGGAATAGGTCAATTTCGGTGAATACATTATCGATAAAAGTGTGCAATACTTATGAAATGAGCTGTTTTTAGAGTATGTATCACTTATGAGAAGGATTTCTTGTTTCTGTATGTCCCCTTTCTACCATGTTCCATTGTAGTGAGACCGACAACATCACGATTGGGGGTGTGGTGGAATGAGAGTCCCATAGCCTTTTGTAGCGTGGTTGTAGAAAGAAGTAAGAGTTCAGTTGTAGTAGAAGGGGTCAGTTTTGATGGATTGATTATCGATAAAAGTGTGCAATACTTATGGGATGAGCTCTTTTTAGAATGGCCATTACGTATGAGGAGGATTCCTTGTTTTTGCAATTTAATTCCTGATAAAACTGTGCAATATTTATGAAATGGATTGTTCCTGTAGTGTCTGTTATTTTTGAAATGAATTGTGGGTAAGTGTGCATTACTTTTGAATTGCGTCACGATTGTCAGTTGGAATCAGACCATATTGCAGCGAGGCTGTAGACAGAAGTATGAATTCGGTAGTAGTGAAATGAGTTATTGATAAAAGTGTGCAATACTTATGGAATGAGCTATTTTTTCGAGTAAGCATTACTTATAGAAAGGATTCCTTGTTATAAGATACGCGCGGTGATTGTGAAATTAATTCCTAATGAAAATGTGCAATATTTTTGAAATGAACTGTCCCTTCTAGTGTGCATTACTTTTGAAATAGATTATACCTGAAAGTGTGCATTAATTATGAAACGAATTGGTGAAAATTTTGTAGTCAACTCACAATATTTATGTAACGAAATTCCCTTTTGTGGTGTATGCTCTATGAGGGATTCATTTCATAAATAATGCACAGTTATGATTGCCAAAAATTTTTCGAAAGAACTTTTTTTATTTTAGAAACTAATCTCATCGTAATTTTGAAATAAATTCTTGGGGTCGGTTGTGCATTATTTATGAAATGAAATCTTCAAACAAACGTGCGATTTGTAGGGAATAAATTCCTCTCGAAAGTGTGCAATATTTTTGAAATGAACTGTTTCTCAGAGTGTGCATTAATTTTTAAATCAATAGTGGGTGAGTGTGCATTACTTCTGAAATAGGTTATATTTACGAAATTGGAAAAGATTTCAGTCGTATAATAGTGCCGTGGTTTTAGAAAAGCGGATTGAGTCCAAGATGGCGGCTGAAAAGGGCGAGGAATTTGTATAAAAAAAATTTTTGTGTTTAGAATTTACGCATTTGATAAGAAATGACCGTGAAAGGTTCTCGGAACAGTCATTCCAGAACATTCCTGACTAAAATGAGTTAATCTGCCACATTGCGAAATCGACGAAGATGGACAAACAAGATGAACGAGAGGGAGGAGGAGAGAAGAGTGAGAAACATAAGAAGAAGGTTACCAGCAGCAGTTATACTAACCTATACTAGTATAAGTTATAATCCTTCGATATAAACACCGTAATCCATTCATATTCAAAGAGATTCTTTCGAGAAGGATTTCATAGCTGGAGCCGCCACTGATCCCCTTTCAGGCCCCTCATCCTCATAAATTTGAAATTTGTCATCTCTTCGGTTCCAAATTTCTTCGGATTTTCCTTCTGGTTTCCATAAAATTCATGTCGGGTAGCGATCGAGAGAGAGGACGTGTCAGGACTGCCAAATTAACAGTCAAATTGCGTCTCTGTTATAAGAAGACCCTCCTTAGGAACGAAAATAGTTTTCAGGCACGCAACCTGCAACTACCTTGAGTTGTAGCTTTTAAGCTTTTGCTCAAAGCTTCCGGAGATACGAAAAGCTGACTTGAGACCTAGTTTTAAGCGCTGTTGCTGAGGGAAAATTGTTTTTTGTCCTTCGTTTGCCTTTTGTAAGTCGGTTCTTTGTTCTTTTCTAGGTACAGTTAATCGCTGTAGGTCTTACTTATAGTCTTCTACAGCTTTTGGGCTTGATTTTGGTTTGCTGACTGACTCCCGCTTAAAATTCCTGACTTCGGTTCCTTTTCTCCTGTCAACAGCGACTTTCTGATTTTTTTTTCCTTCTTCCTTCCATCCATCTTTTGTTCTTGGAGAGGAGTTTATTAAGCCATAATTTTGAGTGAATCCATTTCAAAAGTATTGCACACTCTATGTACATTTTATAAATAGAAGCAGGTTTGCCAACAAATTAAAATGAAAACTGTTGCAGATTCTTGTGAAGAATTTTAGTATCGCACAGTTTTGCTGACGATTTTATGTATAACTAACCCATATTTTTGAGTAAACTCATTTCAAAAGTATTGCACACTCCATGCACGTTTTATAAAATAAAATTTTAACTCTAATACAGTCTTGCCAACAGATTCATTTGAAAAGTGTTACAGATACTCGTGACGAATCGCATTCGATGAATGTTAGCCTATACACTACTGCTACTTAAGAAAATTCATTTCAAAAGTATTGCACAGTTTTGCTTATAAATTTGTAAGATGTATTCATGAGTAATTAGTATTTATTACTGTCAGGGCTAATTCATTTCAAAAGTATTGCACACTTCCTAGAAAGATTCATTTGCGCAGGTTTGGCGACAGTGTTTTGGAGACTTGCGTGAAGAGAATTCATTTCAAAAGTCTTGCACACTCTTGACGTGGATTTACTTTATAAAAATGCACAGTTTTGCTAACAAATTCATTTGAACAGTGCTTTGAAGATCCTCGTGAGGAATTTGTTTTTGGAATATTTAATATGCACTGCTGCTACTACGTGGAATTCATTTCAAAAGTATTGCACACTCCATGGAAAATTTCGTTGGCCCAGTTTTTGTATCAAATTTAATTTGAAATGCTTTGGAGATTTGTCTGAGGAATCCATTCCATAGGCAATCGCTCTACTGGTACTAGGAGGAATTTATTTCAAAAGTATTGCACACTCGTTAGAAGGTTTTATTTCATAAATACTGCACAGTTTTAGTTTTAGAATTCATTCAGTGAATAATTTAGACAACTGCTATTACGAAGAATTCGTTTCAAAAGTTTTGCACACTTATGTAATAATTATTTGAATGTCCAGAGCTTGGAGTAGGTGTTTTGGAACAGAATGAAAGACGTAGAAAGTCACGTGACTGCCTGGGTTTACCGAGGTTTCATTCAAACCCTAAGATGTACAGGTTCGGAGATGATAGCGCACAACCGCTGATTTGTTGTACCTGGAGGGGAAGATGCCTCCCTCCTCCATAGTGACGGAATCTGGATGATTCAGACGTGACAGTGACTAACTAAAGCATCTTGGACCAAAAGACCAGTTTCGAGTTGGATCTTGTGGAGTCTACCGAACCTAACAAAACTGTCTCTACCATAGGGTAAGTATAAAATGAAACGATGACTTCGGTTAAACCACAAAAAGGGTTTTGGTAACCTTACAATCGAGAAGGTTTCAAACCGGAAGAAGTTGAACAACCAAGTCTGTTAGTCGTAGTTCCAAATCCTACCGATACGAGCCGCCACTGTATCCACGACCATAATCCTCGGTTTCAGGTTTTTCCTGCATGATGCGTGTCTGCAGTGAGGAGTTTAAATGAAAATGTTGGAAGTCAATTATTTGAGACAGGGACACACGGACAGTAGTCAGTCGTCCGGTCTCATTGCCAGACACAAATCTCGCGTTTTCAGGCTCGAACCATAATCACCATCGTCATCGTTTTAATTTTGTTTATTGAAAACTGTGAGCCGATAATCAATCGATTCATCGATCGATAGTAGTTACAGTGGTTGTGATAAAAATTATTTTCGGTCAAGTAAGAATGTAATTATATTCAGTGCCGTGTTCAGGATCGGAAAAACTCGATAACGTATCAATATCGGAGTCGGGTTATCGGTTTTGGTGCGATCACGTGACCTTCATCGAAACTTTTTGTTTTTGTGTCTCTTAGAATCTTCTTTATTGATGAACGGGGGAAACGATTCTCGATTTAGGTTTGTCTCCAAATTTTTTTTTTGCTTATTTTTGAGCCAAATTCGGGGGGCCTGAATGAGTTCGAATCCACTTCCGTATCCTGGTATACCCAAGAGTGGACAAATAGATCGGCGGATCCCAATCAAAATTATTTATGTGACAGTTGGTCACCATTCCTGGAAGTCTTCAAGAGTCCAGGCTTTCCCGTACCTGGGGTCGTAAGTTCGTGTGAAAGTTGTGGGAAACCTTACGAAATCAGGTTCTTGTTGGATTGACGTCAATATTTTTTTGTCTTCTTAAATTTCCTCGAATATTTCGAAAAATGTCGTTCCTGAATTGATTTTTTATTGTTCAGGCTCACGTTCGGAACGTTTCAGGTACCGTGTCAAAGGTGAGATGCGAACGGAACAGAGGAAACGATTCGAAAAGAAGGATCAGGTTCGGTTCGTTTTTGAATTTTTGGCGCGCATATAACACCGCAAGCTCGTCTTTGTTTCCTTATTTCCCCGACAGGTGGCTCCTCCTCCCCTCTGATGGATTCACGGGTTTATAAGATATATGGATCGGGATATAATATAGTATATATGTGAAGGCAAAGTGATAAATTTGGCGAATATATAATTATTTAATTATCATTTCCGGTGATTATTCATAATCACCAGCTAAATTTGGTTAATGTGAGAAATTACTGAGTATTTATCACTTTTACCGGTTGGTTTTAATAAATATTCAACTCCTAGTGTGAGGAAACTTATAATAAATTCCACATTACAAGTTGGAGATTTTGTAAACTAGCCGGTAACTGTGATAAATGTGATAATGTGTACGGTAAAAGTGATAAATTTGGCCAATTCCCGGTGATTCTTCATAATCTCCAACTGCCTCGATTTACTAAATATTTATCATACTGACTGGCCAGTTTATAAAATCTCCAACTCGTAAAATGTGGAGTTTGATAAAGGTTTGCTCAGATCATGAGTTGAATATATTATAAACTACCCGGTCAATGTGATAAATGTTGCGTAATTATGTATTTTCGCCTGATTTATCACTTTTACCGTAGCAAATGTATTGGGTGTGACGCATAAAACCGACATTATTTTCCACTTAACCTAATATTTAGATAGATAAGAGTGGTACTGTAGTGGAAGGTGTGCATTACTTTTGAAATAATCTTATTAAAGGACTGTGCGAAACTTTTGAAAGAATTCTCTGAAGTAGCAGTAGTGTATAGGCCTAACATTCATCGAATGCGATTCGTCACGAGTATCTGTAACACTTTTCAAATGAATCTGTTGGCAAGACTGCGACAGAGTTAAAATTTTATTTTATAAAACGTGCATGGAGTGTGCAATACTTTTGAAATGAGTTTACTCAAAAATATGGGTTAATCATACATAAAATCGTCAGCAAAACTGTGCGATACTTTTAAAATTCATCACAAGAATCTGCGACAGTTTTCAATTTAATTTGTTGGCAAACCTGCTTCTGTTTATAAAATATACATAGAGTGTGCAATACTTTTGAAATGGATTCACCCAAATTATGGCTTAATTAAGAGACTTTGAATTTATAAACGAGTTGGAGATCTTATAAAATAGGCAGTAAACGTGATAAATACTTAGTAATTCGTCTAATTAATTGACCTTGATTGGGGATTATGAATAATCGCCGGGAATTATAAATATTCATCAGATTTATCAAATTTACTGGGTACTTTAGAAAACCTCGAACTCGTAATGGAGTTCAAAGTTTTACTCAGATTACGAATTGGATATTTTATAAAGTAGCCGGTAAATATGATAAATGCAATGAATATATGCGTCAGTAAAAGTGATAAGTTTGTCAATATAAGTATTATTCCCGGCGATTTTTCATAATCACCAATTAAGCTCGGATAATGTGATAAGTTATTGAGCATTTATCAGATTTACCGGCTAGTTTATTAAATATTCAACGTGCAGTGTGGATTTTAATAAAAGTTTTCTCATATTAGGAGTCGTATATTTCATAAATTACCCGGTAAATGTAATAAATACTCAGTAATTCAGAAAATTCAAAAGTTTTGTTGGTGATTATGAATAATCAACACGAATTGTATATTATACGTGTTTTCCAAATTTATCACTTTTACTTTACCATACATTTATCATGTTTACCGGTTAGTTTATGAAATATTCCACTCGTGGAAATATCGAGGGAAATTTAATAAATTTTTGACTAAGGAATTGGTGATTTAGTAAACTACCCGGTAAATTTGATAAATATTCTGTATTTTGTCACATGTACCATGCCTAGTTGGTGATTGTCGATAATCGCCTAGAATCAAATATTTGTTCGCCTGATTTATCACTTTTACCGTAAAATATATTAAGGCTAACGGTCAAAACTGACATTATTTTCGTGTCCCCCTAATATATGTTGTCATATACAGTCTCTAGTCTGTTGTGGGTCGGCAGTTTCAGTTACAGGTTGGAACAGGCATCGAGACAGGAAGTGGGGTGTGTGCAATATTTATGAAATGATTCACTCGATAAAGTTTACCCCAGTTTTGTGTTGTAGTGCTCTTGCCCTTAAGTGTGCACAAATTTAGAATTGAAACTGTGCTTTAGTCGAAAGCGTCCACAATTTTCTATAGTACTCCCTCCCGTCCCACGCCAGTGTGCATTATTTATGAAATAGAATTTTCGTACAAGGGAAGTGTTAGATGAAAATTAGCACTGTTAAAGAATTTCCTTCATAGAAATAGTGCAGCACTTATGAAATCAATTTTTCGTATTAAAATGTGCACTACTTTTGAGAGATGCACTACTTCTCGTGAGTGTGCATTATTTTTGAAACGGTTTCGTTTTTTAAATCGTGCAGTATTTATGAAACGAACCACCCATTTAAAAAAAATTAAGTCAAGTCACACTGGTATGGTCCTTAAACCAATATACCACTCACAAGTGTGCAGTATTTATGAAATAGACCTCATCCACAAGTGTGCAATATTTATGAAATAGACCTCATCCACAAGTGTGCAGTATTTATGAAATAGATCTTAGCCACAAGTGTGCAGTATTTTTGAAATAGATCTTCCACAAGTGTGCAATATTTATGAAATAGATCTTAGCCACAAGTGTGCAGTATTTATGAAATAGACCTCATCCACAAGTGTGCAATATTTATGAAATAGATCTCATCCACAAGTGTGTAGATCTTTAAGTGAATATAATACTCACAAGTGTGCAGTATTTATGAAATAAATCTTCATCGAAGTGTTTTATTTATCGAAAATAGAAGATGGAAAGAGAGGACAAGAGTATCGAGGAGAGGGAGGTAGGGAGGAGCCACACACCAACAAATTCCTCCCAGAAGGAAAATAAATAAATAAATAAATAATAAGGCGGCATTATTAATAAATAAATACATAAATATGTATAAAAATTTTTGGCAAATCCGACGTTTCCACTTGAAAACGAGTTGAGGCCATCTTGCAAAAGATTGTCTATATATAAATTCTGACTTTTGACCTCCGGCTACGATAAGTTTTTTCTCTCTCGCCCCGCTTCCCCCTACCCCCTACCCCTTTTATTTATTTATTTTATTTTTGGGCGCCGCGGACACAGTTTTCAATAAATAAGTCGAAAGCTTGACGACGATTTTCTTTGCTTCAGATTTATGTAGAGACGATGTGACTTTGTCTTTTGTCTGGAACGAACGTTTCAGTTGGAAACCAGAGAATGAGACAAACGGAAGGAGAAGAAATAAATAAATAAATAAAATAAAATAAAATGAAAAACGAAGTGTTGGACAGAGTGGATTCGATTGAATATATTATTAACAGTTTATTTATTGTAACCAGATTCACTTGATATTTGGATTTGATCCAGGAAGGATGCCGTTCGACACATTGACACTCCGCCTCACATGCTTTCTCACCTGGGTAAGTTTCCTTCTTCATATATATTATATATTATAAGATGCTAATTCCAGTGTTTTTGGAGAAGAGGGCGGGGGGGTTGTGGTCCTAAAACACTTTTTGGGTGTGGGAAGAGTGAGAGTTTGATTGTAGTGGAATCTCGTGTCTTCTTGGAAATGGGTATTGGTACCTGATGGTAGGAGAACTGGATGCATAATGTCATCATATTGTTGTTAGTTGTTGCATAATTCATCCGTGATTTTGTCTAGTAGATAATTTTTTACTGTTACACCCCGGGAGATTTTCAAGGTTTGTAAGGTTTGTGATTGGAAGACGTCTTTCCTGTTTCCTTTGAAGACCTTTCTAAGGTTCGAGGCGATAGGTACAACAATTTGATGACTCTAAAGACAGAGTCCATGTCAAATAACACAAACCCACATCGAGTTGTAGTGATACCATGAAGATACCATATCCCGTTGTAGTGAGACTAGCTACTTCACGATTGGTGGTACTGGAATCAATTTTTATCATTTTTACTATTACACCCTGGGAGACTTTCCAGGTTTTTAAGGTTTGTAGTGGGAGAAGTCCTGTTTACTTTGAAAACCTTTTAAAGGTTGGGTATCGATGTAGTGAAGTTATGGGTACAATAAAAGACTATTCTTCTCGGTTGTCAGATAACTCAAGCCATACGTGGTTGTAGGGATGCAATCGAGAATCCAAATCCCGTTGTAGTGAGACTAGCTACATCACGATTGATGGTGGTGGAAGAACCACGTTGCAGAGAAGCTGTAGAAAGTTCGGTAGTAGTGGAATAGGTCAATTTCGGGGTCTGGATTATCGATAAAAGTGTGCAATACTTATGAAATGAGCTGTTTTTATAGTACGCATCACGTATGAGAAGGATTTCTTATTTCTGTATGTCCCCTTTCTAACATGTTCCGTTGTAGTGAGACTGACAACATCACGATTGGAGATGTAGTGGAATGAGCGTCCCATAGCCTTTTGTAGCGAGGTTATAGAAAGAAGTAAAAGTTTGGTTGTAGTGGAATAAGACAATTTTGAGGGATGAATCAAAAGTGTGCAATATTTCTGGAATAAGATCTTTTTAGAATGTCCATTACGCATACAATGATTTGAGCAGTAAGAGTCTATAGACAGAGTTCTTATCCAATAAAACAAACCCACATCGGGTTGTAGTGATGCCATGAAGATACCATATCCCGTTGTAGTGAGACTAACTACATCACGATTGATGATAGTGGAAGAACCATGTTGTCGAGAAGCTGTAGAAAGAAGTGAGAGTTCGGTAGTAGTGGAATAGGTCAATTTCGGGGTTTGGATTATCGATAAAAGTGTGCAATACTTATGAGATGAGCTATTTTCAGAATGTGCATTACTTATGAAAAGGATCCCTTGTATGTCCTGCTGTAGGGGACCAACGACATCACGATTAGTGGGTGTAGTGGAATGAGCATACCATACCACATCGTAGTGAGGCTGTAGAAAGAAGTTTTGTTGTAGGATGGGCCATGGGTTTTGATGAATTATTGATAAGAGTGTGCAATATTTTGAAATGAGCTATTTTCAGAGTGTGCATTACTTATGAGAAGGATACCTTGTTTTTGCTTAATTACGGTAGTTTTGAATTCATTACTGGTGAAGCTGTGCAATATTTTTGAAACTAATTGTTCCTTAGAGTTTATAAATCAGTTCTGAGTGAGTGTGCATTACTTTTGAAATAGAATATATCTGAAAGTGTGCATTAATTATGAAACCAGTTGGTTCTCATGAGCGTGAAAATCTTGTTCAAAAGCTCGAAATATTTATGCAACGAATTTTTCCCCGCGGCGTATACTCTATGAAGGATTCATTTCATAAATAATGCACAGTTATGGCTGTGAAATATTTTTCGAAAGGTTTTTCTATTTTATAAACGGACCTGCTTGTGGTTTCGAAATAAATCCTTGGTTCATTTGTGCATTATTTATGAAATAAAATCTTCCAACAAACGTGTGTTTGTATGCAATAAATTCCTCTCGAGAGTGTGCGATATTTTTGAAATGAGTTCGTCACAAAATTTGGCGTTAGGCACGAAATAATGTACCGAGCACAAGTGTGCACTATGATTGTCGGTGAAATCGAAGTGTTCACTACTTTTGAAATGAGGTATCGATAAAATTGGTTGTGTAGAATAGTTTTGGGTTGTGGTTGTGCGATATTTGTGAAATGGGCTCTTCATCCAAGTGTGCAATATTTATGAAACGACATCTTGATCAGGTGTATATCATTATAGCAGACGTTTGTGATTTTCTAAAGGCTCAACTTCAAACTCGCATAAAACGAGACCTGGATGTATTTCTAATGTAACTGTGCAATATTTTTGAAATGAATTGATCCTAAGAGTGTAAATTATTTTCGGGATTAAGTTTCGGGTGAGTGTGCATTACTTTTGAAATAGATTGTACCTGAAAGTGTGCATTTATGAGTGTGAAAATTGAGTTATAATTCCTGGCAGTTGAGTGCCTCAACGATTAAAATGATTCTACAAACCGGAAGCAGACCTTTTCGAGGTGGTAGAATCTTTCAGTTTCCGAAAAATCGTTTTCACTCAATTAGTGCAGATTTTGACCGATGGGGAGCGCCATTTTCGCTTACATACAAAAGCCCTAAACGCACTTTTTGAGTGATTTTCACTCTGACACAAATGAAACCACCAAACAAGAAAATTCTTCCTCCACTTCTTCATGACACCGTCAAGTTCACTTCATAAAAACCCTTCCAAGAGGTGTGAGCCAATTTGACTCGTAGAACAAAATGTGGTTTATACGCAAGTAACTCATCTTAAATGAGTCAAATTGACTCACGATTTATACTGGTTTCAACCCATATTACCATCAAATTTCTTTCTATTTCCATTCCAAAACCTTTTTTCTGGTGTTCGGTTGTAGCCGAAGAACTTCTTAGGTTAGGATTCCATAGAGTAAGTGAACATGTCGTGAATCACTACAGTATAATGGAGGATGATGCGAGTTGGTAGTTGGGTTTGTTAATAGACTTGAATGGTGGCTACAAATTAGTCGGGTTTATGGAAGATAAATTTAGGAGGCGATAAAACTGTTAATGATGACGTTAATTAATTAGGCGAGCGGTTGGCACATGATTAATAAATCATATAATATGATATCATATGATAATGAAGAAGATATGGATGCGAGAAGGCCTTGAAGGGATTTTAGTTTTGTTAAATTTTTCAAGGTATCACTTCCGGAGGGATTTTTATCTAGTCCAAGGTCCTTGCATTTCGGTGTCCACTTTGGCATTTCGGTCGCCATTTTAAATTGGTATCTGTTGCGTGGGTGCGATCATGTCATCTTATCCAGTGAGTCAGTTTAGATGATAATCGCCGTTTGAATGAGTTCGAGTCGTTGACGTCTTTTATTTAGGCCTGGGAGAGACTAGGGACTCATCCGAATGCGTCACTCACGACGGGAACAGATTATCTTTTGTTCTAGAGCTGGGAAATGTTCCCATCGTGATGATGGGACGCCATTTTGTATTGGCATTCGGCTCTCCTCCTGACTGGCGGTGGATTGGTTTTTGGTTGTGAGTCGGAACGTTAGAAGACTAGCTTTTGCGTTCTGTTTGTAAGAGAGAGATGACCTGACTGGGGATTCTTTCGGTATTTTCTGTACCACGAAGACAAAGCAGAGACGAGACACCGGCCTATTGATAATGCACAACAACAACAACAAAAGTTTAAAATAGCCTTTCGGGTCAACATTCTCTCGAGCGAGTTGTTATTTTGAAACATGGGCTAATCGAATTAGGCCAGATGATAGGAGGCCATTCTTGTGTGTGTGAGAGAGAGGTGGTCGGTAACTTTCTCTCGTTTCGCCCACCGCCGCCTTTACGTAATTATTACATTTTTATAGCTAATCCCAAAGTTTGACGTCAGAGAAACAATTCTTCCCCCGCGTTCAGGTTCATAGAGGTCTTATTAACATGTCGTAAATGTACCTGAACGAAGTGATCGGAGGAGATGGACGCATAGGCAAGATGCGATTGGCATGACCACCAAACGTCCTTTGTTGTCTGTTCCAGAGGTCGGCTAAAAATGGTCCGCGACGTCATTTTCATGTTCTTTCAAAGAAATTCTGCACTCGTTACGTGGGATGCGGTTTTTAATTTAAAAACGCGTAAAACGAGACCTAACTGTTATTAAATAAATAGACGGACCGCTCTAACTATGGATGTGTTAGGCGAACCGGAAAAAATCTGTACGTTACGCCTAATATATCTTACGGTAAAAGTGATTAATATGCATATAGCTTCCAACGATTATTTGTAATCACCAATCATTCTTGAATATTTATCACATTTACCGTGCTGGCTTTTCATTTCTCCACCTCTCCAGCTTCTCCAAAATATTTAGTTATTTCTCAAATTTACCAAGCTTGATTGGGTTGTTACTATGAACAATCCCCGGGAATTATGTATTTGCCAAACTTATCACTTTTACCCTAATATATATTTTTCGTGCTTTGTAGACCTATTAAAAACTATAAACTATATATGTTGCACCTAATATATGTTACGGTAAAAGTGTTAGGTTTGACAAACATATTTAACTCCCGGCGATTAGTCATAATCACCAATTAATCTCGGTAAATGTGACAAACTACTGAATATTTATCACATTTACCGGGTATTTTTAATGGGCCTGGTTTAGTAATTATTATTATAAAAAAATGTAAACAAAATTAGCCCAAATAGCTTATATTATTATTAATATTTAAAATCACCAACAATACTTGACTAATTTTATCAATTACTGAGTATATATCACTTTTACCGGGTAGTTTATAAAATAACCGACTCGTAATATGAGAAAACTTTCATTTAATTCCACATTTCATATTGAATATTTTATAAACTAGCCGGTAAAGCTGATAAGTACTCAATTTTTTGTCACATTTACCGGCTAGTTTATAAAATATACAGTTAGTGTGAAGAATCTTTATCAAATTCCAGATGGAGATTTTATAAACTACCCAGTGAATGTGATAAATGTGATAAATATATGTGTGCGATAAAAGTGATAAATTTGGCTAATATATACAGATAATTGTGGTGGTTACAGATAATCGCCGGAAATTATATTTGTATTCTCCAAATTTATCACTTTTACTGACACATGTATCCATGCAATTTATCATATTTACCGGGTGATTTATAAAATGTCCCACTCGTAATCTGAGTAAAACTTTGAATTCCACAGTACGAGTTGGATATTTTATAAATCACCCAGTAAATTTGATAAATCTGATGGATATTTATAATTCCCGGCGATTATTCATAATCCCCAATCAAGGTCAATTTATTAGACGAATTACTAAGTATTTGTCACGTTTACTGACTATTTTATAAGATCTCCAACTCGTTTATAAATTCAAAGTCTCTTAATGAAGCCATAATTTGGGTGAATCCATTTCAAAAGTATTGCACACTCTATGTATACTTTATAAACAGAAGCAGGTTTGCCAACAAATTAAATTGAAAATTGATTCTTGTGATGAATTTTAAAAGTATCGCACAGTTTTGCTGACGATTTTATGTATGATTAACCCATATTTTTGAGTAAACTCATTTCAAAAGTATTGCACACTCCATGAACGTTTTATAAAATAAAATTTTAACTCTGTCGCAGTCTTGCCAACAGATTCATTTGAAAATTGTTACAGATACTGTGACAAATCGCATTCGATGAATGTTAGGCCTATACACTACTGCTACTTCAGAGAATTCATTTCAAAAGTTTCGCACAGTCCTTTAACAAGCTGATTTCAAAAGTAATGCACACTTTCCACTACAGTACTACTTTTATCTATCTATCTACGTAAATATTAGTCGAACTGGAAAATAATGTCGGTTTTATGCGTTATACCCAACACATATGTTACGGTAAAAGTAATAAATGAGACGAAAGTACATACTCACGGAATATTTATCACATTAACCGGGTAGTTTATAAAATATTCAAGTCATGGTCTGAGCAAACCTTTATTGAACTCCACATTTTACGAGTTGGAGATTTTATAAACTGGCCAGTCAGTGTGATAAATATTCAGCACGTTGTGTTCTACTTATCGAGGCAGTTGGAGATTATGAATAATCGCCGGGTGATATTAGCCAAATTTATCACTTTTACCGTACACGCTTATTTATCACATTAATCACACTTAATGGGTGGTTTGTAAAATCTCCAACTTGTATTGTGGAATTTATTAAAAGTTTCCTCACACTAGGAGTTGAATATTTTATAAACTAGCCGGTAAATGTGATAAATACTTAATAATATGTCTAATTTACAAACCTTAGGTGGTGATTATAAATAATTGCCAGGAATTATATAAACATTTGTCACTTTATATGTTTATAACAGATATAATTCCCGGCAGTTATTCATAATCACCAACTAAGCTCACAAAGCTTTACTTTAATTAGACATATTATTAAGTATTTATCACATTTCCCGGCTAGTTTATAAAATATCCAACTCCTAGTGTGAGGAAACTTTTAATAAATTCCACAATACAAGTTGGAGATTTTACAAACCACCCAGTAAGTGTGATTAATGTGATAAATAAGCGTGTACGGTAAAAGTGATAAATTTGCAATATCGATAATCTCCAACTACCTCGATAATAAATTACTGATATTTATCACTTTACTGGTCAGTTTATAAAATCTCCAACTCGTAAAACGTGGAGTTTGATAAAGGTTTGCTCAGATCAAGATTTGAATATATTATAAACTACCCGGTTAATGTGATAAATGTTGCGTAATTATGTATTTTCGCCTGATTTATTACTTTTACCGTAACAGGTGTATTGGATGTAACGCATAAAACCGACATTATTCTCCACTTAATCTAATATAGATAGATAAAAAGTAGTACTGTAGTGGAAGTGTGCATTACTGATGATGTTAAAAAGGACTGTTTTATTTTTGAAACGAATTCTCTGTGAGACTTTGAAGAAATTTTGTAAACGGTATAAGTTTTAGATTTTGTGTACGGTAAAAGTGATAAATTTCGCTAATGTATATATCTCCCGGCGATTATTCATAATCTCCAACTGCCTCACAAGTGTGACAACTTACTGAATATTTATCATATTGACTGGCCAAATTTATCACTTTTAGCGTACACGCTTATTTATCACATTAATCACACTCACTGGGTAGTTTGTAAAATCTCCATCTGGAATTTGATAAAGATTCCTCACACTAGGAGCTGTCTATTTTATAAACTAGCCGGTAAATGTGATAAATACTCAGTGATTTCTCACATTATCCGAGTTTAGTTGGTGATTATGAATAATCGCCGGGTATTTATTTATATTGTTGTGTGATTTAGGAATGATTAAATGGTCGAAGTGTGCAATACAATTGGTTCTTGATTACCGTTGGAATGTCTGTGAGGCGCGATTGTTCGGTTGACCTTATCTCGCCATTAAATTCTTGTTGTCCGCCATTTTTGTCGTCGAGCGGAAAATATTTGGTTTAATCATTGTTTTTGAAAAAATTTTCGCGATAATTTTTTATTGTTGGCCACATAAATTTATGACCGTTTTTACAATGTTATGTTTACAATATTGAATGGGGAGGGAGGTCCTTGATGCAATTGCACACTTGGAAGCGGATTCATTTCATAAATATTGCACACTTTTCAGTGATTCTTGATTATATTGTTGATTGATGAGAGAAGATGGGACTCAATGACTTGCAGTCGATTTGTTGACACTGGAATGACGGAAAGGGGATTCCCCGATCATCCTTCAAGATCTCCTGGTTTGACTGAGAACTGTTTCCGGTTTTTAAATTTTGGCGCCGGATTTTGTTTGAACGCACTGTAATCCTTCTAAAAGTGTTAGGCTTGTTGTGAAGAATCCAGTCCTTTGAGGAGTACGAAGATGGAGTATAGATTCTTCTGCTTCTTTTAGTAATCATAGTTACGCGATTGATTTTTAGTCAGATCCATCTTTGATCCGCCATCTTTGTTTTAGACTCAACCCTTTGTCTAACCCATTTTGTGTTTAGATATAGTTTGAGAGCGAGAACCTTAGTTGAACGTTGGGTCGTGTGAGGTCTAATAAATTCGCACAAAGTGTGATCACAGTCTTGGTATTTGTTTTACGCGGTGTATCCCAAAATAATCGAAAAATCGTGACACAAAAGGGTCGATATGATGTCTTCTTAATATATCAACACATCAATTACGAGTTATCTCGTACTCACATGGAGCCTAGGACTCCAGTTACGAGTTATCTCGTAGTCGCATCGTATGATCAGTTTAAATCGTCTCCGCAAAATTAATTTAAAACGCGTAAAACGAGACCAAAAATTGATTAGGGAATCGGTGTCAATGAATCAGTGTGCAATATTTATGAAATGAAATGTATGTCTTAAAAATTTTTCCTTTCAAAAGGCGGAATTGAATTTCCGACGCATGCGCGTTTGGTATTGAGCAAAAGAACCTTGAAATATCGGTGATTGATTTGTGAGGAGTGCCTGTGCCTGAATCCTGGCAACGATTGTCATCACTTTTATGGAGAGGGAGAAGGGAATTTTCGTGTAACCAGTTCGTCCACGCAGTTGGCGGCCTGCAACTAATCAATCGCTGATTAATTACTTTAATTAATTGGAAATCTTATTGATTGACTTATTAAAATAAGTCGACATAAGCTCTCATCGTTTTGGTTTAACTTTTCCGAAGGTCTTTCGAAAAGCCTAGGGCACTACTCTGCGCCGCATTGGGAACGGTGACCCAGGAACGTACCTGCTTTTCAATCGGAATGGGATTGATGGGAGCAGTGCGACTATGTTAACAACCGGAAGTGTGATTCTACTAAAAATAACTTTTGCGGTTTACATGTTTCTTTTGAGTTGACCGATTTGTAGACCGCAAGAAGAAAGGAAATCGCTATGACGGCTGTGATTATGGTGATAGTAGTCAGAAAGTGTTTTTGTAGTCCTTCGGTACTAAGCCAGAACCAACATTTGACTTGTTATTAAAGTTATTAATGGAAAGCTGTGGAGAATGAAAGAGAGAGGAAAGTAACCATGATGATGAAGGCCTTTTGAGAAGTGCCCTCTGGTTCTCATCTCTACAACCAATATTAACAACATAAAAGTGTGCATTATTAATGAAATGACTCGCTTTAATAAATTCTCAACCTAAGTCCTTCAAACTAGTGTGCAATATTTATGAAACCAGCCCCAATAGACTGATAACTACTTAGAACGTCCCGACAGAAATCATCCCCACAAAAGACTTAATATCAGTCTAAATACTAGTGTGCAGTATTTTTGAAATGTCTCTTGTAGTCCAATAAACTAATATCCAAAATCGCACAACTTTAAACTCGGTCAAAAATTACTATTTCGAAAAAGCTGTCTCAGTTGTAGAAAGCTGATAAAACATTTGCACCTCAGTAAGTGTGCAATATTTATGAAATGAAATCAAAATAACAATGTGCATTAATTATGAAATAAGTTACGTGGGAAAGTGTGCAATATTTATGGAATGACTCACCAAAAATCAGCTTGTTTCGAAAACTGCAGGATCTGAGAAATTTTGTAAAAAATTATTCGCATAAATAAAGACTCGGGCGATTTCTTAGTGTAACAATACAAAAGTGTGCATTAATTATGAAATGAGTTGTGTGGGAAATTGTGCAATATTTATGAAACGTCTCTGCAGAGAGTCGAAGAGAGTTGTTTCGGAAACTACAAAAATGCTGCATAAAATCATTCGCATAAAAAAAGATTCTGACAGTTTCTTCGCGCAATAACATACAAGTGTGCAATATTTTTGAAAAGAAACCTTAATAAAAGTGTGCATTAATTATGAAATGAGTTGCGTGGAAAAATTGTGCAATATTTATGAAATGATTCCCCTAAGTAGGATCAGCTTGTCTCGAAAACTAGAGCATCTGAGAAATTTACTAAAAAATCATTCGCATAAAAAAAAACTCAGGCAATTAGTTTAGCAACACAAAAGTGTGCATTAATTATGAAA